>JAKSZT010054215.1:26425102-26792567 GCA_026826555.1 Tolypeutes matacus | reverse complement strand
AAATAACATTTTTGTAAGCAAATACACATATATGCATATATATTTATATATCATTTTACAAATGTTTGTATGTATTGTGAGAATTTTGATTTTTACCCATAATAAAAAAAATAAAAAAAATAAAAAAAAAAACAAAAAAAAAACAAAAAAAAAACAAAAAAACAATAATAAAAAAAATAATAATCTAAATTAAACCACTTCACTGGTAATTTCAGCAAGGTTCTTAGAGCACATCGAATCTGCCGAGACCTCAGAAATATCTTACCCAGCATGGTAGATTGAATTAGGTACTCCAATTTAGTCATGTTCTTAATCAACATTCCTAGGGGTATAAACCCATTGTAAATAGGATCTCTTGAAGATATTTTCAGTTAAGGTGTGGCCCAGCTAAATGAGGTTAGGTCTTAATCTGAATTATGGGAGGCTTTACATAGAGAAAGAAACTTGAAAGCCAGAGTAGTGAGAATGTCAGGGAGGAGCTGGAAGTTGAACTCAGTGGACCCGGATATCAAGGGAGCCAGAAGAGAAAGGAGAGGGCATCGCCATGTGACGTGACACATGGCAAACATATAAGCCAAGGAACCCTAGGAATTGCTGGCAGCCAGCACCAGGATGTTCCAGACTTTAGGAAGAAAGCATTCCCTTGCTGACGCCTCAGTTTTGAACTTCAAGCCTCAAAACTGTGAGCCAATATATTCCCATTGTTTAAACCAAACTATTGTATGGTATTTGTGATAGCAGTTCAGGAAAACTAGATACTCAGTAATTTTCAGTGTGTTCCCATTCCCCCAGACCAGCAGCATTAGCGTCACAGGGAAACTTCTTAGAAATGCAAATTCACAAGCCACCCCACCCCAATCTACTGAATCAAAAATTCTAGGGGTGGGGCCTTCTGATGCAGGGTTTAATTTGCAAACCAACGATCTAACCTACATCTTTTGCGGTTGATAACCAATACCCAGAGCAGTAAAGTGACCTGCTGAAAGACAGAGACTAGAACTAGCTAGCAATGATATCAGAGGCACAACCAGTTCTAATACTCTTCCAACTGCCCTGCATGGCCAGTGAGGTACCTTTCTCTCTATATGCAGGGTTGGAATCATTCATTTTCTACTGCTGTTACCAAATTCCTCTTGAATGGCCACTTTGCAGGCTCAGGTCAATACACTTTCCCTATTTAAATCCAAATGCCATGAGCCATTTAGGAGTCTCTATGTTTGTTTTCTCCCAGTATTTTTCTTCCCTTGTCTTAAGTCTTGGATATTTGGGTAAGTATCTGACCAAGTACATTCAGCCACTTTTTATACAGCTCTCAGGTCTTCCTTTGCTTGGGGGCTTTGTGATTTTTTTCACCCTATTTTATTTCACCACATGCTCCCCTTTTAAATCTCAATCTCTGCACGCACCAAGAAAGACATGGTCAAATTCTTCTATGTTTTCCAGAAAAGCGAAATGCAATTCCATCTCCCAAAGTCAATTTGCAGGAGGGCATCTTTGAAGCAGCCTATGAAATTGTGAGCAAATGAAGTTTCATCTTGCTGTTAACGAGGTTGCCTTGCCAAATCTGTCAGCACTGGAGCTGACCCTTTTGTGTTATAGTGTCTGCTCCAGCTGGTACTATTGGCTGTTAATCACAAGTGTTTATACTTTTTCATTCTCACTTGATTTCCAGTAGCCTACTGGACTTGGTATTCAGAGTTGGTTCATTACAGAGAATATTGTTGCAGCCCTGTCTTGACATTTCACTGTCATCCGGCAGTGATGGGACAATATTGCTTCTACTGCTCTTCACAAAGTAGAAAATATGTGATCACACCAATTAGGTGGTTTAAGCAACTTTTTTTTTTTTCTGTTCAACCTTCCTTTTAGCTGCCAAAACTGGTCTAGAATTGAAGGAGAAAAAAGAGGGAATTGTTAGAAACCAAACCCTTGGCTTAGGGTGCTAAGAGGATTAGCTTGGTGAAATACCATAATCTTTAGTAGGACGAAGAATAGTCAGGAACCATGGGAACCTGTGCCTCTTCTAGCATGTGCATATGGCCTCAAAAGGAAAAACCTATCTTTCAAAGACATTTTGCAGTAACTCAGAGCATATTATCATTAATGCTTTTAAAGTGGGGCATTGAGCAAAATACTCTGGAATCTGCTCAATATTCCCCTCTCTGTTTCATTCTTATGAGTTTATTTGTGGAGTTGAGAAAGGATACAGATATTCCAAAATTTCTGGGCTTGATATCCAATAGCACCAAAGCATTTGGATGTTCCTGTCCATCAATCTAGCTCCTTCTGGTTCTTCTTTGTTTTTAATATATATTTGTGTATATAGTTTTTGACATCTGCATCTAAACAGTCTTGTTAGCTGTATTCCAAGCAGCAAGACATTGGAAAATATGCACATCATCTCGGAGTCAGTAAAAACTGGCTTCAAATCCTAGCTCAGTCTCTGTGGCCTTTAAGCAAGCAAGATATTCAACTTCTCTCAGCACATTTATGTTGGGAAATTTGGGAAAAAAAGTAAAATTAATAAAAATTTAGTATTGAACTATTTTGTTATTTACTATGAATCACACATAATGCTATTTGCTGAATATAAGATAACAAATAAGGGAGGTATGCAAAAGGGCTAGGGAAGCACAGAGGAAGGCCAGATAGTTCCATTCCAGAACCCCAAACTGTCTTCCTGTTGGAAATGAGGTATTAGCTGAGTTTTGAAAAAGACTGGTACTAATTTTAGGGATGTTTTGAGTAGTATAAATAATATAGCAGTTGCAGTTCCTTCTAACCCAGGGATCTACAACCTTTTCATGTAAAGAGCCAAACAGTAAATAGTTCAGATTTTGTGGATCAGGTTTTATCTTTGTCTTTGTGGTCTCTGTCACAACTACTCAACTCTGCCATTGATATGAAACCAGCGATAGACATTACAAAAATTAGTCAGCATGACTGTGTTCCGATAACATAGATTTGAATTTCATATAATTTTTCCATGTCAAGAAATAGTATTCCTCTTTTTAATTTTTTTCAAGCATTTAAAAATGTAAAACACATTCTTAGCTCACTGTCCATACAGAAATAGGTAGTGTCCTGATTTGGCCCTTGTCTTAAACATTGCTGATAATGTTCTAAATTATTGTTGCCTTTTTTTCCTATTTTCTCTGGAAAATAGGAAAATTCCCATTAAGTCCATTCCCTTTAAGTCCCCAAAGTTATTTCAGTTTTGCCTCCATAGTATTCTACCTATCTATTATCTTTCACATTTATTTTCATGGCTGTATAATATTCCAATATGACCATAAAACAATTTTTTAATCCATTCTCCTTTTTATGTACATGTAGATCAGTATGTCAGTATTAAAAGCAATGTTTTATGAACAGTCATTCATTTACATATATGAATATGTACAGAAATATACATGTGTAAATATGTATGTGTGTGTATATATATTCTTGTACACAAATGTGAAAGTTATGTGAAAGTATATGCCACTGGACATAGGCTATCATCTTCAACTTGATCAGATGTTGCTAAATTGTTCACCACAGTGTTTGCATCAGTTCATACTTCTATCATTCATAAGAGTTCCCATTACTCTACATTTTCAATATTTGGTTTTCTATGATTTTTATTATTTTGCCATTTTGATATGAATGAACACCTAGCTCTACAATTTTTATATTTAAACTTCTCTAAGTATTAGTAAAGTTGATTATCTTTTGTGTACATACTTTTTGCCATCTACTTTTCTCTTTCTATAAATTGTGGTTCATGTTATTTACCTATATGGCTCTTTTTTTCTTTTCTTTTTTTTTTTTTTTTTAAGATTTTATTTATTTATTCATTTATCCCCCCCTTGCTGCTTGTGCTCACTGGGTCAGCTAACCACGCCGTGCGGGCGGGTCTGCCTCCACCAGGAGGCCCCGGGAACCAAACCCGGGGCCTCCCATATGGTAAACGGGAGCCCCACTGATTGAGCCACAGCCGCTTCCTTCTATTTTCTTTTTGTAGGAACTCTTTATAAACTCAGGATTCAATCCATTGACAGTTTTATGGATTTAAACATCTCACATTCTGTACCTTGATTTTTCCCCCTTTTTAAGGGTACTTACAGCCAGACTGTTAAATAATTTAATAAAGGAAGATTTCTCAACAGTTTTTGCTTTTTTTCTTTGTTTATGAAATCATTTTCTTCCCTAAGATGATTAAAATATTTTTCTATAATATTTTTTCTTCAAGTGTTAAACGTTTTTTTTTCTTTCTTTCTTTCACATTTAGATTTTAGTCCATCTGGAATAGATTTTCTTGAGTATGTTGGGAAATTTGAATCTGATTTCCTTTTTTTTTCCTACACCAATAACCAACTCTCCTAGCTCCATTTATTGGGAAAAAAAATTTTTTGCCCCACTTTTCTGCAATCATAATTATGGCCTAATGACATATATCAAATTTCCATATAAATGTGAATCTGGTTTTGGACATTTTCTCTCTTGCATTGGTCATTTGCATAAACATTTGCTAGTACCATACTTTTAAAAATTATTACACCTTTTTTATAAATTTTTATATCTGGGAGTATAAATAGCGCTAATTAATTTTTTTCAAAAAGAATATTTGGCCTTTCTGAACCTTTTGTTTTTCTCATATGACTATTAGAAGAAACCCAACCAGCTTCCACTAAAAATTCATTGGATTGTAAAAGAGTTAATTTAAATTAATAGAGCAATTCAGGGAGAGTCAATATCTGTACATATTGAGTCTTCTTATACATGACCATTTTATGTCTTCATTATTTATGCCTTCTTTAATTGCTTTTAATAAAGGTTTACAATTTTTATGCATAAAGATCTTGCACATTGTTTGGGTAGTTTTTAAACTGGGGGTCTTGATTTTTATTCCTTTACTTGACGTTTTGAGTATCACACAGCATAACTATGGCTTCATATTTGTCTTCTGTCACTTAAATGGAAATAACTTTCATGGCTTGTAAAATATTCTTTGAATTCTAATATGTTAAAAATTCCTGCCCCCAGTGGGTAAATTTGATTCTTGGAAATAACTGAAAGGTACATAGTACCCAGATTGTGAAACAGGAGATCTCATTTCGGTTAAAATTAAGATGGTAAAACACCTTCAGAAAGAGGAGTTTTTCATGTGGTTTGTAAACTGGTTCAGAATAGAATTTCAAAGAGGAAGTTCAGAAATGTCATGAATAGTGGCAGAGTTATTGGACTGTTTCTGCTTTTTTAAGGGCATAACTCTTACCTACCAATTTAGTAAATTTTAGATATATCCATCTACTATTCTATATACACTATTGAATGCTTATTTGCATACCTACATAAAATCTCTTAGCATATATGCATGTGTTTAAAATTTACTTTGTGATTATATCATAGTTTCAAAATTTTAACCCAACTTTGAAGTTTACATGTTTCTTTTACTTGTTTAGAAGTGTGTATAGATCTCCTTGTTCACCTGCCTTTGTAAATATTTAATCTCTTGTTAGCATCTTCCCTTAATCAGTCTATCAATAATCCAGACCTATTCAGTTGTCTTCCAAGATTCTTGACTTCATCTAATTCTGAAGACTTTAATACTAAATTGAAGGAATTAGTCATTTCATCTTTTCCCTTCCTGTTAATGCCACATATATCTGAACATTTCTTCTTCAAATTATTGTTCCCTTCTGAGATTTTCAGTTAGCATTAACAGTTTCCCAAGACTGAACGCATCCTCAGAAATTTACATAACCTTCTCTCCTAGATATTATCAATAGTCATTTGAAACTTATAGGATTATTGTAGCACACATACTTATGTTCTTAGATCTCTTTGCACGTCTGTATTTCCATAACCTCTGTATTTTTGTTCTGGTTTGTTGTTTTGCTATCATCATATGAAAAATTAACTGATTTTAAAACCCCTGTATTCCACAGTCATGTAAATACTTAAGTCTTGAAATACTCAATGAACACATTTCTCTGTAGCTTCTACATTCTATCTGTTTTTTCTTGTAATAAATTGATGTCTTTATTACCTCTTTCCTGCACTAAACACCTGTGCTTATGTGTATTTCCCCTACTTTTCAATACTCATTGCATTTGAGCAAAGAAATTTCAGGTGAGGGGATTTTACATCTTATAGGCAATTACTGTGCGCCTGTGAATCTATTTGACATACCTTTCATTCTCAAAATGAAAATAGGCTCATATTTATGACCTTAAGGGGAGATCCAATTCCTGATGGTCACAAATGCATTAATTTGAATATGTGATAATTTGTTGGAACTCTCTTATGTTACCAGAACACTTTTGTAGGTATTATGGATAAAATGGAAAAACCTTGATTTATTCAGGGAATGAGGCATTTTTTTGTAAATGTATATTTCTATGCAATTTGTATTTTTAATCATAAAGGGTTTTTTACCTTAACCCTTACTATTGTTACTTTTCTCAAATGCTTGTGTCTGCTTTATCACAACAGCAAAGTATAGGAGTGATTTTTAAAAAATGGAAATTAGATTCAATTTACAAAATATTTCTTCTAAATTTTCTGTTTTTCCCCTTCAACATTATAAGTCATTGCCATGAAAGTATACACAATATACCTGAGTGAATAACTCATAAATTTAAGAAATTGTGAACACATTACAGCCAGTCATACTCTTTAAGGATATGTCTTCCTTAAAATAATGCATGTTCAAGAGTGAGTTGCCTTTTTGTATTAATACTCAGAGGAAATACAGTGAAATATAGAGACATAACATTTAAAATGTCTTTTTTACAAAATGAGATTTAACACAATATTTACTTTTTGTCCATTATCATGGTTTGTTTTATTTTGACTGTCATTATGTGATAAGGGGCACCTCCCTTCCATGTCTTACATCTATTTGTTTAGAATTACTTTGCATAATTAGGAGGTGTGACTTGTTATCAAGTTAACCTGGATTGTTATCTAAAGTTGAAAATATTACTGCGTGACATAATACATATTATAGAAGCAGACAGATTTTTTTCTACCTCTCTATCTGTACATACAAAAAAGTCATACCTTTATGTTGACAAGTAAAGAATATTTAATGGTGTGTTGTGTGTGTGTGTGTGTGGGGGGGGTGTTCTTTAGTTGAATCGGTCAGAACTCAGTGCTTTTCAATATGGAGCCATCAGGTCACTGCTTCAAATTCTCCTGAGCAGCTCTTTTCAATTTCCCGGGACCAACTCTAGACCTACTAAATCAGACTCTGCAGGGATGGAAATTGAAAAATCTATATTTAAAATAAGATTATTTTAGGTTAACTAATGCATACCAAAACTTAAAAGAACTGGTTAACTGGAAAGAACTACTTGATTTTAGTTCCAATTCTAGCTAACTAGCTGTGGGAGCTTGGGCCACACACTTTAACTACCTTTGGGCCTCTGCTTTCTTGTCCATTAGATCAAGAAGTGGGAGTATGTAATTTCCAAATCCCTGCCAGCTCTATAATTCTGCAGCTGTAGTATTTTGAAAGACAGTAAAAGGAGGATAGGAAAATCATTTAAATGGGAAAATTACGTAGACACAAAAGAGATTTCATTTTTTAAAAGTGGGGAAAAAGGGAAATTAAAAGATATTTTTACTTTAAAAAGTTGCTTCTGATGTTATTACTATTATTTACCAACCATAAAACCCATTGAGAGATCCTGGACAGGGAGTGACGTTAAAGCTCACAGACTCATACATATGCAATCGCTTTGTATATTCTCTTAACCTAAACCACAAATGGACAAATCATGTCATATATAACAAACAAACTGAAAAATATTGCAATAAGAAGGAAATTAAAACAGAAGGAAGCAATCCCACAAATATTAGGTGTAATGAGGTGTAATTAGTCTATATATTTTTCAAAAGCAAAGGCTAGTGTTCCCCGTTTGTATACCTTACACTGATTAGCCCAAAGTGGGCTCTTAATACTTCTCAACATATATTTAACAGACAGACTTGCTGTTTTCAGGCAGCATAGCTTACTGTAAAGAGCTGAAGTACTGGAATAAAAAAAAAAAAAATTGGAATTTGAGTCATGCATCCCCCATTTAGCAGCTATATTATGCTCACTGGCTTGTCATGTAACATCTCTGAGACTCATTTCCTTATCTGTAAAATGGAGAAAATAAAACTTACTTGATTAGGTTTGTTTGAGACATAGGACATGAAAATGCATGTGAATGTATATTGTAAACAGTTAGATCCTAGGTTGGAAAAGTAAGCACTGTGCTTAATATAATATTTCTAAAATTCTGTAAGAAAAATATGCTAAGTGGCAGGTTTGTAAGAGACAGTGGAAGTTTTTCTCCTACTGTTATCTGACATTTCTTTTAAAGGAGTACAACTACACCGGAAAAGAGACAGCAATTACAACTAATAAGCTGTTGCATTCGATTTGTTAGGCTTTTACAACTGCTTCTACAGTTGCTAAGATTAACTTGCCATTTGTTCTGATATAATTGCAGCAGCAAGCAGCATAAAAAGATGTGGCACTTTAGAAAAAATGTATGACTCCAGAAAATATAGCCTAACCAGAAGTCCTACTCGGTAGAGAATAAGAAATACAGAATGTGACAAATTTATGAGTATATGTGGCCAAAAGCATCCAATGATACATTGGTGTTCTGATTCAGATAGAAAATGGACCATTCCTGGTCTGACTGCAGTTGGATGGTACTGTTACCCTTACCATAGCTCTTTGACTTAGCTACACTTATGACTTGCCTTGATTTGAGATGTCAGAGAGCGAATTTTACCTGTGTGAGGACATCACTGATTAAGGACAATGAAAATAGTTACATTGTAATTCAGCACTCAATCGACAGTTGCCATGTGAAATCTAATTAATAATCTTATGCAATCTTATGGTGTATGGATTTATAGCGGTCCTACCAATTTAAGAAATTGAACAAAAGGTTATGGTTTATGCTATTCTGATCATTTATATTTGATATTACAAAAATGCAGTAATTCACTTAATCTAATTAAGTATTCCAGGAAATGTATCAATATTGTTTATAATGAATGCCTTCCAAAAATTCTGTTTGTGTCATTTGATTTTCAGGAACCATATTAAAAATCCATAAGAGCTCAAATGTGCTTAACCTCATAAAATTATTTGGCAGACTGAAAATGTGCTCCTGGAAGATTTTATAAGTATGAGAATGGTTGAGAGAGAGGGGAACTGTCAATTGATTTCCTAAAAAATGAACTAAATCTATGGCACTTCAACTTCTGTTTTATTTGTTTTGACTTCTATATCAATGACTTAATACAACAAAACTTTATTTCTTACTCAGAGAATGTCTGAATGTGCCCAAGCATCTATCCACAGTATCTGTCATTCAAGGCAGCCAAAATGTCCAGAGCATTCCAGATAGCTTTGATCCTATGGCACCCCATTTCAACATGGGGTTCCATAATCATCATGGCAGCTATATAGTGGGTTAGAAAGTTGAGCACAGGCAGTTCACTGTCCAAGCCCAGATTTGACCTATGGCTAAACCAAGTCAAGGCTGCTCCAGGGGGTCAGGAAGCACCATCATGCAAAGAGAACTAGATATTTTGGAAATGTAATAATGCATATGGAAGAAACATAAATGCCTACCTTAGTGACTTAAGTATATGACATCCTTTGATAAGTCTCTGATTCACTGATTATTTATTTCTCACTTGGGATTCACTTGTTTCCCTTGGAATCCAGATATATGCTAATTGGGTGTCAAACATGAATGTTATTTCCTTTCATATTATAATTTGAAATCTGGCCAGCATTTCCAAGTGACGCATGGATTATCTGACCTGAAAGAATACATAACAGTGGAATCTATTTTGTAAAAATTAATATTTAAAGGCAAAACTAGAATACAGTTAATAGGATAACCATATTATGGCACATTTTTAACATGTGGAATTTTGGATGGTGGAATAGGGAAAAAGATTTTGAACTTTAGGAACTTGGAATCTACTTTTATTACTGAGTATAGGCTAAATGTTATAACAGAACCTCCCTTCCCCCCCAAATTTTAGTGACAACACAATAGAAGTGTTTCTCATTCATGTCAACTCCAGTTGGTAGTGGATAGGGTGGGACTCTCTTTACCATGCTGATTTCACTCAGTGCATTCAGAGTTTCCAGCCTAGGGGACTGTCACTTTTTTTCTTAACTTTATATTTTGAAAAACTTTCAAACTTAGAAGGCAGTTAGAAAAATAATACAAACCCTATAGAGACAACTCCAGCATACCCCTATCCCACCAGATGCTCAGATGCACCAAATTTAACATTTTCACATTTGCCATATCATTCTATCTATCTGTCTATCTATCTATCTACCTATCTTTTCTGAACATTTAAGTATAGGTTGTATACATCATGTTCCATGATCACTTAATACTGCTGTGCACATTTCCTAAGAACAAGGACATTCGCTTGTAACCAACTTCAGTACAGATATCAAGTTTAAGAAATGTAATATTGATATAAAACTTACAGTCTATATTTCAGTTTTTTCATATACCCAATAATGTTCCCTTGAGCCTTTTCTCCTCCGTTGGTACATCCCATTGAGGATCATATTTTGCATTTGTTATCGTTGCTTGCTCGCTCACTCTTTTCTCCCTTCCTCCCTCCCTTCTGTTTCTTTCTTTCTTTTTTTTTTTTTTTTACTTGTGGGAACATATATACAACATATACTTTCCTATCTCAACCACTCCCAAGCATACCATACAAAGGGATTAATCACATTCAGAATATTGGCATACCCTCACCACCTTCCATTACTAAAACTTTGCTATCTGTCCAAACAGAAACTCTACACCCTTTATAAATTAACACCTCATTCTCTTGTCTGGTATGTCTCAGGCCTTGTCCTCCTTTTGATGGTTATGAAGATTAATGCTTTAATCTTTTCTTGGGGCATCACTTCCTATTTCTCTGTATATTTTGTAACCTTTTGTTGAAACCTGGACATTTTTATATTTTAAAGTAGTATTGCTCGCATTTTAAGATGCTATTGTTTAAGGGAAGCATCTCTCCCTTAAGCTTTTATCCACATAGTGTTGCCATAGAACTTTTCTTGATTGTCAGGACCTGACCAAACAAACAAACAAACAGAAAAAAAAAAGAAAGAACAGAAAAAAGAAAACATCTTTCCCAGTCTTTGCAGATTGACCCCTGTGACTACTCTTTTTCAATGCTTATCCATACAATGAGTTTGGAGAATAGCTCCAGGCCAAAGTTGAAGGGGCACCCTGACCCTTTCTTTGCATGCATCTTGTTTTTGGCATGCATCTTGTTTTTGGCATGCATCTTGTTTTTGGCATGCATGTGTGGCCCTGGGAATGCCCCTTTTTACATAGTGTCTAATGTTCCTTCTTCCCTAAGAAATACTTTCCTCATAGTCCTGGGCACAGCACTATATATCCTTTAGTCAGGCATCACTTGACACAGGCAGCGCCACTAGCTTTCTTTCCCACAGAGTTCTATAGAAGAGTTCTGTGAACTGCCTTCAATACACAGGAGAAGTTCTGGGACAGCAACTCCCTCAGGCCACCATCAGACAGATTGGGCCAGACACACATGCTCCCAGCATGTGCAGAAGGGTTACTCTTTTCCCTCTGGAATTAGGACCAGGGGTCTGCATTGGGAGCGCATGGGGAGGGGTCAGCCAGGACACGAGGACAGCCGACTGTTTTAAGTAGCCTTTTTTCTTGAGTCGACACTCACCCTGTTACTGCTGTCCTTTAACTGTTTTCTGGAGCTTTGAGAAAGATGTGTCTGACAGTTCATGCTGCTTGTTCAAAGCTGTTTTTCCACCATTTCGATAGACACCCTGACTGTGCCACTTTGACACAAAACTTTCAGTCACCCTAGACGTCACTCTCCAGCTGAACTACAAGGGGAAAAAAGCAGAGACTCACATGGGTGGTTTTGATGAGCCATGCCTGAAAGTGGCACCCACTGGAAATTGACAGGAATTCAATGACATTGTTGCTTCCGGCTTCATGGGTGGATGGAAAATGTATAGTCTAGCTGTGTCCCCAGTAAAAAAAAAAAAGAGGAAGTGCCTTTTGATGAAAACACAGCATTAACTATCAAATAGCTCTACCATTTACTATTTGTATAAATTGAACAAGTTACTTAAATGATCACACTCAGTTGTCTAGTACATAAAGAAATAGACCATAATACTCATCCTATTGGATTTTGTGAGGATAAGAAAAATGATGTTTTTAAAGCATCTAGTGCAGTGCTTGGCACAAAGTAGTTGCTAAAAAAATAGCTATTATTTAGTATTCTATCGTAAATTAATATATAAACTTTTATATAGTCATTTCCTATGACTCAACAATCTAGTTGAGAAACACTTTAGAGGGAATATTTGATGAATGCCAAAATATTTTACAGGAGGCAAAGATATGTAACTCGGAGTCAATTAAAGGGAGATTCTAGAAGAGGTAAGACTTTAGTTAGGCCTTTATGGAGAGAAGGATTCAGATAGAGAATTTACACATTTAGTATTTGTATAGATTATGAAGATGGAATCACTAGTATATCTCTTTATATTAAAATATTTTTCCACTCATGGAATTTTGGGGAAAGATTATGGGAGTAGGGTGAGGTGAACAGTAAATTGAGTATGCATATGGGATTAACTGAAGCCAATGGAAATATGGCCAGGCTATCAGAGTTGTGACCATTTCCTAATAAGCCTTTTATTTTCTGCTGCCTTCTTTGTCAAACCTTTTTTAAACTACTTGGAACTGGAGTCATGATGAAGGCAACAGGACTTTGTATGGAGTATGTTTTCATATGTGTCAAAATGCTAGAGATGACTTTTGCTATATTTGTCAAGATGATCTAGGTTATACTGCAGTTAATGCATGAGCACCAAAATCTCAGTGACTTAACACAAAAAAGACCATATGCTTGATTTGAATCAGCAGGGACTCTGCTCCAAATTGTCACTCAGGAATTCCTGCTAAAAGAGGCTCCATGATCTTGTGATGCTGCCATCTCAACACAGGAAATCCCTGGTCACTGTGGCAGGGAAAGAAATGACCAGTCTGAACTACCTCAGGCCAGAAGTGGCATCCATCACTTCTAAATAGGGGCCCTTGGTCAGAACTAGTCACTGGGTCCCTAACTGAAAAAAGGTGAGAATATCTTCCTGTGTCCAGGATAGTAAAAGAGATTCAAGTACCTTGAGCACTTGATATCCCTACAAAATCTGGGTACCACATAAATACTGGATCCCTGAAACGTAATGAGGCAAAGCAGGGTGGTCAGCATATATAGCTTTACTTTTTGGCTATAGAATTGTCATTACCTACTTAGCCAGTGGTCTTCACCTCATATCTAAACCAGACAAATTCTCAGGACAAGGAGATAGTCTCTTCAGTCCTCTCTGAAAGTTGTTATTCACATCATCTCACCTTACCTTGGTCTTTTGTTTGTTTTTAATGACATCACTTACATAGGATAATAAGGGATGCAGAGAGATTATAAAAAGCCATCTCTTCTCTTTAAAAGTTTGTAATATTGCCGCTGAGATAATTTTTACACTCTAAAATAACTGCATATCAATTCAGTATTAAATGATGTGCAAAAAAATGATTCAAAAAGCATTGAAAAAGAAACAAAAGGAGACATAACTTAAGTCAGGCCTTGAAATTGGATGAGCAGTGGGAGAGACTGATGATATTTTGGAAAAAGGCAAGCAGTGTGTCATCATGCCATAAATACAGGAAAGATGGTGACAAGCTCCACTGAGGAGTCTATTTGGAGCCCCAGGTCCTCTTTTCAAGCATTTTTTTTCCCCCTATATTTTCTTGGTAACTTTTTGTGGGAAAGTGACTATTCTGATAGTATGTCTCATGACCCCCTTCTTTCTCCTTGTTTCCTTCCCCTGACTCCAAACTTTAGGGTCTGTGTAATACCACTGTATTAGTTTCCCAGGACCGCTGTAACAAATTTCCACACCCGTGGTGGCTTCAAGCAGCAGAAACATATTCTCTTGCAGCTATGGAGGCCAGAATTCTGAAATCAGTGTGTCATGTCAGCAAGTCCATGTTCTCCCTGAAGGATCGATAAGAGAAGCTGCTCCTTGCCTCTTCCAGCTTCTGGTGGCTTCAGGTGTTCCTTGGCTTTAGCAGCCTAACTCCAAACTCTGCTCCATCTTTACAGGGCCTTCTCCTCACTGTGTCTTCTTCCCTTCTCTCCTCTTCTGAGGAACTTGTCAATGGATTTGGTTCCTCTCTAATCCAAAATTGTCTCATTTTGAGGTCCTTAACTTAATTATACCTGCAAAGGCCCTTTTTCCAAATAAGGTCACATTCACAGGTTCTGGGGAGACATATCTTTTTGGGGGGCCCTCTGTTCAACTCGCTATAACTGCTTCCATTCTCCTTACCAAATAGGAGTTATGACTTCCAATAGCCTGTTATAAACAGCTGGAGTTTAGTCCCTCAGGTATGAATGAGCATCTCATATGTGTGAGGCAAGGGGATTCAGAGATAAATACAACACAGATCTTGTTTTGATCACCTTAGAATCAGGCTGAAACTTAGGCAGGTAAAGAAGTGTTTCCAGTAAAGGCTGAGAGGGAGGTGAATTGAGGACAAGGGATCACTGATGGCTTGGCCTTCCCAAAGGGAAGCTCCTGGAGAAGAGGATACCTGAACTAAATCCTTAAGAAAGAAGAAGGCTTAGCTACTCAAAGAGTTAGTAAGAGACCTCTAGCAAGAGGGAACTGTCTGCATAAAGACATGTTGCTGGGGAATAGAGCAATAGCTCAACATCCAACAATTTGGTATTGCTGGTGAGTATACAAGAATCAGGTGGGAAAAGTGGCTAGGAACCCGTTAATGGAGATACCAAATGCCAACTTGGGGAACTTGAGCCATTTATAGGGAAGAAAGATGTTAGCATTTCCAGAAAACAATCACTTTTATCCTTAAAATCTGTACCTATGAATCATCATAGATCAGCAAAGTTATTGAGTTTTCCTGAGGAGAAGGAGTTTTCTAAACCTTGCAGTGTCAGAGATGTAAAAAACAAACTCTGCTTTGTGTCTCCATCTGCCCTTTGGTGAATTTACAACTCCCACAATTTCATTACAAGTTCTACTACTAGGCAATTGTTCCTCTTTTCAATGAACATGATTTCCTGAGGATCTAGCAGGGCCCCACAGTCTCCAGTGAGTATTTGAAGCGTACATCTCAGACTTCTAGTCAATGGCACATATTTCAATAAAATGTGAATCCAGGCACACACAGATTGAGACATATTACTTGCAAATGTAAATAAATATAAAGGTCTGTTTTTCTGTTTTTTGACGGGAAGGAATACTTGATTCATATGTTTAATATGCTTTGCCTCTTTTGCAGGGACACAAACTCAGAGAATGCTGTTCATCATGCAGGGAAATATCAGAAGCAAGTTTCTTAGAAATAGGAACTACAGATCAGGGGGTGAAAGGCAAAGAAACTGAAGATTTATCCGAGGGGGAAATTTAGCTGTATTGACAATTCTGTGTGTTTTAGGGGTTTGGAGGAATCTCAGGGCTGTGCCTGAGCAGCAGTGGTCTTGATCTTATTTCAAACTAGCATTTAATTTGCTGGGCAGCTTAAACAAACCACTCACTCCCTTTGTCATGAACATTTAGTAAGCACCCCCAGGTTTGGCTGTTATGCTGAACTGGGTGTAGACCAGACAGCTTTTGGATAAAGCCTGGTTTTAATAGGGCCAAAACTCTTTGCCTGGTGCTTACAAGGGCCAACTTACACTGACCATTATATCCCCAATTTTCTGGGAAGTCCTGATTTTACATGTTCTTCGCTGTTGTCCCCTGCCCCTTCGCAAAAAGCTTTGCTCTAGAACTTCTAATATATTATGTGTCAAAGAGGTCTATTTACTTCTTGCATCTAGAAGGGGCCCTGAAAAAAATCTTTGTCAAATTGTGTATTCTGATTTTTGGTTTGGAAAACAAAGGATAAAATACTAGAGTATGTAGATAACTCAAGTAAACTGCAATCTTTTACTAGAATATAATCCATCAAAGAGAAGCCACGTTCATGGTACACTAGCATTATTATCATTATATAAAGGAAAAGTGACAGACTTGTTGTCCAGTGTTGAAAGGAGATTTATCTTTAAAAAGGTAAAATAGGAAAATGTTATGTTCCCTAAAGGAGGTATTTACAAATGTTTATTTTCCTTACTTTTAAAACACCATGTGTTTCTGTGGTATTTTCTGTAAGGAGACTCAGTATATACTGAGTAAGATTGACCGTAAAACTGTAGGCCTGGAAAGGTTGAAGATATTGATTTCAAACTCTTTATTTCAGTCAAAAGGACTAGATACTAAGTCTCCCAAATCGAAGTATAGAAGTATTCTTTTCCATAGAAAAATACACTGTAGAATAATCTTTTAAATTAACATGGACCCCTTTAGATCTGAGGTGGGCAAACCTTTTCTTAAAGGGCCAGACAGTATGTATTTTTGGCCTTGCAGGTCATGCAGTCTCTGAGGCAAATACTCAAGTTTGCCATTGTAGAGTGAAAGCAGCTGGAAAATACGTAAAGAAATGGGTGTGGCTATTTTCCAATAAAATCTTACTTATGGTCCTGAAATTTGCGTTTTATATAATTTCCACATCACAAAATAGTCTTCTTTTGATTTTTTTAACCATTTAAAATGGTTGTCATTATTAACTTCAGAATATTGTGCAGTCATATGGAAATAAGAATATAAATGATTCTATGTGATTTAGAGAGAAAACTGGAGATAAGTGTGTTTGAGTTGGAAAGAAAAAAGGATGTACAGAGCTTTGCAAACTTTTATCACTATATACATTTTCACTGTGAGATATTCTCACTTGGGGCATTCAGCCATATTTCTGCATGTTGATGGCTCTCAAATATATATGATTACTCAGGCATTGACTCTGAGTTCCAGACATCAATCCAAATATTTATTCAATTTCACTTTAGACATCTCAAAATCATCCTGATGACATTCGTACTCATCTTCACTCCAAACTTCTTCCTTCTCTACTGTCTTTAGCTCAGTCAGATGGCACCACCAGGCATGTAGCTGTACAATCTAGAAACCTGGGTGTCTTTCTTGCTTCTGTCATCCACCTCATCTTTTCTCCCCAACATACCAAATTAATCACTAAGATCCAGTCATTTTGTCTTCTAAATATATATCTCATCTTCATTTGGTGTCATCGCTCATATCAATTCTTGCTTTCTCCACGATTCCTAGTTATCATCCCCACCCCACCCTCCCATGGCCAGAGTGGTTTTGATTTTTTTTTTTTTAAGCCAAATCTAGTCATGCCATTCTGCTTAAAACTGTTCACTAAAGTTTCATGATATTTAGGATGATGTCTACATTCCTCATTTTGGCCTACTGACTGTTTCCCCAAACTGTTCTGATCTTTACTCTCTGAATTCTACGTCTGTGGGTCTTATTTTGATTCTTAAATGAACAATACTTCTTCTGGTTCAAGAGCCTTGGCAATTGTGTTTGTTCTTTATTGCTTATTTGGTACTCCTTAAATGGGTTTGACCTTGGGAAATGTCCTTTCATTTAGACAAATTACCTCCTAAGTATATGCTTTGCCCTTAAGTAATCCCTGGCATAGCATCCTGGCTGAGTAGTTGGCCAGCCAATTACTGAATGCTTTTGTTGATGAGAACCTAAGAATGATTCTGCATGTAATATAGTACCTTGTTTTAGGGTGCTTCCCTTTGAATCCCTCAATGTTTGTTATTCATTGAGTTGCTATTATGGCACATGCAAAGAATATGAAGCAAATGAGTCTGTATCTGTTAAGAGTAGTGAGTATTAAAAAGCTGTGCATCTTCCTCCTCTACTTCTAGTCTTCTTAACAGGATGGACTCTTGTGTCGGTCATCATACTCTTAGAAAGCCACCTCTAGGAAATACCAGTAATAAGAATGCTTTGTATGCTTTATATTGTTTTCATATACATATCTTATAGGATGATCACAACAAAATTGTGTATATGAGGGAGTTTTTTTTTATGATTAGGAAACAATTTTATTTTAAAACGTGATGAGACTTATAAGATGTCCTCAAAGAGTTGATAACTAGTAGATACCAAACTAGGAACCAAGTGACCTGAGAACTTGTTGTCCTTTCCTACTATGTTGCTTGAGTCCCTCATTCCTTTTTCTCTATTTTCCAACAGAAGCATGAGTTTCCTTAAGTCACTGAATTTACATGGTCACATCCAGGTGGAGAGGAGATTAGAGTGTCAGCTAAGACCAAACAATAGGGCACACATTGGCTCCTAAGCTGGTGACTTTACATCCAATCCTGGGAGGACTCCTTCATCATCCTGTTACTTCCAGAACACAGGGAATCATCATTCTATTAGAACAGAAGTGTTGGGAAGCGTGGGACTGTTTGTGTCAGGATGATAAGCTCAGACAGATGTATTCCAGACCATTCCAGAATAGATTATTGAGTACCAACACTTTCCAAATTGGTTTCTCTTGCTTCTCTGCCAGCCTTTTACAACCGGAAGTAAAGTTTTAGTGACGTTTGCACCTATCTCTGACTGCCTGAAGTTCCTATTTGTGAAATGTGTCTTAAATGTTTAAAAACATATAATTTAATATTAATTTCTAAAATACAATAATGAGCCTCAATTGGTAAAGAGGACAAACTGATTAGAATGAGTTTCAAACTGTGATAGAATATGATCTCTTTGGAAGGTGACTTAAACGATGTTTCATTCAGTTAGAACTCGGGGTGCTCCATCCAAAATAGATGGGTGTCAGTCTCCAAAGAACCCCAAGGAAGGAGGCTGCATAACCTCCAAAAGCATCCTGCTCTTCCCACAGTAAAGAGAGAGACACCTAGTAACCCAGCCCCTCTAGTTGCACCTAAAAATAGTGAGAAGTTGCTTCCAACAATGTTGACGGCTGTGCCAGTGATTTGTCTAAAATATGCATTTTGACATTTACCTTGAGGATAATACCTCAGCCCTGCATTCCCTACAGAAACTGAAATTATGCCTTCCTTTTTTTTTTTTATTCTTTTAATATGTCAAGATTAAAAAAAAGATGAAAAAGGAAAATTGGCAAACATTTTCCCTGTCAATAATGAAAACAAGACCAGAAAGACAGTCCCAGGGTGAATAAAAACCTTGAATATAAAGCATGTTATATCTGGAAAGTCTCAAATTTCAACAGCATGATGACATAAGTGTCTCTATAATGTATCTTCAGCTGATGGTATCAGGGGAACATAAGACATTTGAGAAAATAGTAACATAAAAACTAACATTGGGGCATGTCATCCATAATGGCAACTAAGAGAATACTATTTGTGGGCAAAAAGCTCTCCCTCCCTTTGTTCACTCCACCTCTAACTCAGCATTGAATTAAAATGAAAGAAAAGGAAATACTTTTTTTTTTCCTTTCAGCAGAAAATGTCATGGAAATGTCAGAGTTCTTTCTATGTGATCACATCTTTCTTACAAGTCGATCGCTACAAATCATGGAAACACTAACTATATTGGAAAATATTAATTCTGAGTAAAAGCACAATTTCCATGAGATGTGGTTGGTTCTGAAGCTCTGGAAAGGTACTTCAGAATAGAGAGAAATCTGGAACACTAAAACTCTATGAATGATCCTTAGATGCTGATAGATTTATGTCACTTACTGACAGATTTATGTAGCTCTCTCTTTTTGTTTTGCCCTCTGATCACACCTTTGGGGGCTCCATTCAATTCTAACTTTTCTGCCTTTTAAATATACTTGTAATTCTCTTTTCAAGATCCAAAGAGGTTACAATGCCCCCTCTTGAAAATGACAGTCACAGATATTATGTGGAAATAATGGGGTACTTTGAGAAGCTGTCTGTTCCTTGGCTATAGGCAGAACTGATCTAAGATCATGCAAATATCTACTCACGCTTTAAAGATCTAACTGTCAGTGTCTTGATCTTTTTTGTATAACCCAGTATCATATTGAGTTAAGTTTGCTGTCAGAAAGTCACTCTTCACTCTTGCTCCCCAGCTTCAATATATGCTCATTCACTTTCCATATATAACAGGATGGTGAGTAGGACTTTTCTTATTATCAAGGAATTTTTGTTAAAAACAAAACAAAACAAAACTGAGGACAATAGGGGATGAGTTTCCCTAAGTTCTTAAAGGAAACCCTGCTAAGAACCTTTAAAAATGTTACTGAAGTAGCAAAAATGGTCAAAGCATCACGGGAGTGGCATGGAGAAGCTTAGAACTAGATGTGAGATATCAGGTTTTTTTTCTTATTTAAAAATTTTTTTTTATTAAGGAACCATTTTAGATTTACAGAAAAGTTGCAAAAATAAAATGAGAGATTCCATAGACCCCTCTTCCAGTTTTGCCCATTGCACTGCTAGCACAGTATGTTGCATTTGTCAAAACTAAAAAACTGATATTTGTGTACTACTATTATGCAGATTTTATTTGGAATTTTTCAGTTTTTCCTCCTGTTTTTTAATTCAAAACTCAGTTACCACATTGCATTTAACTGCCATGTCTCTTAGGCATCTCTGGTTTATAACAGTTTCTCAGTCTTACCTTATTTTTCATGGCCTTGAAGAGTACTGACCAGATATGAGATACCAATTTTATTCAGATTGGACCATCATATTTTAATACCTGAAAATGAATCATGGTTGCCTACCTAGATGAGATTGTTCTTATAATTGAAAGTGACCAGAAAGCCATGAATGCTAGAGATACTAAGAGGAAATGGAGGGAAATGTAACAGAGTCTATTAGAAAGCAAAGTTTGGAGAAAATAACCATTTCCTCTGTGGGCTTTGTGCTTGGACCATTTGCATTGGGAAGAGAAAAAGAAATCATAGCCATCCCTAGTATGAAGGAACAAATATTTACTATCTATTAAAACCAGATATTATGGGGCATTTAGAAATGGTCAATCCCTCAAGAGTTTATAATCTAGTAGAAGATATAAAACACAGAACCTCACAAGACAAAGTAAAAACTTTCTCCTATAACTATACCTTAAAGATTTACTCTTTTTATACATTCTCTTTCCCTAATTTAATATTAAGTTTGTTGGGGAAGCAGGAGGAAACGTGTTTGTTGGTTGATTTTATTGTCTTTTCTTTGTTATCTGAACATGTTCTTAGTTAAAAAAAAAAGCTGCTAAAAAATATGAGTTAACTTTTTCCCTACAAAGTAAAACAAAAACAAAACCAAAAGAAAATCCATAAGTAGCACCATAGTTTGTCAGTGAAGCATGAACGAAAGTTTATTTTGCTTGCTATTTGAGGCAGTTTATGATGGTAAGGTTTAATGGGCTTGGTTTTGAAAAGCTGACTGCAAAATCATACTTATTCATTTGATCAGTTTCTGTCTAGCCTAAGGCCTGGCTCAAAGGTATGGCAAAATGCTTACTATGAAAAATTTAATTTTATGACAGTAATTTCATGAAGGTATTATATAAGGAATTATAGAGAAGAAATTTCAGTAGCTCTGCTAAATTGAAGGTTGTGAATATATTTTACTTTGAAGCCCACTTAGTTTTTAAAGTAGCAAGACCACTATATCACCACAAATTTGTTAGTATCATCGCTGACCTGATTCCTATTAGAAGGAAAATTCTCCCCCACTGCTATCATTCTTAAGAACAGTAAGTGTTATTCATGGAATCTATGGTGGAAGAAATTTACAAACCACCTAGTCCTAAATCCTAGCAAATAAGACATTTTAAAAATTATTTTTAAATCACAGACACAGTCCTCATGATTATGCATTTTTGCATTATGAAGTAGTGCAAAATAAACTGTGTTTTTATATAACCTCTTCCTTAGTTGACACTAATCTTTAATGACATCTTTGTTATATTCTATCAAAAATTGCCTCTCTCTAACTTCAACCTGTTGGTCCCAAACTCTCTTCTGGATTTGTAAAGAATAAATGTAATAGTCAACCACAAAGTTCCTCATCAAGTATTAGAAAATAACTTTTCTTTACTTCCTAAATCATCTTTGCAAACTAAACACTACCACTTGCATCAAATATTTCTCAAACCACATGGCTTCAGTTTCTTTAATATCCTGGTTATCTTCCTTGGAGCAATCTTTAATCTTGTTGGGTTTTATGAAAGAGTTCAGTGCTCAGAAATGGTATAATTCCCCAGCAGTGTTCTAAAACCCAGCATTCTCTATGCTATGCTTTCTCGGTACTAGCTATTGTTTTAGCGTCTTTTCAGACTTTTAATTCAACAGAGTTTTTGGTCAACAAATTTCCTTGGTAGCTTTTATTTTAACTGCTGTCAAGACAGGGTTCTCGGTTAGTTTTGTCCAGTTGATTTTTTTTTCTTAACTCCAAAAGGAAGTCTTTAAACTTAACCTCTGCTACATTTCATCTTTTGGTTTTTGTCTTTTGCATTAATCTATTGAGAGAGATTCTTGGTGATTTTGTTTTGTATGGATATGCTTGATAATTTTGTTTGGGATGGATATGCTAGCTATATATATATATCTACTAATTTGACCAATGAGCTTTATAAAAATTTTGAATTTGACTGCAACCAAGGCTACGTCTCTGTGCCACTGCTCTAGAAAAACCACTTCTGGATTGATTTTCCACCCCACTCCACCCCCACAGTGGTAACATTTATAGCTTATGGAATTTTGAAACAATTTCCTTTGACCGTGGGTGACCACACTCAATTATTACTAACCAAAAATACTAACCAACATTCTTTGTTCAAAATTATAAATCCAATTAACTGCACTTATATTTCACCAACATTAGGGTATAAAAAGAAACATTATCAAGTCCTTTCAGAACTAAAGATTTCTGTTATATTTAGATTTCCCCGATCTATTCTTCTACAAATTCATATCTTTAATCAGGATAAGGCATCAGTGGCATGAAAGCAAATAATGACACATGGATGAAGTTTTCCACAGCAAACGGAGACCTACTCTCACACCCTTCTGACAGCTTTCATCTATTCTACAAGGAAACTGTCTCTCAGGGAAAACCAACAGAGGCCCTTGTCCATAAGATAATGCCTAGGACTTGATTATTAAAACTTCCGGTCTTGTGATAGAAGGGGAGATGCCAGAAACTCACTGTTTAAATGGCTACGTAGAATTTGTAGAAGCAACTGGAAGGGCCATGGAGGACTTCTCATAAAGTCTATGAAGAAAGTGCTATCCACATGGGTTATCAGATTTGCCAGTCAGTCAAATGGCTGAGGCAGGACAATAACTGTCTCCTATTTCTTGGTTCAGTGATCTTTTGGAAAATCCCTTGATTAAGAGACTGAAGTTATTCTGGCTTTTGTCTAAGTGTTATGACTTTGGGCAAATTCTTCATCCCTGGAGCACTTACTCTCCTTATCTCTGAATTGAAAGGTTGGGTACATAAGAGCAAAGCTTCAAGGCCTGGCTTTCTGGAAGGGCAAAGGAGAGTTTGTCCTGTTTAACCTCTTAGTATTGCTGCAGAGGACAGCATACAATTAGGGACTCGAGAATCTGGCTCAGTAATTACCAAATGATGGTGATGATGTCTTGACTGTGTTTAAATTAACCCCTCTTCAAGGGTTCAGTAATAAAAATTGCTGCTTAATCAAATTTATCCATAACCCTATTTAAGTTTACATATAGAGGATAACCAGCAAAATTCTTTGGTGAAGAGAATTTCCTTCTCAACATTTTTGTTCCTGTCAAGGTTTGGTTTTTATTCTAATTTAAATTTGGGTTTGTTTTTTCTTTGAACATTTTGAATTACCCTTTAGTCATAGAAAACTTAAATTGGTGTAATTTAATTTTTTTTTCTGGATCTTCTTTGCAATGTTTTCCCTCCATCTTAAGCAGATGAGTTGGGGGAAAAAAAATCAATAGTTACATCTCATGGCCTTAGTATGTACAAGATGAATGAGCCATCATTTGCTCTTCTATTATAAGGAACCACATAGAAAATTAAGTCAAGAACTATAAGCAGGCCTGGAATTTACATTGACCTCTGCATATATACTTGAATGCCAATTACCTTATTTTAAATTTCAAAGTAAAATTTTCTAATGAGGGAAACAGTCACCAGATCTTTTTCCCATCTCTCTCCCCACTCTTTGCACCCAAGTGGTATTCAGATGGAGGCTGGCTGAAGAGCTAGAGAAACAACTGCTCTGGAATCCAGGCTGCAATGCCAGCCTTCGGGTTTGTTGTCTTTGTAGGTGAAATTTATAGGGTGTGGCTTGTAGCTGCTGAGGCTCCTTTCTCACTTACTATGTGGGCATTCACTGCTGCTGCTTTTTTCGTTTAACGTTGGCTAATGTGTTTAGACGCTGTTGGTGTCCAGACGCTGAAAATCCAGCAAACTGAATTAATCGATTTTCTTCTAAAAGGATTGTCCTGTAGAAATGGATATTGCCACACCATACTGTGAGCTGCTTAACACACACAGCTGCAGTAACTGCCCTGAACATGAACTTGAGTTTGAAAAGGGAACTAGAGCTCTGTTTCTGAAGACTGCCAAAGCAAGACGCCTGCAGAGCCCGTTAGAGGAACGTTAGGGGACGAAGTCCAACCTTTCCCTCCTCCCTTCTTCTGCTTACTCTCTGCCCCACGTTCCTTTCCACCCAAAGCTTACAGCTTCACCCCATGTGCTTTATGTGTTCTAGGGTTTGGTCACGGGCAGAGCAGTTGAATAAAAAGGGAGTGTTTTTCTGTCTGAAGGAAATCTTACCATCCGATCCGCTCAAAGGAGGAATGGATGCTTGGACGTTTGCTGTTCCATGCAAAATTCTGTTTATTGGGTTTCTAGGAACTCTTTGGCAATTTATTCCCAACTGTACAAAGTTCAAAGTGTAAACTTTGATATTTACAGGTCTCTCTGCTGTTGGCCAGGTTGTCTTGGAGCTGATAATTATACCAGAGGCATTCCCACACACCTCTCCTTTGAAGAAGAACTCATGCCACATGTTACGAACATAGAGCTCCTTGTATTGCCGTGGAGGTGAAAAGCAGTTTAACCAGAACAGTATTCCAAATTCCAAATTTACTAATTTTTGACTTAGGAAAAAATGTACATAATTTAGCATGGTTTACCTTCCAAATTCTGTTATTCTTATGAATAATGAAAATCTATTTCCATTCCATGAACACTCACCAAAAAAGAGAGAGATTAAAAATGGTCTGGGGGGGAAGCAGATGTAGCTCAAGTGGTCAAGTGCCTGCTTCCAATGTACAAGGTCCTGGGTTCAATTCCCGGTACCTCCTAAAAACAAACAAAATGAAGAAACCTACTCATTGGGAAGTGGATGCAGCTCAGTGCTTGAGGACCTGCTTCCCTTGTATGAGGTCCTGGGTTCAATCAGTGCTACCTCCTAAAAAAAAAAAAAAGATTAAGCAGCAAAAAGAAAGAGGTTAGGAACAAGGCACATATGAAATGCAAAATTTGTCTTCAAAATTATAAGTTGAGTTTTTCAAATAATTTGAAATCAGGGATTCAGGATAATACTTTTGAACTGAATTTCTACCTCTGTTTTGAGTTATCTCCTACTAAAGACCAAAAATTCTATACAGGATTCTATTAGAATCTAAAGGATTCTGATAACAAAGTTATTCTATTTGAACATAGATTCTCAGCAGTTGAGAGGAGTAGGAGGTTCTCTAGAATAGTAAGTGAATTGCTTTTAAAATTGAAGATGCATCAGGATCAGCTGGAGGGCTTGTTAACACTTGAATTTCAGGGCCCTACCCTCATATTTTTTGGTCCAATAGACCTGGGGTAGGACCTAGGAATCTGCATTTGTATTCAAGAGTCAATGCCAGTGTTGCACACACTGAAAACCACTGTTCTCTAGCAGATTTATTCACGTGGCTGACACTGGCCCAGTGAGACATTTGGAGGACTTCTCTTTCTTTCCATTACTGCCCCTTTCATGCCCACCGATTTCACTACCACAACCCTGGCTCCAGTTGACAAAATGTGACCAAAGAAGGGATATTTGTTCATGATTACTCTCACTTCCACCTATCCAGTATCCCTAGAGACAGGTTCACGTTATAAATTCACAAAGGACATGTAAAGAAAACAGATTCAGGAACCAAACCTAAGGGGGCCCATTTTCATCAGAGGTACCTCCAAACACTTGTTTACAGCTTCTCTCAACTTCTAATTCATGGGTAGGCAAACCATAGCCCACAGGCCAGTCTTTTGTAAATAAAATTTTATTGGAGAACAGCCACGCTGTTCCCTTTACTTATTGCCTCTAGCCGCAAAGACAAAGTCCAGTGGTTGCAACTAAAAATGAAAATGAAAATTTTGGAGAGTAAGATTGGAGTTGAAGGTGAGGAAGAAATACTAGAGGATGGTAGAATATTATGCCACACATCATCTTGGATACCAAGAAAAGCAACTTCAGACTAAGAGGGAATCATCAGCAGAACTTGACTTTCCTTTTAAGACCACATCATTCTTTCATCATAATAAAAAGAGCATTGGGCGGAGGGGGGTGGTGAATAATGAAAGCAGATACATTTTCTTCTTAGATGTGCAGCTGGGAGAGTCTGGAGTTTGGCACTTGCCTTATCAGGCGATCTCCCTTCCTAATTGTTTTGTTTTTGAAGGGTGGGGGGAGATAGGGGCAGGATTATAATCGTCCATTTATTGCTTTCTTTGTTTTGTTCTTCCAACAAGCAGCAGACAACCATGTTTTCTTACATAGTTTAATCTCATTACACAGTTTCTCTGTGACTAAAGCCTTAAGCTAACAATTCATAAAGGGATTACACAGATGGGTTTATTTTCCACAATTTTCTAAAGAAGGTTATTCAAGGATTCCTCCTTGGACAGTATTCTTTTCCCTTATGTTTTATTTTCTTTTTCCATCTCCAGATCTTCACCTTTCAGTTTTTCTCACTTTGTCTTTTCCATTGCCTTCAACCTTTATCTTATGAGATTTTCTATAAGAAAAGGCAGTGTTCACCCTCTCTCTCTTTTCTCTGTCTCTCTCTCTCTAAGGCAAGATTGCTTTAAGGCTTATCATAATGTCAGCTAGGATTTGAGCATTAATCAGCAATGCACATATGTGTATTGAATACACAGGAAAAGAGGTTTATGACAAGAAAGCAAAACAAGGTTTCTTTTGAATTTCCTGCTTTCCCCAGAAACAGAAGGTTATAAGATAGTATTGCCATCACCTCCCCCATCCATGCAATGGATTCAACTTCAAGGGCAAATCATAATTTCTTCTGTAATGAATGAAATTTAGCATATACCCAGACTGTAAATCACACAGATGAGATACCTCAAAGCAGTTTTTCAAAGGCATTCCATTAACTAAGTGCATCCTCATAAACTGAAACAAAATTAAATTAATCACAGGCTTGCATCCTGTAATTAAAATTCCATATATAAATTAATTCAAATATAAATATCCAAATATAAATTAATTTTTGTACTCTGTTTTTGCACTCACCTTCAATGAGAGGGTGAGTAAAATGGTGTCTGTTTTTGTTACATAGTTTAGAATGGGAAGACTCATTATCTTTTAGTCATGGTACTGAGAATGGTTTGAGTTTCAACAGTTTTATAATGAAGGTTATAGAAGTTTAGTTGTAGGAAAATATCTTAGTATTGGTTGGAAATTAATTTTTCTCACTGAAAAGCAAGTGCAGTTTGCTGTTCTGTGTTCTCTGAGTTCCCCCTTTTATTCCTGTAACACTCTTATGGGTAGACTCAAGGGTCCAAGGCTAGTGGTTTCAGTGGTATTAAAATCATATCTATGGGTTGGGTGACCAATGTACATGTTTACTGATCAGTTGTCGGAGCATCATAGAATTGTAGAGCTTAGAAGAAACATTAATCTTTTTAATGGTATTGTAGGACAGGACCTTGGAAAACTGGCAATAGACGTTCAATCAGTTGAACGTCTGCTATACAGTGATGGCTGTGCTAGGAGTCACAGAAGGTAGACAGCCTTTACAATCTCATTAAGGAAGAAAGACACCCAGAGGTTTGTAGTCATGACAAGGCAGACAAAGAGATGCATGTGAAGTGTCTATTGGCTTAAACAGATAGTAAGTAGTATGTGGTCTTAGAGAAGTTTTCCCTATAAACTATAAAGTAGGGGATTTTTTTCTGAAATATAATGATGTGAAACTTGAGAAATGTTTTAAATCATTTAGATTGTGGGAAACTAGCAGGATGTTAGAAATATATTTATTTATTTGTTAAAGACCCATGAAGTATCCTCTTCATAGTCTTCTCATATTCTTTGTCTTTCCTTTGTTACAATGGGAATTTGTGTCCCACTATTATCCAGGTCAATTCTCCACTTGTGTCTTCTCCAAAGACTTAACTCCTGTAATTCCTTGCCACCCCCTTTTCTATTTCACTAGTTCTCCTTCTCTACTACATCAATATGCTAAATTGCTTCAGTGCCTTCTGTTTTAAAAGAAACAAACTAGAAAACAACATCTTACCTCTGTATCTCACCATGGGCATTGCCCCAATTCCTGCTCCTATTTACATCAAAGCATCTTGAAAGAGCTGTCTTTACCCAGTCTCCATTTCCTCATTTCCCCTCACTTCACTCTCAGCTCCTCCAATGAGATTTTTCACCTCCATCACTCCACAAAATCTGTTCTTTTCAGGATCATCAGTGACCTCCACATGCTAAAGCCCAATGTCAATTCTCAGTGTCCATCTTGCTTTCACATCCCCAAAGCTTTTAATACAGGTGATCACATCTTCCTTGGAAAACTCTGTTCATTGCTTGCCTTTTGTCTCTTACCTCATTGGCTGCTTCTGCACTGTCATCTTTGCTAGTTCCTTTCTCTAAATTAGACTCCTATTTGCTGTAAACCAGGTTTCTTCTGGGTTGTGATGGTTAACTTCAAGTTGGATAGGTTATGGAGTCCAGTTGTTTGGTCAAGCAATCACTGGCCTGATTTTACTATGAGAATATTTCATGGATTGAAGTCATTAGTCCTTGATTGCATCTATGGCTGTATTACATCTACAATCATCATCAACTACAACAGAGATTGCCTTGAGCAAGGAGAAAGTCTCATCCAATCAGTTGAAGACATTAAAGGGAGAACTGATGATTTCAGTCAGCTAGCTTCTCCTGGGGAATTCATTGAAACCTTCATTGGATTTTACAAATTATAGTCTGCCCCATGAAATTTGGACTCGCCAATTCCTATGGTCATGTGAATCAATTCCTATAATAAACAAGTCTCTTAGTATTTACCCACTCACGCACACACACCCTCCGTATCCTGATGGTCCTATTTCTCTGAAGAACCCTGACTAATATATAGGCCCTCTTCTGTTCTCTGTGTACACACATTCTGAATGTCTAAATCGGTATCATGGTATTAAATGTCATTCGGAAATTGATGACTGATATGTTCTCTCTGTCCTGCCCTTTTCCTCATAGTCCTTAAGTTACCCAACTGTTTATTGTCATCTCCACATGGATGCCTAACAAACAGTTCAAGCTTTGTCCAGAATAGAATTCTTGATTTTTCTTCACGAGCTGCTTTTCCTCCAGGTGTTATACAGTTGGAAAGCCAAAAACTTTTTGTCCTCTTTGACTTCTCTCTTTCCCATATCCAATTCAGAAACAAATCTTCCCAGCCTATCTCCAAACTATTCCTCCACTCTCACCACTTTCCCCAATTTTATGATTACTTTACTTATCCAAGTTACTAATATTACTCCTGTAATATTACCATATTTGTGTCAGTTAGTTTTTCTGCTTCTATTTTCCATCCCATGCTGGCCACTACCAATCTTTTCTCCATACAACAGCCAGAGTTATCTTTTTATAAAACCGAAATCAGATTCTCCTCTTCTTAAAGCCTTTAAGACCCTCTCTACTGCATCTAAAATCTGAAATCTAAGGGGCTATAGAATCTGCCCCCATCTCCCTTTTCTTCCAGCAAAGATGAACCGTTTATTTCTCAGCCCATTCTTCTCACCCTGGTCTCTTTCCTGTTCCTGAGAAACACGAAGCTGTTTTACATTTCAGGGTTCTGTGGTTTGGAGCTTTGTACCCCAGAGAAAACAGGTTCTTAACTTTAATCAATTCTTGTGAGTGTGAACCCATTGTAAGTAGGACCTATTGATGAGGTTACTTCAGTTAAAGTATGGCCCAACCCAATCCGTATGGGCCTTAATCTTAACTGAGAGAAAGCCATGGAAAGCAAGAGCATCAACTGATTCTGAGCATGTAGAATGGGGTGGGTGGTCCATTAATATTAGGGGATGAATGAACATGCCAGCACAGTGCTGGGAGCTGAAATGTGTGAGATACTGACACTGCCATCAAGGCACTGACAATCAAATGAAAGGTTTACTAATTTTCCTCGGGTCTCAGAATTCTCAAAGGTAAAATGAGCATAGTGTGATGATAATATGTTGACTCTAAAGAGAGTAAGAAAAAGTGATTTTGTTTTATAAAGGCAGTGCTTTCAGTTGGGTTTCCCCATGTTAGCCCTGCAGAGGACACTCTTTCTGTGAAGAAGAAGCCTGGCTCTGCTGGTTGCTTTTTGAGGAACAGGAAGAAAAAGCAAGAAAGGCATCTCTTGCTTTGATGAAGTGGACAGTGGGTGATCTTCATACACATTTTTACTTTTCTGGCCTTTGATTCAGAATTTGGAAAGTATACCTGATCATCCAATTGGCATTACATAATCCATCACTCTCCCTGGCTTCACTTCAATCAGAGACCCTCAGGTGTCCTGGGTCAGCCACTCTCAGCTTTCTCTGCATTTTGGCAGCCTCCTGATGCCCCATCCACTCATTGGTTCCTTCTGGCCCTGTCTTTATCTTTCAGAAAATTTCTGTATACTTTGATGACTCTGCCTGGTAAGGTGCTTGATGTGCCTTTATATTATGAGCAAAGATATTTGCCTTTTAACCTTTCCATTTCTTAATCTCTGTCTCCATGTTTGAGGTAGCACCAACCCTGTGAATTCTCCCTAAATTAGAGCATTTCAATTAGGGTGACCTTGAAGACTTTTTTTTTTTTTTTCTTTCTTTCCAAAGAGCAGAGTCTTCAAAAATCTTTACTTGATGTCTTATAAAAATTTTAACATACTAGGAAACTTTCTTTTATTTTGAATTTCCATAGTCAGTCAGGACCATTATTAAGAAAATATTATGTGAAGCATATACAAGTTTCCTACAATCCCATGCCTCCTGCACCACAAGCAAAGTGTTCTTCTTAACAGGACATTGCTTTACTGGCCATATTCTGATGCATAGTGTTGGTTTTTCAATAAACTAGGCAGCTGGCTACAAATATGTGCCTGTTATAAACTTGTCTTCATCTGTGTGGCCACTTCATGTAGGAATTTAGTGCCACATATTTGTTAGCAATTGTGGACTTCTAGGTTGATTACAGCTGGCCAATGTGCCTTCCTAACAAGTGATAGTAGACACTCACCCCTAACACTTTACTGAAATGAAGCTTCAGAGTCCTGGGAGAACAGGGGACTCTGACCCAGGAGCTTTATAGGTAGCAAAAGGAAGGGAATCTTGGTGGTGACTTTTTAGCAGAGCTGGCCTGAGCTGTAGCCACTTTGACTTAGGTTCAGTTACCCTCCATAGCATGTGCCCCAGAATAGACCTCGGATGTCTTATCAAGTAATAGGCTGAAGCTACAGGTGGTGTTGATATTAGCCTAGGTCGGCATCTGTGTAAACTGGATGCATGTACTTGAGTGTCAGTGCTGACACAAGAGCAAAACTTGACCAGCCAAATGCTGGATAAGGATTCATTCCACTCTGTGAAACATAGTTTTTTATTCATATCATTGAACAAATATATTTAAATTGGTGCAGCCATATGCTATTACTCTGAGGTTGGGGAGATTTGGGGAAAAGTATGCCTGCCCGGTTTGAAGATAGTTCTGTCTTTTCAAGAACTGGAAGAAATTTGAATTAATATGACTTTGTAAGAATCCTTCAGGAGATCAATAATCTACCAATTATTCCATTGGTATCTTTTGTTCAGTATTTTCTTCTTGCTCTGTCCTTAGCTTAGTGCCCTTCTTATTTGCTTTACAGTTCTTTGTTAAAATGCACACACACACAATTGCTAACACACACCCTTTTTTTGGCTTTGCCAAGCAGGTAAGTTTCTGACACTGCTGCTGCTATTTCTGGATTATTTTTTTTAAGCTGAGAAAACAAAACTGTCACTAAATCTAAACAGAAATGTGGATATTACCAAATATTGGTCACTTAGAATCCTGTACTCAGATATGGGACTCACAGATATGTGAGGGGAGAACACATGAAATATTTCTAATTTAGTAGGTGACAGAGTTTAAGTTAATGAAATATGTACAAGAATAAAATATATATATATAGACACACACATATCCAAATATACCTGTAGGAACTTAGTTATAACTAAATGGAGACATGTAGTAAGTGTTTGGCAGTCCAAGTATTAATTCTAAAAATGGCTTATACATTGAGATAGGGAAGGACTATGACTGATAAGGATAATATTCCTTTTAGCTAGAATAATGCAAATGTATGTATCATAAGGCAAAATCTCAGTCTTTCCACTTAGATTTGGGGCTTTGGGTATGCCTTCTTAGGTAAGTGACCATTTTACTAAGCCTCTGGTTATAAATGGAGATAATAATAGCATCATTATGAACTTTTGATTAAGATAATGCTTATAAAATGAGGAAGCACAGAAGCCTGGCACATGGGCAATGCCATAAGGTTAGAAAATTAATGAAATCAAGTGCAAAGCTGCTTAGCTGAAGCAAAAGAAAGTCGATATTTATTAACTTCTGGGAAGATTGTTATGAAGGAAAGACTTCTGTGTAATTTTCTGAGGACAGTTGTGCTTTTCTCCACTTAGTTAATTCTTACAGAATCTCCAGAAAGAGGCAATGAGGAGCTAAGACTTGGACCAGAAGATGATGGAATTGCAGGAAGTGAGGATTAAGCAGTTATTCATGCAGGCTGACTGCCATGTACCTGGTGATTCACCCACAGTTGACTTTAAAAGGCCACTTACTTAGTGCTCTGAGGGAGTTTGAGAGATAGAAACACACCCTGGGGAGAAGTGCCTGAACCTGGGATTATGTCATGTGACTGTAGCATGCCAAGTCCTAGGTGTCCACTTTCAACTGATTCTCCCTAGCTCTGTACATGTGGGACGCGGCCCCTGACACCTATAAGATGTCTTCGGCCATTAACTTTCAGCACATATTTGAAGGCCTATTTTTCTACACAAGCTTTGGCCTCAGGAAGGAAAGAATATTATATTTGTTCTAATAAAATGCTATAAAAATAAATGCATTCAAGTTTGGGGCACTGTTTTCTAACTGGCATTTCTGTTTGCTAATGTGTAGTTGATATTTAATTGTATGTTTATATTAAACATTCTTCATGCCAACATGATAGCCACAGGCTTGACTAATAAAAAGAGAGAGAAAAAAAGAAAAAGCTTAGGGGAAGACGCATAAATAAATGGAAATAAAAACAGTTATTTGAACAAGAGGTCTCCAAAATGGGTAGTTTCCAGAAAAACATGTCACCTTACATAGCTGGTGGCTTTTTGTTGGCTTCCAACCAATATATACTCTAGTAAGGCATTGTTCTTTTTCTTTCCCTCCAGCCTTACTAATTTAAGGAAACTTAACTGGAGAAAAAAAAAATTCTAACCTTATTTGAAGCCAACCCTTTTCCTAATCTCACAATCTAGGTTCTGGCCAATTCCCTCAGAATATGAAGATATCGTGGGAGCTTGGTATACCAGACTTGCCTGTGCATGGCTTCTAGTCACAGGCTGGATTTAATTCTGTCACCGTTGGTCTGAAAGAAACTTGGTTTTCAACTCAACTCAATACAAATTAGTTTATGCTTTGAAAGTTGCTGATCTTCTCACCTCAATTGGGAAACTGTCTGACTATATTGATTGGCCAAATGAAGGACTCAGTGAGGTCAAGTGCATTTCAGATGCTTCTTAAATTGTCCTCAATCATTCCTCCTTGGAAAGTTTAGTCTTGTGGCAATGGCATTAAGAAAAAGAAAACAGCCCATGCTCTAGCCCCAATCAGGTCTTCTTTACTTCCAGGGAGTTGTTTCATCCTGTCTAAGGCCTTTGCACATACAATTTCCTGTCAAAGACTCCCCAATACCACCCTCCTTCACTGAGTAACTCCGATTCATCTTTCCGATGTCAACTTCAGCGTCGTTCCTTCAGAGAAGGCTTTCCCTTATTTGCAGTCTAGGCTGGTCCTCATCACAAGTTTTCATAGAACTATGTTCCTCTCTGAAATCACATGACTCAATTTGTAAATGTACATCCACTAGGATGATAGAGTTTTAATTCATTCCTGCCTCCCAACCATAGTGTAAGCTCCAAGGAAACAGGAACTGTCGCAATCTTCTTATTGCTGTATCCTTAGTAGTTAGCACAGTTCTTGGCACATAGTAAACAATACAAAAAATGTGCCAAATCAATGGAGAAAAGAGTCTAAAGTTATACAAGTGCACAGGGCATTGGATTTTTGTATTGAACTTTGACGACCATCCTTATTGGGTTGAGTATCAGTGCAGAGGCTGCCAGAGAAACTTGTGTTTAGAAAGCACCTTGGCACCCGCTGTTTCAAAGCTGAAATTCCTGTTCCACATGGGGAAAATTCAGCAAATTTAAAGTAAACTAAAATTGAACTCATAAGTCATTTCATAATTGGCTGTTCCCTCCCTCTTAATGAATGCATCCTCGCTCCCTGAGGCTTAAATTTCTGCATTCAGATTGTGAGCTTGTCTGTGGTTTCACACACCCATTTGTTCTTCTCTTCTGCTAATGAGTCTTATAAACTGTTCTCTGCTTATTTTAATAGATTACCCTCTCTCTTTACTAGGTTGTTTATATTTCTAAAATTGTCTGATTGATTGTACTTCTTGCGTTCCTGCTAAACTCAATGGTCTCTATTGCCCTTTTCATTTAAAAAGTTTAACTGAGATGAATTTCAACTTCATTTTTCAGGAACCATTTCTAAAGTGTAGAGTTTTCTTTATTTCTGGCTGAGACATACTGATGGACAACTTTGATTTTTCAAATCTTTTGAAATTAATCATCATTTCTACCAGTAAAAATCCATTAATAAATTTAAACGCTAGATTAATTTTTAAAAAAGCATTATTGTATTAAGGACTTAAAATTTCGTTTTGTCCCACATTTTCTGTCTGAGCCTATCATTGTTCATTCACTCTGGTAGCTTCTCCCCACTAGTTCTTTGAAGGCATATCCAGCACCTGCAGTAGTGAGCAAGATTATGGGCTGACTGAGGCAAAGGGAGGCAGTTTGGCACTTAAGGTGCTCAAGCTTTTCATTTTCTTTTCATGCTACATAAAAGCCAGTGCCATTGTGTGGCAGAACCTGGGCTGAGAATAAGGAGTTGTTCTCTTGACTAATTATCTGTGTGACCTCGGTCCAGTCAGTTCCCCTGTATGCACCTTAATTTGCCCATCTGTAAAATGATCAGGCTAAATTAAATTAATTCAAAGATCCCACAAGTGCTAAAGACCCTAAGAAAATTGATGACCTTGTGTTCTTTTAAAAATCCAATGAAGTTTGATTCATTTACAACAATATTTAGTGGTTTTACTGTCAAATTGGAAGGTTTGTCTTCAACAGGGAAGAAGAAATCTGGTGAAATCTTTGGAAAGCTTCACCCCAGCACTCCAGCAAGAATAGCCACTGACATTCCTCCTGCCACACCATGTCTTCCAGCAATAGGAACCCAGATATACTGGAACAGACAATAACTAAATGACACTCATATAAGAAGGCACTAGCTAAAACCAAACTGGGGGTAGGATGGAGAGAAGAGAGTGCTTTAACGCTAGCACAGCTCCTGGCTGGCAAAAGGAACTGTCTGTGGAAAGATAGACTGAGCCAAGGCAGGCAGGCCGGGTAGCCTTGCCCCTGACAGGCAGATGGAGTCACCACCCTTTGTCAGGCTCACTGTCCATGGAGATGAAACCATGGTATACGAAGATTCTTTTGTTTGGAGGAGTCATTCTCCTTAATACAAAATATCTCATTAAGTGTCTTCCTTAATTTTAGTGATGTCCAGAAGCTTTCAGAGATAATCTGAGCAGTCAGTGAACTGGTACGTCTGCCAGGGCATGAATAGCCTAGTTGTTCAGTGTTTGCCCTGGGTCTATCAGCAGCAATAAATTTTAATCGGTTAGGCACTTTTCAAGCATGCTACTGTTTGCCAAACACTATTTTTGGCAGGCATCTGTAACAAAGCCTGATGCATTATGCATATTATTTCCACAGTATTTCATTGTATTAGCACATGTAGTATTTGTATGGAATTTTTGTAAATTCATTACCAAAGTATTATCATATTAATGACTCTGGTTTAAAAAAAAAAGTCCTAGAGAAAAAATTAATATTCATAAATAGTATACATCATATGTTGGGGAAATGGGAATAATCTATTATCATTTGAATTTCAGAAAAATATTAACATGTGTATGGGAAAAATATCATGTGAAAGTACACAGAAAACATGAAAAAAAGAAACTAAATTACGCTGATGGTTCCTTGAAGACTGAATGTTCAATTTCAGAATTTTAATGACAATCATTATTGCCGATTAAATTATAGTGAGGAATTAGTTTTATTTAACAGCATAATGTAGTGGTGGAGACCTGGAAAAATTATTTCACTTCTTTCTTTGATATCCTGATCTGCTAAATTATACTTTCTCACTTCTCTTCCCCTCCTGTTTCTACCTTTCCGTGCAGTGCAGGGGGCATTAGGCCTTTGAACCTTGTTTAACTCTCTTCATCCTTCTGCCTCTAGAATGGGGAAATGATACACCATGGCAAAATTATCCCTCTTGACTGGAAGCTACTTCAGTAATTCAATTCTCCAGCAAAGTGTAGGATTTAGCTCTATTAAATGTCTCTTGGCATTATTCTTACTATTCTTATAGCAAGGGGCCATGGAAATTAGTAATAAATTATTTTCTCTACTCTCCTGGAGATTTTATTTTTTCCAGTGGTTCCTAGCACCTTGATTCCTCTTGTTCCTCTAAATTTGACAAATAATGTCTAGAGCACTCTTCCCTTTAGAAACTATTTTACAACACAATAGTTTCTCACTGCCAGGAAATGTTATAGCTCTTCTTCTTTTCACAGGATTTGATTCAGATAACACCTCTCTCCAAGAAGCTCAAAAATCTCTAGAAGTATTGCTTTCCATAGACTCACAACAGCCCTTTGATGTAGGGTGAAGTGATGTGTTCTCACTGCTATTCAACAAATGAGCACCTCTCTCCCTGCACTGTGCTTGGCACCAAGTGACTGAAAGACGTGCTCATTTTACCCTCTAGAAATACAAACCAAAAGACATGATCATTAAATGGACAGAAAAATAAAATGTGTCCGTTCTATGCCATAGTAAAACATTACTCTGAAATTAGAGGCAGAGACTTATATTTTCGACTAATTACTTTTTTGATACAATTTAGATATCCCTATTTCTGTAGACCATAAGAAGTTAATTTTCCTTCCCCTGCATGCTCAGCTAAATACCAGTATAAATTTTTCTTAAATATTCCTACATACATCCTCGTTCCTAACTCATGGTCCATTCTGACTATGAGAAATCAATGAGACCTTGACCTTGTTGCTCTCATGTTTCCTGTGCTAATTCTTAACTAGAATCAGACTCCCTCTGGGAAAAGAGCATTGCTGTCTTAAGCTTCTTTCCCCCAAATTTGTAGGATATCTTGGTTACAAAAATGGCACTGAGCAAACATTTCTAGCTCATTTTAATATTAATTATTTTAACTTGGAAAGAAAAAAATATTGAATTTTAATAACATTCCTGAGGGACAGCTTTCTTTCACATAAATTATATTCCATGTGGTACTTAGAAGGAAAAAAAAAGTTAGATCATTCAAACAGAAATCGGAAATGCCTGCCCACCCAAACCTCTCAAATTAGTGTGTTTTATAAGTTTATGAAGGAAACTTCAATGTCAAGAGAAAAGAGGAATGTTTTATAGATGGATGGAAAGCCTTGTAAAGGGAAGTGGGCATGTGTGGGGGGGTCAGCAATCAATGTCTCCAGACAATCTGAGGTAGTCTCACTGCTGGATTGTAATATGCGAAGGGATGCCTAAGCCGAAAAAGTGCAGACAGGAACATTTTCTATCTGTTGACCCAATTAACACCGGTGCACTGGGATATTTACTAGGTAATGTTCTCAAGGAAACTTTAGTGGTTTTGAGTCAGGAAATACCAAAATTACATTCTCCCATAATTTTATTCTCAATGAGTGAAAGAAGAAAAGCAGAAGAAATTATGGTTATGCACGTTTCGGACAATTCATCATCCATAACAACACACTAAAACCAGCCTACTTGATTTTTTTCTTTCTGAAAGTGTAATTCTTAAGTGCCTAGCCACCAGCTAATTGTGGTCGCCTGATCCCATCCCCACACCCTTTCCCAGAAATGTCATAATGCACTACGTGGTAGCTGATTGATGGTTTGGAGATATAAGAAAACAGGAGCAGAAACACCATACAGTAGCCACAGTCCTTATTCCAAGCCTTTTTCTCCTTGCAGAGTTGAAACTAGATCAAAGCATTTAGTAATTGTTTCCTGGGGGTGGGGGGATGGTAGAAAAATAGAAGAGGCCATGAGTTCCAGGAACTGGGAATCTGGGGACAAAGAGGCAGAGGAACCCTCTCCGCTAGGATGCATTGTTTGTCCCTTCCTGCTCTAGAAATGGCCAGTGTCTGTCTTATTTGCTTTGATGAGGAAAAAGTGTCCTCCCCCTTTGGGTCATTGCTGTGCTAAAACAGTGTGGGGGAGGATGCAGAAGAGATTTATGGTGAGGTAAAGATTTTACTTGGTTTTCCTAAGCATATACATTTGTTTGGCCATATCAGAGCAGAAGGGAGGGGATGGAAGGAGTCTGTGTGAAGAAATAACTCACAATCATATAGTACATGTGTTTCCCGGGAAGTCATTTGTTCAGGGATGTACTAGGATCATTATTTGCACCATTTTGGCCATGCAAATGGAAAATGTCTGTTACTGCAACCAAGTAGATGAGCATCATCAGACCACTTGGGCTGTATCAATATCAATTCCTAGGACTTGTATCTATAACTAGAGGCAGTGAACTGGTTGAATGACCAGATCACCTAAAAATTTGTGTCAATATTAACAGACTAGGATTAAGAGAGTTGCTTGAGAGCCTGCTCTGAAAACTACATGCATTAGTATTGCACCATATATGGCAGATTTGCATAGGAGGCTGAATCTCCATTCATTACTACAAAGGAGATGCAGTAATCTTTGGTTTAGGAAAAAACAGGGTGAGGGGTGGTGGGTAGGTGGAGAAGTAGGATTTTTTATTGCAGCTCTTCTTTGTTTTTATTTGTAAGGAGACCATTTATTTACCCTATTGATTTTTACTTAAACTGAGTTTCCCTGAGACATTGTATTGAGTTTTGCTTTTTGGTGTATACAAATGAAACCTTTGTTAGTCAGATTTTTACTTAGATTAAAGTGAGCACTGGTATACTGATCTTTTAAACCTGAGTCCTTCATTTTAGTCAACAAGACTGGAAAATGCACATCAGTAGGTTTACTGTGAGAGAAATCAGAGTAACTCTCAGCCTGAAAGGAGCAAGAATGGTCTAGGGCTATTAAATTGCTATTCTCCCATTCAGCTAAATTACCTGCTTACCTCTTCTGTTTCCATCGGAAATTTTTGCTCCCCCAAGTATTTGTATTTGCCCAGAAGGATATTTTGAAATCTTTTAGTTAGCTCTCAGAACTTGGCAAGAAATAATTGACCATCAGTACTAGGCTTGAAAATTAGACAACAACAACCAACAAACAAGAAAACAAAACACTTGGAAAGTCATGGAATTAAAATGTTATCTTCAAAGGATAACATTTTTACCCTCATCCTATTTCAAAAGAGTAAAAGGAAAATCCCAGATGCATCATGGGAGTCATAAAAGATAAAGATAAAATGTTTACTGGCATTTTAAAAATTCTCATATACATCTCTCAGGTGGCCTGTACTAAAACTACAGTGTAGACATATCAGTGCTTAGTGAGTTCCTGAGAAAGAATGAGATCTAACAAGGAAAACTCATTTCAATGTACCAATCTGAGTTCTTAACTGAAATAGCAACATTATTTTAAAATATATGAGGTTTCACTGTAACAGTACTTTTTTTTTTTTTAATAATTAGTCAAGAACTTCAACTTCCAAATGAGTGCCATTCCTCAAAATATCTACTTTGGAAGCTGGGTGCTTACAGTTTTGGATTTGCTTTCAAGTTTAGTGTATGAGCTAGTTAAAAAATTTAAAAAATAAAGCATTACTTTGGAACCATGACTTTGCTTCAGTTTACAGGATGAGATAGGAGAAAGGAGAAAAGGGATTTATTCTTGGTCATGTCATAAGAAAGAATTCAGAGGTGCACCACAGTTATAAGAAAATTAGAAAATAATTTAATGAGAGAGCACATAAGATGTGAGTGTGGGCAAGCTCAAGGAAGAGACACGCCCTCTCTCTAAGGTTTTCTGGTTTTATTGGTTATCATGGGGGGTTAGGGTCTGTACTGATTGGTGTATTTAAGACAAAGTGGGGGAAACTCATTGGGTAGTTGGGTTTCTAGGGCATGTTATTTGGTGATGGTTGGCTTCTGGTTACTGTCCACCAACTCTGCAGGATGTGTTGACAGGTAGTGATCAGCCTCTGGCCACTGGCCATGAGCCCTGCTGCATGTTTACTGGGAGAGGTATTTATGAAAGTAGGTGGGTGATGGAGGCCCTTCCTGTTTTTCCTTCTTTCTGCTGTGTGAAAATGATGCAAGTTGAATTCCAATAAAGATGTTTGTGTTCTGAGAATTGGAGCTTGGGGTTTTCTGTCCTCCTCCTCAAGTCCCTATTTTATCCTGCCCCAGATTGGATTCAGATGGTCCTGGGTATAAGACTGGATCTACCATATACTGGCTTGTCTGGCCTTGGGCAAGTTACTAATCTCTCCCAGCCTCAGTTTCCTGATTGGTCACATAGCAACCAGATATACATTGTTTTATTCCTATAGTGCAATCATAAATGAGCTTTGTAATCATTCTGAAATGTCTTTGACATTTTCATGAAATTATTCTGAATTTTATGTTTTTATTAAAAAAAAAAATCCTATTCCATGTATAGTTAAAGATAGCAACTCCAAATATCAACTTTCTATCAGAACATGTAGGAGAGTAGAGAGTTTGCTATCTGTGATCAAGCCTTTCAGAAAAGTTGGGGCCTTGAGCCTACCTCTTTCAGGGTTATTGTTTGCTGCTGAAGCTTTTCAGCCTTTTGCATCTAGACCACAATTCACGTGCATATTGGGTGTCCCTTCCAGCTTGCAGCCCAATCTCCTGTGTTTCCACACAACCTCAGTCCTGGGGAAAGATGCTATCCCTTTTTCCTATGTGTTAGCTTCTGTAGAAAACCGGCTGTAGCTCAGGCTGTGTTGTTGCCAGTCCTGTCTTGCCATCTAGTGATAAGTAGGATCACTGTGGTTGCTGATCTAATATCTTGTGGCAAGTCCAGGTTTCATAGGCACATGTGGAACAGGAGAAGTAGCCTGCCCTGAAATCTTTGGATAGGGCTGGTACTCGAGGCCCAGTGGGCCCTTCCCACTCCCACTGCCATTCTGTGTTTAACCCTGCAGCAACCATGATGGAAGTGCCCTTGCTCTTGTTACGTTCAATCTAGATCCAAACTTTCATCCGGCACAAAGGAAGTACTCTGGATAGAAGCATGAATTAAACACTGTCCTGTCTTCAAGCAGTTCTCAGTGTAGGGGAAAGGTACTGCTTTATAAGAGTTTGTAATGTTTCTCAAAGTAGTTTTAGTCACTAATTTATTCAATGAATACTGATCAAATTTCTGTTATGTTCATGGATTTTGCTATGCACTAGTGAGGAACCTAAAAAATATGGTATCTCCTGGAAACAGGCCCTACATAGGCTTGTAAGTAACTAATAAGTACAAGAAAGAATGGAATAAAGTTAAAAACATAGAATATTAAATAGAAGTATTAAAAGAGGACATTGATTCTTATCTGAAAGTTCCTAGAAATGTTTATGGAGGAAGTGTCTTTAGAGCTCAACCTTGGAGTAAGTAGGAATGAGCTGTGCAAAGAGAAGAGAGAGAGATTACAGCTTAAGCAAAATGTGTGAGTGAAAGTTTGAAAGCATGAGCAGCCGTGGGGTCACTCCTACATACAGGTGGAGCTAGTGGTGTGCTAGAACTGGCTCCTATCTGCTTACAAGACTCAGTTGTCCTATCTCTTCTCAACTCGGTATTCAGTGCCATCACTTTAGTAGCTTGAAAACCGACTTGGTGGGAGCATTTACACCACAGAAATTGGCAAACACTAAAAATTAGTGTGTGTTTGTGTTTTTTTCTCCCAGGGTACCAGTTGTTAAATGTGACCAGTATACCCTTGCTTAGAATACTTTTTTCCTCGAAGAAGCTCTAGAATGAGATTTCTATTTTTGCTCTTTATTAGATGAGAATACTGTAGCTCAGTTAGGTTAAGTAATTTGCCCAGAATCACAAAGCTAAGTGCAGAGGCAGGCCTAGAACCCACATAAATAACATCCTTCTGTAGGAATTAAATGCCAAAGAGATTTGTAGTTCTGAATATCTCAAGGAGGGCCTTGGGCCCTAGATCACTAGCGGCTTTACTGAAATCTGCTTGTCCCAGGTGTCCTTCCACACACCTGCACTTGACTCTGCAACTTGTACCCTAGCTCTGGTGTCATTTTCTGGCTTTTACTAGAGCTGAAGGAAAGGGGATGAGAAATAAGAGAAAGTAAACTGGAAAATTAACAGCTGTAAGTACAAACTAAGGGCATTTTAAGAGAAAAATTCTATAAAGATTAAATTCAAGACTATAGAATAAAAGAAACAGCTTGGGGTCCAGGAGACCTTTGGCATGCAATTTTGCTAACCTCCAGGCTTCTATGTCCTGGAAATAAGTGTATATTTAAGTACATCCTCTTAAAGCATTAATCCTTTTCTGAAATATTCTGTCTCTTTCCTAAGTGTTTCTGTGCTGGGTATGGCCTTTTACATGAGAGAGAGAAAAAAAAAAAAAAAAAAGAATAAACTAGTGGATTGGGTGTCTATTTGTTCCAATCTGGAGGAAGAAACCAATTTTCTTTTCCTAGCATCTTTCTGTACTAGAAAGAGGATGCTGCCACTATCCCAGACAGTGGAGAACTTGATGGAGACCTTGCATGCTCTGTTCCTCCCCTCCCCTCCCCTCCCCTCCCTTCCACTCCCTTTCCCCCACTCTTCTTCTCATTCTGTTCTATTCCTTTTTTCTTTTTGTTTTTCTTTTTCAGAATATGATAGACAAGACATTAATGACTCTAAGCAGAGAGTGGAGGGAAACCAACTGACTTCCCTCGATGCAACACTCCTTGGTGTTGCCAAAATAAAATGTTTTCCCTCTCACCAATGTAAATGATCTGGGAAATATATTTTATCTTGAAAATTTATGCCTGCTATCTCCGTATTCATTGTTTCTAGCAAGTTTTGAATTTGGAGCACAGCTTAGAAAAAAGTAGAGTAGGAGAGAGGGGGATGATGAAGATTTAATAGCACAACCAAAGGAAGGCTTGTGATAACCAGGCTGGCTGAGTTTTGAGTTCTCCTGGAAATTCTTGCTGGTAGTGACCAACTCTCGTAGGCACTTAGGAAAGGGCCTTCTGGAAAGCAATAGCAGATCTGGTTGGACAGCTAATGTAAATGAATAGCTGGTCATACCACACAGCAGGAGAATATTGATCCATAAGATCCCTACCCACCCTTTAAGTCTTTAACCCTATAAATCTGGCTGTGGGAATCCAGTAAAGCTTATGAAATAAGCCATCAATGAAATGTTCCTGGTGATCAGGGAGAAGAAAGAAAAGACAAGCAATCACACAGCGGTTAAGCACTGGAGCTCTGGAGAGTTCATGGTTTGATAGACCATGGTTTTTGTTTTTTTTTTTTTTTTTTACAGAACAAAATTGTATTAGGAGGACAAAAAGAGGGTCTTTATGTCAATATACTATAGAAGAGGTAAAAACAACAACAACAAAAACAGCCTGTATTATTCTCAGCTCTGTGTAAAAGATAGACCATGGTTTGATGCTCTTTCTGTCACTGTCTTAAGTAAAGAAGCCCTCTGAGCTTTTGATGTACATGTTTATTATTGGGATAGAAATTGATGTGAGGATTTCTAAAAAGCTACCATACCCAAGGAATGCAGCATAGATCCTGCCTCTTAGAAAGCACTTAATACATGGTTGTGGTTAGGTTTCTATACTTAGAATTATGATAATAAAAATGTCCATTCTCAACAGGAGCTCCCTTGCTTCTCTCAGTTTTCTCTCTGCCCCTAGACTTCGGTAAACTCTCTCTTCTCGCTCTTTCTCCTCCCTCCTGTGGGCAAACCCAGGACAACCTTTCCTTCTGCTGAGGAATCTCTCACCCCAGCAGGAAGAACAGCTTCTCCCCTGCTCTGAAACAGTTAAGGCAGCCATTCTCAGGAATACCTTTGTATTCCACGCCCTTCCCCATCTCCTTCCGCAGTGCCCTTTCTCTTCTGTGACCTCTCTACGGAGAAAAATGCACACTTGTATCTGTACAACAAATCCGTATGTAATTCCAGGAGTGCATTAGTAATCTATTGCTTAAAATAAACAAAGGAACTTTGGCTAAGGATTTACTTATTTCCAATACTAGGTTAATGAAAAGTTATCTTTAAAACTTGCAGCATACACAGGATGGTCAGTATCGCTTTTCTTTTACTCAACAACTATTTATTTGAGAGCCTGAGATGTGAAGCATTTTAGGAGCTGAGGATACAGTGATAAACAGAATATCATGAAGCCTACAGGCTAGTAACAAAGACAAACAATAAACACATGCATACACATGCTAATGCCAGTTTTACAGTGCCTTTGAACAGCAAAATGACATGATACTGCTTTTCCTCAATTTCATGCTAAGGAAACAGAAAAGATCTCACAGACATTCAAGAGATGAGAAATAGATTTTTAAAATTTAAATATGAGAAGTTTAAAGAGTAATATAACAAAGTATTCCTACTATCCTGAGTTAACAAACATATTTGATTTCAGTCTTTTTTTTATTTTTTTAATGAAAAAAGAAAGGTAGAGACAAAGCTAAAATCCCTGGTGGCCACAACCTCCCAGGTTATTCTTCCCCCTGCCCTGAGGCAAGCACTACGCTGAATAATGTGTATATAGATTTAGTCTATTTTTAAACATTTTAATATATATGTACATATTGATAAACATATGTATATATAAATACATGGAGCAGATGTAGCTCAATTGGTTGAGCGCCTGCTTCCCATGTACGAGGTCCTGGGTTCATTCCCTGTTACCTCCTAAAAAAAAAAAAAAAAAAAAGATATAATAAATGTGCGTAATTATATATATTTTCTAATATACATGTATAGATATTATCTGTTGTATATAATATATATTAGAAAACCATGCAGTTGATTTTGCATCTTTCTCACAAATGTAAACTATATCATTATTTTATTCTGCTGCTTTTTAAACTCGAGTTAGGTATTTGAGACCTATTTATTCCTTTTATCTACAGCATAATATTTCATCAGATTACTATAGTACATTTTATTCATTCCCCAAATGTTAGAGAAACACATTTCTATTTCTTTGAACAGTGTTTAGTGCTTATTGAGTATCTACCCTGCTCCAGCCCTTAGGTGGTATGGAATCCAGAAAGGAGTCACACTCAGTATTGAGGATCAGGGAAGGCGAGACACATAAACACTTGCTCCCACTGTGATACATGGTAGAGATAGGTACGTGGAAAGAGTAAGGAAAGTCACTGGCTTTGGATTGGAAGAACAGCAGTGGGAGGATAAGTGAAAATTTGCAAAAAGAAGGAGCGTGTAAAACAGGCTCTAAGGAACTGGAAGGGGAGGCAACTTGTGAACAAAGTCAGAGCAGAAAAGGGCAGTGCAACTACAGGAAGCAGAAGGTGCTTCGACTGGCTCACAGAAGACTTAGGTGACTGCAAAATTGAAAGTGCACATGAGGCAAGGAGGAGCACTTGACACAGCAGGCTTAGACCTGATTTGTCAGCCAGGCCAGAGGTTTTATCCCTGTAATCACTACCCAACTGAGAAGAGCTCTCAAAAGAAGACAGGAGGGAGCTTAGAGCACACGCTGGAATATTTTCACGGGCAGTGTGAGGACCAGGTTGCTGTGTGCAGGGTGGGGACAGGTCTCTCATGCTTGCAGGGAAATGCCTCTCAACTTCCTGCAATTGCAAAGAACGAGATTTCAGGCCCTTGCCCACCTTTTCTTACATGAAGAACTAGAAGGAGTGTTTCCAGCCTATTCATTTATCTGATATTTTTCAATGTCCCCATTGTAGTTTCTTTTAGTCACTTCAAGTGGCCAGACATGCCATGGCCTTCTTAGGACAGAGTCACAGTGAGTTGAGCAAGATTGTAGGAACATGGGACAGTGGAACAAAGGTGCTGCAGGCTCTTTCACGTAGGCCTGTTGAGTGCTTTGGCCTCACTGGGTATGGCCGTTTCACTCCTCTCTTACCCACTCACCTCAGTGAACCGCAGAGAATCAGAGTGCCTCGTGGCAAGACAGCAATAAAGTGCACGTGTATGTGTTTAGAGTAATAGTAGCAGATGCAGTAGTCGTAGTTTTATTACAAGGTAGCATGAAAATTTGTAGTGTGACAGTTCTTTTAAATATCCTCATCTCTGGAAGGAATCATTCAGAAACTAGTTATGGGAACATAGGCAGGGTTTTCTTCAGGGCTCGGATACACAGTATGTAGAGCCTTAACCCTGCCAGGAGCTAGCCTAGATGTTGACATAGAAAACAGGAAGATATGAAGAAGGGGAAAGGCATATCAATTGCTGTATTTCATTGCTTCTAAAGCCCAAGCATTTTTCCATATTTTGCCATCTTTGAACATTACTGTCATTGCTGGGCAGGCAGAAGTTATAATATCATTAATTATCATTGTCTGTGCAAATGCACAAAAACTTGTGGATGGGCTTTGGAGATTTGGAGGAAAATCCTAGCCACAACAGGGCAGCACTCTTTTTTCAGAAATGCTGAATCACAGATGTTCTTAATGGCACAGAGGGTAAACTGTATGGAAAAATCACATATAGTCACAACTCTGATTCAAAATGTGATTAGGAAGAGTCAGTCTCTGAGTATAAAGATGTTTTAGGACTACTTTACTCATATTTTGCTTATGTTTTCCTTTTTATGTAGGCCCAATGTGACATGTGATAAAGAATTTATGTTTAAACAAGTCTAAAAGCTCTTTCAATAAGTATAAATTCAAACTACTGTGTGACAAGAAAGAATTATGCTATGGTTCAATTCTCTTTCTTAGTGGCATATAAAATATCAGTATATTTCAGATCAATGCAGTTTTTTTGTTTTTTGTTTTATTATTGAAATAATGAAATGCTCTAATAATCATTGAAGTGATGAATGCACAACATGCACAACAATGCAGTTTTAAGTTTAAATAGAATAGTAATTACCATGCAGTATGATAAATGCTATTATTAACACATTCCAAAAGGACTGTGGAAGCATAGAACTTCTGGGAATTGGGGAAAGTTTGTTAGAAGAGAAGACAAAAGATCCAGGGAGTTGAAGGATGAGTAGGAGTTTTCCAGTAGAAAGAACATTCCAAGCATAGGTCGAAATTTTCTCTTTCTGATCATTGTTTGCTTAACTCCTTCCTCATCTATGAGTTGCCTTAATCCTTCACCACAACTGCTATTGGAATATGGGTACTGATTATTTTTTATGCCTCTTGACCTAAGACTAGAGATATTTAGCCAGGTAGCTTTGTGTCTGTTTTATCACCCAGGAGACTAAATGTAGCAGCACTTTTTAAAATACCTGCATCTTAATCCATCTCTTCTAAGGTTGAGAGTTTCAAGCTTTGTATTATTTCTCTTTAGGTTGATGAGATCTTAATTGTATTTTATAAGGGATGCATTTACATCACTACTTTTCCTACCTTACTTATCAGAACTCCTCTTCCTGGGTGAATCATCCCTTCATTTTATCAGAGGCTAAGGGAATAAGAGCCTTACTTTGAAACCTTCAGAGCACCACTGGGTTACACCATAAGGATCAGATCTCCCCCACCCCCCCAAGTCACTAGAACAGTACGTATTAATTCTTGCTTCTGAATGCCATGATGGATGTTAAATAGGCCTGGAGGAACATACTGTCGGGTTCTGGAGATAGTATCAATAGCAAGACTAAAGCAATATAGGCAGGAAAAAAAAAACTAATACAAGTATTTAGTGATGTCTGGAGTGAACAGGAAACCATTACCATTGAATAGGATAATGGCAGTGAGAATTTGAGGAAGAAAGAATCACTCATATGCCCTCTTCTCTGCGGAGATAAAGATAAAAGCCAGAACTGTGAGAGACCCGAAGCTTTTATAGTCAAGGCATGAAAGTTTTTGCAAAAACTTGAAAATATGTCATGTTGTTTCAAACTAACGACCTCCCTTCCAGCAAAGGAGTCTACTTCCCGTGTTGCACTCAATTGTTTTTATTGAAAACAATAATATGCTATAAATATAAACCAACTGGCCTTAAGACCTCTGTGTGTTACTACAGAACTAAATTTGTCCCTGTGGAGTTGTGGTACTGAAGTGCTCCTAAAGGTAGAGCTGCCATATTTGATAATTGCATCTGCATTAACCATTAATCACCTTCATCTTTAAGCAACCACTCTGCCTTTATTTATATTTTATTTTATTTTCTTCTTTTTTTTTTTTTTTTTTTTTTTTTTTAAGAGGGGAGAGGTGAAGAATATATACCAAGAAGAGTAAATTAAAGTTCACTCAAGCACATTTTTTGTTGATGAAAACCACAGTCCTGCTTGGTTGAAATGAGGCGCTGGGGACTTGTTAGGCTTCCTTGTTATGGGGAACATTGAGAGACAGGCAGTCCTAAGAGGAGGTGAAATCTACCTTATTTAATGCTTTGACAAATTAACAATTGAGCTGTAGTGTTTCTTAACTTCTTTGAAAATGGCATCATCTAAGTAGAATCTCTTTGCAGCTGATTCCTGTGCCACTGGACAAATGGACAAATAGTTTCTGCAGTAATATCATGTCTTCCTTTGATCCATGTAAGGAATGATATTGTTTTACTTTGCCTGGTTCTGAAAACCTTCAAAATAGAAAAATGCCCATTTTTATTTAAGGTAGTGTTAAAAATGAACTATAAAATCTACTTTTTCTGTAGATTAAAAAAATAATGATTTTTAAAAAGACGTAGGCACTTATATTCCAAATAAAAGCTATAACTTTTTTCTCCAATGAGAAGTTGATAAAATTATATAAATTGTAACTTGGGGTAAAATAAAAATAGTTAATCCTTTAAAAACAAACAAAACACAAATTTCTTCAAGAGTTATCAGTAATGCACTTTTACTTAGTCCCTTGGATTCCAGTGTAGATAGGCTATATTCCTGAGATTCTTTGGATAACTAGGTTTTTCTCAAATGCTAAACAGACTTTCCCCCTGTCTGCCCCCTCATTACATATATAATATGTACATAAGTATATATGTATATATAATATATAAGGATATACAATATATATTTGTATATGACTTATATTGGTAAAATATATGCCAATATATATCATATGCTATTTTACATGTTATATATTGTATATTATATGTTATACAAATGAAGTAACTACAGTTACAAACTTGCATTCATAGGATGATAAAATGAATTATTAAACTGATATCAAGCCACACAATTCTTACTATTGACATTTGAAATGGGGTACATTTCTCATACTGATTACTTTTGTGCAAGAACTGATTGCAAAAAGACCACGTGCGCAGTTGGTTGACCTGAATTCTGATCTTGAGCAGTGTCTTAGCTTGCTAACTGTGGGTGACTGCTTTTCTTTGTGTCTGAATCTCACACTTGCAAAATAGGAGAAATACATCCTATCTCCATCCATGTCTTACAGGGATGCCATTAGGGATTTCTGCATGGAACAGTACCTTAGATACCTAAGAGGGAGGAGGTGGAAAGAGAGCACGCCCTTATGAGCAACTTGATCTATTTTATTATTCTACCAATGGAATTCCATCTCCTAAGGATATCCAACAAGCAGCTTTCCCTCGAGACACACAGTTCCTTACATTATTCCCCTACTTTCAACACATATCTGGGCCTTTACTTATCCTGCTTTCTTCGTGCAGAAATTCCTCTTTCTTTCCTTCTGTTTAGTTAAATAGCATTCAAAACTGAAGCTTTCACTCAGGAACTACCTCTTCCTTGAGGCCTTTTCAGATTATTCCAACAGAGGAATCCATCAATTCAATTGTCCTACAGCAAGCCTGTCCCCGCCTGACAGTTGGGCATTTACAAGTTTACTAATGTAATGCCAATACCACTAGCCCAACCCTAGTAGGTGTAGACTAGTGGCATGATGACAGAATTCCATTTTATCTTCTCTTATTTCATATTTTATATTCTGGCACACAGCTCTAAACTATATAACAGAAGGATCCCAACACATTGATTTCTGCAGTTCCCCAGGAAGAATCTCATAGGTCTTCAGGAACGAGTTCCCCCTGGTGTTCTTGTAGCACAACCTCCTCTTGCACATCCTCAGGCCATTGCAAGGTGGCATCTCACTGTTACCACCACTCCCCGTGGTGCCCACTATGTGCAGTTGGCCTCGTGACACTAGTGATCAGGGAAAATATTGCCACCACTTCACTGCTATCCACAGTCCCTCAAAGGCCCTGACTAGTGGAAGCCCCTCATTATACCCTGGGTTGTACCTTGTCCCCTGAGCCACAGAGGGTTCTGCCTGTGTCTTGATTCCTCTGCTGTCCCTTGTCAGCCAAATAAAAGAGCTCCATGGAGTGAAGAGAGATGTCAAAAGTGGTTCCCATTGCTACCCTCTAACTTCCAATCCAACCCGGAGGGTATCATACCGTGGTCCACGGCTTGAGGCACAGGCTCCGTAGAATCTTTTTGATAAGTGCATAGTCTAAATAAGGTCTAAATAAGGTCAGGGCTTTTACTCTGATGCATATGAATACTGGTTTTTACTTTTTTCTCTTGTTTTTAGTCAAAACCACCATCACTGGGAAGCGGCTGTGGCTCAATCAGTAGGGCTCCCGTTTACCATATGGGAGGCCCCGGGTTCGGTTCCCGGGGCCTCCTGGTGAAGGCAAGCCCGCCCGCACGGCGTGGTTAGCTGACCCAGCGAGCACAAGCAGCAAGGGGGGGATAAATGAATAAATAAATAAAATCTTTAAAAAAACAAACAAACAAACAAAAAAAAAACCACCATCACTTATTCCATGGATTTCCTAAGAATATAGACGATCGGGTTAGAGCATAACATTCTAAGTACAATTCTATCCTTACTAGTAGAACAAAAATAAGTCAAAATGTGTGTTTCCACACACAAGGCGTCAGAAATATCCCCTTCCGAGCTCTTGATTCTCTGCCCGTCCAATTCACTGGAGGTGAAATGTGCAGCATTGGAGTTTGTTACTCCCTTTGTGCACTGATGGAGAAGCTGCAAAGCAGAGGAGTAAAGCAAGTGACCCAGCATTGCTCAGAAGATCGAGCCCGTGCTGAGACAGAAACCAAGCTGTTTTCTGAGCGCAGCGCCTGACTCACTGGACCACACTCTTTCCGATGTTCCCCACAGTGCGTGTGAAGTGAGTGCCAAATGTATTTTCTCAATCTGCAAGAATTGGCTGCATCCCTTCTCCTCCTGGCTTTTTATAGTCAAGGATCATGGGTGGAAATTATGCTGCTGGGCATCACCGCATGGCAGTGGCTGTGTTTCAGGGTAGGCTGGAAGCATTTCCTGGGATTCTAAATTAGAAAGAATTTTCTGAGGGCCCCCTAGGAAAGGGTCAAGCTTTCCAACGTGCAGGTGACCATGGTATCATTTTAATAGGCAGGATTTTATTTTAATCAGCAGGTTTCCTGAATTTCTCATGGATACCTGCAATGTGCCTAAGTGATGTTGTTCTTTCACCGCAAACTGCCTGCATGGCTTCAAACAGACCTGATTCACTTAGGGCCAGTGTGCTGAACACAGCTGGTTGATGTAAATGCCACTGATAAGGCAAAGAACAGGTCCTAAACCCATCTTGGCTGGAAAGACTGCATTATAATGATATGTTTATACCTCTGTTTCTGCATGAAATAGTGACCCCCTCATGGGTGGGGAATGTGTCTTAGTCTTCTTCTTTTACTAAGTGTCAAGGTTTTTTCCACATTCATAATTATTATGTTTGATGAATTGGACTATACTAGCTATAATCCCTTATAAGTCAATTAACCTCTCTAGGTCTCAACTTTTATAGTGTAAAATGGTGAAGATGCAACTGGTTGGTCACCTTACTTGCAGCATTAGCATTCCATGATTCTACACTTTTGATTCTCTTGGATTAGAGGGGGCTCTGGCTTTAGTTCTCAGTCAATTACAGGATGAATTTATTCCTCTTCTTTAATTGCTTTATAAGGAAGGACACATGCTCACCATTTACTTTCAGTGTTCAGGATATGATTAATTTGGTTAACTTGATTTTGTGATTCTCCATATGAAAAGAGGGTAAAACTAAGTGCTTTTTGGTGTCACAACAAAAATTATGGGTAAGGTGGAAATGTTAATTCTGTTGAAGCACCAATTACTGCTTTCCCCCCCAGCTGCACTGCCTCTCTCATAGGTTAAAAAAAAAAGGTGCCAAGTTTCAGCCTCAGAGTTCTCATCCAAGTTTCCTTTAGGTCTTAAAAGGGCTCTTGCTCATGAAGTCGTTGGTTTGATTCGTTGAATGGATGATCAAATAACCAGAGTTATACAAATGACTTGCATCTTTATATAAAACCTTTTATCCGATCCTGGGTATATTATGGATCCTATTCATCTCTTTAGTGCAGAGGCATAAATGATCACATTTGGAAGCTAAATTCATTGAGTATGTGTCAGTGACCCAGAATTTGATCCTATGTGCACATCTTTTAGTTTTATACTGTCAGGATTACAAAATGCTGATTCCTAATTAATCAGAGATGCATGATAAAGTTCAAAGGTCATTTCTTATCACTTAAGTTTTATACATCTTCAATTAACTGGAACCCCAATTCCATGAGAAGTAATAGTGTGTGTGTGTGTGTGTGTGTGTATATGTATATATATATATATATATAGTGTGTTGGGAAGACTTACACATTTTATGTATAGTAATTAGGAATGGAAAAGGCAAAAATGTCACCTGGGTTATTAATGCTTGAGAAGAATAATTACTGCTTCAGAGTATATCTCCATTGGATATAGTTTATAGTCTTGAAAATGACTGTCCTACAAACTGTTTTGACTAGGCACTTTTTATCCCCTTAGAGGTAAAATCCACATTCATTATTCCAAATAATTGTTCGTCCTTCAAAAGTAGGTGAATGGCTGATTGGAAATTGAAAAAGTATCTTGTTAATAATCTAAAAACAAAAGGAAAGTTATCTGAAATGAGGGCTTTGCCTGTGGCAATCATCCCTTCTTGATAAACATCCCGGCATTGTACCAGTTGCCAGGCAGATTTACCTACCACCAGGACAGGAGGATCAAGCAGGAACAGATGGAAGACAGTAAAATGTTTAGACTATAGTCAGCTACTAGACTTTTCTATGAAGTCACTACAAATTAATGAGTTGATATTCAAGATTTAGAAATAAACCTCTCACTTTTGGAGTAAATGATAATCCATAAGATCACATTATTCTTCATGACCCTGCATAAAGCAAAGAAATAGGACCAACTAATCTGAGACTATTCCTGCCTAGATGAAGCTGCTGATTACCTTCCCTAGCTCAGGCCTCCATGCTATTGCATCCAGAGAGGATAAGCTGAATCTCTTAGCCCAGTGTTGACAAAGCTCATCTGCATTCACTAATGCACCACTTTTTATTTGTGTTTATGCAATGTTTCATTGACTTAAGCTAGTTAAGTATTTACTCTAAAAAATCATCCTGATAAGAAATCATGTAATCAAGAATCAAATGAAACAGGCCCAAACAAGTCCAAAACAGAAGCCCTGAGCTTTCGAATGCATTAAATAATTTAACTTCCCAATTATTTTCCAGTTATGTTTCCCTATAGCACCACAAATGAGCTTTTTTTTTTTTTTTAACATTTTGTTTTGAAATACTTTCAAACTTATAGAACAGTTATAAAGCAATCCTAACCCCGTATAGGGAACTCCAACCTACCCCTAAACCCCCAGATAACCAGAGCTACCAATTTTAACATTTTGCCACATTTACTATTATCATTCTACCTATCCATTGCTAAGTTGCTTCAGCGGTCTATTTTTCTGTCTGCCTGCCTGTTGATCTGTCTGTCTGTCTATTTATCAATCCATTTTCTGAACACTGGAGTATAGGTTGTATATATCATGCTCCTCTAACACTTAATACTGCCATGCACATTTCCTAAAAACAAGGATGCTTACTTCAGGGCAATTATCAAGTTCAAGAAATTTAACATTGATATAGCACTTACAGTCTCTATTCCAATTTTTTTAATATTTCCCAATAATGTCCCTTTGAGCCTTTTCTTCTCCCTTGTTAGATCCCAACCAGGATCATGTAGTGTATTTACTTGTCATTGTCTCTCTAGTTGCCTGCTCCTTTTTTTTTTTTTTTCTATTGTGGGAACATATATACAATATAAACTTTCCCATCTTACCCACCCCCAAGCATACCTTTCAGTGGGATTAATCCTATTCACAAAGTTACAGTACTCTTACCGCTTTCCATTGATTAAAGTTTCCTTTCAGAGCTCAATACATTTCTTATTCTGGAATAATATTTTAAAAGTGAAATTATAGTTAAAAAATAAAAGTGGGGATAGGAAGAGATACACAAAGCCATTGCATCCTAAAGAATACTGGTGTACAGAGTGTAAAAAATCATAGGTTTTTAAGGCTGGATGACTTATTGGGCATATTGTGGTATGTCATTATCATTTTACAAATTAGCTTACTGAAATCTAAAAATTAAGTGATTTGCCTGAGTCTAACCATTTTTAAGTTGCATTGGCAAACCAGAACTTGGAAATGATGCCATTATTCTTACCTTTTAGGTCTTATCCAGTCAGTCAATGGCAGAGGAGCACTAGGACCCAGCTTTTCAGACTCCCACTATAGTGCTGTTTCTTCTACAACATGCCACACCTTTATTACATTGATAAACATATTAGGAGGCTTGCATTTAAAAGCAGAGGTGAAAGAGTTTCACCAATTTTTTGCCCCATTTCCCCCTGCTATTTCTGAGTTAATATTTATTTGCCTGGCGACAAAAGGAAATTCTATAAACATAGTGTTGTCTACATGCTTCCCTCCCACTCTTCTTTTAGCTTTTTCTGCGATTATTCTAAAAGAGAGAATCCATGAAGCAATTGAGTAATAATCAATTCAGGCCAAACCACCAGAAGAGGAAAGTAAGGCAGGAGCACCATCTAATTGCCTGCCCCAGGGAGGCAACTGGGACAGTATTGACTATCAAGTCACTCGACAGTATTGACTATCAAGTCACTACAGTGCTGTGGTTCCCATTCACTGTGCCTTAGAGAATCAACCTCAAGTAGACTGGAATGAAACTGAGGGATAACCCCTGGGGTCAAGGTGGGGAAGCTATGACAGCAATCACATATTAAAGGAAAAAAATTTCCTTATTGTCTGTAGGTCTTCCTTAAACATCAAATTACGGATGTGTTTGTGTAGGTTGACGTTCATCCAAACTGAGAGAGCAAGGATCTCTCTTTTTACCATTGGGCAAACATTATTTTCACAGACTTGTGGGCATACGTGGGAAGCATGTTGCCCTGGGTGGCCCTTCCTCATCAAAATGAATGTGTGTCTAGCTGGAGGCTCTGCCCTTCCACCCCAGCCCATTCCCACCATGACAGCACTTCTGGAATAACAATGCTTCTTAGCCACGTGTTCAGGTTCACCCTCCACTGATATTTCCCAAGTGCGACAGGAACTTCTAGGAGGCTTCATGCATCGAGCACACATGTTTAGTTCTATTCTCTCAGTATTAACATGACAGAAAGGAATACAGATGGATTTACCTACAAGGAGAGCAAAAAAGAGAATGGAACAGTGAGGACAGGAGACAGGAGAGAGCAACGAAATTTTGGAAGCTTAAAAATGGATGGAGGGGAACAGGTGTAGCTCACTGGTTTGAGCACTTGCTTCGCATGTACAAGGTCCCAGGTATACCCAGTACCTCCTAAAAGAAAGAAAGAAATAAAAAGATGGATGAATAGTAATTGAGTTACAAGCCTGGTGGGTGGCAACAACTACAACTTAAGGCTGTGCAAGCCAGGGTGGGCTGAAGAACCCCAGGAGAGCTGAGGAATCAGGCAGCAGATACCTTTCATGATGGGGATGTGGAAGGGGAGAGAAAACAAATAGAATGTAAGGAAGACTGTATGGTGAACATTAGATTTAAAGAATCCTCCCTGATCCTACAGAGCTGAGCAATTGGATTTTACCAACTCCAGCAAAAGAGAGACAGCTGGCTTTCTAGAGAGATTAAATCATAGACAATCAGGATTTGGGTACCCCAGAAACAGCTGAGAGCAGGAGTGAGAAATTGTACTGAAAATAAAGGGCTTAAGTAAAAAGTTTGTAAACTGAAGTCCCCAATCCTCTCCATCAATTTGGATCCCCTTATGCTGGCAGGCAGAATGTTTTCCCTACCTGCCCCCACCCCTCCCCAGCAGATTGGGGAATGCCTCTCTGGAGAAATTGGCCTACCTGTATGAAAGAATCCCCTTGGGAAGTCCTCTACCAAGAGCTAGAGGAAAGACTGCAATTAACAAACCTGATTCCTACGCAAAGAATTTTCAGGATAGTTTATTCTTTCACTTTTAAATAGGATTTTTTAATGTCTAAGGATTGCCAAATACATGTAAAATCTTCTAAAATAAAGTAGAAAAAATGTAATCAGCAAACAGAAAGAAATCCAAGACAAAAATCTGAAAACAAGCAGAATACAAGTTAATATGCTGAGATAAAATATAAGGCAACCATACAACAAGAAAAGACAGTTATACAATGAGAAAACTTTCAAATATTAAGAAAAAGTACTCAGAAATTAAAAACAGATATTCCTAGTAGCAGAATGAAAAACATATTGGAAGGTTGGGAGGAGAGCATTGAAGAAATCATTCTCAAGTACCTAAAAAGACAAAAAGGTGGAAAGTGGGAGCAAAAAAAGAAATATTACAGGATCCATCTAGAACAGAGCTTCTTTAACTTTACTTGCATCAGAATCCCATAGAGGACTTGTTGTTAAAACCCGGATTGCTGGGTCCCACCACTAAGTTTCTGATCAGAAGGTCTGGGGTGGGGCTCAAGAAGTTGTATTTCTAACAATTTCATACTTGTGCAGAGGCTGATACTACTGGTTTGTGGACTAGACTCTGAGAATCACTGTTCTAGGAGATTCAGCAACTGTTTCCTGACTGAACTTTCTCAGTGAGTGCCCAGCACAGTGAATGAGAAAAGATTCGCCTTAAGAGACGTAATGATGACATTTCAGAACTTCAGGGATAAAGAAAAGACATCAAAATGCCAGGATGAAAAAACAAACAAAGTCATGTATACATAAAAGAATAAGAAATTAGAGTGGATTCAGACTTCTGAATAGCAACATTGATAAAACAAAGACAATGAGGAAATGCATTCACTGTTATTAGGAAAAGTTACTTTCAAATTAAAAGTATATCTGCAGCCAAATTCAAACAAGTATAAGGCCTTTCACTAACATTAAGATCTCAAAACTTTTACCTCCTATGTATCCTTTCTTAGGAATCTACTTGAGGATGTGCTTCATCTATAAGAAAGGAGAACCAATAAAGAGGAAGCCTGAGAATCCAGGAAAAGAGGATCCTTTGCAAAAGACAGGCAAAGGGAATTCTCAGGATGATTCTTGATGGGGAGCTTCCAGATGACAGCTGGGTAGCAGGCTGCCAAAATTGAAGTGGGGCAGAAGGGGACTTGAGGAAGAATGTTGTACTCCCAAATGGAACCTGACATGTTCAGCTACATTGGAGAAAAGGTTGTAAACCTGTAGGAGAGTTTGGGGGATTAATTCATGGCCATTACATAGAAAATTAGGCAAATGAAAAAAAAAAAAAAAAAGAAAAGAAAACATTAACCCTAGACAAAAATGTTTTTTTTTTTTTTTAAACAATTTATTGAAGTATATCATTCATACATGAACATACACAAACTATGAGTGTTCAATAAACATTGTGAACTTACAAAACAAACATGCATAACATCATACAGGGATCCCATGTATCACTCCACCACAAATACTTTGCATTGCTGTGAAACATTTTTTAACAAATTATGAAAGAGCATCATCAAAGTATTACTACTAACTGTAGTTTGTATTTTACTCCCCTATACTTTTTTTAAGGATTTATTTATTTATTTACTTTTATCCATTTCTACCCACCTCCCGTTTTTGCTGTTTTTGTGTCCATTCGCTAGGCAACTCTCTGTGTCTGTTTCCTGCCCTCTCTTCTCATGGATGCCTCCCTCCCACATCAGAGGTTCTGAGGATAGAATCCCAGTGAAGACAAAATGTTTTTTTTTAATAAGAAAAGATATTTGATGATTGTACACTATGTGACTCTACCATGAACTTAGTCACATTAATGTATTAGTGAACAGTGTTTTAAACAAAAAATGTGCTATAACTGTTAGGAGAAAGTGGGGGGAAGAGTATGTTTTGGTGAAGGGAATGGTGTTTAAAACAGCTAAATACTTTCCGTAGTAGAAAGTCCTTAAATAATGTTTAGAATTGAAAATTTAAGAAATAATATTATTTTAGAAATATAGATATAAGTGAAGAAATTGATGAGTTCAGAATGCTCACTCCTAGGAAGGTGAAATTTTAATCTGAGTAAGGCTGTAACTAGAGATGGTTGTTTAATTTGACATGCACTATGGACCTATAATGCATTATTGTGAATAACAATTCTTATAGGAAAGATATATAGGAAATTTAATCTTGGCCATGAATAAGCCAGAGAAGACTAAATTATTTTTAGTGAAAGGTATGAGTGGAAAAGTGGATTTCTTCTGGAGGGAGAAAGGATGTAGGGCTCAGAAAACTGGGAGCCATTCCTGAGAGCTCCCAACTTGAGCCCTCCATGTAAAGGGAGGAGCCTATTAGCTACAGCTCTCTTGAACTTGAACAGATCTGGGGAAAGCCTGTATTTTTAAATCATAGATCTGCTCCACAAATGAGTACAGTGGTCCAAATGTCTCAAAGCATAAATATTAGTGACAACATCTCCTTGTTTTTATCATGTGACGCGGATATTAGTTTAAATGAGCCAGGGACATGGGCTGATTCCATGCAGATGAGTCCCCAACTGGGTGCTGTCCACATGCTTTCCCTCCACCACTGATGGCACAGCAGCCTTGCAGATGCTGCTCCTCTACCATCCTCTCATCAACTTCCTGACCCAAAAAAGTATGGTGGATCGGTAAACAGTTTGGGACATGGCTGTAGAATGTTGGTACTTCTAGTTATGGGTTTCTTGGTAATTGATTTTGCTCGTAAAGTTATGAGAAGGGCCATCTAGTTGTTAGACCTCCTTGTTCCTTTCCAACTTGCAGCAAGCTAAAGTCCATTAACATTTGGGTTGACATGTGGTTTTGGCATGCAAAGGCCTGTTCAAACTCTTTCAAATGTAATCAAAAGCTGAGGGATGATGGGTTAGAATATTTGATTTTTCGCCACGATTTATTTACTCTAACAGGGACACTTCTGGGTATGACTTGCTACTACGGTAAGAGCTGTGCTTTGCCTTGGAAAAGCTATTTGTTGATGCAACACTAATTGTAAAATAGTTACCTCAGAGAACCCAAATGTAATTACATTAAGTTTAATTACGTATCATTAATTATATAAAATATTTAAATTGTTATGTTGAATTGTGCTGCACTAGTTGCTGTATGTTTTGCTCGTGTGTGGAGCAGATGTGCTTGAAGAGTTTGGATGTCATCCAGAAGTTAGTGAATTGTAACTGTTTAGATCATTGGAGCCAGATTTATACCATCTATTGAAAAACAATAGCTACATATTTTCAGTGATGCAACAATATCAAGTCTGGGGATGAAGTAGCTTATGACTGGGTGGTATATTGGTAATTAAAGCTTACTGTGAACTTTAGTTTGCTCAGCCAAATATAAGGAAATCAAAAGCCTAATTTCTCCTGTAAATCAACAGCTGAACAAGCATTTCTTGCTTATTTTGTGAGAGAACCATTTCTTTCCCTTCCTATGCAAGTGACACATTATCAAAGGGGTTTAGAGTTAAATAATATGCCTTGTACCCTAAGAAGTTCACTTACCAATATTCACCATCAATTTAAAAATGTTTATAGACTTCATTTACTTCAATTTTTCTAACAATTTTAAATTAAATTTTTTCTATGCAAATACTATATACTGTTAACAATATTTTTGCTCAACTCATTTTGATAAATTTCACAAAATTTGGAAAGCACAGAATGAATTTATCTAAAGAATATAACTTGTTGGCACCTGGCCAGCCATCAGCCACGCCACATCACTTCTACCGTCTTTGGAAAGAATCTGTTCTACAGAAATTAACTTGCAGGATGACCTATGAATAGACTTTGAACGGCTAGCATTTAAAAAAAAAAATAATATAAAAGATAACCCCCAAGTATGTTGATGGAAAAATCTTTTAAATTATATTTCAGAAAATTATAAATGTATAAGTATGTGTTTGCTTATATAATCTAATAGCTGAATTTTATGTAAACGTTGACTATGACAGAAGGTACAATCCATATATCAAAATTGGGGGACCAAAGAGGGGGTTAAAAATAACATGGTAGCATATGGAATAGAGCAAATGTCTGTTCCCACGGAAGATAGACCTGGATGAGTGGGGAGGAAGCTTCAGGAGGCTTAAGCTCAGGAAGGTCTGAAGTTTAATCTCGCCAGCCTAGCTGCCTTCACAGGGCTGAAGGTAACTTTGGTGGTAGGAGGACTTGGTTCACAGTAATTTACCAGCCCCAACCCTGCTCAGTAGTGAAGTGCCTGACAGTTATGTCCGTTAAAATGTAATACAAACCACCTCAGTATAAACACTCCTGGAAATCCATGGGAAAACTGTTATTATTGATAGATGCTGTCTTATCTGTTTTGAATTGAAATTTGCCTCCCACCCAGGAACCCAAGTTCTTTTTATTTCCTGAGGTTCTCTTGTAAGTTTAGTCTGTTGTAAACCTTTTCCTGGCTCAGACCTGGCAGGAGACTTTAGGGCCTCTTTGTCTTCAAGGAGCAACAGGGGTGTCAGGGCTCATCGTAGATTCCCCCTTCTTTTCTATGACAGTTTCAGGAAATAAGAACAATTTATCCCTGACAGCTTTAGAAACAATATCAACTAATTTATGCGCTACTTCTCCTTCAGTAATTGGGATCCAGACGTGCTCTGCAAAACAGCCCCTGGCTTGGGGAGGCCCAGGCATACCAACTGCTACCCCTGGAGGAGGAAGAGCCAGTAGGGTGAGCAGATTGTGCCTTTTCAAAAAAAAGAAAGAAAGAAATTAGGGGTGGTAAAGAGGCTGGAAGACAAAGGAGGAAGCTTTGATAGGTCATCTGTCAGTAGGCCCTGATAGAGGCTGGTAGGAGAACAATGGAAAACCACTTCAAAGTGAACAATGCCTCGCTGAGTATGTGCCAGTTTAATCGAACAAAAAAGAAAGAAGACATGTCAGCTATTAAACACATTCATTAAGGGGTGTCTTTTTCACCCCTTAGTTTTTCCCACTATTTTTCTTCCCTGAACGGGTAGCAAAATGAATGAGTCTATCAAAGCAGGAGGGAGGTGTAAGATTGCCAACTTTCTTGAAAGTGAAGCAAAGATATTTGCATTAATTAAATATTTATTACTGGGATGGAGACTGTGTAGAAAATGGGAAACAGGTAAATTTCTTCATGGTTTCAAACAATTTCATGTTTGAAAATTTCAGAGAGAAGAATTTCCTTCCCTCTTGTTTTGATTTTCACTTATATCCAAAATCAGGATTAGATTCTTAATTTGTAGCTTGGGAGAATAAGAACAAGCAAAGATTTCAATTTAAAGCTATGATTCTTAGAAATTAAAGAAAAAAGGGTCATTTCCGCATCTACCCAGGCTACATTTTTGTGATAACTGGAAAAGAGAAAAGTGACAAAAGAAAATTTGATTAATTGCTATTAGTTCACAAAGTGATTTCTCACCTTGGAAGTGTCTGGTGTACCAGTCTATGCTATGAATTTACAGACGAAAGAATGAATTTCACGCTATAATGACATAAAAACCTAAGAAATTCCATATACCTTCAAAATAATGGACAACCTGGCCCCAAATTCTGTCTTTGACAGTGGAGCTAAATATGGCTTTTTCTTTGTGAGCTTCATGAATAATGGAGGGTTTGGTTAATACTATATTTCCAATGTCTGATCAGATCACCAGAGGTTCCTACTAACGGTTTATGTTTTGGTAAATGATCAACAGATTATCTTTCTGCCATTTTTGTTGATTTATTTGCAATAAGGTATAGAGTTGTGACAATTTTGTGCCCAACTCTTGTCCCTTCTCTAGGTGTAAATAAATGCCTTGTGGGCATGGTCCATATCTTACCCATCTTTGGCTTCCCTGGAAATTGGTGAATACATTGTGCATATATTAGTTGGTTTATTTATTCATTTGTTCATTCATACCATTTGGAAATATTTATTGAGTTCCTATTGTACAAGTGGTTCTTGAGGCTAGACATTCAACAGAAAACAAGTCCCCTATCTCCATAGGGCTAGTGGGAAAAACAATAGCAAATAAATCCAGAATATAATTAAGGCAGTGAGAGGTACTTTGGAGAAAACCAAAGCATGGTAAGGGACACAGAATGAGGGGTGTACTCCTTAGGTTTGGGGGTCAGGGAAAGCCTCTCTGAGGAAGTAACGATGAAAGAGAGACCCAGCTGAGGTGAGGGCACTGCCAGCAGAGGAAAGAATGAATGTCACAGCTCTGCGATGGAGATGTGCTGGGTGTGTTGGAAGATTATCAAGGAGCCAGGGTGTCTGGAGTGAAATGATCAAGGGGAGAGAGTTAGCAGGGCCTACATCTTGCAAGTCTTGTAAAGACCTCGGATTTGTTGGTTGACAAGATGATACAACCCCTTTTATCCATTATTGTCCTTTAAATTTTTGAAATTGGTTTAGGGCTGACTTCAAGTGAAGTGTATTTTCACGTGAAAGGTTTTGGCTCTTCACTGTTGCTATCTAAAAGAAATGTATCCTATTCAAAGCCCCAGACCATCCCAGAGCTAGGGAGAAGACAAGGTATGAGGATGGAGTATCAGAACAAGCTGATCAATGTCACCACTGGAAAGGTAGACTGGCTTAAGGAACTGAACCCAGATGAATTCAGAATGGGTCCAAATGAATTGCTAGTCCTTCTACTATACTTAAATATGTACTTTATATTTAAGTATTAAATTTAAGTAAAACCATTCCTGGAAAATCATTAATTGTCCATTGTTAGGTCTCTTTTCTATGTACATTCAAAATATTTGAAAATTATTCCAACATTATCTCTACATAATTCTAAAGCCTAGCATGCTGTAGACTATTGCCCTCTCTGTAAACATTATACTAAAGTGCAACTATTTTATTTTGACTTACTATGTAAAATATTGTCATTATTACCGAGAAAGCACTTTGACATCACTTCCCTCCTCCCTCCTGTTGTCAATGGAAACAGTGATTACAGATTGTAACAGAGCTTATATTTTTCATTACCTTAGTGACCCCTGCTGGGGAGGCTTAAGATAATCATTTTTAAATTCAGAGTTGGGGTTTCCGCAAAATAGATGCTTGGACCTCAGACATTAATTCTTCTTGATCCAGGACAATTGATTATGCAAGTTGGTAACCATTCCCATCACTGGAAGCTGATCACCACCTAGAGGGAATAACCCCTGCTATCACCTGGCTGAGACCAATTTTAAACATGACATCTTTGGAATTAGCACATTCCTCCTGGTTGTCAGCCTCTGCTCCCTCACATTGTTAGCTCTGTTTTATGTTATTTGCCAAGTGACACTTTTTGATCTCTTTCCAATGTGCCTTTTAAAAAAAAATCAAAGACACAGATGATGCCATTTTCCATCAGATTCTTTTTTTCCTTCACAATAGCATTATTCGGTATCATATGTCAACCTTTTTACCATCACATTTGCAGAACTAAACTCCTTATAAAAGGAAGTAAACACCCCACAGAACAGAGGCCTTATAGTATTATTTTCATGAATATTTAAAAGCCAGATGCACTTTCGTGGAATTGTAAACTTTTATTCATGTAGGCTCTTGCAGGTTTTTAGATTTGCTCCATCTCCATCCCAGGCTATCTTGTCAGAACAAAACAGTGTCAATAAACCAATATGATTAGTGTCCTCTGCCCAAGGTTTATCTGTACAAAATAAGAAAACTATGATACTTCATTATCTTTATGATTCAGGGTAACAAATGACTAGTACAAGACATTAATATTAGACCATATATGATTTGGTAGAACTGATCTAAGCATAGTTAATAACATTTTAAAAATATATATTCATTTTAAATAGTCCTCCTAAATATGACACATATATACACTTTAGTTTAAGGTTACTCGCTATAAGATGCCAGGAGGTAAACTCTCAGTTAGTTAGAATCGAACTCTCTAAATCTTTTGATTAACTATACTAATGTGTGCTTTCCCTCCCCACCCCATGTATTCCAATTTTTATGGAAAAAGGGTGGAAGGGGAGATATGTAGCAAGATGATATAAGGATGACATCACTTTATTTCTCCTCCCTCCCTCCCTTCCTCCCTCCTTTCTTCTTTCCCTCTTTACCTTTTTACCCTAGTTTTGGAGACAACCTTAGATTCAGTAATGGTTCCACTCAATTTAGTGTATTCTGTGTCTAGATATATAATAAAAGTTAGGGGGGCATTGTGCAGATATAATCCACTGCTCTGATTGGATAATGCCTTTTATTTTTAATTTCTTCTTTTTTTTTTTGGAAGGAGGTAGAGATACTTGTTGTATGATAGCCTCCCCCCACCCCACTTTTTTTTAATAGGAACTACTGGGGATTGAACTCAGGACATATATTAGAAGCAGGAGCTCAACCACTGTGCTACATCTTTTTCCGTACCCCACCCCCGTTTTTAAAAACTAAACCCCAGTCTTTATTTGCATTTCACCAGTTTTTCCACTTATGTCCTCTTGTTGTTTCAAAATTGAATCCAGTATACTACACAGCATTTAGCTGTAATATCTCCTTAGTCTCTTCTGGTCAGTGACAGCTTCTCAGTTGTTTGTTGTTTTTCATGACCTTATTGGTTTTGAGGAGTGCTGGTCAGGTATTTTGTAGAATGGTCCTCAATTTGGGATTGTCTGATGTTTTTTTGTTTGTTTGTTTGGGTTTGTTTTGTTTTGTTTTTCATATCATACCCTTCTCATCAACTCATATCTGCTAGTACATGATAATTCACATGACTTATCACTGGTGATGTTAACCTTCATCACTTAGGGTGGTGTTTGCCAGACGTCTGTGCTCTGAAGTTACTAGTTTTCTCTTTTCATACTCTGTTCTTTGAAAGTGAGTCACTAAGTCTAGCTTACCCTCCGGAAATTAGGGAGATAGGCTTGCTTTTGAAACATCAGTTATACAATCTTATAGGGTGTAAAGGAGTGAATGGGTAAAAGCTTTGACTAGGTTTGGATTACATTGCTAATCTTTCACTGAAGATTCAAGACATGGAAGGGGGAATATTGTCTTCTTGAAAGTGGATAGATCAAGATGGGGCAAAGTTGTCTATCTTAAATTCAATCTGTAATACTCCTAGCTCATGGGTGAAAGTAGTGGGTTCTGGGCTTCTCAGCTGAGGACAGAGCTCAGCTACAATCTTTCTCCTGTGAGAGGCCAGACTAGGCCTCAGTTTTCTGCAAAGTGCAAGCCTTGCTTGTGGTCATATTTGCTGGTATACCATTGGCTAAAGCCTAGCATTCATTCAGGAGACACCATACCAGGAGGTGAAAACCAGGAGGTATGACTCATTGGAAATCCTTCATGCAGCCATGTACACAGGTGCACAGCAAATAACTAAGTGGGGGTGTGGAACCCAAATAAGTCCTACTTCAGTGCACCCTCCCCTGGAGCATGATGAAGCCAAGAAAGCCTTTTCTCTTTCTATGTTTACTGAAGCAGTAAATCCAACTCATATATTTTAGAAAGATTTTCAGCAACAAGGGTTGACATAGAAAGAACTTTCTGTTTAACCTTTTAGTTAATTAGCAAATTTAGTGAACCATATTCTTTCCTGAGCATTTGACCATTTTAAGGCATTGAAGTAGTAAAGAAGGACTGAAATAGCAATCAATGGGCCTGGGTACCACATCAAACTCTTTGATTATGTAGGTGGGTAACCTTCAGGAAGTGACTTATCTTTTCCTGGCCTTGGTTTAATTATGTGTAAAATGAGGATGTTCAATGGTCTTTAAAGATTATTCAACAACTAGAAAGTCCTATGAGATATTCTTTATTTTTAATTCACATCTTTTCCTTCGAACAACTCTTCTAGCAAAAAGCTAGACATGTGACTCTAGCTAGACCCAAGTATGGAATGGTTAGCAGTGGTACTCTAGGTCAGGGGCAGAGTTGGTTCAAGTCCCAATTCTATCACTTACAGAGTTTGGGATCTTAAGTTTTACCACTCTGTGCCTGTTCAGTGAGTGGTAATAGTAATAGTTACATCATAAGATTTTGAGAGGATTAAATTCAATTAGATAAATGCTTATTAGTAAGGCATGTCATATAGTAAGTGCTTAAAAAATAATATCTGCCACTATTTTTAGGATGACTACTATTGATAGTAAGAGCAAATCAGGTAAATAAGGACTTCATCCCACAGTATGGGAATTATATATTCTACTCTTCACCATGCACATGCAACTGATTTACACTTAAAGTGTCTGACTTGTATCTCAGAAATTTTTACAAGGCAGACCTAGCTCCTCGGATTTGTGGGGTTTTGTGGGTTCACTTTACAAACGACTGGCCTGAGGTCCAGAGATTTGTGACAAGTCACAGTTTTTTGACGGGTGCCCAGAGGTAGAGCCCAAACTAGACCTGGTCATTACCCCATGCCACGTCTAACATTCGATCCAGAGGCAGGTTTAGGGGGTTTTGTTTTTGGTTCTCTCTCTGGTTTGTTTTGTTTTAGGAGCTGTTGGTCTTTAGGTCACATAGCCCAGGAGGTAGAGTCAGTCTTGTTTCAGTTACCAGTGGTCTTGTCTTAGAGATCAATTTCCTTTTGTCTTGAATTGAAGTCTTTTTGGGGTTATACATGTTATCTTCTTAACTAGATTGCAAATGCTGTAAAGGTAGAGGCAGTGTTTTTGATGTCTTTGTTTTTTCCCAAGCACTTACAACGGAAACTTGAACATAATTCATCCTTTAATGGCTTTTTTAATGTAGCCCAAAGAGCGCTGAGAAACAGTGAAATTCAACAGCAAATAAATTCGGCCAACAGTCTGTAATAGATATGACATAATGCTAACTTATGGCATGGGTATTAATGGTTATCTTAACACCAGGGTTTTAAACTTCTGGCTTTGAATGAATTCTTTAATCACGAATATTGCCCATCTTTTCATGCAGGTGGTATATATTAGTATCATTAGGGATAACTAATCAATCCTCAAACTAATTTTGTTCCATAATAATGAGAATGTAAATGTGCATACATTTAAAAAGTAGGAGTTAAGACAAATATTAAATGACCGTTCTTGAGCCTGTTCTGAGGATCAACATGCTAGAAAAAAAATATCATGGTGGCACATGCTATTTTATTTTGTTCTGCCATCCCTGGCTCCATGAATGTTTCCTTTCTAATATTTTTATTGTTGTTCTTGTTAGTATTGGCCAACTTGAAAACATCCACCCTGCCCAATTTTTGCAACATAATCTCATCTCTTGCTAATAAGGAGGAGGAAATATCTTTCTTTGGAGATGACACCATTGGCAACTTCTCCTAAGCTTGAGGGCAGAATAAAATGTCTAGAACTGATCCTTCTCCCCCCCCCACCGCCCCAACCCTCCCCCTCCCCCTCCCTCTTCCCCCTTTCCCTATCTCCCTCCTTCCCTCTCTGCTGCCCCGTCATATTTGCTTTCTAGCAAAATGGAAAGGAAAAACAAAAGCCTCCCTAAAGAAATTGTTGTTTTTGTTTTTCCACATGAAGGGATTCTATTTAAGCACAGGAGCACCCAAGAAGGCTGGCTTCTCCTTGAGCAAATATGCTAATATTTTTTCTCCTACCACTTGTAGCCTGATCAGCCACAATTATTTCAGTAGCCAGGGTACCCCGGGATTCCAAAAACAAATGAATCAAATGCTTTTTAATGCCCAGGGCAAGGTTAAATACTGAACAAACAAATGAAACATGTTTACTGCCTGCATTACCTGCCAATATAAGTTTGTATAAACTACATGGATATACAAAGAATTGTGACGATGATGGAGACATTGAATGGACTGTGTGTTCTTGATTATACTAATCAGCATTTGCCCTTTAGACTGACATCAAAAACTCCATCCTCCCTTTCCAAGCACCCAGCCTGCCCCAGGCTACTGGAAACTGTGTGACAGCACAGTAAGATTAAGGTTAAGAAACACACAAAAGGCAGAAAACAAATAGCACTGCTGTCACCTCATTGGTTGGCATCCTCCTGGGATGCTCTATAATCATTTCTTCAGCTTAGAAATCAGCCTCATGGTTTTTGGAGTAGTACTGAAGCTCCGTGAGCCCTGTGGATTTGTCCCTTCTATTGTTTATTATTTGCCATTCATTTTAATAGGGATATAAGGCTTGCTTTTTTGTTGCTTGTTGGTTTTACATTTTGGGAAAAAAATAAATCAGAAAAATGAAAAGAGGACAAATTCTGGTTCCTAAGATTTATTAGCAGGTCAGCAGTGTCACTTTTTTTTTCTGATCTTCATTTAAGATGCTTAAAAAATAAATTGTCCTTTTAAAAAAATGCTCTAAAGCATTAGTGTGAAAAGGATGCTAGGAGAGAATCATTATCATCTCTGTGTGTTTACAAAGAACACATGTGAATATCTACACACATACTCAGAAAAGTTGTTCTTTAAGAATTCCATGCCATGAAAGATTTAATTAACCTTTTCACTAGGAAACCAATTCCGCTCTCTGCCTTCATTACCTCCCCTTTCTGTTTCTACTCCATGGCACTCTCACTTTATTCCTTTCCTCCTCTTTTATTTCTCCACCCCTTTTGTCCATTCTTTCATCAATGGTTCTATTGTTAAATTTGCCAGCGGGCTTGGGAGTCACTTATTCCTCACCATTTCCGACAGCAACCACCTTACTTCCGTACTTCAGTTTTTGCCATTACCTGCTTTACAGCATCTTCTATTCCATCTAAATTTTTATTTGAAAAGTCCATAAGGACCCAGGAGTATAAGGTCAGCTGAAAAGTTTGGTAGTCTACAAGGGATAATGCTTTGAAATATTAGTTTCACAACAGAGCATAAGAGTTTGTCTTAAATGAATGTATTCATGGAAATAAAAAGCAAAGGAGAACTAATAAAAAAAAGCCCCACTTATTGAAAAGAGTTATGAAGGAATTTATTATTACTATCATAAAAATTTTAATATTATTATGCTTTTGTTATGAGTTTTAGATATTAAAAGAGACGGAGGTGGGGGCGGATGTGGCTCAAATGGTTGGGCGTCCATCTCCCATATGGAGGGACCTGGGTTTGGTCCCCAGGACCTCCCAGTAAGAAAATAAATTAATTAATTAAAAAAAAAAAAAAAAAAGAGATGGAGGAATACAGGTAGCATGAGTTCCCACAAGCTCTGGAGAGAATGTTAAAATTACATGTAGATCAGTATAAATTTTTAATGGGTGCTGAATCACAAGCAAACTTGTAGAAGTTCTATTTTTGTTGATTTTGTTGATTTAGAGCATTTCCTCCAATCTATTGATAAAAGAGTGAGGATGTATATTCCTGTAGCCCCATCCGTGTAATGCCTAGATGTGTTGGTTGCTAGGTAACAGACTACTGTGAGGAAAGCAGGGCCCAGAGTGCATATCTCTGATCTAGCAGAAATTCAGACACCTTCATAGGACAGAAGTCCTATGAATTTCTTTGCATTTTTGTTGAACCAAACAGAAGTATTATTGTAGGACAAAGTACCACTTAGCCTTATGTAACTTCCAGGCAGTTTCAGTTTAATCATTGCTGTAAAGAATCCATAAGTCTTGTTTGGTTATTGGTTATTACTGCAAAATTTTATGGTGCGTTTTTGCAACTCTGAATCAAAACTTTGTTGTCCAGGAACTTTCTAGGTTATTAAAGATCATCTTGCCAGCTTCCTTGAACTGAGGTGTTAATTCCTGATGTCCTGCATGCTAATAGACTTTTAAAATTCCTTGTACTATACTATATCAACAATACAAAGTCAAAATAATGGGCAAAATTGCTCAGAATTCTATACTTTTAAAAAACTCTTAAAGAACCTCAATTAAAATAAATGAGTTACATGGAAATATTGGGCATGATGACAAGGTCATGGAGGGTTGTGTTCCTTCATGAATCATTTTCTGAGTGCCTGCTATGTGCCCGGGACTGAGCACTGATGTTACAGAACATGAGGCAGCATCTTGGCCTCCCGATACAGCATGGAGAGAGAGGTATAAACTGATCTTTTCATTGTGATAAATGGTTAGGCAGAGAATAGCAAGAGGGTTTTGGGAAGACAAAAATGGAAGCAAGAAACGGCCTGGGGGAATCAAGAAAGGCCTCAAGGAGCTGGATCTTAAAGGGTGAAGAGTTACCCAGTCAGAGAAGGCAAGTGATCTTTCCGGGCTTTCCCTGTTAACTCTCACTCATCCATCAAAGCCAGCGGCTCTTCTGCAGGGAAGACTTCCTGGACTACTATCTCCAAATGATATCCCTTTTTCTTATGCTCTCTCAGCTTCTTGCCCCTTTCAGAGTTTTATCTCAGTTTTTAATTATATACTAAACAGTATTATTCAAAGCTTTAATATAAATTAATACCTTTCTCCATCACTAATGATGAACATATCGATTGTTCTCACATTATCCCCAAGGACCAACACAGTGCCTTGCACATAGTAAGGACTTAATAAATGTTTAATAGATGAGCGAATGGATCTGCAAATCATATCATTCAGGCAACTGCCTTTCCTGCTTCCATGGTATGGGTGATCTAGCTCAGTCTCTGTCTTTGGTATTGCTAAAAGGAAAAGAAAAACTATTTTTCTTAGTACACTGCCCTTCCCCACCTAAATCTGCCAGATGTATTCTGTAACACTAGCTTTTTGCCTAGTATATAGCATGGAAGAAAGCACTTTTCAGTGAATTCTGCGGATAGTTACAATACAGAAAAAAGAATGGCCAAATACAGTGCCTGCCATTCCCCCTCCCTCCTCGCTGGATTAAAGTAGGATAAATTACTATCAGAGAGGGAGAGGACTGACATTTACTGAATGCCTACTTTTTTTTCAGACTTTGTTAGTATTTGAACCTTTACTATCACATTTAATTTCCACCAGAACAATAGGATTTAGATGTTCTATCAGCCCCATTTTACAAAGAAAGGTACTGAGGCCCAGGCAAGTTAAGTGGTATTTCCTAAGCTCAAAGTAAGCAGGTGGCAGGACTGGCTGTCAACCCCAAGTCAGTTTGACCCCAAAGCCACTTTCTTTCCACTACCCAACTCTTCTTCCCATTAACCTTTACTATCTGAGTCTTAAGACCCAATTTGAATAAAGCAACTGTTTTCGGAGTCCAAATTTGCAGTTAATTTCCATGTCCTCAGGGGGTTGATGTGTCAGTTGCAAGCACAATATTTGAAAAATACACATCTATTTGATTGATACCAATGAAATTCTTTATTCTCAATAGGGAAAGCAGTGGGCAAAATGTTTCAGATGTGGAAGATACGTTCTACTTATTTATCCATTTATTTTTTTGTTTATTGGTAGGTCGAGAAATCATGCTTTGTTGCTTCTAGGAAGTAGGGAGTCTTTCTAATTGGACCTGACCCCCCACTTATCAACATGTATTGGATATTGAAGAGTTGCTGTTATTTCTGACCCACTTTTGGGACCATGTACTACAGGGGTGAATTAGAATCACCTTCTTTTCAGTCCAGTAATGTGAGTGGTGGACAATACAAGGAGACATACGGTTCTAGTCACAACAGAAAGCAGTGTTAAGTGTCACTTTCATGTAGCTTCTAACATGAAAATTTGACTTTCACAGTTTATATTGATTTTTTCCTCTTCTAAACAAAAAAGGCTGCAATTATAGTAACAAAATATTTCAAGCTTAATTTTATTTCATTTAAATCTGGAGATTTAATAAATATTTTCAATATGGTTTATGCTGCAAGCTTTGAGACTATGGTAACTTAATTTGCTCTAAAACCATTTACTATTGTGAAAACCACACCAAACTTACCATTACTAACTGCACAAATAGAGAGGGCAATTTGCTAATGGGGTTCCATTTATGGCAGTTTATGGACTGCCTAACTTTACCCAATTTACTCCGTGAGGCACTTATAAATATGAACCACTCAACATGAAATGTTGAATGCATTTTAATTCAATAGAAGAGCACATTATCTTTTTGGATGTAAATAAATAGAGACATCATCTTGAAGTGACATTACTTGAGACCAGTTATTGGCAACACAAAAGTGAGCAGAGCAACAGCAACAGGCAAAAATCCTGCTACCCTAAACCGCAGTCTAGTAAAAGAGTATTAGAGAAAAAAGTATTGGTATTTAATTAATTGGAGGAAAATGCATTCTAGGTACAGGGACAAGACAATAGGATGGGAGAAACCGGCCTATTCCAAGAACTGGAAGGAGAGTAGTGAGCCTGGAGAGCCAAGGGCAAGAGGAAATGCTCCGAGAGTTGAGACTGAAGACACAGGTGCTGGCTAGACCAGGCAGGGCATTATGGGGCCTTCATGCTTCCATGTTTTCAACAAACCCTCACTGGACAATGAGGCACTGTTTTAACCATTAGGGATACAGAAGAGAACCAAACCAATGAAATCTCGGAAAGAGAGACAATTAACAACTAAATGTGTGTTCTGAAGAAAACTAAACAAGGTGAATGGGTAGACTGTGACTGGGTGGAAGAGTTACTAGTTTGTACAGAATAGTCGAGGCAGATATCATGCCACTGGCATAGAGATCTGAAGAGATTAGCCAATGTTAACAGCATTAGTTTTCCCTTAAGAGCAAATGCTTACTTAGCATTGACAGGTTTTAAGTAGAGGGGTGGCAGGATCGGGTCACTGTTTTGGAAAGATCACCCTGGCTGCAGGGTAGAAAAGAGATGAGAACAGGAAAGAGTTGAAGCAGTGACCAGTAAGGGGGCTATTGCAGTTTCCCGAAGAAGATGGTTGTGGCTGGGACCATGGTGGTACAGGGGACAGGGCTAAATGTGGAGTGAGTCCATCCCTGGGGACTGGTTCTTATTTCTATGTGGTTCTACGTGACAATGTTTTAGAAAAAGAGATGTGAACTAGGAGTAAGAAGAAATCATCTCAAGTCTTTATTTGTCACTTTTCTATTTTATGCCCTATCTATAAAAGGCAGTAATAATTTCTGAGGATTCTACCTCTTCTGGCTTTTATAAAGAACAGATATATAAGAAAGACTTAAAATATGTAAAGTGCTACATCATAAAACGGGTAAGCAATTGGTATTCTATAGAGGATAGGTTGAACATTATAAATGCTGTTTTTCTAGTCTAGAGAATATGCTGCTCTTCTTTATTCTGAGTTCCCGTAGTGAATACAGAGATAATTCAAAGAACCTTACAATATAAATGACTTATATTATAACTTAGATAGATTGTGGTTCTTAATTAATATGAATTGACATATTGATTGGACTCAACTGACAAATAGTCTAAATTTCAGCAATTTCTAAACCATTGTGTATAATCAATGCTAAGTTTAGATACAGACTATGTGTTCAGATCCACCCCTAGGTCTCAGGCTGCTGAACCTCCCCATAACCCCTCCAAGAGCTCCCTTTTAAGATTCTCAAAGAAGCCTCAGTGGCTGCAAGGGACATAAAGTACATCTCCAAGTGTTAAGGCCCCTCTAGTCCAGAATCCCAGAATCATCCCTTTGCAGAACCCATGGTTCAGAATGTCTCCCTACTCTGAATCAGGAACTAGCAAGAATCCTGGATATATTTACAGTTTGAAAATCCACACAGTCTCTAGTAAAAAAAAAATTTAAAAAGCAACAAATAAAATTTTGGGATGGAGATGCCAGATGCATTTGAATAAAATTGGACTGCTAACTTGTCTTAGATTTTAGGAATCTTTAATTTCTAACTTGATATGAAACATGTATCTTTATCTCGTAACATGTTATTTTGCTGCTTTCAGGGGTTGCACCACTCGTGTCGATTTTAATGGTGCATTAAAAAAACCCCAACAAAGGTCACTTCATTTATTTGCGTGGTCAATTGGCATTCTTCTAACTACCTCATTTATTAAAATAAACATTTTGGACAGGTTGGTTTATTAGCTTTGTGGTGGGTTTATATTTTGTGGATAATTGACCTTTGTTAATCATTGTGTGGCCAAATGAAATAAAGCACATGCATTGAAGCAGTGAGTAAGATTTGGGGTTACCAAGTTTGATGGAATCACAACCAGTAATTTTAAAATGTGGCTGAATTCTTCCCACAATTAAAATCTTTCATTATGCTACTTCAAAGCTAATTTCTTTCTTGTTTTTCTGAATAGTTACTTCCATTAATCTCACTCTAGGTAATGATGGTAATGATACAATTATATGTAATCATTGCCTGAATTCAATAGGCAACACATCAGTCCCTTTGTGTGGTGATTGTGCGGCTCTCTGCAGTCCTTACGTTTGGAAAGTTTCCATCATGTCATGCCAAGATCGGATGCAGAAGTCTCTGACATTTTGCATAACATCAGTCAGGACTGGTGTTCCAATTGTCCTTGCAGTGATTTGGGCAAACTCATCCATCCATGTGCCTGCTGCCAGTTGAAGCTGGTGATGAAGACGCAAGGCAGGCTCGGCAGGGCTTGCTGTTTTCACAGTTTCCAAAGCACTTAAAATATTTAGAAAAAAAATTAAGAACAAGAACTTTGAAAAAGGCCCTCAAGTGGGCAGGTGGCTAATCTGCTTAAACTACTGATAATACAAATCATAATCCAAGATAATTTATAATGTTTTTTTATGCAAAGTGAATATTTCACAAATTTAAAATCTATTTTCCTAACATTGACAGCTCATGTTACTAGTGGTTGGTATTTAGTATTAGCTTGTTCTTCAAGGTACTAATACAAATGTGCTCCCAGTTCTTTGTGTATGTGTGTGTATGCATATATTTTATGCTAAAGATGCAATTTTGCTTATGTTCTGAAGACAGATTCTGTTCAAAATGCTTGATTATTCAACTTATTTCAACTAAGATTTAATACTGTCTTTATGTTCTAGCATGATAACATTGAGTATGTCCATATCTTCTAAGAAATAATAATAAATCATACAGGTGGACTCAAAGTACTAATTATCTACTATTCCACGCTTAAACGTTTTTCTTGCTTTTTTTTCTCCTCTCGGGATGAGTATCAGGACTTCCTTGGCCTCTAATAAATGTCACATTGTATTTACAAATTCACAGTTTTACCATGGCCTGTTAATTTTATTTATTGATAATTTTTAAAGAACAGTATCCACACAAGAATATAATATGGTTGTGGTGGGTAGGATGACAGTTGCATAGACCCCCAAATTGGAAATGAGCTTTGTTCATTCCTTTCACCACCTCTACATAAATCTCCTACTCTGATTCTAAAGCAAACCTTTTGACCTATTGATAGCAGCTACCTAGTTAATTTGTATTTGTTTTGAAGGCATATCAGATTTAACTGAACCAAGTCAGAACTCTTGATTTCCCCCTCTCTAGCCCCTCTTCCAGAATCTTACTCAGATGCTAATATCTACTATTGGTTCAAGTGAAAAAAACAGAGAGAACTCTCTTGCTCCTCCCTTTTCCTCACTAGCCCCAGCCATTGGCAAGTCGTAGAGGTTCAATGTCCAAATCATAGGACATCTGTTTCCTTCTCTAATCTCAGTACCACCTTAGTCCAAGCCACCATCAATTCTCCCCTGGAATGCTGAAATAAACTTATAACTAGTTTTGCTGCTTCCATTTTCCCCTTACAATCTATTCACCTAGCTATTTTCAAAATAGAAGTTATATCATGCCTTTCCTTGCTGAAAGCTTCTAATAAAATCCTCTGAAATCGGAGGAAGCCAGGGGTCTAAATTTCTCACCGTCTCCTTCAGCATACTGTCAGATGTGGCCAGCTGTGGGATGCCTGAGAAAGATGTTTTGGAAAATGTTCAAAATTTTGTTTGTTTCTGTAAGAGTAACAATGAATTTTACCCTTATTCTAGTATAAGTTCAATAATTCTTAAAGAAATATTTACTGGAAAGAGTAGAAATGGTGTAGGCACAGCTAGTATGAGCTAGGTCCTGGGCTATGTGACATGGTTTCAATTGTCCCCAGAACTCTGAAAATCAAATATGCATATCCTCATTTTATAGATGAGAAAATGGAGGCTTAGACCAATTGCCATTAGTCAGATGGTAAAGTGAGAATTTGACTTACCCAGGACTGCTTTTCTCTAAAGTCAAAATTCTTTCCAGGACCTGAGGCAGTTTCAGGTATGCTATCTAAAGAACACTGCAAAATAGTAGCTTTTTGTGGGGTTATGATAAAATATATTTAACATTCCTAATACTAAGCTTCCACACTAAGCAACAGTAACTTATTAATCTCCCCAATAAATCCTAAGTACAGAAAAGATTAAGACTCTGCATTTATTTTGATTAAAATAATTTATGTAAATTTTAATTCAAATTAGGCTCAGCCTTAGGTACCTAGAATATTAATTCAGAAACAGGTCTTATTAGTCCAGTTTCAAATGCACAGAGTTTTGGTCAAGGACGTTGAAGCAAGCACTTTATCTTTATTAGCTATCAATTGGCAAGCATTTAATGAGTACCTTCTAAGTACTGGGGAGGGGGCTGGACCTCAAAGAAATTGCCAGCTGTTGGGGTAATATGATTACGTCAAATGAAACTATTTGAGAAAGAAGCTAGATAGTTCAAAATTAAGGACTAATTTGCCATAGAAATTCAAGGAAGCAGAAGGCTATTGAAAGCACTGGGGTTCAAGGAAAACTTCATGGAAGACATTCTATTTTTGGCTAGCCTTCAAAAAACATGGAGAAGCTTTGGGTAAAAGCAAAAGTGAGAAGACATTCATAGGAAATCATGAGTACAATTAGGAGACCAGCTTGACTAAAGATGTGTGTTGGGAAGTAGTGAATGAGGTAGAGAAATTAGTTTATCAGATTCCAGAGCATTCTTATGAGTGTGTGCCATATGTCTGTCTTCCCGCATAGGCTGTAAGCAGAGTAAGGGGAGGGAACTTGTGCTGCTGCTTCACCTTGTATCTCAAACCCAGTGCCTGGCCTGTTGTGGAACTGAGGAAATATATTGTGGCCTCACACTAAGAAAAGAGGGCAGAGGATTTTGGATTTGATGTAGTAGGAAATAGAAAACAATAAACTAGAACAGACAATAACGAATAGCCATATGATTTCAATTATCATTTACCTGATGATTTTACTGGTTTCATTGAACTGTAAAGATTTTAAGTTGGGATAAAATTTCATTCAATCACTCATGTATACATAATATTGAAGTCAAGGGTTGCATGGACAATGATTGTATAATACAAAAGTCACTTTTATTTAGTTTCAGAGTCCTTTGTTTTGTATTATCTGTTCAGTATCAATTAAATACTGATTGGTTCACATTTGCATTCCCAAGCATACTTCAACATGAGTCAAGTCAATGTTGATTGGAAGAAAAAAACAGCCCTGAGTGAAAGTACATTGCAAATAACAGTGACACATTCATTCAGTCAGTCATTGTAGCAGCCAGCCTCCAAGATGGCCTCCAGCAATTCCACCCCTGTATAATTCCCTCCAGTTGAATGTGGGCTGGACTTCTAAAGAAAAGAATAAGGCCTTGGAGACAAGGTCATGCAAAGTGGTGTGACTTTACTTCTTCCTCTCAACACTCTGGGGGAAGCCAGCTGCCCACGTAGCAAGAACTCAGGCTTCCTGCGATGGTCACGTGATGTTAGAAGCCATCCTTCAGCCTAGCCAAGCCCTCAGACACCAACAGCTGGACACAACCTCTTTAGAAATGCTGAGCCAGAAATGCTGTGATAAGCCAGATCCTGTGACTCATGAACTGTGAGATGACAAATGTTGTATTATGCCTCTGTTTTTAAGTAATTTGTTACAATAGATTCAAGCAATAACTAATATGGTCCTTCAGTGAATCATGTACTTGAGAACACCATGTGGAAGTGGTTGTGATAAGACATGGTTCCTGCCCTCAAGGAGCTTACAGTTAAGTGTAGAAAATAACACATATGTACAAATATCTACCATTTTATTATTATTATGGGGTTTCCCTAGAGTATGTGTCTACTGGGAATGAATGTGCTAGTCAGACCAACAGACTAGAAGAGGATTGAGGGGACAGCAAAGGCTTCATAGCAGAGGTGACATTTGAGTTGGCTTTTGGAAGATGAGCATGGTTTGCACGGATGAAGATGTTGAGGAGATCTTGCATAAACTGTCCCTTTTTGTGATATTTTATAAGATTACAGAAATAGAGTAGTAAAAAATTCAAATTAACAGTAATAATTGAAATGACAATAATAAAATGTATTTTAATGGATTTAACACTATTTCCATATATAGTAATTTATTGGATTCCCACAAGAACCAAGTGAGAGGAACAGGGCTGACATGATTACTCCTATTTTATAAATAGGGAAGCTAAGGCTCAGAAGGACTCAGAGATGTGCCCCAGGTCACACAGGTAGTAAGTGGCAAAAAGGATGCTTCTGCCTTTTGAAAACAAGTACAAACTATAAATCAGTGTATACAATTAAATAAGCTCAGTTAATAGGAACAATGCTAGAAGGGGTTAAAGGGAAGTGAAATCACTTCTGTGGAGGCTTTGAAAAAAAAAAAATGTATGGGTGAATGGTGCATTCTTCAGAAAGGCTGATGGTTGTCTCCCAAGAGGCTCCTCAGGTGAGTGAACTTACTGATGTCAGAAGTCAGGACCTCAACTTTGTAAGCTCTCACACCTGACTCAGCCAGCACACAAGCAGGTCTCTCTCTCAAGGGCATGCTCGTACTAGTGCAGTGCACAGATAGATTTATTAATTTGCAACAAGAAATGTCACTGCCATGTACCCTGCGATATTCTGTTGGCATGCCTAGCACATTCATTCCCAGTAGACAGATACTCTAGGGAAACCGAATAATAATAATAATAATTAATAATAATAATAATAAAAGCTACTGATGTCCATGGAACAGGCCTGAGAGAGCTGGCTAGATGAACTTGAGAGGCACTGCTTTGCTTGGGCCGTTGTGGTGAGACTCAGGAAGTGTTTCCTACCTTTATGGTCATCTTTAGATGATCAGCCCCCTGGCCAAGACTCATTCTTCCCCCAATAAAAGTTTACTTCTATTTACTTCTATGACCCTCTTTTTCCATTTTTCCACTATTGATCATCTTCACCCTACCCTATTTAGGATAAATTCTTTCTACGCTAGTCTTGTTTTAACCTGAGAAACTTTCTACCTCTCTATGGTGTTTTTGCTTATAACTGACTTCATCTTTTACATCAGTTATATTAGAAAAAGAAGGAGAGTAGGAGAGGTTTGAATACTCTCACCTAACTTTTTTATTTGCTTGTGCTTCTAAATTTCAAATCTTCCCTCTATTCCTAAACTCATTGATTAAAAAGTCCTGCAATTGTTATAGTCTGTTAAGAGTCTCAGTATCAGTGATGGGAGCTTGTGGGGATGGCTAATACGTTGACAAGCAATACCAGCAGCATGGGGAGGGGGTCTGGGGCAGGAGGACTTTAGCCCCCACCTCAAGCCATGCAAACTAAAAACAGTAACAATATCCTTTGACAGGGCAGTGCTTTTTTTCTCGACCTTACATACAATGTGAACAAAAGTAACTGTACCAAATGTTTTACTTTTTCTGTTCAGTGAAAGTTGCTGCAACTAAAATTCAGGGGAAAGCCCCTAACCATCCATTCTAACCAGATTGGCACCTCCTGAACCCCTGCCATATGGAAGTCCTGGCATGCCTTCTGTTGAGGAATAGAGCACTCTGAGCTTATTTATAGCTTAGCTTTCAGAGGTTATTTTCACTTTGTACATTTGTAAATTCATGGTGGGGGGCTATCTAAAGTTATAACATATATTTTCAGGTGGAGAAGTCAGATATTAGTAAGTATAAAATAATGAAATCATAAAATTGGAGGCCAGAAACAATGAGCATGGTTGTAGAGAAGAGCAAACATTAGATAAAAATGTGTCCTTGTAGAAAGAGCTTCTCTGGCTGAGAAGCCAGAAGACTTTGTCACTCCAGTTAGTTATGATGTTGTACAAGTGACTTGCCCTCGTGTCAACCTTCCTTTCTGTAAAAGGAGAATATGGATAACTAAATGAATGGTGAATGGTAGGAGCCAAATTTCATACTGTTAGAGAGCAAAGTAGCAGATAAGCAAGGAAGCAAGCCTTGACTGAATGAACCCTGTGGTACTGGAGGAGCATCAAAGGTGTCAGTATAAATTTGTGATTAGTTTAATATATATAAAGATAGAGAATTATAAACGTGTATATACATGGCTTAGTATACATACATATATGTCCTGGCTCTTCTGAGAGCGACTAGATATAGTGACATGCCAATAGCAACTTATTGGAGAAATGACTAATTCTAGGGCTGAACCTGGGAAAGTACAAGATGGGCATGGAGTATCTAGTAGTGCCAGAAAGCAAAGAAGTGACCAGAAAAAGGATGTCAAAGGGGCACAGGAGCCAACATGAAGGAGCTCCCAAGTGCCAGAGCTGGAATCATTTGAGCAAGAAGACAAAGAACATGGTACTGGATTACAATCCAAAATGTAAAATAAAATTCCACCAGTCCATACTGCTATAAACAATTGAATAAATAAATAAGTGGGGAGAAGGGAAACAAAAATCTTCCTTACAGAATTATTGCAGATAATATAAGTATGGGCTGGACTTACTCATATCCAAACAATAGCATATGGAAAGAAGAGAAATAGTAACTTAATGGAGGAAAACTCTGGTAGCCACTAAGCTTAACCAAATGATCCAGCTTCGCATCACCAGTGATGGGTCATACTGATATCACGTGTCCTCGATATGATGAGATGAAGAGGCAACTTCGTCTTTGTGGTATCCTTCCCCAACACCCATATCCCTGTCTAATCATAAGAGAAACACCAGACAAACCCAAAATACTGCTCAGTACTCTTCAAAACTGTTAAGGTCCCGAAAAACAAAGGCTGAGAACGCTCATAGACCAGGAGAACTTAAGGAGAGGACCCTGAACACAGTGTGGCAGCCTAGGCATGATCCTGGGGCAGGCCAAGGACATTAGTGTGGAAATTGGTGAAATTGGAATAAAATCTGGAGTAGAGTTAATAGTAAAAATGTATATATGATAAAATAATACAATAGAAAAGGAAGGCATTGGACCAGGAACATGAGGTTCAATCCCCTCTAGCTACAGAATTCCTTAATATTCTAGGAGTGAGATTAATTATGATGGTGTCTTGGAGGAGGTGTTTAGCTTAACAACTCTGCTATTCACACACACACACACACACACACACACACACACACACACACTTCTCACTTATTTTCTTCCCATTCTTAGAAAGGTAGAGAATTGCAGCAGGCTTTGTAATGGGTAAAGCAACTACATCTACCAGGTCGCCCCCAAGTTGCAAAGAGAAAGAGAGAAGGCAGAGCTAGGAAAGGGGTGGTGCTCAGCAGTGAATCTCAGGGAATCATATTCCACTGCTGACTGCCTCTTTCCATGGACCTTGGGCAAGTCACATTGCTAGGCCTCATTTTCTTTGTCTATAACATGAGGAAGTAGATGAAAATATCTAATTTTCGAATTGTAACATTATACAACCCTACCGACTCTCTATACATATGATTGGTAGAATTGCGAGGCATAGGAGATGCAATTTCTGGAACAGGTGAATAATGCCACATTGCTGTCTCATTCCACAGTGACTCTTTCCTGGAAGAATCAGTTGTTTTCTCCTTGGGTTGAATACTTGGAAAACTTGACCTTGTGTGAGAGGAAGCCATATGGACTCGGTTTGGAGACCAGCTGTAAACTTGGATAAATCAAGTCAAAAGGAGTGACTTTTACAGGTCCCCTTCTTGCCTCCCCTTCTTCTTTTAAGTATTACCTAGCATAATTTTGACACCACCAAAAATTAACTATAACATCTTAAGCAAATTACTTAACCTCAATGGGCCTCAATTTCTTCAGTTATAAATAAAGACTAAAAATAACTACTTTGCATTGCTTTATGAGAGTGAGTTGAGCTGATACAATTCCAAGGATACAATTTGTTCTAAAATTCATTATTTGGATGGATAACGGTTGGGCTAATTTGGTCTCCAAATGCTTATCAAGTATTAGCTGACAGTAGTCTGTTCATGTTGGATGGCGGAGAAGGTGAAAGAGCAGAATCCCAGCTGCTCATGTGTTTGAAAAACTCTTGAATTATGTCAAGGGGATAGATTTATTTTTTTTTCCCTAATATGAACTTAAAAGATTTTTAGAGATAGTTTTAAAGTAGTAGCTTGCTGAGCATGATTTATGGTTATGTTCATAAATCAGCACCAGGCAAGTCATTGTCAGTTTTTCTCCTGGGGGTACAAAAGCTGTAAGGAAAGAGCACTCTTGTGGGTACAGTAGCATCTGATGGGAGCCTTAGTGGAAGATGTTAACTTGGGGATGTTGTAAATGTGTGTGGGTTTGTGTTGAATAGATTTCAGAGAAACGTTCATTCCCAGCCAAGGCTTTACGTTGGCACATGTTTATTGTAAGTTAGATTTTCAATTTGGTCTGCTCCAGTCTTCCCTCTGTGACTCTACCCTCCTCTTTTCTGGCTGTAGAAAGGAGGGACCAGCTGCTGGGCAGCCCTGGAATCAGCCCAGACTTCTACAGAACAACTGGTCCCAGGAGGGCTTTGGGTCCTTTTACACATTAAAAAAACAAAACAAAACAACAACAACAAAAAACAAAACAAACAAACAAACAAAAAAAAAAAACTTGGAAAAACAATTGAAAATGGGATTATTTCTCCAAAGCTCAAGTGTCAGAGATTATTCTCTGGAAACATTTGGCTATATAGGCCATGAACCTGACTTTCCAAATAATATGGGGTTTTCTAGACCCAATTTTAATATTTTGAAATTCTTTTGCCTGCTTTTTCATTGAAGACATGCCACATCATTTGATACTCACCAGGCATTGTGTTTGTGCTCTTACATAGGAGCACAGAGAGGTTTGATTTGTTCAGGTTAGTGACAGAGATGAGAGTCCTCCTGGGTCTTCCAATCCTGAGGTAGATAACCTACCCCCTATCTCAAGAATGACCACGTTATTGTAAGATATGAAATATAAAGCCTTTATTAATGGAATACTTACATAGCTACTGTTAGCATAGTAAACTTCCTGGCAATCTGTGTGTGTGTTTGTAATCTATTGCCTTTCACTCACAGGTTCTCATTCCTAAGCTCACAAATTGGTATTTAAATGTTTGTGGTGATAACGTATTAAAAGAACACTTAACAATTTTTAAGTAGAAATTTTCCAAATATTCTTAAGCTCAAAATATCATGGATCAATAATCAAGAACTTCTGTTCTTTCTACAGAATAAAACCTAAATACCTTGGCCTTTGAACAACCTTCATTATCTGGAAGACTAAGAAATACTTAACAAATACCCATGGGGTGATTCCCCAGCCTGTCAGTGCAGTGGCCCCTTCCCACACTTAAAGAACTAGAAAGTTAAAGAAGCTAATTTCAATCCCAGGTGACATCTGTGGACCTTGCTATTCCCAAATGATTTGCTTTGGCCTTTGTTGTCATGCCTTCATAACTTGATGTTATCATTGTGCATGATCCCGTCTACCAAAATGCTACTTATATTTTAAGACAAAGTTCAAAAGCCCTGTCATTTGTGAAGCTTTGACCAATTCTTTCTACTGGAATTATTCACCCTCTTAGAATATATTTTGGGTGTCTCTGCTTAGCTGAGTAGTGCCTATGTCCCTCAAAGATGTAGACCCAGTCCCTAAAGCCTTACCTGGCACATAGTTCTTGTAAGAGCTTGGTCAGTGTTGAATCTAATGACAGCCCACTTCTGGGTTAAGAGAGGGTATATAAAGAAAAAGAAACAGATCATTTATTAAGGAATTCTCCTGGCCCTTGTTAAGATGAACAGTGGAACAGAAAGACTTCATAGTGAGGCAGGATCCTACTTTCTGGTCCCTTATTAGATATACATGTATAACTTTTAGGATGTCTCACACTTTGAAGACCATAGTCATTAAATTCTCACAATTATTATAAATTATGTGTGGACATACTTTTGTGTGTGTGTATCATGAAATAGCTCTTTTTTTATTTTGTTTGAAGTTTTTCATCAAAAAGTACCTTCATGTTGTCACCAACACATTCCTTCAATGTACAGAATAAGGATTTTGAGTACAGGATTTAAAACTAGTTAGTTTTAAGTGCATTGTTAAATAGAGAAATTGCAAATACCATATTGAGTACTAAACATAAAGTTGAATGTGAAATGTGATCGTTGATCCAAAAGATTCCATTGAAGAACAGCTGTTTAAGCCTTCTGGAAGACATTTTTGGAAGTATGATTGAGAATCTATTTTGGATGTAACAGGCACCTTCTTCTGTTTTCCTGTAGTTTTCTTCATTATCATTAAAGGGTATCATATGCTCTTGGTTTTGTGTTTTGATTTGAATTCACACTTTTACAATAAGTCCACCCACCTTGACTCTGGGAAAAACTCTAGTTCTGGAATAAAGGAAGAAATAAAAATGTAGGTAGCACTCATTAAGTTTGAGAAGCCTTTGTCAAACTGAGTGTCTTGTGTTCTGCCTCTTCTTCTACTAAAACAGTGATTCCTTTAATCCAATGAAATCCTATAGGGAGTGAAAACACAATTCAGAGTGAAAGGGCAGGGTCAGCTGAGAGGTAGGCTGCATCTCTTAGCAGCGTCAAGACCACAGATAACTTTCACTGCAGTTTTGTGTTCTCCTCAAAACAAAACAAGACAGAATTCTTTCCACAGTTTTCCCTTAAGACAGAATTTTAGGAAAGCTCTGTCCAAATCCCAAGGTTGAATTGACATTTGAAATGCATCTATTTTAAGGAATGAATTCATTTCCTTGCTCTCTAAGACCAACCAAATTGTACAAAAATTCTCAGCCTAGTTATGATAGCTGGCTTTGGAATGATCTGAAACACTCTCCGTGTTCAAAAACACCCAACATTTTTACTTAATCCGGTAATGTAAAACTCCTTGGAAATTGTTTGCTGGGAATTTTTTTTTCTCCTTTAACTTTGGAAAGAATATTAATTTATTTCTGCCTCTTTAAAGAATGTATTGATTTCAGAGCTGACCTATTGCAAGAAATAATACCTAATTGCTTTGAGTGAGGGGAGAGTAGTGAGATTCCACCCCCCTTTTTTTCCTGATCTAATGAGGGTCCAAATCTATCTGAGCACACTGATTATCAGATGATGGTACTGTGGTGTTCCTTTTTTCTAACCCCACTGGCAACTGTTGCTTCTGACTCTTCCACTGGCTCCTCATGGTTCTTGAAAAAATGGAATATGAACTATGTGAAAGAGGGTCTTACAAAGGGATGCTCCCAAGGCATAGGGAATATAGTGGCATGACCTTCCTTAGGATGTGACCAAGTCAGGTGGAGTTGGTTAAATGTACTGAATAAAATGAATAAATACAGGACTGAATGAATATGTGTTCTTCCATAATGATTAACCTCAAAGGGAAAATAAATCCACAGAATTATGACATGGTATGAGTGGAGTCTTCTAAGAATATACACAATCAGGAAATGTTAGTTGAAGACTTTGTAGGGAGGGGAAGGTGTGAGATTTATAGGCTAACTTTACATTTGTGGGCCTCAGACCTCTTATAGCATCAGCCAACTGGAACCCTCCCCATCTCGATCTCCCTAGGGATAGCCTTATTGAAACTGCCCCTCCACCAATTCTGCGGATGAAGGGAGTCAGTCTAGGGTGACATCATGCTGTGGGATCACGTTTTAACATCGCCAGTGGCCTTGGGTGTCATTATGGCACCTGGAATTGGTTTAGTAATTTTCACTGAAGCAGCAGAGGAAGACCTCTGGCTCATACACTCACCCCACCCAAGGTTTGACTGCTCAATTAGCAATGATGACAAGTCAAATGGTACTACTATAATTAGCCAAATCTCCTTTAGAAGGAAGAACTTTCAAATGTTACTCATCTTCAGATGTTTTTGATCATTCATGAATCAGCTAATCAGAATGTGAGTGGTTCAGGGAAAATGTCAAGTGAAATGTAGCCTTTCTTTGTTGATAAATTCCCCAAGCCCTGTCTCTAGCCTCAATGCCCATGGAAAAGATGGTGGCATATATTGGGGTCTTGGAATAATAAGATAGGCACCCTATGATTTCAGACAGTAGAAAAGTTCTCGTTGCTTGAATGTTTACTGCTTTTAATCATGGTTCTGCTGCGGCATTTCAATTTTTTTTTTTTCCAGAATTGGAAGTCAGCAGACATGAACTCTAGTCCCAATATCCCCAACTCTGTCCATTTTTGGTGACTGCTTTATTGAGATACAATTCACATACCACACAATTCACTCATTTAAAGTATACAATAAGGTGGTTTTTAGTATATTCACAGAGTGCTGCTAATTCTGAGTAGCTGTACCATTCTTTAGATAAATCAATGAGCCTGGGTTTCCTCATGTGTAAAATAAGAGTGGAGCAATATATTCCACTCTTCTTTTGAGTGATGAGTCCATAATTTCAAGCCTATGATAATTTGTTTATGTAAAAACAACACATATCCAATATAGTGAATGTTTTATAAGTCATGCTTCCTTACTCCCCCTTTCCCCCTCCCCTCCCCTCCCCTCCCCCTCTCCCACCCCTAGAATATTCTTGCCTCCACACTGTCCAACCCAAATTTCCCAGCATTCCGCATCCAGTTTGTCTCACCTTCATGAGTCTACCTGAAATCGCCCCCACAGGTCCCTTTCTCATAAATGGCTGCAGTATTTTTCTATCACATATAGAGTGTCTTGTAGATATGGGCTGTCTCATACAGTTTTATAGGTATATTTTGTCCCTGAGCAAGACTATAAACTTCCTCCTTTCTATCTCACACATCATTTGACACTTAAACTCTGAAAATATGTTGCATCTCTTATAAACAATTACCCAGAAATATATTTCATATCAAAAAATGTAGATGAGATTGTCCTGTGTCAACTGAGAGAGTCAATTTACCAAGACTCAAGTATTTTGAAAATGGAAGCATTTTAGGAATTGCCAGGGCAGAGAGAAATTGTTGAGATAGAAGCTGCCTACTTTAAAGTGCAGACACTGTTGCCCCAAACAACACTTAGTATTGCAAGCATACAATAACATATTGCTCTCTGTTATGAGTTAATAATTAAACTGATACAAAGCTCTGTGTAACAAACATATTGTCATGGTACATTTCATTGGTGGCAGTGTCTTGTATCTGTGAAGGCATCTGATCAATGACTAGTATTGTTTGGGGGATTTTCTAGTTAAGCACCACATGGTGACTTTTGATAAGGACTTATCTAATACAATAGGTGGCAGATACCCATTTTTCAATACAATCAGGTACGTCTATATTATATTTAAAAAAAATCTTTCCAAGTGTTTTCACATGGATTTTGCTAATATAGTTAGAAGTTTCCTTTGTCTTTTTTTTTTTCCAAACAAAATATAGTGCTTCTTACTGATATCCTAGCTACAGTAGACTTGATAGTTGAAATTCTTCTTGTCCTGAAAGAATGTAGCTCCAGCGACTTAGACAATGGCTGTCTTCTCATTGACTGTGCTAAAAGGCCATCTCCTGGAGCTTCCTTCTCTGCCAGCTCAGTGGAACAATGATCATGGCACAGAAACTACACATCAACTGTGGGAATTTCATTCCTTCCTATCCAATGGACAATGGGAAAAGTGCAGATGCTATAGTAAATTGAGGCATTAGGATGCACTCTAACAAGCATGTATTCCCGCATCATTCCAGGTGGCATGTTTTCTGTTAGGAAAGGGCAAAAGGCTGATCCTCCTAAAATATTTCTGAGACTAATGCCTTTTTTAGACTCCCAGTTTGCCTGTGACAAAAACCGTGCCCCTTCTGAATGGTTGCTGCTTGTGCTCCTATCCCCCTGTGCCTTGACGCACAGGATTATTATTGATTTCTCCCAGATCTCTATTTCCTTTTCCACACCCCCACTTTTCCAGCCCAATGCATCATGCTTCTTCCTTTGATGTTCCTGCAGGGTTGTTGCACCCCCTCCAACTCTACCTGATGCAGCTGTCCACCAACTTCCTGCTTCCGCACCCAAATCGCTGAGCATTTGTAATGCAGCCCATGGTCCTTCTCATCCTGACTCTTCCTTTCTTCATGAACCACCCAGGAACCAGTCTCAAAGTGTGTAGGTCTCTGCAAGTCCAACAACTGCCTTCTATGCAACCTTTGAATATGGTTCCCATACATACTAGTTTTTCTGGATCGGTCCTGGTTTTTGCCTGTTGTCCCAGAATGATCACTAATAATACCCCCTTTCATTCTCAAATGTGGTTCTGTCATATCTCTGATTATATGCCTTCATATCCCCTCCATCCATAGATTCCCTTCATTTTTTTCATAATCTCCTTTCCTAAGTCCTGATATGGCTCACTTGAGTCCCTTTCTAACTCCCATCCTTTGGTCTTTTCGAGGCATGTACCCTGCAAATTCTCATCCTGCAATCAAAGAAGCCTTCTGCTTCCTAGGGCCTTTCTCCTGCCTTCCAGACACGTGGTTGCTTATCTGGATTGTTACTGCTACAAATTTATGGTCTTCAGCTTCCCCGTGTTTCCAAGCCGCTGGGCCATGGTTTTACATGACAGTGATCATTTGCAGCTCCTATTTCCCATAACAGCATTTCCAAAACTTCAGATGTACTTTCTGGCAAATGCCTTCACCTAAGTGTATTACCTTTTCTCCAGATCATAAGAAGAATTTTTCTTTCTCTATTTCAAGGCCAGTTGCTCTCACCATTCTCTTCTCTCTTCTGGAATGTTCCATAAATTACTCAAACTACTTTTAATCTTCTGTACTTATAATTTCTTATTCTCTGCAAGTTCCTTTCTCACAGACTTTACATGTGCCATTCCCAATTAAAAATAAAGCAAAACATAAACCTCTCTTTGTCCCAGTCTCTCCTTTACCTATTGCCCAATCTCCAATTTCCACTTTTCCCTTCTTGGAAAGGAAAGTCTGCCCTTCTTTAGCCCCTAAAAGTGGGCTACCTCTATCACTCCACTGAGTGTATTCTGGAAAATATCACAAATGACTTTCCAACTGCCAAATTCAATGCTTTCTGCACAGATCTCATTTTCCAAGCTGTCTTTATGGCATTTGACAACATCAGCGGCTCCATTTTTATTTCCAATATAAAATTGGACTTATTCTTTTTGACACCTTCATTCTTTTTTAAATTCTACACAAAGTTACCACTGCAATCCCAGGTTTGAATATCAAGAATGATGTTCAAATGAGAGGGGCCTGAGGGGACCTGGACTTTAAGGGTTTCAGCATGTTGATTTTGCCCTTCTTCCTCTGATGTCTTTTTATCATGTCAGGTCAATATGTTACCTTGAAATCATTGCATAGTCTCCAGTCTCCTGTTTGGAAAATGTGTTCAGGTGACATGACTGTTGCCTTAAAATTAAAAGAAAATGAAGACCAGTGGAAAAACCTGTACAGACAAAAACACAAAGTATCTCTGACTCTTTCTCATGATTAGATTGTGGGAAGAAATGTAAAGTTACAACATAGGGTCCAGCTATCTGTCACGGGATTTGGGAGATCTGATCACACGTCCTACATTTCCCACTTGCCAATGTAAACTTGGCCTCAAGGAGATATATGGGAAATAGTTATGTGTGTATTCTCATGCTGGACTAATGCATGCCATTAGTTAAGTTTCTTACCCTTTAAGAGTCATCTATAATGCTAACATTTAATGATTCTGTAAAACAAGACCAAAATTGCTCATAGGTATAAAAGAGTTTTATAAATGTAACATAATACTGTATTATTATGAGTTTCTGTGAAAATACATATAAAATTCTCAGCCCTTGTACATGATGAACTGAAAATATAATTATTGTTTGTCTTCTAAAAATGAAGGGAAATATTTTATTATTGCATAGCAGTGCTTATTATCTGCTCTGTGCCCTTATAACATGGATAGCTCATTTGTTACAAAACGACAGCAGCTGGTAATTCATTTATTTACAAATTGGGGTCCTGACTTAATAAATATTTGAGGTTTTCAAAACAGTCACAGTAATTTTTCTATACATTGTGATTTTTTTAAGGAAAAGATAGAGATTGATTCCAACTTTATTTAACATTTATGAGCGATGTCCTTCTCTTATCCCAAAAGTTCAAATCTTATTCAATAAAGATGGCGATTGAAGGCTTCCACTCAAGAGAACAAGCTTTGTTTGAGATGCTAGGGTGCTGAAGCCCATGTTTCAGATGAGATAAATGGCATACTCTCCTGATGTATCAACAACACACGAGATATCATCCATTAAGTCAGGATTGCAGTGTTGTCAAAACAGGTGCGTTTCTATCTTTTGCCACATACTTAAAGTTCTCTCATATTCTGTGGATTCAAAATGCTGCAGTGGACATGGCTTCTTTTACTGGTGCCTTCTCAACATTTGTATCTATTGATGTAGGAGACTTTTAGGATTTGTGTTCAATCTTTTTCACTTAGCCCTCCTCATGTCTTTTCTGTGAGCTGAAGGATATGTCACAGCCTGGCCATTTATATTCTGACCCTAATTTATGACCACTCATGCCTCTGGTACCCTCCATGCATCTCAATATGAAGCTTTGGGGCACTTGGTTGTCAGATGGTGAAATTATCCTGGCCATTGTGTCCACAGCTGTGTCTTGGGCATCATATTTTAGTATGTCCCTAAGGAATTATGCTTTGCAAAGTGTTAATATAAAGTAATAAGGCTGATTTTCATGCACCATACACAAATAGTAGTCTCATTACTTTCTAACCACATTTTATATCTGAGAAATTATCATAAATTGCTCAGATGGAGACAGCTATTCTATTATGAATTTTGATCTCTGAAAACTCCTGGTTTTTCAGATTGTTGAATTAACAATGGCAGCAACCCCAGAATGGATTCCTGGGAAAATGAAGAAAGATGACTATATGTCTTGAGGAGTGTAAGGAATTCTAATGCTTCATAAATATAGTATATGGAATTTTGTGTTTGAAAGGAAGCTGACACGGGTAGAAGGAAATGTTGCAGCTCATGTGAAATTGCTTGCTACTATACTATTTCCATCACTGTCACCGAATACAGCAGTCCATTTGATATACATGCTAGTAGTTTTCACTGAGAAAGGGTGGGGTTTTGGCCAAAGTTTCTTTCTTAAGTAGATAACTGGTCTGAAAGAGGAAAATCATGCACATGGGAGAAACATGTAGGTTCTCTAGAATGTGTCCAGTAGAAAAGGACTAGACTGGGGATCTAAAACTGCAGCTCTTGGTCTGGTTTTTTTCATATTGAGCTGTGTGTTCATACACAGATCACTGAGTCTCCTCTAAGCTCCTTTCCATACCAAACATTTCATGGCTTTATGTTCAAATGCATCATGCAGAGTCTGAGGCAACTAGGCAATCTGTGAAGCAGGGAGGTTGCCCCGTTAGCTGACTGTTACAGAGATAGCTTGATTAGAGTATGATAGAAATCTCTTCTGATTCCAGCATTGTCTGAATTTCTGTATCATTCAGAAACTTACAGAGGTTATCAAGTAATGTTGGCATCTAAACAATAACAAGAAAAAATCCAAAGTAGAAGTAAATCTGTCTCTGTAGCAAGACTCACCAGAAGTGTGAACTCTAGGAACAGGGTCGGGATCAGACATTCCAGCCCTCTCAGGGCTTCTGGGCTAGTCCCAGCAGTGGCCACAGCCCTGGCTTGAGTATGGCCCTCTAGTTTCCCTCATAACAGGTGTCCCATCAATCAAGATTTGCAAATTATGTATTTAATGAAAAGCTAGGGTATGACAGTAATATTTTAGGATTTTGTGATGTCTTTTGCAAGTGTAATTAGGGTTCTGTTATTTCCTGGTAGCAATTTGTGAACATCATTTCGTTTGACATGTTAAGTTTCTGGGAGGCTATTTCTGAGGCTAGTGCATTTCTTTTCTTCTATCACTGAGTCCCAGCCTAATCTTTACTTCGAACCAGAACGTTTGCTACCAAGAACAATTCAGGATGTTGCTAGTCCAGTTCAAGCACTGCCAGAGAATGCTTTGCACTTTGGTGTATCCATGCATTTGCTTACTTATCCATTCTCCCTCTCTACTCCCCAACAAGCACCGGGGAGAGAGAGATGAAAAAATCATGGGTGCAGCCCTTAAAGAACACAAGGTCTAATACTGTAACCCCAGGAAAGAATAATCCAATTTCATGAGAAAGTGTTAGAGCAGAGTGACTTGAGCTCACTTTCAAAGGGTCCCCACCCTTCTGAGCTTGGGGTGAGGTGGGAGAGTGATGAGAGAAGCTCTTGGGGATAGGTATTGTCTGAACTGAGACATAAATGAGGAGAACTACCCAGGAGAGAAGTGATTTGGTGGGAGGGAGGGTGAACTGGGGGAGTGAAAGGCTATCTAAGTGGCATGAAAAGCAAGTGCAAAGACATTAAAGGAAGACAGCACATGCCTTCAGGAAACTGGATATGGGCCTGTTAGGGAATTTATTTTAAATTAGACCCAGGAAAGGAACAACAAAAACAAGGACAGAAGAAATGATACTGTAATACATATTAACTTTTCCCCCATTTCTACTCTGGTCTTCAATTTTAAAATTATTGTCTGTATAATTTTTAATCATGACTTCCTATTTTGCCCAATAGCCATTGTTTGGACGTGGAGGCAAGAGACCTACATTCTGGTACTTAGTTTGACAATTTAAGGTTTTTGTTATCTAGGCCTCTCTTCATCATCCTCTCTCTCTAAGTTCCTTTTGACTTGCTCAAATATAAATATATCTTTGTAATTTCAAGACATTTGGAAAGTCCTAACCCAGAACCCTGGCAGACTTGACCACACCCAAAGGCAGAGATCAGCCCCTAAAGATGCCAAAGCATATTTGCTTAGATAGCTGGTAGGGTGGTTGGAGATTTTAAAAAGCGGATGCATTAACAGTCTCCTTTGAAATGCTCTGAGCCTCGGTGGGGAGCAGCTCCCACCCAGGTGGATAGCACTCCCATGCTAAAATCTGCAGGCAGCTCAGCTCTCAGAAGGTCAGGAATCAGAGCTTGGGCGCTTATGAGACCCAATCAGCAATTTTCTAAAAGTAAATATAGAGGCTAAGAGGAGACGAAAACAGAAGAGAGAAAGCAAATTGATTTTGGTGGTTTTAGTAAAATGCTATGTTGCTACAAAATTACACAAACCTGCAGAATAATTGAGCTCTCATTTAAGCTAGAGGAAAAGGATCCTGGGTTCAGTGGGGCTGGAACCATGGCTCGGGAGTCCTATTTATGCCAGAATCAAAATCTGCATAGCTTAGTACCAAAAACTATCCCCTTGTTCCCTGAGTCTTGTACTTTTAGGAAGCCAAGTGGGGAACAAGCACCCATAAGTAAGTTTCATTTTGTGCCCTTATGTTCTGGCAATCTGCTTGATTCTCTTTCTCTCTCTCCCCTCCTACCTCCTACCCTGTCACTCCTCCAAGGTACTTAGTTATTATTGTTGTTAACCATGGAGGGAGCACCTGGATTGCAAGATGCCTATAATTACCTCCCTTTTACAGGTGAGAAAAGTGATCTTTAGAGAGTTTAAATAACTCATGCAAGGTCTCATATTCTGGAACTACTAAAATGTGCGTAAATCACACAATCATTACTTGAAATTGTTTGATCCAAGCTCATATTCTAACACATCAATCAGTGAAAGACTGATTGTCAAATTCCCAAATTACCATCAAGTCTTTAAAAGGTTTTTTTTAAAGTATTATTACAAATTAGAATGGATTAAGAAAACAGAGTAGTGTCAAGAAGAGAGCAAATGTAGAAATGAAGGGTACATCACAGGGGCATGGTGCCACCTCTGCAGAGCTCAGAAGGGCCACGCCCATGCCAGTCAGCAGCAAGAGATCCTGGGTAGAGCGGAAGGAAACTGTCGCATGTGTACTTGCGCTGGGTGTCTGGCACTGTCCCATTTTCTCCTCTGCCTCCAAGGCCATCTTGGAATCTCCCATCACCTAATATTTTTATGGAATGTCTGCCATAGTAACTTTATTTTGAAATCTCATGTCGGTCAAACATTTTCCAAAGGTTAATAGAGCCATGAAGTAAACAATCCTCATCTAGCAAAATTATTATAAAGCAAATCTAAAATTAGATGTTGGTTCCATTAGTAAAACAAGTAAATCATGTGAATTGGGCTATTTACAGGACAGAAACCATGCAAATGGATAATTTATAGACAAACACATTTTTCAATGCAATGAATAAACAGATGATAAGAATTTTAGTACTGGTGAGGTAGATTTTCTACTATGGAAATAACATAAATTCAAAAATAGGAATCATACATCTGTACTTTTGAGAATAGGCACTCACAGACACTGTTGGTGTGGTTATCCACTGGCCAAGTTTTCTGGAAATCAAAGTCTTTATAATTGTTTATGATCCTGCCTGTTGATCTAATATTTCACTTTGAAATTTATTTAAAGAAATAATTAGCCATGTGTACAAAAATCTGTATACAAAGATGTTGATTGTAACTGCATTTTTCACAGTAGTAAAAAATTGGAAATAGTTTGTTTTGCTATCAACATGGAAATGGTTAATTAGAGTACAGTATAATCATAGGACAGAATCCACATAGGGTACAAACAGAATATGCAATAAGAACTTGTGTGTGTGTGAGAGAGAGAGAGAAAGAGAGAGAGAGAGAGAGAGAATTGATCCACCAAAACATGAAGGAAACACCAAAAATATTAATTGTAGATTTCCTGGTTGTTGAGATTGTGATTTTAAGTTTATTCTTCATACTTAACTGCATTTTACAAATTTTCTACAATAAGCAAATATATCTTATAGCATATGGAAAAAAGTAGTGTTACTTAAAAATATAAATCCCAAAGGAAATATTTGTGAGAGGCTGCACTGGTTTAACTAACCTTAAAAATAACTCCATTGTATTCCCAGAAGCACCCTCCCTGCTGAGCCCCCAACATCTATGCTAGAAGGAGGGGAGTAGAGATGTTGGTTGGGAATAAAGGCTTACAGAGTGACGAGTTGGTCTCTAGGGAATTTTCTGTGATTGGTTATGAGATAATCATTGATATCCAACAGAATAACTGTATTCTGTCAGTGAGTACGTTAGAGCCAAAGGCTCGATTGTGCCGGTTGGAAAACCACCCTACCCAAAGCAGACACCTTTAGCCCCAGTGCCAGTCATTCTATACTGTGACCCCCGTTACCAATTCATACCAGTTACCCTTGTCCTATAACCGTATTCACTGGTTTGTTGTCTGTCTCCCCTCTTTAGCCTGTAAAGAACATAAGGACAAAGGCCTTATCTGCCTTTCTCAGTGCTGCGTGTGCATTGCTGAGAACCGAGCCTGGCATAGAGAAGGCACTCAGTGTTTGTTTTTGTTTTGTTTCCCTGACCTATCAATAATACTTTCTCTCCCATCACCCCAAATAGAAACTCTGTACCCATTAAGCATTAATGCTCCATTCTGCCCTCTCCCTAGGCCTTGGTAACCTGAACTCTACTTTCTGCATCTATGAAATTGCATTTTCTAGTTATTTCATGTAAGTGAAATCATACAATAACTCTCCCTTTGGGCCTGGCTTATTTTACTAAACATAATGTCTTCAAGGTTTGCCATGCTGTATCATGAACTCTTTTTGTAGCTGTCTTTTCGCTTTCTTCAAAATGTCCTTTTCACAAAAGCTTTTAATTTCGATGAAGTCAAATTTAACTATTTTTTTCTTTTGTTGCTAATGCTTTTGGTGTAATATCTAAGAATCCATTGTCTAATACAAGGTCTTGGGGATATTTCCCTATGTCTTCTAAGAGTTTAGCTCTTATACATAGGTTGGTGATCACTTGGAAACTTCTATTGAATGATAAATAAATCAATAATTCATTACAGATCTGTCATAGTATTTGACATCTTATTTTTTGAAGTTTAGTCTTGACTTGCTATGGCTGTACTCCCAGACTTTGAGTCTGCCAGCCTTAGGTGTTGGGGAAGGAAGTGTATGTCCTGAGAAACATCGCGCCTTTGATCTCGCTGCTTTTATTTAGGACATGATACAGGTGCCACTGTCTCTCACCTTTTTTTCCTGATCCACGAGGCAGGCATAGAGACAGGTGCTCTCTTGGGATCTCTTGCAGCATTGCTTTGCCATCTTGTTGATACCTCGTTTAGGATTTCTCTGATTTTTCTGTATGTCTGACCAGTACAAACGCATTCTACATATTTACGTTAAACTGAACCAGGAAGTCCTACACACAATGTAGGACCATCAAAGTCAAATAAATACTTCCCCATCAACTTAATTTTTAAAATGACCCTGTTAGGTAATACGATTAAACATACTATTAAAATGTATAATATATTACCTTATTTTATTTCTACTTACTAGATTTAACAAACATTTATAAAATACCTACCATGATACTGATCCTATGTTAAATTATTTACATGCTTTACCTTACACAGTCTTTATTATAATCCACTGAGGTATAGATATCCTCATTTTGCAGAGGAGAAAACTGAGTCATTACAACCCAGATCTGACTGATCTCAAAGCCATTATCTTCCTTCACATTCCATGCAAGAATCCTGAAATACTAAGTATCCTAAGTATTCCACAAATACTTAGTGCTAGAACTAGAAATACAGCCCATAGAAAATAATCAAGTTACCTCAGAAAGCTTGATTTCCCAAACATTCATGTTGTGATTCTTGATATTCATAATCAAAGACTATATTGTTACCAGTATTGCCTTTCTTCTATACTTTACTTGATATCTTAACTGGTCTGCTTTAAACCTTTAAGCAAATGGTATCACAAGGGTAGAAGTGAGACCTGTGAAGACGGTTATGTTTGGATGGTTCAGAGCCTGTGATGAGGAACTGAGCAGATGAGAGCTCTGTGACTGAGTCACTGCCTTGCCATCCGTTGACACGTTTCCACTGCTGCTCTTGAGTCTGCTTGACTCTCATTCTTTACACTTGTCCTCTAAGGGAAACAGCTCACTCCATTCTATCTTTTTTTATTTTTGAATTAATTTTCCTAATTGGTAGAGAGAGGACATTTGGGATTTAAAACCACTTTAGTGCCTAGCTGGGAAATTTCTGAAAGCTCTGTCGATGGAGAGGGTGTCGAGGGACTTCAGGAAGTTGCTGTCTAATTCTTTCAGCTTCTCTAGGTCAGGCCTTTTCTCTAGAGCATGATGTCTTTAATTTATCATATTCAGATGCATTACAAATTGGGAAGGGAAAAGAATAATGTTTAACCTCCGTATGCATGGGCTCACAAGACAGGCCATGCCAAGCAAGACTGGGGGGCTGATCCCAAGGAGTTATGTAGTCCGGGATGCTCTAGAAAACCACAGAAACCAGTGACCTCTTCAAAATAGAACTTTCAGTTCTACAGGGAAGGGAAAACCCTAAAGCAAAAAAAGACAAAGCTTTAAGATGCCATTCTGGATACCTGGATGCCCCTTGAGATCTTGGGCACTAACTGGCCTATTAATAATTTGAGGAACAGTCTGTGGCCTGAGGAGGGCATGAGTATGTCTCTAGGGCAGGTCTCATGCACTTGATGGACCTCTTAGCTCCAGCTTCCTGCAGCAAAGTGTTTAATTGCATCTATGATTGAGATGATCATTTTATTGTGTTCAGCCTGGGGTTAGCGAGAAGTGGTCCCCTCCTTGAGCAAGTTTTGAATTTCAGATTAACTATCATCTCATAGCCATTACCAGTGATGCTGCTATTGCCATCATTTTTATCATCAGAAGGGAAGTGTTAAGCCCATAATTGCTTGTGGCACTGTGCTAAGTGCAATATAAGGTGGCACTTGGTTCTTGCTGGCCAGATGTGCATAATCAAAACATACTTTATGCCAAGGCAGACCCATATCACAAGTTCATACAGAAAGGAAAACTAAGATACTGAGGAAGCGAGCAGGTCTATATGAAGATTGAATTACCTGGACTCTGTTTTAAGACTACAAACAATTATCAGGGGATTTATAGTGTGACTATGACCTTTAAGCTATTACTATGTTTCCTGCACAGTCCTAAGTACTTTTAATGTGTCATTCCATTTAATCCATGCAACAACCTTATGTGATAAATGCATTTTTTATCCAAGACCCACTTAGTAGATGGCTAAGCCATGGACACACTGCTAGTAAGAGGTAGAGCAAAGATGCTAAACCAGCCTATCTGACCTTAGAACCTGTGACAGTTTGAACTTCTTTTATGAATCCCCAAAAGAAAAAGATTATGTTTTTGAACTAATCCATTCCAGTGGGTGAGACCCTTTTGATTGGACTATGTCAGTGAGGCATGACTCAGGTTGAGTCAATGCCCCCTTGCTGGGTCTTATATAAATGGAGATGCACAGAGAGAGACACAAGAAAAGGGAGCACTGCCATTTTGATTCTGCCATGTGAGAGAGGACTTGAGAATCACCAGCAGCCAAAGCTTAAGCATGAAGCCCCCAAGAGGCTGGGCCCATGGAGCAACTCAAGGCTGAAGAGAAAAGCCCTATGCCTAGTCGGCCACAGCTGGCCTCCAAGAGACAGTGAGCCTGGAGGGGAAGGCAGGGACCTCTGCACAGATCAGCTGCCATCTTGCTTCACCATGTGCTTCACCAGCTCTAGGATCACCAGTAGCTAAATTTGATGAGAAAGAATCTCTGCTGATGCCTTGATTTGGACATTCCATGGTCTCAGAACTGTAAACTTTTACTCTAAATAAAATTCCCATTATAAAAGCCAATGCTTCTAGTACTTTGCCTTGACAGCCCTGTGGCAAACTAAGACAGAGTCCATCACACAGATGACATTTAAACTCTTTTGGATCTAGCTACATGGTTTCACAGGAAATACACCTTTTGAGCAGACTTTGATTGTACCACACTAGTATTTTAAAATTTCAGTGAACATTGTCTTTATAACTATATAAAACATAGCCGAATAGATAAAAGAACAGAGCAAGTAAGAATTTGGAAATTAGTTCCATAACATTGTTTTTTTGTTTTTTTTTAAATGTCACAATGGTTTTTTTTAAAAGCATGGACGTAGAAAGACATTGTGTGTTAAAGGGATATTCTAACTTGGGAAAAGTACTGAAACCATCTGAGGGGTGAGTTGGTGAGTTGAGAGGTTCTGATCATTTGGATAAGTGTCTCACCAGTTTGAATTCCTATTATTTGTAGGCACACTTGTCCTTCATCCCAATTCGCCACTACTGATTATTCATTAAATTCTGATTATTCCACTAAAAGGATTCAATGATTACATGTCAATTAAAGAGTGTTTCCAAGTTGATACAGTGTGTACTGAAATGCTATTCCTTCTCTTTCTCAGTGGGAAACTTTCCTTTGAAATGCCATTTACTCAAAAGAGATATGTTATAGGAATGAAAGACTTGTCTTTGACAGTCTAAATGAATTTATGTGTTATTTTTCATTAGTTTGTTTTGAATCTTGAACAGTTCAAACTGCCCTCTGAGGCATATATATTTGTTCCATATTGAATTCCATATCCATTCAAAATATGACCACTGTAATGGAAGATGTTTGAAATAGTGGAAGTATCATTGGAGTCATGGTTAGGAATCCTAGAGTTTGGCCTTTCTTTGCTACTAAATCATTTTCAGGAAGTCATAAGATTTCCTCAGGTTTATTTCTTTGTATCTAAAAAATCCCATTGCAATATATCAGTGATTCTCAGTCCTCACTGTGCTTTAGAATTATTTGGAAAGCATTTTCAATATTCATACTCAAGCTTTGCCCCTAGATTCAGCTCATCTGGGTTGGGCCCCACACTTCTAAATTTTTGAAAATGTTCCCCAGGTAATTAAAATTCACAGCCAGAGCAGAGAACCACTGGAATTCATGGTTGCAAATATCCCATGCACATTGAAACTTCTCCTATTCCTTTGGAAGAAGTCTTTCTAGGGTTTTTCATCCTCTTTCATGACTCCTAGTGATAATTGTGGAATCCACATGCTCTTGAGTCACTCTCTTCAAATCAAATATGCAAAGTAACAACCTACCCTCACGTCTCTGTAGCTGGTCAGTCAGTCCCACTACTTCATGGAAGAAATTGCACTGTTTTCTCTGGGTTGGCTCAAGGATCAAAACTGCTTTGTGGGAGCGGGCAGGGAAGAAGACATGTCATTTAACCCCTTCGGCCTCAATTGTCCCTTTTTAAGAATAAGAAGTCTTTTTAGCATAAAATTCTCTGATTCTGTATTTTCTTATTACATTTGAACACTTGCATGGCTGTTACAAACCATTGCCATTACAGGCAGTGCCTGCTATCAGGGAACAATCTTGTGTGGAAAAAAAATGTCTTGAGGCTATTTTTGGCGTCTACTGGGGATCCCTGTCGTCCCCTACCCCTAACTAAAGTAGTGCTCCTAAACTTGAACTGTCCTGGGCTTCTTTGCCCATTTATACAGTGCCTAAGTGGATAATCACCTAACCCCCCCATCCAGTCCCCTGCTGACATTCAGTACCACATCATTCCTGAGGGAGCTGCCTTCCCTAGGTTGGGAAGCCATGAATGCAGTGTAAGGAGCTCTGGGTTAGAGCTCAGGCGATCTGGGTTCTCCTTTTGGCCCTGTGGCTAACCAGCCATTATGAACTGAAGGATGGAACTTGCCCTCCAGTGCCTCTGTTTTCTCATCCGTAAAAAGACAGCGTAGAATAGGTATCTCAGAGTCCTTTCTTGCACAATGACTCTCTGATCCCTGCTCAGACCAGGGGAACAGATGCAGGCCTGGGGTCTCCAGCTGTTCTCAGTTCACTCCTTACTTATTCATCCCTCCGCAGGGACCCTTTCTATGCCCCAGCTTGCCTGCCCCGTGCCCGCAGGCCCTGGCTGCGTGCTGCAGAAGAGTGAGATCCCACGGGCCCCTCTTCCCCATCCTCCTTTACATATGAAATAAGCAATCTGTCATGTTGGCAATCAATGGCACCTTGTAAGCCCCAGGCTTCCTTGGGCACCACCGTTCTGAGGCTGTCCTTTGGTTTACTTGTCAACCGTGATGAACGTGATGGGAAAAGGAGTGCTTTTGATTTCACTGGTGGACGGGGGAGGAAGCTCTGGAAGACATACTGGAACACAATGGTGGCAGCTGCTCATTGAAACCTCTGTAGTTTCACACACGGCTTATGATTGAGGGTCAGGGTCTTGCTCTTGGCAAGGTCCTTTGTGTGAAGGATGGTGAAGATAAGTATGATGCTGAATTAAGAATTCCATACAATTACCCTTGTCCATATTGATTATATGGCTGTCAGGCAAAGCCTTAACCTGCAAGAGGGATGATGAGACGATTTTATATTGGGCTGTCATGGAAAAATATTACCATCTTCCACGAGTCCAAGATCCTTATAAAGACTTCTAGCTCTCTACCGCCTTCTTCACATATGCATGCGATTTTACTTTCCTTTCAGTTTCTCTGAGCATTTGACTATTTCAGTCATCTGTAACCATTTCCCATCTTGAAGCACTTCTTAACTGTGATGCTTTCTGATCAGTGTTTAAATAAGGCTCTCAGGTATTAAAAACAGGGCAGAGAGTGCCATGGATGAAAATGTAAATAGGATAAAAAATGACTTAGAATCAGAGTACTATACTATATCTCCTCCCTCCAGGATGATCTATCTATTCACCTGTGATCAAAGTGTACCATCTGGTACCACATAAATGAAGCCCTCACTCTGGTGAGAACCCACCTCAAGGGGGCTCCAGTGAACAGATGTCAACTGAGCGGCAGATTGGCCCGGGTTGTCCAGATTTGTAAACAGGATGAGCAAAACTCTTTCACAACCTTTGGTATGGAGGGGAATGTGGTATTTAGCAGAACAGCGCCCATAAAGCTAAACAAAAATGTTTTGCTTTAGGTCGCTAAACTGTATGTCATATAACCTTTAAAACAGCATACACGGTAAATCAGAAGCCAGGCTTTATGGGTTAGTTTACTATTCACTAATAGGCACTATTACAGCATTTAAGGCTCAGGTCACTCCGTACCTCTTTTTGGCTTAAGAGAATTTTCACATCTTGGTTGTTCCAGAAAGGAAAGGTCCATCTATGTATGTGCTTCTGTAGCCTCCATCCCAGTGTTGAGTCACAGAGCTTCTGGCTGCAGTCACAGATCCCAAGAGGTGAATGCTGAGGAAGCACAAGCAGAGAGTTCAGGGGGTCACCAAGAGAGTAACTGAGAGCCCCAAAGCTACCTTCATGTGTAAGACACCAAATAGAATACATGTCTTCAGGGGTCTTTGAACCTAGAACACGACCCATTTTAGCGCTTCATTGGTGCTGTTCCTCAATAGATAAAATATCTAAAAAGACATTCATTTCACTGTCTTTTCAGAAAGATGAGATGATTTAAATCAGGTGTTCTTAGCCTTTTTTGTTCCATGGACTCCTTTGCCAGTCAGGTAAAAACCACGGACACCTTCTCAGAATGTAGTGGCAGATAGTTTCATGACACTCATCATCGGAGGTAAGAGAAAATAAAAATGAGTTGATTTTTTGTTTTTTCAATTCAAGCTCATGGACCCCCTGAAATCTTTCCACGGACCCCTTGGGGGTCCATGGACCCCTGGTTAAGAACCCCTGATTTAAATGGATGCCAAATGGAAGAATCATATGCAAAAGTATGTTCTGGTTGACTCCGGTCATATCAAATTCAACCACTGCTACAACTAATCCAGTGAGTTAGATGGCAGGAGAGTAGTTACCATTGGGGGTGTCAGTGCCTGGAAGGGGGTGTGAAGGGGACTTTGGGGTGCTGATATGATTCTATTTCTTGTCTGAGTGCTGGTTACACAGATGCTTTACTTTGTGAAGTTTCATTGAACTGTATGCCATGACTGGCATACTTTTCTGCACCTCTGTTTTGTTTCAATAAAACATTTGCCAAAAAAAGTGCTCAATAAGTCTTAGTTGATTTGATTTAATTTGACTGGAGTGTTGGTCACAAGTATGAAAATTAACTCTATTCTTCAGTTGCTGTAGGGATTTGGGCAGATATGATTGAATAAAATTATGTCACTGAATAATATTTCTTTCCTGCAAAAATTGAATTAGTTTTAAGGAAGACAGGGCAAGATTTTGTCAGCATTTAAACTATACTGCCACTGCTCTTTGAAGTTGCTTTACCTCTTTTATCCTATAAAGGCACATTGCAGCTATAATAATGCATTGAGTGTTAGTTTAATATCTGCCATGGATTACATGGTATATATGCTCTTTTCCTTAAAGTTCTTAAAGTTTCCTAAGGTCTGCCTCTCTGTTGAGTTGTGGAATAGTGAGCTTCATATCATCTAGCAGAGGCCAGGGAAACATCTGGAAGGGATGCTGTACAGAGGCTGCTTGTGATGTGGGGAGGTCGAACCAAATAACCTACAACAATGCCTTTAATTCCAAGATTCTGTTTTTATCATACCTATATGCACTTGTACATGCATTTGTGAAATGACTTACAATATATGGGTCCCTATCTCTGTGTCTGCTTCTTGTTCAGTAATTTTGTGAAAGGAAGTCATAAAGGCTACAGAACAATAATTGCTCTCAGGACACCTTCCTGAAAAGAAAAACAAAAACGACAAAATATTAAAAGCCTGCTGGGGCCCAGGATTGCAATAGATACAAAGTGAATGCTAAAAGAGAATAAAGCTTTGTTTCAGTTCTCAAGAAGCATAGAGGCTCAGAAAGGGAGTGGTGTATGCATCCATTTGTCCAACAAATCATCCGTACCAGGTGCTTGACTAGGCACTGTGTGTAGAGTGGTGAATATAAAGGCACATGTGCCATCCTCATAGAATTTATGGTCTAGTGGGGGGAGACAAATATTAATCTAAAGGACCCCCAAATTACTGCAATTACTGAAAATTATGAAGCCAGCAACATAGCATACCAAAGTAGAGTCATACTGGGAAGAGATACTGGTTTTTGTTGGGAAGGAGGAGGTATCAGTCGGTCAAGAAAGTCTTCTTAGAGGAAATGATTTTTAAGCTGAATCCAAGGATGGGTAAGAATTAGCCAGGTACAGTAGGTGTTGTGTTGAGTTGAAAGGACAGAAAGTAGGCTGATTGTGGCTGGAGCATGGTGAGCAAAGCTGGGTAGGGCCTGGGATGGGCCAGATCTTGTACCCATGGCAGTTCACATTCAGGATTTAGGATTTTAGCAACAGAACGCCTCAGAAAGTCTTAAGCAGAGGAATGTCAAGTTCTAGATTTCATTTTAAGATGATCCCACTAGATGATGTGCAGAGGAGAGAAAGGGACAGAAAAGTGACCACAGCAGACTGAATATGACAAAGTGGTACCGACAGCTGGAGCAGAGAGAACGTTCAGCAGACATTCCATATATATTTCTGAACTTGAAGGTGATTCGGGGGATTCTCAATGAAAATATTTCACAGACTGAAGGACAAGACTGGCTCTTTTGAGAAATGTATAGCTCCATCGTCTGTATAGAACTGACTCTTTAAAAAGATGAAAGGAAAATATTTTGGAATGGACTTCATTAAAATTAATGAAGAGGGATTTCCCTGGTACTCTCTGCTCATTTGCTATTAGAATTTTGAAATTATTTTCAATATCTCTATATTTCAAGATAGATCCAGAATTTGATTTATGCTGATGGACACATCTTGCGATGAACCTAGTGCTAACTAATTAGAACCTGGAAGAACTATCACACAAGGATGGAGAGGGCATGCTAGAGAAGTGTGAGCCTCTCATACCTAGAACCAGCATGGTGCTCCTCAACCAACAGGGTGCCATATCCTTCCAGAAAGCTGCATGACACATTCCTTTTAAATCTCAAATGACGTAGCCTTGACAACAGCCTTTGGTTTCTATCTGAGAAGGACTTGGATTTTAGGTGAGAGATAAAAGGGAAGATATCTTCTGGCCGTGAAAATAATTTTTATAACCATATTACTTTTTCTTAGGGAACCACAATGTAACTATAACTCTATTTGACATACTAATGTACCTTGATCTCACCCACAGGCTTCTTCCTGCTCTCTGTGTCACTGGCTGAGAGAACACCAGCATATGACTGTGGCATATGAGGTCCTTTCCCTGGCAGGCAACCACCTTAAAGATGAGCCACATGGTTCTCACAGTGGAGGTCCTCCCATCCAAAGGCTAACTAATATTATGTACATTTATTCCATTCCAGCCCAAGCTATGCCCACCCCTCACCCTGGCCCTTAAAAGAACATATAATCCCTACAGATTATGTGCAAAGATTCTGGGCTTCAGAGGAGGCTAGAGCAGAGATAGCCTTGGCAGAGGGCTCCAGCACCACTGCCCTATCTACATAGGATTATCCACATGAGTAGGTTGCCACCATCGAAATCAACAGGACCGTATGGCAATGTTTAGATCTGAAATTATTTCAAATGGGTTCCTGTGTAGTTACAACTCTGTACTTGCAATCTTTGTGATTGCAATTTGGAACGTCGTTCAAGTGAATAATTTAATGTTGGGCTGTTCCTTCTGTTTTCCCTTAAAGCTCACAAAATTCTAACAATAATGTTATTACGAGCAAACTTTGTGCTCAACAGGACAGTGGGGGATTACAGTCAAGTTGGCTTCTAGAATGAAAGAACGGGTCTGATTTGACTTTATCAGCTTGGTAATGAGTTTTATGAAAACACATCCCAGCTGTGTGATGTCAACTTTTATTTCCCTGATGATGCCTTAGAGAGAAGCAGATTTATCTGTGAACATATCACTGGCCATGGTGCCTGCTGCTCAGGCAAGGTGGCAAAGACTTCACTAAGGGGCCGTATAACAGCCCTTAAGGTCACAGTGATCTTTCGCATCCATGCTTCTTTACCTTTGCCCTCTCTCCAAGGATGATCGTGTCCTGGTTGTAGACAGGTCGCGATTCCCTTCTCAGAATTAAGCAAAATGCACCTTGCATCCATTTTTGATCAAAGTTGTAAAGGCGCCTGGCTTAAAGAGTCCTAATTGTTCTACAGAGCTTGTTAAACCCCCATGCCCCACACTACCTCAGCTCTTCTCCTCTTCCCGAACGTAAGCACTCTGAACTCCTGTAGCTGAGAATTTTAGATGTTTTCTCCAAATCTCTAAGTAATATGCTTATATTGCTCCTTTTGGATTTTGCTGTTTTAGGCATTATCTACTTCCTCCTGTGACAAATATAAAGTTTAACTTTCTTTCCTATCCTTCATATCCTTCACTTATTCATGCACTTCTCTCATCCCCAGACTACTGATAAAGTTATATTTCTTAATTTCGTTTATATCAATATTTAGTGTTTACAATATTGAATCAGAGTAATCGGTGGTTATTTTTGCTTTCCAGTACAATTTTGTTTTCCCTGGAGATAATTGCTCTTGAATGGTTTTATTTCTTAGTTTTAATATACTTATCATTAACAACAAACTCTGCATTCCTTGCCTAAGTCTCCTTCTAAATCATTCAGACCTATCTGTCCATCTTTTTTTTTTTTCCCCCTGAGGAAATCTTGCCCAGAGACTCTTGACCTGCCTCAGCCTGGACTTGTTGGCTACTCTACACTGGGCAGTGCTTTCACCTGGGCTTCCTTTCACCACCATTTTGAGGATTTCCTACTCCTCCTTTCTACATTAGATCACCAATTTCCTGAATTTCATGTCTTCCTTCTTTGTTGATTCTCTCTTTTTGATGGCTTTTATCTTTTACTAGTTTCCTGCGAATGGATTCATGAGAGGTAAAGTTGAAACGTTGCATGTTAGAAAATGGTTCTAGGTGCGGCGGCAGTGTCGGCAGCAGCTGCAGTGAAAGAGTTTAGGGCCATGTGTCACACCATCTTTCTGGTACAGCCTACCAAGAGGCCAGAAGGCAGAACGTTAGCTGACTATGACTCTGTGAACAAGTGCCTGGAAGGTGTTTGTAAAATGTGTGAAGAACACCTGAGGAGAATGAATCCCAACAGTCCCTCTATCACATATAATATCAGTCAGTTGTTTGATTTTGTTGATGATCTGGCAGACCTCAGCTGCCTTGTTTACCGAGCTGATACCCAGACATACCACCCTTACAACAAAGACTGGATTAAGGAGAAAATCTACATGCTTCTTCATCGGCAGGCCCAACAGACTGGGAAATCGTTGTGTCAGAAGCATTAGGGGGATGGGGGTGGGCTTGGAACACAGGTGTGCACAGCATGCTGTAGTGGGAGTTTTGTACTATAGTAGTCCTGCTTCCATTTTGTTACACTCTAGCCAGGATTGAATGTAGTAATGTTTGTTCCAATCCTTCAAGCTGTTTGTATCTGCTTTATAACATTCACTGTACTAACCTTTCTGCAAGATGGGGTGGGGGTTGGTAACAAAGTTTAGTTAAGTCCTCAAGATAAAGTCTTAGTGAGAAATAAATAAATGCTCTTTAGTTATTAAAAAAAAAAAAAAAAGAAAAAAGAAAAAAAGAAAATGGTTCTATTCTACACTCTCAACATAAAGTTAGTTAATAATTTACACCTAATTATGTAAATTGCCTTGTTAAAATTATGTGATTGGTATTTTAGATTTTCTGTTTCCTATTTAAATATAAACCTTTCCTGCCTCAGTTTCTAAATGTAGGTTCTTTGTTGGTAGTACTTAATGGACTTGTCATGAGGAAAAACGCTGGGTAATAGACCTGGTAGACAAGCTTGCTAACTAAATTAAAATTGAAAATGTAACTTCCTGTAGTTGTTCTTTCCAAAATATTTACTTTCCTAAATTTCCAAAGAAATCTTTTCCTTTTGAAAAATATTAAAAACTGTTATGTTTATTGTGTGCATTGTAAAGTGGTTTGTCTCAGTTAAAGGGTAAAAAAGACCTTGTTGGAAATATATTAAATTTACTTGTTTCATTAATAAAAACTCCTGTTTCCATTAAAAAAGAAAGGGGGGCACATATAAACCCAACCCCCAACCCTAACCCCAATTCCCAACCCTGGAAACTTATTAATAAATGATGTTCCCTTCATCTGCGGTGTTCTGTCTCACAATTTGCCGTGTTATGGATCTTTTTCATGTAGTCTAGAAACATGTACTCTTCAGTTCTGGGGGTTTTTTTAAAATTATTTCATTGATAGTCTTCAGTTATCTCCATTATTCATTTCTAGAACTATATTTTATTCAGAGATTTAAGTTCTAGAACTGATTTTATTTTTTTAACTTATGTTCCTCTTATATCATTTTGTCTTTTTGCTCGAATTTCTAGACTACATCTTTAAATCAAATGGGAATATTTCTATTGTCAATGAATAATAAAAGAAAATCGTCTACATTATAGTCATTGTTAAAGACCCACAGAGAGATTGGACAAAGAAATACTAAGTAGACACACAGAATTCAAAACACGTATTCTGAAACACTACCAATGTTTGCGCCACTGTGGCTGGCACTAAATCTGCCTGTTGCTACCTTGGGTGGGATCCTTACTGTAGGTCAGCAAACAGGCAGAGCACTGAGCCGTTGGAGAACTTCAACCACAGGCCGGGATGGAAAAGAAAAGAGCCTGATCAGCGCCGTCTGAGGGCTAGGAAGGGTTGGTGCCACCGCTGAACATCCTCAAAATCTATTGCTGTGTAGGCTGGAAAGAGACAAAGACCTAAATGTTTCAGATCTCTAGTGACCCTTCATCACTCTTGCCACAAAATGTCACCTTCATTTTCATTTAAGTGGCCCTTTCCTGTCTGTTTGCATAGGTCTTCCTCTCATACCCTATTTTTAATCTGATCTCAGTCGCCAGGTTTTGCTCACCTGTACTCATATTTCACCAAATTTGCTAGAGTTTCCTGTGGTATCCTAGAACTCTTTAGCTCTTCTCACCTTGAAATTGTAACTTGAACTGTTCCAGGAGTCTTCCTAAGGTTTACCCAGAGAACAGCATGATGAGTACCTCTGTTTACTCCCTTCCTGTAGATGGTTATTACAACTTCTCTCCCTTTTTCCATAGCAGCTTAAAGTCTTCCTGGTGCAAGGACTAACTTCCTTTTGATTATGTCACCCAACTACTCCCTATTCCCTACTCATACATAGAAAAACCAGCACAATGAGCAATCCTGTCTCCATTTGCCTCTTTCTAGAAATATTCTCCCCTGGGGTGGAGTCTCACCTTTCCATCAGTCTTATCTACATGAAAACCTAATTTCAGGAAGGGATCAGTGTGTAAACCTAAATAAAACTGTTCTCTCTCCCAGGGATGTTTGGGTATGAGAGCTCATCTCCATGGCCACATGAAAGGCTTTCTCAACAAAATAAGGAATAGCAAACTACAAGAAACATTTTGGTTGCCCAGGATCTTCCTTGATCTCTTTCAAATTTTTCCCCATATACAGCAGTCCACCGGAACACAGCAAAGCAGTCCCTTAGGCAGCTGGTAATTGATTACTCAAAAAGCACCTGCCCACAGATAGGCATATTGTCTGAGGCGGAGGCACCTTTTACAGGAGGGAAAAGATTCTAGACTGAGGCTCAGGGCCCCTTACCAGGAATGCTTGGGGAATGGCATGGGCCAGGGCAGAGCCCAGCTGAGAGCTGCTGCAGACCCTGGTGTGCACAGTGCTGCCCTTCCGAGTCTCAGTTCTGTCTTTGGACTGTCAGAATGCAAAAGGCTAGGGAGTGGGAACTTTTTCAAAAGTTTAAAGCTCTTGCTGGAACATCAATTGTGTTAGACAGGAATCCAATGCAATTACTGTTCCTATGGCAAATCCACATGGAAAAAGTTTCACAAATGCTCTCTCCTATGACTACAGTCTATACAGGCTGCTGTACAAGAAAGAAGGTGACAGTGTGAGCAGGCAGTGGGGAGCAGCTGAAGATGTTACCAGGTTATGGGAAAGATGGTGTGAAAACCATATCCGGGGTGGGGAGTGGAGTGGGGGATTGAGTTTTGGGGAGACTGTGTGGCTCATGGGAGAGGACTAGATGGTTTTATCTTACTTGGAAGAAGGACTTGATGTGTTAAATGAGGTAGATGATTTTGCCGGAGATGGCATAGCCAATATATATTACACAGAGAGAAAAGAGGGCCGTAGAGAAAAGAGGCAGTAGAGGCAGGCAGTGTAATTGGAAATGAAGCACATTCCTGTTTCTCAGCTTGAATCCTTACTTTCCTCAGTGGAGATAAGCCTGCCCATGGCTCTCCGTCATTTGGGTCAAATGCTCATGGTTGAGCCTAGCATGAGGAACTCTTGATCCACTGCCCCACTCTTATCACTCTCCTAATAACACTTTGCAAAATCTTTTTATGCTTTCTCATTTAATCAGGTGGAACACGTTGAGCCGTTAATACTATTCTCATTTCGAAGATAAGTAAATAGAAGGACAGAAAATAGAGCAACTTGATCAAGATCATACAGATAGTGATCAGATTTTGAACACTGTTGATCATGATAAGTGATCAAGTGTTGAACAATTGCTACAGGCAATATGTGAAGCAGTTTATAAGAAAACAACAGCCCTAGCAGGTGGGTAGGGCTCATTACTGATTTACAGAAGAAAAAAGGGACTAAGTAACTTATTAAGGTAACACAGCTGGTAAGTGGCAGAGATTGGGTTTAAATGAAGATACGCTTTCTGCCAGAATATGCGATCTTAGCCACTAGTCTATATTTTGTTTCTGTAACCCAGGAATTATCTTCCTCCTGTTATCTAGTGATCCTTGCATCACATTGTCCCTTTTCTATCAAACCTCATCTCACCTCCACCACAGCACCTTCATTAGAGTTGATTTCACTATCAGCATCTCGTGTCTTCTTTGCTACTCCACATCCATCATGTCTTTCAGATCTCATCTCCTATATACCTCACTTGAATGGCCTCACAACAGACTAGATTCTTCAACATCATCCAAATGTGTTTTGTTTCCTTTCCCTGATTACTTTGGAAACATTTTAAAGCAGGCATAATTTTTAATTTTATATTATTATTATTTTGCACAGGAACCCTGATATCCCAATTCCAAATATAATTCTTGGAACAAAAGCACAATCTCCAGAGTCAGACCCAAATTCCAGCCCTGGCTCTGCCACTTAGTGGCTGGGTGACAATGGCCAAGGTACATGACCTCTCTGAATCACAATTTTCTCATCTATAAAATGGAGATAATGGTAGTAGCCAAATTATAGGTCAGATATGAAGTTTTTCTGAGATAATGTATGATAAGTGTTTAGCATAGTGAGTAAAGAATAAAAAATGACTCAATAATGGCAGCTACTATTAATGCTATCATTATTAGTAATAGAGTTATTTAAGGAAAGCAGCCAGCTTTGGGAAACTACCCACACCTGAAATTTCCATTACTTTGGAAATCCCTGGGTATTTCTTCCTCAGAGGCTAACAAGTAAGGGTCTCTCCTGTATAACTCAAGATGAAAAATATCTTCATCCATTTTGATAAAAGCCATCCCTGAAATGTGCTGAAGGAGGCAGTGGGTGTGTTGTTGCAGCAGTGATAGATTTCACAACCAAGAGAACAGTTAAGAAATGGAAATCCAAAGTGATTGACTATGGAGATTAAAAATTCCTTTTCTCTACCTTACGGGCAAGTGATACTCCTGCATCTTGCTGTCATTGGATCTTGAAAATAGTTCTTTTCTTTTGGAGAAAAACAAACAGGTATTGACCAATATTTTTTAATACAGTCAACAAGAACATTTCTTATTTTTCTGAGACTGCTCTGGGCTAGCAAATGAGGAAGTTTCCAAGGGTTGGGATAAAGACTCAAACATGCCAACCAGTTTAGACTTGAAGCTGACACTGTATTGAATAGCAGGGTTTCAGGATCCTGCAATTTTGATTGCTTTTCCTCCTCCTATTTGCTTTGTTCATCTCAAGGAAGCAAATGATCCACATTTGTAATATTACCTAATCCTACAGTTGGACATTAAACATTTATTTTAAACATTAAAACTGCTGAGCTGGTAGGTTTATGGCCCTCAGGTACTTTTATTTATTTATTTTTAAATTTTAATTTCTCTATCTTGAAATTGCCAAAACCACTGAATTGAAAAGAATATGAGATTTAGAAGTGTAACCAAATACAGCTGCTTGGGAGAGCACGGCGAATGAATTGGGCTGGTGGTATTGACTAGAATGGCTGTGCTGAAAGGTACACATTTGTTATTGGATGCTTTATGATTCGGTTATGTTTGGATTATGGTTTTTAAAATATCTTTGGGTTTTGAAAACCCAGAACAATGTATTCATAACCCATGGCCCATCAGCTTTATTGTGCCTTCCATTTTATAGAGAAAGAGTGGTTTTGCATTTGCAATGAATTAGTCATTTATTTTCCCAGCTCTACCATTTCACTATAGTGATGCAATTTACTCCCGTAACGGTAAATGGTCAGTATTTGGCTCAAACTAGCACGGTTACATCTTTTGGGTATTTGGTGTGTAGCCATAAAAAAATATAGCTTTTGTATTGTCGAGGACATGGCACCTGGGATTCGTAAGTGCCTTTCCTGTGCCCTGTGTCTCTCTTTCTCTCTCTCAATGAATGAAATAGAACTTTTATGCAGAGATCATACGCTACTAAAAAAAAAATTGGGGGGTTGTCACTGATGTAAATTATTTGGTACCTGTGGCCTTAGAAATAAAGTTCTTTATCTTACCAGAGGCAGATAAAGGACATGCTACTCAGCAGATATCTCACCAAATGTGCAAACTGAAGATATCTCTGGGTAGTGTTACTGCTTATATACTCTACCTTCTAGGATGACGAAGTTCACCTCTCTTAAGCCAAGATGGGTTTACATGAAACTATAGGGAGCACTGTATTTTAATGAATCTTCGAGGAATGTTGAGAGGCAATGAAAAGAGACATGTAAAACCTATGTGAAAGATGCTTTCCTCAACTCTTTGTTGAGATAAATGCATTGTAAATGGGAACACGCTGTGGTATATTGGCAGGCAGGTCATTCGACTGTGTGGATGGAGAGAATTATAATGTTGGGTCTCCATCGTGTCATTTTACTTTGTACTCACATGAGCAATTGCAGACATGCACAAGTTATCACATCAGTTATGAAAAGGTCCAAATGAGGGCCTGTGGATGGATGAATCTCAGTAGCCAGTAGCTGACAGGGCTGAGAGTCCTAAAGGATGATTTCATTGACTTGTTGCATCGTTCATGCAAACAAGGATTCGACAGCTGTCAAAAGGGCAGATTGGTCTCTGGACTCTCCAGGGATCTATGTGAACAGTGTGTATTTGAAGAAGTGATTACAAATATTAATGGGTTTGAGAACCACAAATCAGAAAACACATGCTTCTGAGACCTGACTCACCGTGGGGTCAAATTCAGGAAAATTGGATTTTAAAAAATGACATTTATTTAGTTTTTTTTTCCTCTAAGCTTAGCTCTATCTTGAATAGCACTGTTTTTATAGGAAAAATAAAACTTCTGCACAAAAGGCATTCGATAGGGTTTAATTTACTAGTCCCTGTTTGTTGGTTTGCTTTATGCTCATGCCCAAGTCTTTAAGGAAACCCTGACTAATTATCACCCCCCTTGATATTTCTGTCTCCTCTTTAAAAGTGCTGAAACGAACTGCTCCCACTTTTGGTGGGTTATATTTTCAGATTTTAATGCATGTATGTTTCCTCCTTGGGAATTAAAGTTTAGGACTATGCTAAAATCAGAAAGAAAAAAATAAAGCTCTGTTCTCAGATGGGGAAAAGTTGAATGAAGAACTGTGGCCTGTTCTGGATTGGATTTGGGGGAGGTACAAGGACATTTCTGGTTAAGAACTAATCTTTTATGAGTCAAACCTTCTAATGGTGGAACCACAGAATGTTAGACATTGGAAGGGACTTCGAAATTACCTGTCCAAGCTCTTCATTTTACAGAGGAAGGAGGAAAATGAGGTACAGATAAAAGAAGAAAATTGCCTAATGCCACACAGACAGGTTGTGACCATCTGGAGGAGAATTCAGTCTTCTTGGCTTCCAATGTTTTATGAATACCTTGAAGTGTCATCTTAAAAGCTAAGTTAAAGTCCACTTATTTCAGGGAATATTTAATATCAAACAATCCCTATATAAGCAAAAAATCTTTGGCATTTTGTTTAATATACTTTTTTCCCCTTAAACAAAAGACAGTGATTCTCAACTGGGGGTGATTTTGCCCCTGTGCCACCCAGGGACATTGGCAACATCCAGAGATATTTTTGATTGTCACAACTGGTGGGGCAGAGGAAAATGCTGGCATCTGGTGGGTAGAGGCCAGGGATGCTGCTAAACTTCCTACAGTGCACAAGGCAGACCCCCACAGCAAGGAATTATCTAGCCCAGAATGTCGGTAGTACCAGGTTGAGAAACAATGATCTAGAGGTGTGCCCTTTGGGGAATGCCACAGCACCCATTCTTCTTTTTTCCTTTTTTTTCTGATTGAGCTACCATTGTTCTAAGAAGAAATCCAACAAGAATTGGGCTTCTATAGACCCAAATAGCTATATGTCACGATGACTGATGTTTACAAACAAAATCTTGACATATATGTACGATTTTAAAGAAGTGTGTAAGTAGTGGGTTCCAAACACGGAAACCCTTGTGTACACATTTTCACATGTTTACCACCACCATCCAGCAGCAACCAGTCAGGGCCGGCGCTGGCTGTTAGCACACAGCATTGCTGTACAGTCTCACAATGGCAGAATTTAGACCTTCTTAAGCAGAGGAAAGTACATGTCTTTCAAACTGGAAGACAAACTGAAATCCTGGAGGTTAGGTGACTTGCCCAGCCCTCACGGTGGAGCCATGCCTTAGGCCTTGGGAGTCACTTCTCTGTTTCAGGTGAACTTGAGCAGCTTCTTGAGAGAAATCAAATAATATAACAGCATTCTGCATCCTAGGAATTAGGCATTTTCAGATCTCTTGGTTTTCTATAACAGTCTGTTTAATCTTCATGCCTTGTTGCAAACCAACCACTAGACTGACAATACCATCCAACAAAAGAATAAAATTTGTCCATCTATCATTAAGATAATTGTTATTGATTAGTCTCCTTGTAATTTTCTGCTTTTTGGTAACAAATCACACCCACAACAGGCATGGAGCCTGTGCTTGTGTCTATTATGTGGTCCTGATAAGACTGGGCAACGTTTTTCACCTTCCTGATGCGAGTTATTGAGATTGATTGAAGCGCTTTGCTTGTCCTATCCTAGACACTGTATAATTAATGTTTCATTATGTTAATACATGCAAATGTGAGAGTGTGTGTTTGATTGGGAGGCGAGAGAACAAAAAAGGATTAAAGAGTTCACTCTAAAGTACAAATTAATTTATTGCATTGCTAACTGGCCTCTGAGGAATGAAGGAATAGGCTTCAAAATGAAAGGAAAAAGAATGCACAAAATGAAAGCGCTGTTGCATGTCTGTCTCTCTCAAAGGTGGCGTGGTTAGCGTTAGAAAAAGGATGTTCAGTCATATGTGAGACACTGTCTGTGCTCTGGTTTCAGCAGTCCACATGCCTCCCTCTGTAGTAAAAAGGTTTATGTGGAAGCCACAGATTATTTCCTCTTTACATATACAATCACCTATTCATCTACACACTACACAAGAACCACAACTGAGACCTTACATACAGTATAGCGCTCTTTCTTAGGCAGTGAATGGTTGACTGCATGCTATTATTTGAGGTATAGCAGGAAGTGAAACTTGCCCCCAACCCAGTCATCCACAGTTCACCACACTTGGTTTACTATTGCGTGTTTCTTTCTGGTCTTCATAGTGATAACTTTATTTCCTAATGTATCACTGTATTTATGTTCTGTGGTTCACCTATTTCCTTAGTATTAAACAGTTAATATGTTTCCATTACCTGGGTTTACTATGATAGCAAACATTGTAATGAGCATTTTCCTTTGTGTATCTATAGTGATTTTTGTTCCACTGAATTATGTTCTTGAGGTTGCTTCTTAGGAGTGGAATTACTAGAGCCTAAATCTTTTTATGGCTTTAGATATACATTGCTTTCTTCAGTATCATTCCCACTCCCAATATCTAGCCTAGAGACTCAATAAATGGTTGCTGAATTTAATTAAGCATAGGTCTCTACTAAACTGTAATAACTCCTGTGGTTGCCCCATTAAGTTGTTTTTAGCTAATCAGACCTTAACATGAATAAAAGTTATAGACTCTTTCTCCCCCCACTAGGTGATGCTATTTGGAATACGTTTTTAAAATGGGAGGAAAAAGAAAGAAGTTTAGAACAAAAGATACAGCTAGATGGGATATTAGAGAAGGGCACGCTGATATCAGCAGGAAGGCACTGGATACCCCGAGGAAGGACTTTGAAAGAAAAGTTTAGAGAGTACCAAAAGAAGCAGATTACTTCCCATCTAGCATTTATTTACTGGAGGTATTACAGGGCCATCATTATAAGGTATCCTCAGCTATTAATATGGTATGCAATTTTGTTTATTTTATCTATTTGCTTTCACTCTTGATGGTTACTTCCAAACAGGGCATGAGAAGGGAATCTGGGTAAGATTGGGGGAAAGGGAATTGTCAAGCAATAAGGCTATATTTAGCCATGGTCATTTGTTTACATGTTGTCTGTGGCTGCTTTCACCATTAACATGGGAGAGCTGAGTAGTTAGCCTACATTAACTACAATTATTTACTACCTGGCCCTTTACAGAAAAAGAGTTTACAGACTTCTCATATAGAGAAATAAATCTGTTAGTCAGAAATGGAGTTTGGAGTCAGACATATTTCAAATGCAAGCTCATCTATTCGGTGACTACAAATTGGGCAATTTATAATTTATTATCAGCCTTAACCTCAGTTTCCTCATCTCTAAAATCAACATAATAATAACAAGTTGAAAATTAAGTGATATCATGGGTTTGAGTATTGGTTCCCTTGTTCTTCACTCTGATGAAATAAAATAAAGATTCAAAAATGTGTTTAGTGTTTACATTATCTAGCACTTAGTTGTGTACTGTCACAATGTGGCCAAATGCCCATTAGCACTATGTAATTTTTTTTTAAGTATTATTTATGAATTACTAATTAATGCAAACAAAAATACCAAGACAATTTTCTGTCAGCTCCCCCTGCTTTTAGTTTTGGCCATGTTATAGTGTTAGATGCCAATGTCAGCATTGACTGGAAAAGTTTTCTGAATATATTTATCTGCGTCAAAGCATTGAGCCCACCACTAGCAATCAAAAGGGGAAAGAGTTGTAAGTCATTGAATATTATTGAGCAGGGTGCTCCCTATGATCCCAGCTCCCATGCCTTATTCTGCCATTTTTTTTTTATGATCAAAGTCAGTGGAGTTAATAGTGTCTAAGTGGCTTGCAGCACTTTCTACCGTGATTCATATGTCATTTTTCACAATCACTGTGGAGATGGACAGGACTGTGTGATACTTTTTAGTCCACAGTCACCTTCACCAAGACCCCTCACATATTTAATCATTTGGTTTCAGTTCATGTCCAAGTACATGTCACTATGGCCTACCTGCAGCCAGCCATTCTGTTCCAATTACTACCAGGAGATATTGCAATTATTTGTATTACTCATAAGCCATAGAAATAAGCATTGACCTTTTATCCCCACCCAACACAAGTTTCCATTAATGGGAAACAAACAGTTAAATGAGAATGAGGCAATGGTTTCGTTGCATTAAATTTAATAATCCAGAAGCATAAGAGTATATTATACATTACATAAAAAGAAATGTATCTTCTCTATTTCACTATAATTATTTCTGAAACTACCAAAATGCTTACATTGCCTGACAAGATTCGACTCTCAGATCAAAATAAACTGATTTGGAAAAAAAGTATAATCATGAAAATCTGTGTCTTCTTTAAGACAGTGATAGGTAAAGGACCATATATTCCAGGTTATCTAGAACAATTCCAGTTTATACTTATTGTCCTGGCATATTTGTAAATTGAGTCCCCTTTCAGTATCAAAAGCATTTGATTTGCATGACAAATTATGCAATTATCCTACAGATCAAGCTAGTAGTGATTAGCTTGAAGTTAGTCAAAAGCAAAATGCAGTGTCATAAGTACTCTGCCCTCATACCATATACATTGTGTGTTAAATTTTACTTTATTTAACGTTGGTAGCAAAAAACAATTGCTAGGTAAAGCAATCCAATGTAAAATCTACTTGTAACCCTTCTGCCAGCTGTTACTGACTTCAGATCTCGGCAATGGTGGTAAATCTCATATCCAGATGGCAACCATGAGCACCTTGGATCTGCAGAAGTAACCTAGCTGTCTGGTTATGAGCTTCTAGTCTTACAAGCCTATAAGCAAAGGACTACAGTTTGAGGTCTGCAGCTAGTTGTTTTAGTTTCCTAGGCTGCTCAAAGCAGATACCGTGAAATGCACTGGCTGAAACAATGTGAATATATTAGCTTACAATTTTCAGGTCTTGAAAATGTCCAAATCAAGGCATCATCAGGGTGATGCTTTCTTTCCGAAGACCATCTGCTGGCAATCCTGGGCTCCTCTGCCACATCACAAGGCACATGGCGGTGTCTGCTGGTCTCTCCCTTCTCTTCTGGGTTTTGTTGATTTCAACTTCTTGCTTCCGTAATTTCTCTCCCCACCCTCCATCTCTCTCTCTCTCTCTCTCTCTCTCTCTCTCTCTCTCTTTCTCTCCATTCTATTTATAAAGGACTCCAGTAGTAAGGTTAAGACCCATCCTGAATGAGGTGGATCACACCTTAACTGAAGTTGCCTCATCAAAAGTCCTATTTACAATAGGTTCATACCCACAGGGATAAATTAACTTTATGAACATGGTTTTATGGCGTACATACAGTTTCAAACCACCACACTAGTGAACCAAACTTTGGGCCCAATGGAGATTACTAAAGGAAGCTCAAAATATTCACTTTCTTTATTTCATTCCCCTTTGGTTCATTGAACATGTTAAGGGTGGCAAGATATTCTCCTTCCCTGAGACTAAGGCCAACCAACTCCTTTTTGATTATCTATCATGTGTCCAGTACTCTGCCAAATACAAACAGGGAGAGGGATTTAAATAATAATTCAGCATAGTTCCTGGCTTTGAAAACAGTAAATAAGGTGTTAATATATGTGGTAGATCAAAAAGATTTTCTGGGCTAAATCAAAATTTGGCAGGTCTGATACTTATAAATTCTGATGTTCTAATGCCTTGGTTCTTCACAGACTCAGTTATGTGGCATAAATTTGGGCTTTTTGTGATTTGGGGACAACCCTGAGAAGAACATAGAGTGGACAAAGGTTTTCTAATTTTGTAAGCTTCTCCAGTATCCAGGGGGCTTCTGCCTCCTCCTCCTCCAGCCCCATTCATGGAGGCATCCAGGATCCTCAACGTTGCTGCTGGGCATGCAAAGCAACTTGGACACCTCTGCATTCAGATCATTCCTTCCCAGGCTCCCTGACCCTTTTGCTACCAATACTCAGGGTATTTACTCCAGCATCATCTTCTCAGGGCTGACTGATTAATGAAATCTAAAGCATGATAAGCCATTGTACACCAAGTTATTTGGGGTATCACAGAATCATTGCCTTTTCCCTCTGCCTAGATTATGTATTCATGTGACCAAAAGGTTTCAGTACCTGAACCCACATGAGAGATTTTCTATAACCACAATAGCCAACGGAGAACCAGTATCAAATATTTTGGTTAATATTGTTTGTTTCTGTGTATTCCATCTCTAAGCTGATTTGGCCCTACTTTGCTGTGAACTCTACTTTTAATACACTGTGAGAAAAGTAAAGGACACATTCAAGAAGCACAAAGGTAATATGGAATGAATCCTAGACTGGAATTAAGAAAAAATTAGATTTTATTACTAGAACCCCTTCATCTGAGCTGTGTGACTGTGCTCAAGACAGTTAAGCTTTCTGAGCCTTTCTCCCTAAGTTAACAATTTTTCCCTGATCATCAGGATCAAGGGAAGTACCATATAAACGTTTAACCACCCTAAGTAGGTTATTATAAATACAAGAAAGAGATCACCCAGTGTTTGTGAACTACAATTTCAACTTTCAACAAATCTTACTATAAGCTGATTCAGCATCCCCACGCCCCATAAACTAAGGTAACCCCTAACCCACCTCCAGACCCCAGTGAGCAAGAGAATGGATATGATTGTATGTAAGTGATTCTTATCATTATCAGTTCTTTTAATGTCTACATTATTCATTTCCTGGCTATGTAATAGACAGGGTATATTTTTAATGCTGTTTTTTAGATGAAGAGAAAAAAGATTGGAAGGGAGTGAGAGAAAATTTTGTCTATCTGATTACATTAAAAGACAGTAACAGGTTTGGCTAACATGATTGAAAATGTACACTAATTATAGTTTTTAAGTTACAGTCCTAGAATATATTATACAAATGAAAATGTTATGTAACAAAGAGTGACCCCCCATCCCCCCTTTTTTTTTATTCTAGTGACATCTATTAAGTCCCTGGCTTCTCTGATCTTGAGGCAATATGAGATTAAAAGAGCTAAAGGTATTAGAGGAGAATCCCATAAAAGAGAAAGAACAAGAGAGGAAGTAGGTAAATTTTTCTGGGATCATGGGTTATGGAAAAAATTAAATAAATGAAATCTCAAAGAAAATGATAGTATATAAGAAGTCATCAAGACAGAATGCTAATAATCGCTCTCCAGTTGGTGAATTAGGGTGGTGGAAAGGTAACTTTGAGATGGAAACCCACATATTACAGTGAATAAATTTGGCACATTTTTGACTCCCAGTTTTGCTTTTCACCCTAGAATTGTGTATAAATTTGCCTCTGAGTACTTTTAGGAAACACTTGGACAGCTCAATAGAATTACAGCTTCTATCATTCAAGAGGTCCTGCCATTTATTTTGATAAATTTTAGACTTTTCTTTAATATTACAGTTTTTTAAAAAAATATATAGACAATGTGAGAAGAATTTGTTAAAGATTAAATAAGATAAATTCACGAAAAGCAGTTAGATAGAAGCTAATGAAGAGATGATATGAAAGTGGTTCATCAATCTCAGGAAGCCACAAGAAACCATTGGTACCCAGCTTTTCATACCTTGGCATTACCCGACATCCATTTTGTTTTTTAGGAGGTACCAGGGATTGAACCTGGGACCTTGTACATGGGAAACAGGCACTCACCCACTGAATTACATCTGCTCCCCCCAGATGTCATTTTTAAGCCAGTGGCAAACTCTACTGTGCCATAGCGGGGTGGATTAGATGGTGCATGCTGCAATAAGAAAAGAAACAGTTTTTCCTGTCCTCTTTACTTTCTTCATGTAAGATAAGAAAAAACTTAGGACTTTTTCCCCTTTTCTGGGGCTTTTAGTAAATGATGATTTGATGATTGCATGTGTTTTATGTATTACCAGCAGTGAGAAGAGTACATTTCCCACAGAATTTCCCAACCACTCTCTCCATTAATCCTCTGGAAGAGCAGAGCAGGCAGCAGGGGCATTCAACAGGGCAGGGAGCATCCAGAGAGGGCAAAGAGAGGGACTAGGAGGGAGGTCTGTGATAAAGACTGTGTGGCCCTGTACTAGAGGAATGGTTGATGGAACGAAGTAGCTAGAATACTTGATAGTCATCTAATAGGTGCCGAGTAATTTGTGTGAATGAATGAATGATTGAGTGAATGAATAAATACAATAAAGAACTTCACGAGCAGGCACAGTCTATAGTCCAGATATTCTCACCCAAACTCTTACAAATGGTAAATCAGTTACCAAGAGGATTAGAGTATTGAGAATGGAGAGCATAGCATGAGATAGCAGCTCCAAGATTTACTCTTCCTTGCTATGAACAGCAGTGTCATCTCCTTAGAATAGGGGTCAGGCTACAGCCTGAGAGCGCCTGCTTTTATACCTTTGAGGTAAATATGACTTATATTTTACAGTGGCTAACTTTTAAATGGTTAGGTATGTATATAATATCCTCCATTTTGTCTCCTGGCCCACAAAGTCTAAAACATTTGTCGAGCCCTGTTGCGGAATACGCAAGTAAATGTTATCAATATGGGTACTGCTAATCTTTGTTTTCACTAACGGTAGGATTGAGTAATCCTTGTAATTCACAACCATGCTCGGAGACATAGGTCCAGAGTTTTATTTCACCTAAGTTTTGGTATCTATCACCAATCTAGATAATATTCCCAAATTACTTATGATTTTGTCAATGTAGCTTTATTTATTCAACAAATATTTATTAAATACCTCTGAGGTAGGTAGGGCCCACTAAGGGCTGTATGACAAAGACAAATATGATTCATTTCTGCTCCCTTGGGATTTTCAGTATAATAAGGAAGAAAGGCTTGCAAATGCGATATGTGGTAGGAAGTCCAGAGCCCCAGAAGTGGTCAAATAAAGGGTATTGCTTCCAAGAGCTGGGTCTGTCACTGACCTATTTCTGAGCAATGGGACTTTCTAACTCTGTACAAGCCTGCATCTAATTTTAGCATTTTGTAAAATGGGAACCTGATAAGAATTAATGTTTTCTATTTGATTCAAGACTTTAAGCTAGCTCTAAGATGTTTTTGGGTACCACATTGAAAGTCAAATGACATGAGAGCTACATGTCATGAATATAGCTCAAAATAAGTGAGCCATTCTGATATCCTAGAGAAGTCTTTGTGCTGTGCTTTGGCTTGTTGTCTTTAGTGGGACTTGGCCAGAAAAAGCAAGAGGTTTATGAAGAATTCACACTTTTCAAGAGTCCTTCCAATGGCATTATAGACAATCAGGTATCAATTGAATTTTATGCATTTGAGTGGCACATTTTCAAAAGATATAGATATGGTGGAATCAGTGATTCTTGGCTCCTGTTGTTTAACCCTCAACCATTCTACAGGCACAGGGCTCTTCTGCACTGGCCTCCTCCTGCTAGTTAGTATTGTGGGCCCAAGGTAATGACCACTGGATTCAAGGGAAGGCTCCAATTAGAACATTTCTAGAAACTGCAACAACTAAATCATGCATGCACTAAGCCCTTTTAGGTGAGAAACAGATGTAGCTTCCTTTATTTTGTAGTTTCCTATTGATGACAGATATATGAACAGTTTCTTCATCCTTGAGGTCTACAGAAATCATGCACAAATTGCACATATAGGGTTCAGAAGTCCACTTATGATTCTGATTCTCCAAAAGGACTTCATCGTTGCTCTCCAAATCACCTCCTTTTAAACCTACATCACCATTCAATAAAATATATTTTAAAATGTTTTATTTAGTAAAAGACATTTACTAAATGCTGACTTTGCTGAGCAGTTTAAAGTTCCTTGGCTCTAAGTTCTAAACCTGGTGTTTCTCTTATTGTTGTGGGTTTTCCTTCTTCATCTCATTCATGGACTAAGCAGGAAAATATCACCTTTCTGTTGAAACAAGATACAGTAAATATCACAGCAAAGTGAATGGCAGAATTTTAATGAAAATCACTGTTTGACCTCCATTTTGAGAAAATTGGACTTGTTATAATACAAATGTTTTATCAATATGGGTCCCTACATCAGATTTTATGCAACATTTGGTTTGCTAATTTTAAAGTTTTTCCCTGGATCTGCCCACTCTTTGTGGAGTGATTCTTTCCTATTTGTAAAAGGAGTTTCCACAAAGTGACTGAAGACTTCATTTCTCATGACTCAGAGCAGGCCATGCACTGTTCTTTATCGGCAGGGTTACCCCTACAGTCTCTACTTCAAGTTCTCTTTCTATTTTATGGATAATGAGGGGGGTTGTTGGTCTCTTGGCACCTTCAGTAACTACACCTCTTTGTGGTCTCACTTTAGTCTGTGATAAACTGATCACAGAGTGATTATAGTGATTCCCTTAATATGATAAATTTCTTCCTAAATTCGAGGACTTATTTTTGTTGTTGTAAGTCACATAGTTAATAGGCGTGAACTCTTAGTCTTTTATAATATTAGAACTTGGAAATCTAGACATTGTCTAGTTGAATCTCTTTATTTTATTGATGAGGAAATTGATTCCCCATGAAGTAGACTTGCGGGCACTCAGAGGGCTAGTGATCGAATGAATAAGATAAGAACTCAGGTCTCTTCTACAATAGACAGTATATACATATATATATATATATATTTTTTTTTTTTTTTCATATAAATTTCACAAATTGCTCTATTGATCTGCTTGGAGCAGACATCTGTGACTCTTTCAATTCAAACAACCCACATCCAATCCCTCAGCAAATCTCTTGGCTCTACTTTTTAAATGAATCTAGAATCTGATCCCTTGTCACCACCTCTACTCCAATACCCTAGTTCAAGACTCATCTCTCACCTGACTGCTGAAGTAGCTTCCTAACTGGTTTCCATGCTTCTTCCAATGTCCACCATACTCAACAAAGCAACCAGGCTGATCCTCTTAAAACAAGGTCTCTCTACCTCAGCACTACTGACACTTTGGACCAGATAATTCTTTGTTGTGAGGAGCTCTCCTTCTATTGAAGACCATTTCAGGGCATCTCTGGCCTCTACCTACCAGATGCCATTAGCACCTTTCCCCAGTTGTGACAGCTAAAACAATATCTCCACACATTGCCCAAAGGCTCCTAGGTAGGCAAAATTGCCCTAGTTGAAAATTACTGTTTTGAAGCATGTCAGACCTTTTTTTTTTCACTCTTCTTATCAAAATTCTCTAATAGGCTTCCATGTTCATCAGAGTTAAAGCAAACTTTTTTCTGATTGCCTACAAAGTCCTACACAAGCCTGCTCGCCCTGCCACCTCTCCGACCTCTTATCCTCTCACTGTCCTTTTCATTCAGTCTGACTCAGCCATGCAGGCCTCCCTGCTGCTCCTGGGAAATACCAGCCTCCCTCCCACCTCAGGGCCTTCCCCTTTGCACCTTCTGCCCACAGAGTTCTTCCTTTTGCTGCCTTTCCAACAACTTTCAGATCTTTGCTTAAGTTTCCCCTCCTCAGTGAAGTCTTCTACAACACTCCTCGACTCTCTGTTTTCTTTCCCCTCTTTAATTTTCTCCATAGCACTTAGTCTCTTCTGGCATATTACATATATTCTCATTTAGTTCTTTATTAACGGTCTCCTCCTATTAGAATATAAACTCCAAAAAGATAGGAATGATTGGTTGTTGGTTTTATTGCATTGTCTCCAGCCTTGAACAATTCCTAACACTTAGTAGGTGCTCAATAAATATTAGGTGGATGAGTTAATGGCATGGGAATAGTTTTAAGATCTTTAACACCATTGTTAAACATTATAGTAAAATCGAACTTGTATTACAAAGTACATTATTCAAATTGTGTTCTGTCATTTATTTCCAATGTTATCTTCAACAAAATTTCAGATTTAATGGGTTTACTGATAAAATGCCATAATATTGTGCCACTGAAAATCAAGCACTTTTCCAAATGGGAGTGAGAACCATGACTTGTAGCACAAATTGACTCTACTGTAAGAAAAGCCAATATAAAACAATATGATTAAAAGTGGGTATAGAAAGAGCCTTACAATAGCAAAGTTCAAAGTTGGATGTAAGATATGATTACAACCATGTAGATAATAAATCACTATTTATCAAGAAATGATTAATTTCTTGGAAGGAAATTCACACACAAAAGAACAGTGATTATCATAGGATGGGTATGGACAATTGTTATGATACTTAGTTTTTTGTCCTCATTTTATTTGTGTACAGTAAACATGGGTCACTCACTTAATAATAAAGCCCTGAAAGGTGATCCGTCCCATCTTAATTAATGGTATCTCCTCTGCTACTTCACTGCTGTCAAGATGGATATGTTTTTATGCACTGGACACCCATTAAATGGTACTTTCTAAATATTCTAAAGAACACTTCTCAGTGTCCCAGATGGCAGTTCTGCACTCATAAAAAATCCATCCAACCTCTCGTTCAAGAAGAACTGATGAAAAACACAAGGGAAGAGAGAGCTAGCTTACATTTGACCAAAATGAGCAGGAGGAAAGGTTCAAACCTGAGGCAGTTTTAGCAGCACATCAAAGTTCCTCTTTAAAGTGTTAATTTTGCATGAGGCCCTGGGGATGATGTCAAACTGTGTTACCTGTTGAGTTGGACAAAAAAAAAAAAAATTCCAACACAATGTGCGTAGTGAGGCTGTGGTTTAGAGATTAAGCTCTTGAAGCAGCAAAGAGCTGAGGGAGTTAAACCCCCAAACTTGGCCCTTATCATTTTTCTTTACCATTGGATTTAGCCAGAGGACTCTCAGGCTGTTGCCTGGGGCCCAAACTTCTTGCCCTATCGAAACCTCAGATCTCAGAGAAGCTTCCTTTGCTTTGTGCAGGATGCCTGGTGCTCAGAATGTCTGATGTGGGGCCTCTGTACGGCTCACTTAGAGATTTCTGCTGGGGCACTTGCTTCTGTAACTCCACATCTCATATTTATATTTCTGAATTTTGCTCCCTGTCTTGTAAAGGGGAGAGAAAAGGAATCACTGTATCGAGAACAAATCAGGTTCAGCAACCTTTCCGCATGGGTATTTGGTGGTGGTACACTAGGTCAGCAAATGTCCTGACACTAAAATCACGTTTCTTGATGAAATCATGGTAGCTTTCCGAGAGTGTACTCTTTTCTGTAGCTATGTGAGAACTGAGCAGGGAGTATGAATTTTTAGGCTGCTTGCTTACTTTTGGCATGGTCTCAAGGAAGTCATTTCATGGGGGATAAGGTTGCCAGATAAAATACAGGATGCATAGTTAAATTTGAATTTCAAATAAATGACCAGTAATGTTTTAGTACAAGTATGCCTTATGCAATATTTATTTAGTGTAAGTATTTGGGACATTATCTGATGTTTCTCTGAAATTAAGATATGACTGGGTGTCCTTAATTTTCCTTTGTTAAAGCTGGCGATTCTGATGGGGAGGGACTTGAACTGACCTTTTAAATTTTTATTTTAAAATTAGTGCTATGATAGCTTCTCTATATTTTAATGATTCTTAATAGAGTCCCATAGTAAAATGCACCGATTTTCCTTCTTGGTAAGTCTTCCTTGGCATTTTCAAATTCAGGATTAAATCCCACAGAACTTAATTCATTTCTGATTTCCATGTGTTAGTAATAAAAATCTTGTCTTGGAGCTGAACATCTTCAATATATTTTATTCAAGTCCTACCTTGACAAAAAGTACATAAAGCATATCCTCAGGTTACAGCGGAGTACATGCTGCAGTGGTTTTGCATGTCAAGAGACTAAACTGGACTAAGGGTCAGCCAGGCAGGTGCTGAGAGCTCCAATTTTTTAAAAGCTAAAATTACACTGGGGAAATAAAATAAAATAAAATGAAACATGTAAAGAATACCCTCTTTACCAGAAATTTTGGAGGGGGAGAGAATTATAGCTGATCACAGGCAATCTTTTGACAGCTTCTTGTATGAAGGATGATGACTTCCAAGGAACCCTTTGAATGTCCAATTGACCATTTTTGTTCTGTTTAGTGGAGTGAGGCTACTTGGGGCCCAACGGATGTGCTAGGTACAAGAGAGGAAAGACTAAGTACTGCCAACAATACCCCTTTGGCACTTTTCTGATTCTCTTCAGCCTTTCAAAAATAAATGTACAGCAAATATTATTGTGTTGGAAGAGGTGCTCAATTATTTGCCTTTTTAGATCATCCTCAGAAGTTAGTCTTTCCCTACTTAGAGAAAGAATACAGTCAAATTACGCAAATTCCCCGAATGTGGCAAGTTATAACTAGGCAGCCCAAGGAACATAGGAACTCCACACATCCAGGCCACCAGATGTTTTGAAGCAGGTGTTTTCAAGTTTTAGTATAAGAAAGAAAGCACCCATCACTGGGTATTGGGTAGGGTGTGGTGTGGGGCCTGAGATTGGGCATTTTTAACAAATTTTCATGTGGTACTGCAGTTGCTAGTCTGGGGTCCATTCTTTGAGAACCAATATTTTAGAATTTATATTCTGATATCCTAAACCCAACGAAGGTTGCAAATGATTAGCTGCACTCCATTGCAGAGCCTCACAAGTATACGATTTTGCCAGGGCTGAAGTCCAGAGTTACAACTGCTCCTGTAATTCATGGTTGATTAGTTGAAAACAGATGATAGTTCATCATCCCTAGAATTATTTGAATTTTCTTCAATGGAGATCTCTTTGTTTTTCCACAAAGAGATCAATGTGGTGCCATATATTTCTCAGAAGAGATGATAGTGGCAGGTTGTGTGGGTTGATTTTGAGGATTTGGGGATCTGATCAGAACCTTCAAAGTGAAAGTTTTTTTTTGTAATTTGAAAATGATAAAATTATGCATAGCAAGTTCTGTGGGGATTTATATGGCATTTCCTAATCTCAAACTCTTTTCAGGAGCTTCTTTTTACTTCCATGGTACTTTTAATAAATTTCATTTTTAGCTTTTATTGCCTTAACCAGAAGCTTTTGCATTTTGGGCTTGGAAAGGGATTTCTGACTCCATGGGGAATTATTTTTCACACTTAACAATGTTCGATATTGTACATAAAATGTCATACCTTTAAAACCCCATTCTAAGTCTGCCTCTGTGAGTGAATGGTCTTTGAAATTAACAAGAATAAGACAAGGTGAGCAAGCACAAAGGACTTTAAGCTTACAGAAACATTTTTGCTATTTGTTTGATCATTTTGGTGAGTTTCTAAAATTCATTAAGGATCTTTTCTCTCCCTACTCAATTAATATAGACTTGGAAGACTCCTGGCAGTATTATCTCGTGTGCTTGTTTATGTCTGAGAAACCTGAAACAAATAGATGTTAATATTTCTCCTTTGGGTCCTTCCTAAAATGTTGGCCCTTCCTTATTTCCTCATTAGGAAAATGGTTTTGCTAAGTTGGTATTTAGCTTACAAACTAACATCTTTCAGACGGAAAATAAAAAAGGAATAGTGTCCTATGATGATCTGATACTTTATTAATTTTTTTCAAGCTGACACACATAAGGAAAGAGATCCATTTGTTAAGTGCATATGTGATTCTGTGCCTAAACCCCAAGAACTGTGTGAAGGCTTGTCCATGCCAGTGTTTAGAGGAGAGCAGGCTGGAGGCTTGTTACTTGGCACTCTGGTGTCTAACTCAGTTGTACAAGTTTTTTAGTGGATGGGATTTTGGTACCTTAAAGTCTATTTCTCCAAGGTATAATTATCTTAAGTAATACGACAGCAGGGCCAAAAGTATTGCTTCATTTATCAAGCAATTCTGAGAAATAAAATTATTTAAGTCTTCAACAGAATGACTATTGGCATCTTAAAAATAAAACCCAAAGGAACAAACAAAAATTTCTCCATTTGGCTTTCTCCTGGATGAAATTCCCACCATTGTCTTTTTTTTTTTTTTTTTTTTTTTACCAGGAGGTACCGGGGATCGAACCCCGGTCTCTACATATGGTAGACGGACACCGAACCTCTTGAGCCACATCCATTTCCCACCATTGTCTTTTTAATGTAAAATCCTCTGCAAAAATTGTAAGGTACCTGGTTTCATTTTTTTTTCCAGAGGTACCAGGGATTGAACGCAGGACATTGTACATGGGCAGGCACTCAACCACTGAACTATATCTGCTCCCCAACGAGAGGTGGTTTTTTAGTTTGTTTGTTTTTAGGAGGTAAAAGGGATTGAACCTGAGACCTTGTACATGGGAAACAAATGCTCAACCACTTGAGCTACATCAATTCTCCCTTGGCTTCTTTTTGAAACTCCTATGTATTCTGTTGCTTTCTGATTACCTCTTTCATCCATTTCCCAGGAGATCTGTGCTTTCAATGAACACTCTAACCACCCAAATTCCTGATCCCATCTTTTGAGCTACAGGTGCCAAAGTTATTTCTACCTCTGCTTTGTCGTCTTTAACTTTATCATCTCTCCAGCTTTCTATCTTCCTCTCCTCATCTATTACATTAATGTAGTTGATTTCAGATTGATTCTTGGATAAAACAATTTTATAGTATTATTTCATAATGAGATGTGACTGACTCATGGGCCAGCCCCTCCTAGGGTACCTAGTACTCTAGGAGAGGAGGAGTCTTGAACCTAAATTGAAGCCAATGTGATGTATTAGTGGGATTTTGCTTAGGCCTGGATGAAATACCTCACAAGAGAGTGTCAGGCATCATATGTCTAAGATGGGGACCATCAGAGGCATGGCTATTACTTCTCAATGAACTCTATTTGCTTGGGTCTATCTTTTCTAAAAGCCAAGTAATTAATATGGGTTAATAATCAGGGAGGTACCTTTTTCCTAGAATACTATTTTCAAAATATAGTTGTTATAAGGAGGATAAAAAAATCACATTGCCAGCAAACTGCCAGGGTAATTGTATTTCAAAAAGTTCAACTTTATTTAACTTTCCTAAATTATGTTTGCACAGCACTGAGAACTGTCATAACTTCCCGGTGTCAGATTAAGTGGATTATGTACTTGTGATAATGGCTATAGTATGTTCATTAACATGCTGTGATAGACATACGTGTCAAATGTATTATGTGTTCTGCAATGTAAATAAGGTGTTCAACGTGAGGTTGTTATTTTAATACAGGCCCCAGGAAGAAAAAAAAAGCAATAAATGTTTTTTAATATAGTTGCCTGATCTTGAATTCCAAATTTATTTCAATCTTGTTAATGCTATTTCTATGGAAATTGTGGGTATTGCTCTATTGAAATATCTTGGCATCCAAGGACATTAGATCTTTCTTATCCTTGGTGTATCTCAAATGAGCTGTTCCCTAGCTTGCATTTCTTTTCTGTTGGAGGAGATCAGGCAGACTTGGGGGAGGCATTTACAGCAAAATTAGTTTGTCTCATAATATGTTTGGAGCATGGTTCATTTGATGGATGCCCTCAACCTCTTCTCATACTAAACATTTCCAAACTGGATCACTTAGTTCAACTCCCTTATTCTACAGATGAGGGAATTGAGGTTCTGAGGATTTAGGAGACTGGTTCGAGTCACAGATCTTTAAGTAATAAATCCAAGAGCAAGAGCTCAATATAGAGACTCCCAGTCCAATGTACTCTGCACTAAAATAACAGGCCATATATACTATAATTAGGTTGGTTACTCAAAAGAGATCTTTGGAGAAGAAACATTTATTTGACAGGCTGGTATTATTTGGGATCTTTACCAATATCATTTAAATTTCAGTATCATTAAATGCTCATTGTTATTTTTACAATTGACATTAATCTTAAATTTCATTATGCTTTCTTTGAGTAAGTGGCTTAGTTGGATGAAATGAGTATGTGAAAATGAATGATGTAGTTCACTGGGCAAAATTCAGCAGAAAGAGCAAATTGATAGACCTCAAATTTAAGGTTTAGAGAAATGGGGTATACAGGAACACAGATGGAGAAACATTGAGAGGCAATTCAGCTTTATCTTCCCTGGGTAATAGGCTATACAAAGCTAGGAATAACTCTGTCTATTGGTGCTAGTGTGGATCATACGTAATTTCGATGTCTGCCCTTTTTAAAATTATTATATTTTATTTTTAAAGAAGCTTTAGATTACATAAATGTTATATAAAAATATAGGGGATTCCTATATGTCCCACCCCTTCCCCCTCCCACACTTGCCCACATCCTTCATTAGTGTGGTACATTTGTTACAATTGATGAACCCATATTGAAGCATTGTTACTAACCATGGGCTATAGTTTACATTATAGTTTACACTCTGTCCTACACAATTTTGTAGGTTATGACAAAATGTATAATGGTCTGTATCTGTCATTGCAATGTCATGCAGGACAATTCCAATGTCCTGAAAATGCCCCCATATTACACCTATTCTTCCCTCTCTCTCCCCTCAGAACCTCTGATGGCCACTGCCTTTATACAAGTTCTTCCATTGCTAGAATAATAATGAGTCTGTAATAGAATAATAAGTCTACTTTCATTTATTGTTCATTCCCAAATCTTGAGGATTTGGGGATGGTGATATCCACTCTGCTTCTAATTGAGAGGGAGCTTAGATCTTATGGGGCAGATGGATGGAACTATCTTGCTTGCAGTTGCAGACACTCTCTGTTCCTTGGGATAGGCATTGTCCATCATCATCTCCCTGTTAGTTGTCCTGGGTGGGGCCAATGAACTGGAGAGTAGGTGTTACAACTCTGCTGAAGTTTAGGGTCAACTGGCATATGAACAGACCAAAGATTTAAGTCTCTGGGACTTAATATACTTAAGAAGTATATTGCCAATTTTAGGTTCAAATAAAAGGGGCTGAAGAGCCACATGTAGGGAAACTATAAATGAGTCTAACTTTGTTACACTCATCCACTGACAGGATGCTGGAATTCCTGAGCCTGTCTGCCTTTCTTATAGTATCTTATAGTGTCTGAATGTCTCTAGAGCCCCCAGGATCCCTGCTGTTTGAGGTACTGTTTACTTTGGCAGTCAGTGAGATCCTGCTGAGACGTGCATAAACGTAACCTCTGGAATGACCTCCCAACTTAGTTTGAAATCTTTAACCATATAAACTCATTTGTATTTAGCATTTCCCTCTTTTGGTCAAAGTCTTTTTCTGGATACATTACTAGTTGGTGCTTGGTAATAATCCCTCATTGCCAGGAAGGCTCATCCCTGGGATTCATGTCCCATGCTGGAGGTGGGGGTGGGTGGGAAGGTAGTACATTTATATGCTGAGTTTGGCTTAGAGAGGCCACATTTGAGCAACAAGGAGGCTTTCAGGAGGTCACTCTTGAGCAATATTTAATACTAGGCTAAATTTCAATTTCACAAGATAAGGTTCCTAAGTACAATCGTTAACATCAATGTCCTGGCATAATGGTCTGTCTTCCTTCACTAGGCATTGCCCTTGTACTCAGGGAATTCTTGCCATTCTATTAGAGAATGTAGCAGGACTCCCCAGAATAGGAATTCAATATTCTTTCAGTTATTGTGTGGTCTCCCCCACCTGAGACAATGCCCCATGAACACCTGAACATATTCATATGCCTTAGAGGCAAGATGCCTGCATTTTAAATGATAGAAAACTTGTGGAAAATTTCTACAAAGGACAAACTAAAATTGTTCCTGTTGCAGAAAAATTAGGAAGGCTTATGAAGTTAGAGTTTGTTATCTTAAGAAAAGTGAAGGCTAAAACATAACTTATGGGCTATTTTCTTTTTAAGAAATAAAATATGGTTTCAAAAGAATAAGAGGCTTTTACAAGGAAATATCCATCTTCTCTGCATTTTCTTGCAAGGTGGTTCAGGAGAAAATGGGATTAAACAGTAAAAAGAAAATTCAGTGAGACTCTAAGAATGATTAAATATTGAAAGCAAGATTGTAGAATATCTAGCTCCAGAGACTGTTAAAAATGCAATGGGAAGTAATTTGACTTGAATGATTTAGGTTACCCCTGTCTGAGCACAGGGTGGACCCAATAACCTTCTGAGACTACTTCTAGGTCTTTGATTCAACAACCAAGCCTTCTGCCAAATGCTGTGCTGCCAGCACTGAAAAGAATATGCTTTTACTAATTATTGTTGTTCCATCACCTCAGTATTCTTAAATGATTTTCTCTTCCTTCTCTTGATTTTTTATGTTAATGTATGTTTATGAAGAAAAAATCCAACTATAATATCTGCTTAGCTTTCCAGGCCCATGAGCAACATTTGGGTGGAAATTAAGATACTTTAGAGATTTGTGATTTTAGGTAGTAACTTTATAGAAATGTTTCTGCAAGTGGGATTTCTTACCTACTTTAAAATCCACCTGAGCTTTGTTCTAAATAACTTTGGTCAGAGTAGATTTTTTCTTTTATGAAATACCATGTTTAAGTAGGTTTAAAAATAAATGTTAATAGATGTTATAGTCAGAACAAAGATATAGAAATAGTCCCCCAAATCTAAACTACCACACTACTAACAATGCTACTTTAAAATATCTAATTTGTACTCGTCTTTTCCTGTCTAAATTTTCATGTACTGACTGATATATGATGATGGGCATGACTGGACTTGTATGAATTCTTTATTTCCCATACTATATTGGGAGGTGCAATTGTTTCTTAATCCTGCTTATCTCAACTGGACACTTTTTCTTTTCTTTAACACAATGTCCTTGACTTAAGTTTCATCTGTTCTTGGACAATTTTCAAAGACTCTGGTATTTTTTAAAAGTTTGGGAAAGAAAAGGCAGGGAATTTAAGTCTGAGACAATTTGAATAAGTGAACATACTCCCCTACACTTTCTCGTTTTAGGTTTCCAGATTAAGGCTTTTACCTCGCTGCGCTTCCTGTCAGAACCTTCTGATGCCGTCACCATGCGGGGAGGTAATATCCTCCTGAACTGCTCTGCAGAGTCTGACCAAGGAGTCCCAGTTATCAAGTGGAAGAAAGATGGCATCCACCTAGCCTTGGGACTGGATGAAAGGAAGCAACAACTTCCAAACGGGTCTCTGTTGATACAAAACATAGTTCACTCCAGGCACCATAAGCCAGATGAGGGACTCTACCAATGCGAAGCATCTTTAGGAGATTCTGGATCAATTATTAGCCGGACAGCAAAAGTTGCAGTAGCAGGTAGGTGTCGTCTTCATCCTCCTCTTCCCTCTCCTCCTTTTCTATCTCTACTTTTTCTTTCTTTCTGGAATAAGAAAATAATCTTTGCAGAAACAATGAAATTTTTTTTTAAGAAAAAGGAAAAATGTAAAGAGATAAATGTGTAGTCCCTCATGGTGTTGACTTTTCTCCTTGAATTTAGCTTGGAAAACAGCAGAAGGATTTAAGTAATCAACAAAGCATTATGAGGTTTTTAAAAACAAAGCCTGGCACAAGTTGATCCACTGCTTATGTGCAAGGGAAGACTTTTCATTAATACAAGAATATTAGAAAATTAATTTCCTAATTAATTCCATTTTACAACTTCAGTAATGATGAACTTTTGCAATGTTTTTTTTTTTTTTTTTTTTTTTTTTTTCCTTCAGAGGAATGAATTTTATTTTAAGTATAATGGCTTGACCTACACAGTATAGATCTCCAAGTGAGAAATAAAAAGTTCACTAGTATTTCTGAATATCTTGGTGCTTGGTAACATGTTGACTCAACAACTGAAGGATAAGAAGAATGTTTTTTCTTTTCATATGAATACTTAGAAATGATGTAGTAGACTCTGAATTTTCTGAATCCAGGGATATTGTGACTTCTGTCCCACTTATTCTGATTAGAGGGCAACTCATAAGTATTTCCTTTGGCCCCTCTAGTGTTAGACCTGCAGAGGGAGGAATCAGATGTTAACTTGTTTCTATAATGATTTGGCTGAAAGTTGGGCTTTGATTTTTTTTTTTTTCCCTAACATTTTGGTATAGGGCATAATGGAAGACAAATAAACCTGAAATAAAGGTAAAGTTAAGCCATGAAATAGTAAAAGAGATTTGAAGGGCTGCTTTCAAACTTAATCATTAGTTCTCATTATACTATTTGACCCAATAGGCAGTCATTTAATATGGCTTACCTTTCCCATACCCCTTCAGTCATATATCCTAGAAAACTGATGACAATGAGAGCTCTCATTTCCAGTGATATTAGCAACTAGGACAATCAGGCAGGACAACCACTCCCCCATGTACTCTTTGAGTAGGGTGTGAGGAAGTTGAAATCTAAAAGAAGCAATGTCACCAGGTAGTGCTGTAAAGAATTAGCTCTTGTAGATTTACAGTCACTCAGCAAACCCGGCTTCATGCCATTCATCAGTGGCTTCTTTTCTCCACAAAATCTCTCAAATTCACTTAAACCTGATTTTGCCTGAGCAAAGATACTCTGGTGGGTAGGGTCCTCACCTGGAATTAGGTGAGTTGTTAACCTTTCTGGTCTAATCTGGGCTGACCTGGTTTTAGCGTTGAAATTTCCACATCCTAGGAAAGCCCTCAGTCCCAGGTAGGCTGGAATGGCTGGTCACCCTACCCAGAGGTGTTTAAGCCATGGCAGACTACAGTGGGGATAGAGAAAATCCCTTCTACTCTTGAAACAGGTGAGATATAATCCTGATCACGAAAGCCAAGGCTACAAGCCACCTGGGACCTGTGAGTGATGAGTGTTTGAACTTTGATTGATGAGCATAAAGTGCAGAGAGGCCTGAGAGTCCATGTTAATTATTATTGATTAAAGGAGCAAGTGCTGAGGATTAGATAGACAAAAGATGCTTTCTTAGAATGGACTGAATGAAATGGAAAGAGTGCAATTTGATTTTCTCTGGTTTGAGAATTTCTGGACTTTCAGATCCTACCCATCAGTTGTCTATAATACCACCATAGCTCTGCCAAATTGAATGAGTCAGGCTGGCATTTTGATGACTATTCTAAAAGGCAGATGTACATGCTCTGTTTTGTGAAAATGGCCTGATGTGTTGTAGTTTCAGGCTTCCTGATTCTAGATTAACTTTTATGAGTTCTCTGTTTCAATGGAGAAATGAAGAATGATTCCTTCCCTGTGATATATTAAAATAAAGTGGTTTTGACTTTAGCGTTCTATATAAGGATAGGCTCACAGATTCAGTCACTGACTTACAATCTAATATTAGATTGTATCATTTCAAGGCAATAAGGCTGTTCACAGCATTTTAACACTTACCATGCTGTTTGGCAATACAGCATATATCAATGTCATGTCTGCTGAGGTTAAGTTTGCCAAATCACTGGAATGTACAAGGAGCATATATCTTCCTCATCATAAAGACTGTGGACCCGATTTAATCTCTTCTTTAAAGCATTAGCAGTCAATAAACCAGTCACCACTAAAAGGTCATAGTCAGCTTTGCTAGGGTGGGAAAGAAAAAACAAACAAACAAAAAAACCTGCTCTGCCCTCAGATGATGTGATATAGAGTCCATTTAATATCATGCGCCTCTTTCATTTTTACTTTCTCAAAGTGTTTTTGGATAGAAAAAAATGTGGTAAATGAAATGTCTTTAATCAGTCACCACATTTTATGTAATGATCTTACCATACACCATTCCTCCTATTTTCTAGCAACTTTTCAAGTGCTCTTCAAACCCTGAACTCACACTTGTATGGAGAAAGAAGGGGAGTAGGAAAGATATTTAAGGGCTACTCTCCTGTTGGGATTGAATCATGTCTCCCACAAAAGGCTTTTTTAGGACCCAACCTATGACAGCTTGAATTTGGTGAATCCCCCAAAAAAGATTATGTTTTGGAAGTAATCCATTCCTCTGCCCTCTTACTGGAGGTTTCTATAAATGGAGACAGAGAGACACACAGAAAAAGGAAGCTGTCATTTGATCCTGCCATGTGAAAGAAAGGAGAAAGTGGAGAGAGAGAGAGGCTGTCAGGTTCACCTACAGCTGCAGAAATGTAGAGAATCCCCAACAGGCTGAGAGGAGTCCCAGAGTCTAGAATCAGCAAAGCACAGAGGCACAGAAAAAGGCCCCAGCCCATGGAGCAGCTCAAGACTGAGTTGATGAGCCCTGCCATATGCCTGATAGCCCACAGCTGAATCAGGAAGAAAGGGGCGCAGCTGAGACCGAAAAAGGAGGTCCAGAAAGAATCAAGTCCTGTTCCTGGTTGCCCAGCTGAGCTCTGGTAAACAGTAGATTCTGGAGGGAAAGGCAGAGACCTCGGCAGAGATCTGCCACCATCTTCACCACGTGGCAAGACACCAGGATCACCAGTAACTGACTCTGGTGAGAAAGCATCTCTGATGGTGCTTTGATTTGGACATGGCCTTGGGCTTTTATCCCAAATAAATTTCCCATTATAAAGCCAACCCATTTCTGGTACTTTGCATCGGGAGCCCTGTGGCAAAACTAAGACACAAGCCCTGGTCCTGTGGGTGTGGACCGGTTGCAGATAGGGTCTCCTAAGATGTTACTCCACTTAAGGTGTGGTCCAACCGAATCAGGTTGGATTTTAATCCAGATTACTGGAGTCCTTTATAAACAGACTGAAATTCAGTCATTGAGAGGAAGAAAGCCATGGAATGAGGAGAAACCAGAACTCAACAGAATCCAGAGGAGAAAAATATCCCCATGTACACTGCCATGTGATTGAAAGCTTATCTGCACCACTACCCCCTTATCTCTGGGGGAATAAAAGTTCAATGCCGATGTTTAAGAAAATCAGATGAAAACTGAGTGCCACTGAATAATCAGGGAAGTAGCATCTTATTTCACTTCCCCTGATACCTCTACCACTACCTGTCCACCTACCTAGCCCCCCTCCCTCCACCCAGCTCACCTCCTCCTCTGGGGCCTTTCAGATTCACAGTTTCAACTCAAGTTACCTATGCTGCCTGTATTTACCTTCTTGGGGATGGGGTGGGCCCTGTCACCTCCTCAGCTGAAGCAATACTGACCACAGGATAAATCACAGAGCATTGGTGTTTAGTTAGTGTTGTCTTTCATTAACGCTTGAGCATTTAAGTCTTGAGTATTAAAACTACTGACTTGGTTTTGTTTAGCACTCTTTGCAAAGTAAATTCGTATGCATTATCTCATATTCCTCAAAAAAGCCTTGTGATAGGGGCACCCAATTTGAGAGCCACGGAACAGACTGAAAGAAGTGATTTTATACAAACAGAGACTGGAACTCAGATTGCCTAACTCTGGCCACACATTTATTGCCTTGTCATTTTGCTTCTCAATCTATGGACTAGATTTAAGGTAATGAATAATTTCTCATTCATTCAGTCATGTATTTTTAACCTTTGAAACTCTCTGAAATATAAACTAAGGGAAAATCTCCCAAATATAAACTAAGAGAAAATAATAATAAAAAGAAACTTGATTTTATTTATCCACTTAGTCCCTTGAAAATATCAACTCCTTATTGGAAAACACTATGATTTGCATGTTTTCTTCTAAAATAAGAACAACTTGCTATCATGAAATAGGCTAAATAATGATACACCATAAATCTCTACTGAATATAGAGATGTAAGTTTATAAATTGTCTTTCTAGGAGCAAGATTTCAGTTATCTTTTATCTTTGTGAGTGATTTTATAATCCAGCCAATTTTGCATTTTTTCCCCTTGAAAATCAAGAAAATAAAAAGCCAAGTAAATTGCATTTACTGGAGTTGTTATTTCATTCAGGGGCATATTTTTTTCTTCCCTACTACAATAGATGTTTCAAGATGCAAATTGTGGCACTCTGCTTTTAAATAACACACGCATTATAATTAAAATTCGCCTGTGCTTAAAAAAATAATTAGTTACTTGAAGAGTTGTTTCAATGAATTCCCTTCCAGAATGCCTCCCATTTAAATGAGTTATGAAATAATTAGTGAAAGCATATTATGGTGAGAGAAGCTAGAATCACCTCAGCAGAATGGGGCATTTTGTGAAATGATAACCTGACCTTTACATTCTTACTTAAAAGGTAGCAGAAAAAGGAGCTTGTCTTAAGAGAAGGGAGAATAAACCACATTGCCTCAGGTCACGCAAATGTTATATAAAGGAAACAGCAAGAAAAATGCTCAGATTCCTTCTCTCTACAGGAACAAATATAAGAATCTTGCCGAGAAGGTCAGGTTCATCCAGTGAAGCAGTTTGGAAAATGTATCCCAGGGCCCTTGAATACTTGCAATTCTATTTTGGGAGGTTTCAGTCACAAAGCAAAGCCTTTCATTTTAAACTGATTGAGATATTGTTTATTTTCAAATGATGAGCTGCAAAATAGATTGTTCTGACTCCATATTCTTAATGGTCTTAATTATCTACATTTTGCTAAATGTTCTTCTAGTTTTGTGGTTAAAACATGAGAAAGAAACTATAAGAAAGAAATGTGGTGTTATAAGTAACCATTATATATGTGCAAATCTTATAATTTCCCCTTAAAGTTACTTCCAAATAAAACTGGGATAATTATCAACATGCTCCAGTGCCTACTCTCTCTCTTACTTCCACACTCTCAACTTAAATAATTGTATTTTAAAGAGTATGATTTTAGTTGCCTCTTTCCTAAGTCAATTAACTCCACAATAAAATTAAAATAGAAATATATTCCTGAAAAATATATAGAGTGGAAAGACATCTTCTACATTATAAAAATTACAATAGAGAACTTGACAGGGCTTTGTATGGTAGAAACATCAACAAAATAACTTTTAAAAAAATCTTCCCAACCTTTCATTTCCCTTTCTTTGTTATGCATTCTAATTCATGTGACAATGGAAATAGTTACTTATTCATTCTAACTTTAATCAGTATTTTAGGATTACTGTTTTTAAAATTTAACCCTTAAGCTAGCCACAGTGTGATTTTTACTGGTACTGTATTGAAAATGTCTAAAATAACTCAGTGATAGCAACCAAAAATTATTTTGAATTCTAGAAGACCCCTTTGGAATATAAAAACTTGATTTCTTGATCAATGTCGGCTACCAAAGACTTAAATCCTAATAAGTGGAAAAATTAGGTAGCATAATTGTAAATCTTTGATGAACATATGACTGAATAAATTTAATAAAGCATTTTCACTTTTATGAACCTATCTCTGGTACTGATTTATTCCCTTTCATGTTTTTTATGTACAGAGTAAAAATTTGTTATTTAAATTCAATATTAAATAAAGATCTTATAATAAGAAGTCTATTCCACTGGTCATTTCTCAACAATTGTAATTGTTAAATATATCTATTATTCAGTAAAATTGAGAAAATAAATCAGAAACAATTGATTTCTAGTGATTAGGCAGCCATGGAATCCACAAAGGAGCCACATATACTTGATGTTGCAAATAACTTGTTAGGGTCCTCAAATCATGAGTTTAGCATAAAACAACAACAACAACAAAAAAAAACAGTGAAAAATATTTTTGATAGCAACTAAATAAGTCCATATAGTAGGTCCCAAAGCTGTCTCCTCATATCAAGATATACTGTGTGTATGCATATTCTTTTTTCTTTCTTTCTAAACTGCCACTAAGTGCTATAGTTGTGGGCTTCCTATTAAAAGACAAAGCCTATTGCCTTAGCCCCGGAGGAAAGAGTGTTTTCCATGGAAAAGCTATGTTTGAAAAACCTCTATAGCATCTCAGGAGTAGGCCCTAAATGCCCCTCAGGTGATGGAGATGGCATACTCTAACTGGACGCATGTAGCTGCTGAGCTCACATTTCTACATGCAGGTACACCCCATGATTGTGTTTCCCAGGGTAGCATGCCTTACTCACAATCCCAGTGTTTGCATTTAAAAATTGGGTAGATATTGGTATATCTGGCATGTATGTGTGTGGAGGGGTCTATATTCTATCTTGCATGTTTCCCGTTATGATCTTTAAACAATTGGATTTATACTATTATAAATATTTATATACTAAACTAGTTCACCCAGCGATATTTAGACATAAACACAAACCCAAACATACATTCACACACCTTTCCATTTATCTGGTACTCCCTAGCTAAGCCTCTACATCAAATGCATTGACAAATACCACAATAATAAAATCTACTTTTTCTATTTATAACCTCCATACATTATCCTATTGTGTACATTTTTGAAAAGTGCATTTTACACACAGACACACATACACACAAATCAATTTAAATGTAACCCTGAGGCTTTATCACCCTTAGTAAGGGCTGCTCATTGGGTTTCATTTACTCAGATTTTACTTGGAGCTTTTCACCAACTAGAAGCCTATTTAAGAAAGTATGTTAAATATTAATAAAGCTGATATGGCTTCAACATTAAATTTCAGTGCTGGTTGATTTTATTGGATTAGATTTTTGTGACCCCTCTTGTAAGGGAATTCATATTCAAAGGCTGGAAGAGGCCATAAAAAGTAATTAGTATTACTTTGATCCAAGCACTGGTTCTAGGGATATCCTTTTGGTTTCATGGGGGATTGAGCCCTTCATGGGCTAACTTCGTGGCTATTTCTCTAAGATTATTTCCAGCTGGGTCCCAGCCCAGGGGGTGCCTAGGTTTTGTACGCTGTGGTTGCAGATATAATAAATGTTCCTTGTGACCCCTCCCCACCCTCCCCCAACACATATTACATATATCTGGTATATGTTTCATTGATTTTCTTGAGGTGTAATTCATATTCATAATTCATAAAATTCACCCTTTAAAAGTGCACAATTAAGTAGCTTTTATTTATTCACAAAGTTGTGCAACCATCACTACTATCAAATTCCAGAATATTTTCACCACTTCACAAAGAAAGCCCATACCCATTAGCGGTCACTCTGCAACCCCCAACAAGCCCCTGACAACCGCTAATCTACTTTCTGTCTCTCTTGTTTTTAACGTGAACAAGATGATCTGATTCTCGTGTAAATATTATTCTGTAGGTTGGTTTTTCACTTAATGGCATATCTTGGACATCTTTCCATGTCTATCCTTAGAGATCAGTCTTATAGTTTTAAAATTCCTGCATAGTATTTCATGGTTTACCATTTGTATATTGCTAGATATTTGGTTTGTCTCTAATATTTCGCTTTTGACAATAATGCTTTAATGGATATTGTCTTTAATAGGTAACCATTGGTGCATATCTTTGAAATTTCTCTAAGACAAATACCTAGAAATGTACTTGCTGAGTGAAAGGTTATGAGCATTTTAATAGATACTGGTGGATTCTAGAATATTTTGTTAGCTTGGACCTAAAATCAGAGGGCTTGGATTATTGCCAATGACTGAGCAAGTAGAGATGGCTTCTCTTTAACTTAGGAGTAGCAACAAGTTGACACTATTAATGAACAGCCACAAGCTTCTTAGATATAGCCACCTAGTTGAACACATCTCACCTGTGTCCTTGGGTCTCCTGTCCTCATCTGTCCCTACCCCCACCTCCCACCCCCAGTTCTCTAAGAAATGCCTGTTTGCTGTGAAAGGAGTCTTCTAATAACTGTCACTCCATGAAATGACTTGGGGTTGAGGCTACTCTTAGGGCCAAACGAAAATTTTCCATGTTCTATATATTCTGTTAGAAATAGCATTTAGTCATATCTGCACGAAATAGAGGATTTAAAACTTTATCTAGTATACTAAAGACCCCCAAGCTTGAGCCCCACCTGGCCTCTAGCTTCTTCTCTAACTGTGCCCATATTCATGCCTTCAGTTTTCACAGCAGTTTCCTAAACACGCCCTACTCCGGTGCCCAGGGCTTTACACACTTTCTTCTGTGTCATACTTTCTCATCCATTTGGTTCACTCTTGCACTTTTTTCCAGACCCAAGTCATGTAGCTCATCTTCAGGAAGTTTTAACTGGACCCCTAGATCAGGAGAGGATTCATCCCTTTTGTGCTCACAATAACCTGTGCTTTCCCCTGAGGTGACAACAGAGCACACGACACTATGCCCTTGAAATACTGCCCGCCCGGCCCCACAACTCCTCCGCCACACAATAACGTCATGAAGACACCGATCATGTAACAAATGTGTTAGCTCACCTAGGCTGTCAGACTCTTGAGAACCTCGTAAGTTGCGTCGCGTGGGTGGTGGTTAGCAGCACGGGCTTCAGAGCCAGCTGGAGAGCATTGTGGATCCTAGCTCCAGCTCCTCCCTAGGTCTGTAACCCTGGGCCATCTGTGGAAATTTTCTGGGCCTGGTTTCCTCATCTGTAAAATGAGGCTGAGAGGTAATGTCTACCTGAAAATATTTTTGTGAATATAATCAATTAACGAGTCAGCAGAGGACTGACCTAAAGCATAGTAAAGGGCTCAACCCCAAAACAAGCTTTATGAAAAGTGAGGAACTGGAGTAGCACCGAAGGTACCCTAAATACCCTGCAGCAAATGGGAAGAGAGAAACCCATGAAGAAGCCCCCTTGAGCCCTGTAGGGGCAAACGTCCACCTACCCTGCATACTCTGTGACTTTCTGGCCTGGCTCCCATGTAAAGGCTCACTCGTCCCCATCCAGATGGTGCTGTGCAAAAATGTGGGGTCATAAGTGACTCTTTGAAGCTCTTACCATCAGTACTCTAGGATCAGTAAATAGCTTTCAGGAATTTGATTTTATTCTTCAATGATTTTGAAATACAACATCACTTAATTTTAACTCAGCCAAAAGTCAGCAATAAAGTTCCTCATTATTTTAAAGATCTTTTTTTCTGGACTAGCAAACCTTGTTGGGACTCTAGCCTTTCTAGAAAGATATGCAAACTCCAAGTTGGCCAGTTTCCCCAGATGGCCTTTAACATATCATGACAGTAAATGGACATTAAAGATAGAAAGATATTACAGCAGTTAAGAGATTGAGACTAATGCTATGACTTGGATTAATGGCTGTTTTCATACAATCTTGATTATTAATAATGAATTTAGAAAATTATCCCCCATTTTTGCTTGTTGTCTACTTGTATTAAAAAATGCAAGTAGTCATCATATTTTACCAGAAGGTCTGAATTACTTTCCTCCAACACTAAGCTATCTTTTCTAATTTTTTTCCCATAAATTTGTGTAAATATCTACACTACAAATGTTTCTGGGTTTTTTTTAAGGCTTTTTGAAAGGCTTTTCATAGAAAACATTTTAATGATCAGCATTATTTTTGTTGCCTGTGTAGTTATATAAATAATTTCAGTCTTTTCTCCACCAAAACTCTTAAAATTTAACATGCCTTCAGAATATGTATATAAGATTAAAAGATAATGCTGCCCCAATACACCTTTTAGAGCTTTGGCAAGAAAATGTGAGTGCATGGCTGAGAATATGCGTGTTAGGCCGGGTGACAATAACGAGGAAGTTTATAAGTGAAATAGCACTACAAACGGTACCACAGTTTGGAGGAGGAAAGCAATTTGGTGAAATGAAAGATGTTAAATGTTTTAATTTTGTTCTATGCCAGTAAAATCTTGTAAAACAAGGTGACATATTAAATTTTCTATACTACAGTGACTCTGAGAGCCTGGCAACATTTTCATTATAAACTCTATTTTCAGAGCTTTGTAACTCAGCTTTAAGAATCCACTCTGACCTGACATTTGGAGTGCAAGGTCTTACCTGGGGAACATGTGTTTCACATGTTTTAAAAATGATGAGTTTATCCATTTCTCAGTATGTAATGAATAACCTTTTCATACTTTTTCGCTTGGCTGCTGTGTCTCAGAAATTGAAGGCAAAGGACTTACATGTAGTAGGTCGCCAATGCGGAAAAAAAATCTACAGATGTGGTCAAGAGAGTTCAGGGCTGCTGGTTTTCAGTACTGAGATGCACCATCCTGCTAGCAATGCAACCCATCATGTAGAAAGCAACGAGCTCTGACACAGTGCCATCAGCATTTTGGACCAGTCTGGGTGCCACCCAGAGATTACACTGTCCAAATCTCTGCAGAAGGACCCTATTTGGAGGATGCCTAATGCCCTGCCTGTGTATGTCAACCCTTGTAAAACAGCGTGGGAGGGAGGTATGGCCTTTTTCTAATTTTTCACAACATTCTAATCTTGCTGGCTTATTGTTTTCTTTAGCATGTGTGCGTGTGTTTCCATCAATCACGATTAACACACAGCTGATATTTATTAATAATATAGCCTCACACTTTGCTATTTAGAATATCTGTAGCTAAATCTCCTGAAGTATTACTTTCTGGAAAGTCATTATAAACAAGTGAGGGAGAACAGAACAAGGAGGCAACAGAAGAGAAAAACACATTTTAGCATTTGATACCAAGCCTTAAAATTTTTTGAGGACAAACTACCTATTATGGCTTCCCCAATATGTCAAACATGGGCTATCTAGGGGAAAAAAAAGGAAAGCCCAATAAAATATGTGGTAACAAGTCTTCAGTTCTAGGTTGTTTCAGGAGAATTCTAGGTCTCACTCCCTGGTATTTATTCACTATTATTGTCCGCAGACCAAATTGCATTATATTTTGATAAGACTGTGAAGGGCATGTTAAAATATGAGAAACCCCCAGTTTATAATCCTAGCACTTGTTTCCACTGTGTGAGAACCAACTTTGGGCCAGGTACCCATCCCCCACTCCCACCCTGAATACCCTGCAGTACTACTTCTATTTTATAGAGAAGACACGGGGCAAGCAGTTAAAGTAATTTGTTCCACACCTAATGAATACCAAGGCAGGTTCTGATCCCAGGTCATTCAGACCTTAAAACCCATATTCTTTTGTCTAAACTACCATGATTTTGTTTGTTTGTTTTTAATGTGTACAAAGAGATCTGTTTCTATTCATACTTTTCTATCAGGATCATGCTTTGTCAAAGCCTGTAAGTGGCTTAAGTTTTTCAATGGAAAATGTTAGGCTATGAGGGTTCTACCTCCAAAAACAAACCAACAAACAAAAATCAGAGGACAAAAGGACTTGAAGTGCTCTATTTAAATGGAATCCAATTTCCTTTCCAAATTCTTTCTCAGGGCATCATCACTCTTTCCCCACCAACCGGCCCCTCTTCCTGTTTGCCCAACTCAGTGAATGGCACCCCACCCACAAAGCCCCCAGCCAAAAACCTGGGCATTAAACCTCTCTCACTCACCCTCCCTCTGCCTTTCCATTCTAATCATGAAAACCCCCATCCACTCTCTCTGGAAACACTTTTAGTGCATTTCTTTCCTCCGTGTCCACCAGTGCCATCCACACGGAAGCTGTCACCTCTTGCCTGCTGCTTCTACAATAGTCTGTTAGCTTGTGAGTTGTCTTTTTAAAATGTTTGCCCTCATTCATTGGTTTCCTATGTTTTTATTATCACGACTGAACTCCTTAACGTGACCTAGAAGCCCTGTAGAATGTGCTTCCCGCCCTCCAGCCCTATCCTCACTTTGCCTCTCCTTTCTCCACAGCCAACTTCATTCCCTGCCAGTTTCCTCACAAGCCTCTAGCCATAATGGCCTTTTTCACTTCCTTGAACACTTCAAGTGTTCATGTTCCTTGAACCCTTCCTTTCTCCCTTCATCAAGACTTGGGATATGGAGCAAACTCTGCCACACCTACTTCAGTCAATTTCCCTGGGATATCTGTTGATTTTTTTTTAGTTCTCATTGCTAACCATTATCAGAGTACCGAGTCCTAAGTGTCCTTCTTAACACTTACCAAGTACAATTTTATTATTATTTTTTTGTTAGTATCTGCCTCCCCCACTAGACTGGAAGCTTCCTGAAGGTAGAAGGAACCATACCTGTTGTCTTCACTGATGGATTCACAGTGAGCACAGTATCACAGAGTCTTAGTATCTTTCCAGAGTCATGGACTGTTCCTGAACTTGAGTCATCAGCAGGGCAGGGGAGCAGAGGGTTAGACCTGTGGTTCCTGGAGCCCAGAGCATTTCTGTTTACCAGGAGTCAAACTATCAAATCATGAGTCAAAATGACTTTAGCTATCAGTGTATAGGTACAACCTAGTTTGGGGATTGAGAGAGTCACGGAATCTTGGATTTGAAAAGATAAAAGTCTGTGTATAGTAGCCAAACCTTTTATAATGACCTTAAACCTGGAGCATTAAAGGATTCAAAGTTCATTCTTCCTTCCGATCCTTCAGGGCCCCAAGGTCCAGGGACAGTTTGTGGACTGTCCACATGCCAAGGCGAATTTGACACTCACTTTTCTTGGCCTCTTCTTCCCATTGGGCCTCCACAGAGGAAAATTCTTTCATAGTTTCCGTTCTTTCGGAATGTCTTAATTGCCTCTATTCTTTCCATTAGTGAGGAGGGTCTCCTGCCCTAGGGTTATGAGAATGCCCAAACACAGGACACCTAACCTGTATAGATGAGCAGGGCAGGAGTTCATTAGCCACAAAGACTCATGGTCTGGGGAGGAGGACACCACTTGCCATGGAGGGCCCATGGAGATTACACTTGGAAACAGTATCCCAGAGGTGGCAGTGGGAGCAGCTTTGTGGTAAGAAGAGGGAAGTGTGCTTCCTGGTTCCAGATAGAGGATGTGTTTGGCTTGTTTGAATAATTCTGTGGGCTGGCAGGGAACTGAAACCTACTCAGGGTTAATGCAGGATCTGCGCCTGGTGCCCTCGATATAGAGGGTCGTTTGGCCAGGGGACCTTATCCTCAGGAGCAGAGTGAGAAGGGGAATTTGTAGTCAGGCTATGTGAGGCCCTCTCTGTTTCACCAGATGTACAGGCAGCACATAATATTGGCCCGTAATTCTATGCCTTCTACCACAAATGCCTTCCACTTCAGAGAGTAGTTTTCAAATGCTTACAAGTTTGCTTTCTAGCCTCCAGTGGATTGATTAATGTGTCCTCAGGAAGAGCTGGTGCTTGAGCAAGAGCCCCATGTTCAACCCTTGAAGCAGGTGCAGGGTGGAAACAATACATTTTTTAAAATGCAGCAAAGAAAAATCCTCATTCACATAAAATGAAATCATTATTTAACATAAATGAGTAAACTGATAATGAAATTATTTTTCAGTTCTACTTAACTTCAAAAATAAATTATTTATTCAGACTAAAAGGGATATGTCTGAGCCCCTAATTAGATGATATTCGTGACTTCTTTGGATCTTTCTTCCTTGAATAGTCATGAGTTTCCTTCCAGAGGCTGAGGATGGACACATTTCTCCCCTATATTCCAGGAGTAGACAGGCTGGCAACTTCCTCTACGTAGAAACGCTAGTGAGGAAATGGCCAGAACACAAGGATTTTTTTGGAGCATTACACTCTAATACGGGAATACAAGTGGAGATAAATATCTGAGAGTTCTCCAACAATAGTTTTTCTGTGCTTCTCTACTGAAGGAGGTGGGAAATTTTTCATGATCAAGTCTCCCATAATATTAAAATATCTTTTTCTCTCTGACCTCCTCTCTCATATTTTAATTAATTCAAGTTCAGTGCTTCTTAAATTCTTAAATTTGGGTGTATCAAAATCTCCTGGAAAACTTGGTAAAAATACAATGCCCAGGCCCTGTCCTATTTCAATGAAGGTGGGCCTCTGTCTTCTTTATCAGCTCCCCAGGTGATTCTGGTAACACCAAAGTTCAATATGTATATGGTTTCAAGTTTATTCAGAATGGTTTCATGTTTTCTTATTCTATGATAGACTTTTATTTTTCATAATGTAGCTGTTTGCTCTATGTTTACTATAATTGTGTCCTTTTTTGATTATGGGATGCCCACTATTAACACGTCTTCTTTATTGGAAGGCATTTTAATGACAAACACTTAGATAAATGGTAATATTGTCAATTCATGATGAATATTTCTTAGTTTAGGAACTTTATGTTAACAGTTATTCTTTCAAGAATATACCATTGTATTATAATTAAAACAACAAGTAAACTATAATATCAGGAGAATAATAGTGAGAGGTCTAAGAGTATACATTGGGGGTACCAGCAAATTATTTTGGAGGCAGCCTGTTGAAATGCATCTCTATGGACTGCTGTGGGTTATGGCTGAAGTGATGTGATGATTTGTGTTAGAATTTTAATAAGTTTAGAGTTTAAAATTTATTCTGCTTTGAAGCCCTTCTCTTTGACTAGTTAATGTCCAAGGTACTTAATCAAAGAAACTACCATAGGAGGTCCTAATAATAATACCATAAATCAAAACATAAAAGCATTTCTTTAGGGTCAATGTCAGAGCTGGCTGTGTTCTCTGCTTAATATAGCAGACTAGCTCAGATTAGACAGGACCTGCCTTCAAAGAGGTTTCAGTCCAGTAGAGTATATGATCCATGAAAATACTTGCTTGTTTGTTTTCTTCTTCATCTGAAGACTCAGTGGAAGCTGCAATTCCCCAAGGAATGTTTTAGCATCTTATCATTAATTCTTTGTATTTAAAATTTGAGTCATGGTAGTACAGTACGCATCTATCTCCTCCTTGCTTCTCCTGGAGATTTCTTGTTTCAACATATGTCAATGTAAGTGGATATTTTTTTTCTTTCCAAGATGATGAAATTTGTGAATTGGTTAGTTGCTTGGGTTTGAATACTATGGGTGTAGAGTCTGAACAGAATGAACTGTATGGCTGTGGATGTCATAACATGATACTTCAAACCCTTTATGCTTTTAATGGGGAGAGTAGTCCCGGGGACTGCTGGAATGAACAACAGCGACTGGGAAGGACTTTGTGGGGGAAAAAAAAATGGTAATTTGAATGGAGGAGACTGGATTTAAGATCCTTGGCTTCCAGAACTCTATGATCTATGTGTTAAAGTTTATGTTTTCAATTAGTTATACACCTGAAACTAGGATCCTCACCTTTCAATTCCCAATATCGAAGATTTTTCATTTTATCTTATGAACACATCAGTTCTGTGATCTGAGAGTCATTTGGAGTTAAAGTGTGCACTGAGAGTCTGGATGTACATGCTGACCCAAGCTAGCACCAAAGGGAAGGGCCATCCTTGTGTTTTATCTCTTTGCGAATTCCATTTCAAGATAACTTAGTCACCAAATATTATTTGTCTCCCCAACAAGACTTCAACTACTGACAGGAAAATATTATATGAATTGAAAAGGTGACCTGCAAAGTAATAATAAAAAAGAAAACTTAAGGATATCTATAGACAACAGATTGCACCAATTTTTGGAAAATAGAAGTCAGATGCAAAAAGAGAGAAATGAATCAAGGCCAAAGAAGATTTCCCTGATGGCAATCTCCTGGGATGCTTGTTAAATGTACCAGCTTGTAATTACCAAATTGATGTGGGGCCTGGGAAGGCGTTCTATAACAAGAGACCCAGGTATCTGTGATATTCAGGCAAGTTAGGGAAACTGGCCTACAGCAGGCCTCACCTGCAACACCTGGACGCTTTTAGAAATGCAAATTATTGGGCCCCATCCCAGACCTATAGCATCAGAGACTCAGGGAGGGGTGAAGACCAGCAATCTGTGTTTTAACAAGTGCTCCAGGTGATTCTGATGCACACTCAAGTTTAAGAACCACATGCCTAGCGCATGCCTGGATGGGTTGCAGCTAAGGTGGGTGCTGATGTGCCTGGCAGAATTTTGAAGAAGCTTGAGTACCAAGGAAACTGGCAAGGTAGGTATGTGGGAAGGAAAGGGGGTAAGGAGATTAAGGAAGAGGAAGGCTATTAATGAAATATCCAGACAAACAACTGACTATGCTGCCTAGTTTCTTCTCTACCCATGTGTGCAGAATACCCAGCAAATTAGCCATTACTTCCTAGGTAAAAAGAGAAGATTCTTCTCTAAAAACATGAATGAACTGTCTGGGGGGCCTAGAACAGCACAGACCTCTACATTCTGGCACTGAGAGGTTCCCAGCACAACAGTGAGCTCCTTGACCACTCACCTTATCAAAGTCCGACAGTGACAGTCCCACTGATCTATATAGAGACCCCAGGTAAATATTTCCATTAGCTGATACTCAAATATAAAATTTCAATGAAGGCTCACCAAACATTTAAAACTTTTTATGATGTAACAGAGAAAGGCAAAGGTAAACAAGCAGAAAAATAATCCCAAGATAATTCGGGGCAGCACAGAACTTAAAAATAAATTCTAGTTAGTACTTTTGAGAATTTTCAGAAAATGTTGTATCCACAAACCAATACTAGGAAGCTGAGAAATATATAATTGGAGAACAAAAACAAGCTCCTGAAACAATTTTAAATATTTTAGCAGAAATTTAAAAATTTCAGTAGAAGTGTTGGAGAATAAACTAGAGGAAACTTCTAAAAATGTCTTATTAAATAAAAAGATAGGGGGGAATGAAAAGATAGGTGGATCAAGGTCTGGTATCTAGCTAATAGCAATACTAGAAGATGGAAGAGTTGAAATGAATAGAGAAGGCATTTTTTAAAAAATCAGTAATTTTTCCTACATGTCTTCTAATTGAAAAGTCCTGTCAATCGTTGAGCTAGATAAAAGAAAAATCGTATACTGAATCTGTTACGAGATTTAAGCAAAGTCAAAGTTTCCAGAGAAAAAGAAACATGTACACACAAAGCATATGCAGAAAGGTCAACAAACTACTTCTTAGCACACTTAGAAAACAATAATGCAATGCTTCTTATTTCTTCGGGAAAATTATTTCCAGCCTAGAATTACTTAAAGAGCCAGACTATTAGTCAAGTGAAAGGATAAAATAAAAGTACTGTCAGATACTCAAGGGCTCAAAAAGTTTACATCGGATACCTTTCTCAGGAAGTTACTTGGAACCAAGAAGTTAAGAAAGAGAAAGTGATTGATCATCAAGAGGCCTGGGACTCCTTGAGGTATAAGATGAGTCATGTACAGGGCTGAATCCTATCTTTATTTAAAATATTGCAGTTTCTTTCATCCTGGATGTTTTGCATTAACTTTTATTTTTTTAAATTTCATTATAAGATAGCATTTATCTTGAAATTGAGGCTTTTTGATGCCCCCTTAAATTTTTTTTAAAATTTAATTTAATTTTTATTTTTTATTTTTTATCTATCATTGTTTTATTAGAAAACTTTCCAATGTATGGAAAAGTTGGAAGAATTTTTCTTGTGACTGTCCATATGCCCCCCTTAAATTTTGAACCTGAGGCATATGCCTCACTAGCCTCATCCCAGCCTTGACTAGCATATTAGTTTCTTGTGGTTGCTGTAACAAAGCACCACAAACTGGGCTGCGTAAAACCACCAGTTGATTTTCTCACAGATCTGGAGGCCTGGAGATCAAAATCAAGGTGTTAGCAGGTTGCACCCCCTGGAGGCTCTAGGGGCGAATCTGTGCCTTTTCCAGCTTCAGTTGGCTTCAGTCATTCTTCGGTTTGTGGCCGCACCCTCCTACCTCTGCCTCCATGTCCTCCTCTACTGTGACTTCTCTTAGAAGGATGCTTGTCATTGCATTTAGGGCCCACCTGGATAATCCAGGATGATCCCCTCATATCAAGATCCTTAACTTAATTACATCTGCAAAGACCTTTTTTTTTTTTTTTTTTTTTTTCTTCCCTCTCCCTCCAAATAAGGTCACATTCAGAGGTTCCAGGGATTAGGATATATGCATATCTTTGGGGGTGGGGTCATCTTCCAGCCCACCACAAGTAGCAAATAGTGGATACAAAGGAAAAGAAAACAATGGAGGAAAATCCCCAAATGTCAACTGGGCAGTTGACAAAGAGGGCAACCAGTCCAGATTAGAATAGAAGAGGGTCTAGGAGCCAGGTCTCCAGAATAAAAAGACTTGCAGATTCGAGACTGGCCCAGGTAAAAAAAAAAAAAAAAAAAGACTTGCAGATTATGGAAAATTTGAAGGAGAAATTTAGACTATAAATGCAAATCATTTTTAAAAAGGAGATAGAAATGTAAATTCCTAGAAAAACTAAAATCTACAGCAAAATTAAAGGTAATTATTATGTGCTACCTGGTCCATCAGCAAGCAATATTTACATAATATACATATTTACATAATCCTGACAATATAAATGATGTTTATTAATTTTGACCTTTTCAAATCAAACTATAGACATTGCACAAGACATAATTAAAGCTTTCCTGAAAAGGTAACAGAATTTATGGCAGAAGGTAGATGACATAAAGGGAAAGAGAGCTTTAAAAAAAAAAAAAAAAATGGGTAAGTGCAGGAATAGTCTCTTCTTAAGTATAAAATTAAGAAGTATTATCAATCATTGACAGAACAAGAAATAAGGAGCCAAGAGTATTATATTATTTGAAAATGTCAATGATAACCAATATAGATAATTCGAATAGCAATATAGCAGAAGGAGGAAGTGGTGATGTGAGCTAAATCCTCATCAATCATAGTAAGAAGTCACTAAATGTCTAAAATTGATAAAGAAATGCACATACTATTTAGAGTAGCAGAAGGAGACACCTGTAGTTTTTAATAGGGGAAACTATGTATATGGTTGGGGATGGTAATTATATGGGAATTTAGTAATTTCTGCATGATTTTTCTGTAAACTGAGAACTGGATAAAGGTAGGATTTCCTTTTTTCTCACTTAAAAGAGACAAACAGAAGACAAGCAAGAAATATTGACTATCTACACAATGGCAAACTTTTGAGGGCAGCCAAATTGCACTAGAAACATCTCTGATTTATCGCTAGGGAGTATGAACACAGAATCTTAAAGAAGAGCTAGTGGATGATACATTCTAAGGACTAATGTGCTACCAGTAACAGTGAATTCCAATGACTTGTATCCTAATATCCAAGGGAGTGCAGAAAAAGTAACTGGGCTCATGAGTGTTTTTCTAAAGTCTAAAATTGTCTAATGGAAACCATATAGCTGCCAAGGTTATTATTTTAACTGGGATTATATAATCTCATTTAGGTAACTGAGATTAAATGATGCTAATTAAGAGTTTTACTCTTACACACACATTTGATTCATACCATCAGGAAACTAATATCATTATAACTTGCCCCTGGGAAGGGAACAGAGCAGGAGTAAGAGTGCAAGAGCCTCATGAACTCCAGGAAACTGTGCCGGGTTAGCACGGTCTACACCAAGGAACAGCAGCAGTAGCTGGAGAAACACTGAAAAGAGCAAACATCCAGCCTTCCAAGCTGTGGAGAACCTGGCCAGAAGACTGCACCTGGACGAGTATCAAGTGCAAATATGTTTCAAGAACCGCTGGGCTAGAGATGCTCACCAGCAGAAACACCAGCATCTACAGCCACCAGCAGGGGAACCCGGGTGGCAGGGGAGGAGTGCCGAGTCAGCCAGGCAAAGGCCACCAGCCTCTGCTGGTTTCCTGGCTCTAGAAGCAAAATCTGTTATCCGCAGCCACAGCCAGGTATGTGGGGTTTGCCAAGGGCAGGGTGCCTCCCTTACCACGACTGATGGGTGTCAAGAAGGGGCTGGCTCTAGAGATGCAATGACCCCAGCACTAGGTAGTGACTGAATTGTTAGGCGCTTACACATCCTTCCTGGGGAACCAGGTGTGTTGTTCCTGCAACTGTGGCTTGTTGGTCTTCACAGCTGGTTACTATTCATTCCATCATGTGAATACACCGCCATTTATTTGTCTAATCCACCTTTGGACATCAGCTTGTGTTCACTCTACCATCACAAATGCAGTTGTAATATTCATTTCCCTGAGGATAATGAGTCTGAGCACTTGTATTTTAATCTGGCATGTAGGATTTGTAAAGTGTTTATTCATGGTTTTGTGTTTTTGTTTTTTGACCTTTTTTTTTTGTCTGATTTTTAAAGTTGTTTTGAATTCTTTTTTTTTTTTTTTTTTTTTAAATATAACCCACCCCCCCTTGGCAGTAAACCCATTGCAAACATTTTCTCACGTTCTGTGTTTGGCTTTTTACTTTTTTATTCTTGGAGTATCTTTTAGTGAATATATGTATTTAAATTTATTAACTTTAATTTTACATTGTCCATTTCACTATTTCTGAAATGCTTTGGGGACCATTAAAATGTTGTCCAGTCATTGGCAGACTGGTATTTTAGCAAAATGCAATAAGATGAAATTATATTTAAAAAAGGCATTCCAGATACAAACACAATTTTTAAATTAAATTCAATAAACATAAGATTGCCCTGTCAAATTGTCATTTCTCTGTGTCTACTTGCCACATTGCATACTGGTAACAAAGTGTGCGAATGGGACAATTGCAGAAGGTATGATTTGAGCAATGATCTTGTTTTATCTATATATTTAAATCATTTCTTTCTTTTCCTGTCTTGCTTAAGAAGCTGTGCCCTGCTCAGAGTTTTGAAAATATTCTGTTTTGTTTTTCTAAACTTTCACTTTACTTTCCTCATTTAGGCCTTTTAATACACATGGTTGTTGTATATGGTGGGAGGTAGGGGTTCAATTTCATTTTTTTTTTCTTTTGAATATCCAATTATCTTCTGACCTTCAGTTGACAGGCTCATCTTTTCCCACTGCTTCACAGTGCCAAATAACTTGTCATATATCAAGGTGGTTAGTTTGCAATATGCTGCCCCAGCAAGATACCAGAAATGGGTTTGCTTTTATAATGGGAATGTATTAGTGTAGAAGCTTACAGTTCTAAGGGTGTGAAAATGTCCTAACCAAGGCATCATCAGATATGCTGTCTCACCAAAGGTTGGCTTCTGCCGTGTGGCAAGGCAGAATGACTGTTGGTCCCTTCCTTCTCCTTCCGGCTTTCTCCCTGAGTGCAGCTGTGGACGATCAGGCATATGGCTGATCTCTCGGCCTTTGGGCTGCTCTGCTGCTTCTAGCCTCCTGCCTGCCTCTCAGCTTTTCAGGGCTTCTCTTTTTGCAGCTGCAGGCGACCCTGCAGTCCTCTCTCACATGGCTGGGTAAAATGGAAGCTCTCTTTCTCTGTGTCTCTGTTTCAGTCCTCAGTTTACATAAGTCTCCAGTAAAAGATTTGGGACCCACCCTGGACCAGCAGTCTAATCAAAGGCCCTTAACTGAAGTGATCTAATAAAAATTGATATAATCAGAAGATCCTTACACTGAATTTACACAAAAGTTCCCACATACAATAGGTTTACGTGCACAGGGATGGGTTAGCTTAAGAACAATTTTCTGGGCCCACGAAAGAGTCAAACCAGGACGCAAGTTTCCATTAATGTAGAATGTGTTTCATAATTCTATGTCACTGTTCTACATCTTTGTATTGATAGCATGCTAATTTGATTAGTATAGCTCTAAAATGTGTGGATGTTTGGGGAAGCATATCTTTTCACTTTGTTTTTTTCAAGTATTTCTTGGCTTTGGTTGGCCCTTTGGATTTCTGTACAATTTTAATTGAGTTTGAAGGTTTTCTCCAACAAACCTGTTGGGGTTTTTATTGGAATTCCTTAAATCTATACACGTTTTTGGGAGGAACAGATTTCTTTACAGTTCTGGGCTTTGGATATAAATTATTTCTTCATTTTTAACGTTTAAAATGCCTTTCCATGAAGTTTTATTATTTAACCATAGAGGTTTTACATGTCTTTCTGTAGACTTACTCCTAGTACATCTCAATTATTATGGCCTGCCATTTTAAACAGTATTTTAATTTTTTTATCTGTTTGTTTTCTACATAGGATGACAGCTAAGTTCTTGGATTCTACCTATGTATCTATTTAACTCAATTCTTTATAATTTTAATAACTTTTGGATTTTACAATTTCAAAATTATTAAAATTCATAGTTGTCATAAAAGTTACAAAATCATTTTATATAAATTTGGTTTTGGTTATACATGTTTCAAAATATATGGTCAATGGAGGGGACTATAAGGAAAGAAGTTCTAAGTGATGACAAGATTGGAGTCAACCAAACTATGCCATCTATCTTGGTGAATACAAGTCATCATAAGGAATTGAAGTTTATAGTCATTATTTATTGGTACCTTTTCTATACAAGTGTCATATTAACCACTGTGAGGTGGTCCCTGCCTTCATGGAATTCCTACTGCAGCAGGGAGAATGGAAGGCAGGTTTCTCACCTTGTATTTCTACAAAAGCCACCAATTTCATTGTCCACCATTCAGTTGGCCCTCTAGGCACCAGTGCTGTTTTTTTTTTTGTTTTTTTTTTCCCCATCATTATTGCTCATTTTCTCAAAATAGCATGGGAATTTTATTTCATTGGCCTTCATGAAGTTTAATGACTAATTAGAGGTCTTTGAGAAGAGGACTTTGTCTCTACTTGCAGTGCAGCATTCTTTTTGAGTTTTGAGGACATTAAATTTAATGGATAGTCACTGTTTTTAAAAGTCCCCTCATACCCAGAACTGTTGTACTGCCTATCTATCTGTATATGAAAAGAGTAAACTGGCATTATCTTGTTTTTCTAATAACACCAGAACATATTTCAACTCTTTGAAGGTTTAAATAGATTCGGTATGTTGAAGAGAGTGACTTCCTTCCTTACTGATTAAATATACAGGAGAAACTGCAGCAATAAGAAACTATGTGTGATTTTTTTTTTTTTTTTAAAGACAATAATTGCCAAATGATGAAAAGGACCATTTTCCCATACAGGTATACAGTCAAGGCAAAATGCAGTTGATTAGAACTAGATAGGAAATGGCCTTTTCAGTTAATGCATTTCCAGAGCTCTGTACAAAGGTGCTTTGTAAACAAACAAAAAAAACACTTCACAAATGAGGTGGTACTTCAAGAGGTAATCTCTTCAAAGGACCCCTATTTAGATCAACAGGTTCCTTCACATGCAATGCATTTTAAAGGCTTGGAGAGTAATGATACTCTCTAGAGTGTCAGAGGCATATGTTTAGTTTTATTGTGAAAGCTGTAATAATACAGGTTGGCCTGTGGCGTATGCTTTGTCCCAGCCTTTCATGGCTCTAAGAGAGGAGCTTATAACATTTAGAAGCCAGGAGAGGAAATTCCAGCTTTTATTTCTTTTTCTCCTTTTTCTCATCTCCTTTATTTCTCATATCGGCCTTACCCTAGAGCTAAGACCACGTCCTACTCTGGACACTCTAGTGCCCCAAGTATATTGCTCAGGTCTTTGCCTTGGATTTACCTTCTGGAACTATATCCTCAACCCTTTTTGGGCCAAGCACTTTAAGCCCAGATATATAGACCCCTGAGTTCTTAGCATTCCTGCACCTCAGTCCTCTTCTGCAGTGTGTGACTAGCTGACCTCTCGTGCCTATGACCTACTGGATTTGGACCAAATGCTCTCTTCTGCTTGGCTTCATTTGAGCCTTCCTTGCTCCCCTTCAAGTTAGCATATGAGAAAAATAAACATTTTCAAAGTTTTAATTTTATCTACAATTCTCTGCGAAAGTTTTCAGAACAGATTTGGAGAATTTATTCCTCATTATGCTCCTTCTATAAACTTTTTAATTTTAGAACCTGACACCCTACCTGGGGTAAATGGATGGCAGATTTGCCTAGGAAGTTATGCCATCACTATTTTATTATAGCATTCAACATTGTTGAAAGGCCTAAATGTCTTTGGACAGATGGTGCCCTATTAGATACAAGGAAGTGAAAAACAAGAGACCATACTGATTCCAGTGTGTCAGATGTTTCTAAAAATACATTGTATGTTATAATGAAAACCAGATCTATACTTTCAGGGTTTCAGATTCCAGAAAGAAAGCATAGCTTTCTACTCTATTTAACAATAAGACAAGAATTGAATAATTATGCAGGAAATTCACCATTCACTTGGCCCTCCAGGTTCCAGTGTCAATTTGGGTTAGTTGGATATTCCTGCTTGTTCCTCTTATAACTGCTGTAGAAAGTGGTTTTACATCTCTTTAAACTCTTCAAGAATAATAAGCATGTGTTTATCCAGAATCCAAAAATCATTTTTTCTCTCTGCCTCAACTTTTACAACACATGAAGAAGAATCAAATACATACAAATGTTGTTATTTTTCACAGAGCACATAGTTTTAGGTTCTGTATGCACGGGTATATATGATAGAAATTAATGTTTGTAATATGACCTGAGACCTGGTAAGATCCTATAATTCTTTCCAAGTCTTTATAAAAATTAAATTGTGCACATTATAGTGTTGAGTGCATTTTATTATATTTTCAGTAAAAGACACTGTTAATGTCTAAAAAGGTGTTTTTGATACAATCTGCTCTCAGGCATTTGGTATACAGTCACTTAGCCAGAGTCCTTGTGCCCAACCCTACTAGATACGGATCTTAATTCTTTAAGGGTTTTACTTCACTTTGCATTAGAAGTCAATGCACAATTTTTAAGTGACTTAATATCAGGCTATGTCTTAAGATTGATATGGGGGTGCACAAAGCAAACACCTGGCAAATATTCCCATCCTGGCAGAGGAAGTAGCAGACTATGCTTTGGCCTTTCCTGAATGGCTGAATGAAACTTTGTAGGTAGAGTTAGTGGCGGTGTCCTTTGCAAGAAACTCAAAATACCTTCTGAGTTGAGAGAAAGCTATTCTATGGATGTGTGTGTGCTTCTGTGTGTGTTTGTGTTCTGGGTGGAGAAAAGAAATGAAGGTGGTAATTGAGTGGGGGAAGAAGATAGAGGAAGGGAGAAGGCAGTAAAGAAAAAAAGGATAAATTCAGAGTCAAAGACCATTGAGATGAAGTGTATTTTTTTTAATGTTTGATAGAAAACATTAACTGCTATTATAAACTAACACGAAATGTCCTTTGTTGTGAAGCTTAATAAATATAGACATATTTCTAAAGCTATTGAAATTAGAAACCAGCTGCTCTGTGGCTACTTGGGACTTGTATTTGAAAACATTTAGCAAAACAGATAGTCATTCTTATGATCTAAGGAGTAGGTTATATTGCTCTGCATTAAATTGCATCTAACTACAGCAGCTTGAGATTTTGAAATCCTTGGAGTAGTAAGCTCCTCTCTTTATAAAAAGGAGAATCAGAAACTTGATCAATGGTAAAATTGTACATTTTTTCTTTGAGGCATATTGCATTTTTGCTCATGGTTATGTAAGCAACAAGGAAATAAGAAAGTGAGAAGACAAAGGAAAGGTGCTCAATATTGTACACCTACTACCTGTGCAAAATCAGAATTTGAACTCAAATTGCCTTAATGCCAAGGTCCATGCTCATGACTGTGACAGGCTATATCCAAAGTTACCCAAATCCCTAATATTTATCCCATCTTGAAAATAATGGAAGCCAACTGGTACCACTGATGAACATTTTATAAGCAAAAGCCCTGGAGGTGCCCAAGTATAAGTAGAGCTGTTGCAAAGAGCGCCGCATAATGTTCTTTTCTAACTATTGGAAGAAAAATCCAGGTAATTGATGCAACTTGATTCTGGTACTTTGTTTTATATCTGTTGATAATTAGCAACAAAAAAGAACAAAAACAAACTAACAAAACAAAAAGAAAAAAACAAAAAAGAAAAAATACAAAAAAAAATAGCAATATAATAAATAATGTCAATGATTTAAAATAATGAGAAAATGCATCAATAGAATCAGTGCCTAATTTGGTTATTACAAGGATAGAGTTGTTATTGGTATGGGCATTTTGAATTCTAACTATTCAGATAATTTTCATTTCTTTATTGTGAGCTTATTAAGGGCAGGTATGTTGTTGTTGTTGTTTTTACTTTGGATCCTTAGTGGCTAACAGTGCTTCAAGATACAATAATTGTCAATGAATGCTTGTTGAGATACAGTTTTGCTTAAAGAATATTCCTGGATTGCTCTTTTATTGTGATAAATGTTAATAGTTCACTTTCCTTTGGTTTTCAGTGAATTAATAAAATTAACATTGCAGAGTTCTTGATGAGTAACTATATCCATTTGTTCAACTAAATATCTGTCTATAGCAAAAGATCTTTATGTTCCCCAGCTAATATTGTGATCCAAATTCCTGCAGAATCAAACACTATGATATGCAGTGTTTCAAATATGAGTCATTAAATAACTTATTCCAATATTTTAATTTGTGTGTGTGTGTGCACAGGACAATGATGCAGTAAAAATGATAGTGTTCAGTTTTAAAAATGAGAAATACTATATGTTCTACAAAATGACATTCCTAGTGGCTTTGAGCTGCTTGTTATCTTTGCAATCAGTCCTTTATTCATTGATTCAAGGTATCTTTCCTATGGTTTAGAGGTGAAGAGGACAATGATAATATGTTTGGCAATATGTACATGACTGTCCTTTTCAGTTGAATACTGTGTTGATGGTATGATTACCTGCAGATATAGATAGGTTTGAAAAAAAAATCTTTGATAGCATTTTCAACTCTGAACAGATGTTGCATATATTTTATGGATCAGTGACTGCTCACAAATATCAAAATATAGATTATGTTAACATATCTCATTGTATTCAGAGGTTTATTTTGTTCCTGAGAGGCAGAAAGCAGAGCAGACTGGAGTAAAAGCATCAGAGTTTCTTTTCTAATGTATCAGTTTTTGCTGCTAGGCAAACCATCTCAAAACTCTGTGGCTTAAAACAACTGCTTATTTAAGCTTTAGTGAGTCAGCTGAGAGTTCTGGTCTTGGCCAGCTGGATAGGCCTTGCTCATGCACCTGTGGTCAAAACTGGTGACCAGTTGGGGCGGGGTGGGGGGACTTGTATATGATGGTCTTGGATGGAAGGACTGGGGCCTCTCTCTAGGTCTCTACCTAGGTCAGGGGTTCTTAACCTTTTTGTTCCACGGCCCCCTTACTAAGTCCACACTATACGGTGTATTATTTCATAAATGTATCACACCTGCACCAACATGTCCCCACAAGAATAATGCTTTTTTGAATTTCAATTCAAGCTCAAGGACCCCTTGTTAAGCACCCCTGCTCTAGGTAGTCTTGTCCTTGATCAGGCTAGCTTGGGGTTGTGAGCGTGGAGGGCTGTACATCGATTGCAGGATTCCAAGGGCGTGGGTCAGAGTGCACAAGGTCTCTCTTGAGGCATAGGCTGGAATTCACACCAGGTAGCTTCTGCCACATACTGCTGGTCAAAACCCACCAGAAAACCAGCAAAGATTCAAGGAATGGAGGAATACACTCCTCCCTTTGATGAGAGGGGAAGAGGCTACATCCATTTTTACACTTTACCACTGTTAATTTTGGAATTTTTCAAACTAGCCTCCTCAAGTAGTGGTTTCTTTTGATAATAACTATAATAGCTAACAGGTATGGAACATTTGCTAGGTACCGTGATAAATGCTTTACATGGATTAACTCAATTAATTTTCACAATAACAAAATAAGGTAGGTATTATTTTCCCTACTTTATAGATAAAGAATCTGTATCTCAGAGGGATTAACTATTTTCAAATGTAAAAGTTCTCCAAAATGAGAATGTCCAGTCAAATAAACCTGGGAAAGGCAAGGGTCAACAATGATGACCAGTTTTATTTATCAATTTTTACCTGTAGGACTTCTCAAAATTTTAGATGTAATAATAACTGTGAATTTTGCAGAAAGGAAGGTTGTAAACCATTATTTCCCACACTTGGAACTTAGGAACTCTCCTTTTTATGGAATATCTATTATCTTATATGACAGAAGTACTCTGTTGAACCTCATTTAGAAATGCTATAATATTGTACTATGGCTTTGAGTTGGAAGCTAAATCACCCTGACTTAATATCAAATGTAACTCTGTTACTGAGAATATAAAGACAGATGGAAACAATCTCATTTTTTTACTCTCAGTTCACTTGTCTGTATAACAAAACATTAACCCTCCAAACATGTAAAAATTAAGTCTATGATATCTCTGAATCTTCTCAGGTTTTATGAGCCAAGTTAATTTGCACTATAATGTTCTTGTCTTCTTTTCCCCATTCTTCTCCCTTCCTGTTTTAGTTTCATAGCTTCTAAAACAAATATCATACAATGGGTTGCCTTAAATAACAGGAATTTATTGGCCCATGGTTTTGAGGCCACAAGAAGTCCAAAATCAAGGCATAGCAAGGCAATGCTTTCTCCCCAAAGACTGTGGCATTCTGGGGCTGGCTTCTGGTGATCTGTGGTCCTGGGCTTTTCTGTCACGTGCAATGTATGTGGCAGTGTCTTCTTTCTCTTCAGGGTTTCTCTGACTTCCAGCTTCTGACTTAGCTTCTCCCTATGTGTCTACTTTCCTTTCCTTATAAGGACTTCAGCCACATCAGATTAAGGCTCACCCTCATTCAGTTTGGGCACTTAATAACATATCCAAAGGTTCTACTTACAAATGAATTCACACCCACCAAATTGGATGAAGATTAAGAACGTTTTTCTGGGATACATAACCCCAAACCACCACATATTCCCCATTCCCTTCCCATTTTTTTCCTCTCTTCTTTCTTTTTTTTTTTTTTTTTTTGTATTGACAGACATTTCCCTGAGGAGTAGCACAGTAGGAACTATGCTGACAGTTGGTAAATAGTACTATAGCATGGCAATAAGGTAGCAAGTGAAAATTATACCTGTGTCAAATTGCTACTGAATAATTTACTTCAAGCTTGTCAAATTAGAAAGACCAATCCTGAGCCTTATGGATGAGGCAGTAGCTTGGGGAAATTTATCTCTATATCTTTAGTGTTTAGAATCTGCTATTTAATATCGCTATTGCCAAAATAACAACCTTGAGAAGAGAGGGGTTCTGGAATCAAGATTAGATTATTTATGGGAATTTAAATATCTGGGCAGAGGAGGTAAACTCTTACCATGCATAGCTTCCTTTTACAAAAGATTGTGTGTGTGTGTGTATGATTTGCCTTAGAAACATGGCACATTTAAACCATGTGCTAACTGGCCTTTTGATGAATTTGTAAAAGAATAGGTAGTAACCTAATATTAACTGAGTAAATGCTGGTATTTTATTTAATCCTCAAAACAACCCAATGAGATAGATACTTTTATCCTCATTTTTATAGATGAGGCCTATGGGACTCAGAGGTAAAATTAGTCACAGTCACACAGGGAATTAGTGGGAAATGGGATTTGTACTAAGTCTGCTTACCCAGAGAGGACGTAGAACTTAAGGAATGGGTAGAATAATAAAGTGATACACGGTGTGTGCATAGCACCCAGTGCTGAATTACATAAATGTCTGCATCTGTGATGGAATGGCCCGGGTCCGGGGTTGGTGTGAGCTGAGCTGTGGCCTCAGGTGTCCCTCCCTATCTTCAAGAATAATTGCACTCACTGCTCTCCTGGGTGAGGAGCCTCTCGGCAGGAGGGGTAATAATATAGGGGTGAATGGAGGAGGCCTTGTTACCCAGAGGAGTGGAGGGGAGGCTTGGTGCTTGAACCCATCCTGACACAATTATCACGTCACTAGAAATAAACACTCACACAATTCTGAAAGCTTGGAACTCTGCTGAAGATACCTCCAGCTCAGCCTAACCCTAGGAGAAAAAGCTACCCCTCTCATGTCAAAGGAAAATGCTGCTTTTTTGTACTCTAGTCTGGAGCTTGGGTAGAGTTAGAAAATCAGAATATTTTGAATAAAATTTGAGCCCAGCAGCAGCAGAGGGGGTTGAGTGTTGTGAAAGTCTGCTGGAGGTGTTTGGGCAGCCCCAGCTGATTTGTGGGATACTCCAGAATAGCTGAGAAGGGCCTGGAGGCTCCTGGCAAGGCACATGGATTCCTCTAGGAGGAGTGGGGGTTGATCACATACAAGTAACCTCAATTGTAATCATGGGCTTGTCAGACCCAGGATATTCAGGTTACATTGATGTTAAACACTGATACACACTTGCGTGTGTTTCACTTGCCTCTTGTGTCACCACTAAACCTAACATTGTGTTGTTGTTGTTTAAAATTTCCGTCTATCCTACTTAAGCTCAGAGACTGGACTTCGTTCATCTCACTATTTCTGCTTAGCACATAGTTGGCATTCACTAAATGTTCACCAAATGAATGAATCCCATTTCTATTTATATACATACTTAGGCACACTAATTGGCAAGAGGTATGTATTAGGCCATTTTCTAAGCTGTGGCCTTTAAAATTCAATTTTAAAGGCTCTTAATATTTGTTGTCACCTCCAGGGACTCAGATAAACCCTTAATAACGTAAGGATAGAAAATTCCTCTCATGAGGGTGGTGTCATATCAGATAATCTAAATCCAATCCCTGCCCACCCCACATATAGCAGCAGCTTTTCTGAGAGATTAGGAGGAACATTTATTTTCTGGCTATTCTAAGATAGGAAGATAAACATAGGAACCTGACGAAGGAGTGCTGGGCTTGCTTCCCCATGAGCCAGAGTTCATAAATTCAGACTGTTGTCTTCCTCTGCCACATGATTACACACTTCCTCCTAAAATATTCTGTTTCCAAAATGTTCATCTCTCACACCCAGATCCAGAGCTTTATATAATGTACTAGTATCTCTGTTCTGCTTTTTAAGCATTGACAGAAATAAGGAAAGAACACATTTGTTCATTTAATTTTGTTCTATAACAATTAACAATTTTGAAGTCTTAGATCATTGACCAAGAGCAAGCCTGAGTGTGACCCAGTTAAATGCTGATGACAAGTGCTGTTACAACATCTTTCTGGGGGTTATCTTGATTCTTCAATAAGTACAAAGGATAATAAAGTGATCAACTGAGGGACAGACCAAAAGACTCAGTTCTGCAACCAACACACATTAGGAGATAGGGGTTCAGTCTTTATGAGAACCATGAATAATGATACCACTCAAATCACTTATACTGGAATAGTGTTTTGAAGCTAATTAAAGTAGGAATGATGCTTGTTCATCTTCCAACAATATAGAAGAAAAGATTAAGCCTCACTTCCCAGGAAGGTGAGAGATTGGAGTAAATTTCTCCCAACCCACAGCAGAGTGGCTAATTGAGTGGGTGAGAGCCCAAGTTCCCCTGGGCCCCATTTCAACCAGGTGGTAGTGCCATGACAACTGAAGGCCATGCCCATGCTTCTCTCCCTCTCCATTTTGCACGTTCCTGGGGCAGCCTATAAATCTCCAAGTGACTGGGGGTAAGTGTTCCCCAAATCCAAACCTTCTAAACTAAGGTTTCCTTCTTTGGGAAGTCAAGGTTTAGATTCAGGGTGAGAGCTCATCTGCCCGAGCTCTCTGATAACACTTTACCATTTGCATTTGGTGTTTGTATTAGTGATTAGAAAGGACACTGGTGAGGACTGGGCCACTATATTTGAAAACCAGGAGTCAAAATTCATATCTGAGACTTTGTGAATGAGACACAGTCACACCCTGCATAGCCATACATGGAAACCTTGGTGAAGGATCAGTACCCCCAAACTTCCAAAAGGTAACAATAGCAATTATTAAAATACATTGATGTTTCAACATGTGCCAGACTCTTAAACACTTTTAAGTCCTTATCTAATTTGGCCTACCCAACTTTAGGAGTTAATGCTCATTATTTCTGTTAAACTTGCAAGGAAACTGAGTCTTAACGAGGTGATTAACTTGATCAGAATCAAACAGTTTGTAAGTGACAGAGGGTCCATGATTTAAACCCAGACAGTCCTGGGCCAAAATCTGTGTTCTTCTTCACTGAACTCAATTGTCTTCTACTTGCAAAATACTATCATATAAATTATCTCACTTAATCCTGGCAACAGCTCAGCTGTATCAGAAGGATCAGAAATTTATAGACCAAAAAATTTTGAATTAAAAAAGTTTGGTGATTTCTCCAAGGTTACATAGCTACAAGTTCTTTTTATTTTAATTTTATTTCATTTCTAAAGAAACTTTAGATTACATAAATGATACATGGAAAATATAAGGGGAGTCCCATATACCCCATCCCCCCACACACTGTTCCTCATTAACAATATCTTCCATTAGTGTGGTACATTTGTTACAATTGATGAACACATATTGAATGAAGTATTGCTACTAACCATGGTCTATAGTTTACATTATGGTTTACGCTTTGCATGGCACAATTTTATAGGTTTTGGCAAAATATATAATGGCATGTATCCATCATTGCAATGTCATTCAGAACAATACCAATGTCCCAAAAATGTCCCATGTTACACCTTTTCTTCCCTCTTCCTCCCTTCAGAGCCTTTGGTATCTACTACCTTTATATCAATGTTAAAAGAATCTCCTTTGCTAGAATAATAAGTCTACTTTAGTCCATAGTTGCAGTCTCCCCTTATGTTTAAGTTTGTTCATTCCTCAATCTTGAAGATTTTAGGATGGTGTTGCCCACTCCTCTTCTGATTGAGAGGGGGTCTTAGATCCCATGGGACAGATAAATAGAGCTGTCTTCCTTGCAGTTGTAGATACTGTTTTTTAAGTTGGGCATTGTCTGTCATCATCATTTTGTTAATTTTCCTGGATGAGACCAATGAACTGGAGAGGAGGTGTTGGCTGCAACTTTGCAGAGATTCAGGGCTCAATCAGCATATGAACAGACAAAGATTTAAGTCTCTGAGAAATAGATTTAATGAGTATAAAGCTAATTATAGTTTCAAATAAAGGGGCAGAATAGCCATGTATAGGAAAATTGTAAATGAGTCTAACTCTGATACATTGGGGAACATATTTCAAGGTAAAGCCCCCTGACAGGGTGCTGAATTCCTGAGATTGTCTGCCTTGCCTATAGTGAGATGTCTCTAGAACCCTCAGGAGCACCCCTGCTTGAGGCACTGTTTACTGTGGCAGTCAATGAGATACTCTTGAGATGTGCATACGTTTAACTGCTGGAATGACCTCCCAACTCACTTTGAAATCTCTTAGCCATAAAAACTCATTTGTATTTAATATTTCTCCCTTTTGGTCATGGTCTTTTTCCAAATGCATCACTAGTTGATGCTTGGTAATAATCCCTCGTTGCCAGGGAGGCTCATCCCAGGGAGTCATGTTCCACACTAGGGGGATGATAGTAGGTTTATATGGTGAGTTTGGCTTAGAGAGAGGCCACATTTGAGCAACAAGGAGGCTTTCAGGTGGTAACTCGTGGGCAATATATACTATTACGCTAACTTCAATTTCAACAGAACAAGATTCCTAAGTACAACCATCAATGTCAAGGGCCTGGCATATTGGTTTGTCTTCCCTCACTAGGGATTCTTGCTACTCTACTAGAGAATGTAGCAGGACTTCCCTGGATGGGAATTCAATATTCTTTTGGTTATTGTGAGGGTCTCCACCTACTGAGACAATAGTCCATGACCACTTGAATATATTCATATTCCACAAAGGTATGTCCTAGATGCACCCCTCCCCACACTGACACCCCGCACCAGTGATCCTCACCTGCCATCATTGCAACCCTTCTGCAATCCAAAATCTCCCCCCCCCAAAACAAAGCCAAATAAATAAATAAATAATAGTAAAAAAAAACAAGATACAAAAATTAAAAATTAAAAAAATTTATTGTTTCTTTCATTACCATGTTATTTTTTATACACAGTGACAATTTCTTCTGTATGCCTAGTGTCTCATTTTTTTTCACTTTATTTTCAAAGAAGCTTTAGATTACAGAAAAATCACATAAAAATATAGGGGATTTCCCCACACCCCACCCTCTCACCTTCTCACATTTTCCCCTATTAATAACATCTTACGTGAGTATAGTACATTTGTTACAATTGATGAACAAATTTTGAAACATTGCTACTAACTATGGTCAGTGGTTTACATTATGGATTACATTTTGCACTGAACACTTTTATCGGTTTTTACAAAATTCATAATGGCCTGTATCCGTCATGGCAAAATCATATAGAACAATTCCAATGCCCTAAAAATGCCCTATGTTCCATTTATTCTATTCTTCTCTCCCCCTCCCCTCAGAACCTATGGTAACCACTAAGTTTCAATTTTTGAAGAATAAGGTTCATAGATGCATGCATTAATATTGAGGGCTTGACATATTGGTAGGTTTTCTCTTCTTTTATTAGGTACACTGCCTACATTTTCAAGAGTTTCTTGCCTCTGTAATTGAGAACATAGCAGGACTCTCCAGGATGGGAGTTTAATATTTTCTTGTTTATTGTGTGGCTCTCTACCCACTGAGATAACACACTATGACAAGATGAATACTTTCCTATTCCATAGAAGCCTGCTCCAGGTTTACCCTATTCCACATATCCCACACCCCCAGCTACAAGTTCCAATAGCTAGAATGTAACACCATTTATTTAAAATTAAATTCTATTGTTTAATTGTGCAAATAGTCACATAAATTTCTTTCTTATGAAAACAGAACACACATAAATTTAATTTTTTTATCAATACAGGATTTTTCAAATTTAGCCACTACTAATAAGTGGATGTGTGGTTTTAAGCAAGTTTTTAATCTCCTGAGCTTCATCTCCACAACAGGGATAGTACTACTAGCTGCCTCATAGAGCTTTTGCAAGGTTTACCTTAAGATGTATGCAAAACTGGCTACCCACATGTCCAACATATTATAGGTACCCACTGTACATTGTTTTCCTTTCCTTCTATTCTTGCAATGGGGTAGTTCTAGGACAAATAAAGTTCAACTTATGTAACCAAGAATAAAATGTATTAACAACTGGCATCAAAATTCGTCTTAGGAAGGAAACTTTGCTTGTCAAATATCTTAATAAACCACCATAGAAGGTACAACTCTGAGGGCATAGAAGCCAGCAGGACACCCATCTATAAAAAGACTAGGTTAGATTTTCCTGGATGAGAAAATTATAGGAATTTATGTTTTGTTCCTAAAAAGGGAGGAGAGGAGAGAGAACTGGAGAGCTAGGGTGAGGTGAGGACACATGAGCTGAACAGCCAGAGAGAATTCTCCCATGGAAGTTCATGGAAAGACATTTTTAAAAGGGGGAGGGGCGTCTATTCAATTTAAAATTGTTTAATTTGGTTTAAACTCTACAAAAAAATCGAATTCCAGTAAAGTCTACCATACTAATGAATAAGGAATATGAATGTGTTTTATGTCCTATTTGGGTTGCCAGGTGAAAGAACAGAAATACATGGTTGGAAGTAGAAGAGATTATAGGAATATAACTCATGCTGGCATTCTCAGAAATTTGGGAATCTTGAGCCTAGGATAATTTTCAGTGGATCTTAAAAGACAGGCAGTCACAGCTGATATGTAGGTTATACAAAAGTATTTGAAAATCTATTTAAACTCTGCACCAAGAGCTGGTTCCGATTTAAGCATGATTTAGGTACATTTGGAAGAGACAAACTGGAGAAATTAAAATGCAGGTTTTTAAGGGGGGATTAGGCAATATTTGAAACAAACATGTAAACTGTTGACATTCGCATAAAAGAATATGAGAAGTCTCCTCTCACAAATAACTCCTGGGGCCTCTGTTAGATGCTAGTGGCATAAATACACCAGGGGCATGCCCTGCTAAGTTGTTTTTTAATCTCCCTTATTTTTCACCTATAAACTTCTATCAGCTCACGACTTCCACCTAACCCACTGCCTGGTACCACGATGAGATGCCCAGTCTGAGCATGTATGTGACTAAGTTGTTGATGACAAAGTACAAAACTCAGCCATTCCCTAGACAGGTGACCTGACTTGGCCATGATATTAATGCAGTCCATCATATTATTTATTTTGTCAAAGAGGAAGCCACATATATAAATACAAGCAAGCATACTTGATTGTTTTAAAATAATGAGCAATATCCAAAGCACAACTATTAGTTTAGTAATGGATCACAGAAAGAAGATGCTCGAGGCTTTAGAGGAAGGAGCAACATTATTACAACTTTGTCCTCAGGTTCTGGCTTTTCATTAAATATCTGTTTGAAATAAATCAATTCCATCATATTCTCCTTTTCTTTGTTCGCCTCTAGACTGTTTTTTTTTTTTTTTTTTTACAAGATCCATAATAACCTTGTAATACTTGGTATTTTTTTTTTTTTTACCAACTTTATAGTAAATAGTTGTTTATCCTTCTTTCAAAATATTGCTTTAACGTAATTGCAGATTTAGAGGTTAATGTGATTTTATGTTTCCCTGTTATGAGTGAGGAATCATCCTATTACATACCTCCTTTCTCAGACTTCCCTGGGTACTTAAAGGAAATACTTTATTCACTGGTGATTTGGACCAGGCCTCCTAGACCCATCCCAATCTCCTTTTATGTGTTAATAAAAGCCAATTTAAATGGCCCTGGGGCCAGGGCTTTTCCGTTGCTATGTCCACTAATGCTTTGTGGTGCTAAAACCCACACTTAACTTCAATTCTGATACCTTCATCTTGCAGTTATTCCCTAGCAAGCTGCTCTTTATGTATGGAATTCCAGAAGTTTAAGTACCTGAATGAGAGCTGGTAGAAATGCACATACACACACACACACACACAGGGAAGTTAGGAGGGTCAGCACCTAGGCACTTTCCACCTTGGTGTGTTGCTGTGCCTTAAAGGTCATCTTCTGGAGTTTTGAATCAGAATATTAGTTCTGTACTCCACTTATAGTTTCGTGTGTGAAGTTGCCAAATGGTGTGTTTTGGCATTGATCTAAACCATTAGGAAGCACTTTTATAGGAGATGCCCTAGTGGACAACCTGGTAATTCTGACAAAGTGATAGACTCGGTCAGAGGACCGTGGCTTTATTCTCAAAGTAGAAAAGTCCCAAAAGACTGATTCATCTATAAATTCACAAAGGACAAGAATACAAAGGTATTTTAATTATAAAGCCATTTCATAAATATACGCCATATCATTATCTTAAAAAGGAAAACAACAACAATAAAACTGGCATGGTCAGGGAAAGGTGTAAATAGAAACTCTATTTTAGAAGAGATAAGGATGGAAAACACTATTCCCAAATCCATAGGCCAAGATAATATTACCAAAGTTTTGTCCTTTGCTACTCTTTTGTTTGGACACTGTGCTTTAATCGTCTTGTGAAAATTCTCATGATTCTGCTGGTTAAATGAAGATGTACTTAATTTTGCCCCTGTTGTTTTTATTTATTTCCCCTTTCTTCTGATTGTCAGTTTCCTTTTATCTTCACTACTTCCCTTTTATTTTCCAAATCTCTTTCTGGCTAGCTGGACCCATGAGATTTTAGAGCCTCTTACCTGACCAATTTAGAGCTCTTCCTCAAGCTGTGAGTCTTTGGTGTGACTTGGTCTTGACTAAAAATTTTTCCAGTCATTTCAAGTTCATGATTTGGTGTTGTCTGTCCATGAAGAATTATGCCCAGGTAATCCTGGCTTCTAGAGGATACTACATGCTAAGGAATCAGTAATTGCATCTCTTTTGGTATTATTGACCAAATACCTCATATCCTTGGGTGCAGCAAAATCCAAAATCACCTGCTAAAAAACGAAAGCAAGGAATTTGATGGCATCCTTGGACCTTTCAAAGCTTGGCATTTCACAGAAGAGTAATAATAATAATAATAATAAATAATGCCCCTTTTTAAAATTTGCAAAGGAAGTGCTCAAAAAATATAAACAAAAGAAACCAGAGCCACCATGTGTGATCATCATCATTTCATAAGAAAAAAGGCATTTTAACAACCAAAACAGTAATAGGAGTATATTCTCAAAAAAGGAATTTCACTTTAATGAAAATAAGACAAATTGGATGTATTTAGCTTACAAAAAAATCACCAGATTTTCTCAAGACACCAGGATGTAGTGAAAGCATCATCATAAACACACTTATAAAGGTAAAATGGAAATTGACAGATGTGTGGGGTGCAGATAGAAAGTCTAAATCAGGAAAGGGATGCAAACCCAGCATGCAGATAGGAAACCCTGCTACATGAATGGGCACTGAGTCTGATGGATGGGGAGTAGGCATGTGTTTCAGTGTCTGAAATGAAAGATGGATGGGTGACTAAAGACAGCAGCAGGAGGCTTTATCCTAAATGACCAGCAGAGTAGCTGGTACAGTTGAGGCCACACACAAAGAGTCAATGAATTAACAAATGTGGGAAGTCAGGATCCAGAGTGTAGCCTTCATTTTGGGGAAAGGGTGGGTAGGGGAGCTTATGTTAGGAAAACAGAGAAAAGAAAAAACTTTTGGCTCCCTTCCCACAAGGGTTCAGTATATAAAATATAGATACACATGTAACCTAGTAAATTGCCATCATTAATCTTTTGTCAGTTTTATGAACAAAAATGATGACCTGTGAATATTAATGGCATGAGATTATTTCTTCATTTTACCCATATTCATTTGATAACATTTCCCTTTTCCTTTTGATTGTATGCGATGAAAATACCATATTGGGTATTATGAGCAACATTCATTAGTGAGTTGGGTTAACTATAGGGAAGAGCTAATTAATTTTAAAGGAAGCTGTTATACAGTGATTCTAGAGAAAATACCCATGCTCAATAGCATTGGCTTGGTTACAAGGAAGAAAATTGAGCAAATAACTTTTCCTATATAAATTAATTTTGGAAAAAGAAATCACTTTATATTGGGGTGGTACTGATATTTGATGAAAAACATGAAGGAAAACTAATGTTTATATTTGGGTTGCAGTTAAATATATTTAAATACATCAAATCGTGTAGCTGGTGGAATTATTTTTTATTTTTACATTAGAAAAGAAGTAAACAATTTTAGCTCTACAAGCACAATCACAATCTTATTATACATAAAAGAAAAAAATCAATATGGTAAATTACAAGAAGAGAACATGCTTCTTTGTAGCTTTTCATGATTTTTATCTAAAATCTAAATAGGCAAATTTTCTTTTTAAAAGATGCTTTTGCTTCAATCCTAGATCTAGCTCTCTCATATAATTTACATCAATCACACTTTCAATTATCTTTATCTTAACAAATGACATTTGGTGAATCAGAGAAAAGAACTGAAAGCTTACAAAACTTCCAAAATTAATCTGTTCTGTGTACTTTCTGAAATTTTAATTTTGAGAAACAAGCAAACCCAAAATCATTCCAAATGAAAACTTTTATGAATTTGCCATTTGTAAATTAAATTAGGGTTCAGAATCAGGAAGGTCTATGAAACATGTGGTTTGGTAAGAAAAACTAAACCCAATAATGTAGTTTTCATAAGTAGAAAGCTTGTTGAGTTAAGAAAAAAAATTACTCAATATTTTTAAAGATTGAAAATGATAGATTTCAGTTTAGAGAAATTTTTCTTTTCAATAAATGGGATTACAAAACGGATTGTTCATAACTCACCTCAGTTACCCTTCCTGATATTATTTTTATTATATATTTTATGTTAGTTTCACTTAAATTTTTCATAATATCTTTTATTGGATTTTTTCCCTTCCCCAAAATCACTATGTATGCAATACACTTAAAAATATATTCTTATTGCTATAAATTGAGATTGACAAGGTAATTGGTATTTCTGGCAAAATGGAAGACAAGTACATCTAAAACAACTAATTATTCACTCTATTAATGTTTACCTTCAAGGAAATCATAAGAAACATCAGAAAGAGAAATTCACATATTGTATTCATTGAAAACCTTAAAGAAAGCTCAGAGAAGAGAGACATTGGCAGGAAAGTAATTGTCCAAGTTCAATTCTTTCATCTTAAAAATAGTGACTTAGTTGGATGACCAAAGTCTGGATACAACCCCAATCATGTTTATTTTCAAAGCCTAAGGGCATGCATTTCCAGAAAACTCAGTGGTTTACAAAGTGCCTAGGAGTTACATTTAATTAAACTGGTGCCAGACTCTCAGGGTGTAGGTCTGAGCTGTCTCACACTGCATACTTGCTGCTCAGTAGCAAGTGGAGGGAGATAAAACAACCCGTGATGACAACAATAAGAATAACTTATAATTATTGAGCACTTACAATGAGTCAAGGGTTTTCTAAGCACTTTATATGTATTCATTTAATTAGTCATTGTACAATCCTATTAGGTAGGTACTATTATTAATCCCATTTTACAGGTGAGGAGACTGAGGCATTGTGAGAACCAATAACTTGTTCATGATCACACACCTGTAAAGGAAATGAGAACTCATGCGTAAGAAAGAGGAATGGAAATTCATAAATCCTAAAAGTAATTATACTTGTTGGGGGGAAAAAACCCTATTAAATTGTTATGAACTTCTGTTAAAAAGTTGCACTGACCCTCTGGATCTTAGAGAGGAAAAGGTCTTGAGCCACAATATAGTCTAAGTCCCCACTCAACTTAAGGGATTCCTCACACAGCTGCTCTAGCAGGTCATCCAGACCACAGTGACTATTCCCAGCAAAAGAGAAGTTCCCTGCTTCTCAAAGAAGCTGATTCTAAGATAGCAATACACCCACTTTTATAGAATTTCTCATTATATTGAATTCAGCTCCCTATCTGTTGCTTCCACTCTTTTTTTGGTTTTGCTCTTTTAAAACCAACTTTTATTTAGCCCCTATTGTGATTCTTCCTGGGTAACTTAGCATTTTAGAGCCTTTTCATATTCTATCACTACATGAAATGGATTGAATCATGTGAACCTAAATAAATAAATAAATATGTTGAAGTCCTTATCTCTGGTATCTGTGAGTGTGACCTTATTTGAAAATGGGTTCTTTGCAAATGGAATTGAGGATCTTAAAATGAAATTCTAGCTTTAGAGTGGGGTCTAAATCTAATGACTGGTATCTTTATAAGAGAAAAGAGAGGACCGTTTGGGACACGGGAGAGACACACAGAGAAGGCCAAGTGAAGACAGGGACAGAGACTGGAGTTATGCTACCACAAGCCAAGGAAAGCCCGGGGCCAGCAGAAACTCAGAGGCAAAGGGTATTATTCTTCCTCACAGCCATCAGAGAGAGCATGATCCTGCTGACTTGCTGATTTCAGACTTCAGCCTCCAGAACTATGAGACAATAAATGTCTTTTGTTTTAAGCCACCCGATTTTTGGTACTTTGTTATGGAAGCCCTAGGAAACCAGACACAGCAGGTGTGTATAATCATTCCCATTTCACAGATGGGCAATTGAGAAAGTTTAAATGACATAACCAAGGGAGTTTATAACTCAAAGTGTAATGAGTTAACCATATACAATATGGATATTCAACTCTCAATATAGCTACTCCCCAACATCTATTCATAAACACCCTGCAAGAGCAGAGGTAAGCATCTTCATATTTTTGAATGAGAACCCTAAAAGTTTGTACTTACTTTTAAAATCAGTCCCTATTATCTTGGAGTTTTTGCTTTCCCAGGCCAAATATTTTTGGTTTTCTCAAATACTTCTTTTTTTTTTTTTTTTTTTTAAAGATTTTATTTATTTATTCATTCATCCCCCCCTTGCTGCTTGTGCTCACTGGGTCAGCTAACCACGCCCTGCGGGCGGGCTTGCCTTCACCAGGAGGCCCTGGGAACCGAACCCAGGGCCTCCCATATGGTAAACGAGAGCCCTACTGATTGAGCCACAGCCGCTTCCCTCAAATACTTCTTGCAAGGCAGTTTTCAGATCCCATTTTACCTCCATTGTCCTTCCAGGAACGGTCAAGATTACACTCAAAATATTAGATCAAAATTGGAAATAATTTTCCAGATTTTGTGTTACATTGGACCATTATCTCCCCTGATCCAAATATTATATTTTTACTATTATCATTAAGATAACATTAATTGTTAAAAATAAACTTTTATGTTAGAAAATAATATGTTCTTACTGTGTAACATTGTTAGAGTGCAAAATGGAGTAATATTATAAATGATTACTCCACTGATCATTGTTAATACTTTTTATTAATCTTTTGATATCTTTTTCATGAATATTTATTTTTATAATAGTTTCATTTGTACTACATTGATTTTTGTGAGTTGTGCTTTTCTTAGCATTGATAACATTAACATTTTTAGAGACTTATAAACTCTTTGTGAACATGATTTTAATTGCTATATGATATTCCATTGATTAGCCATCTTCACTTTCCCAGTCCTTTAGTATTCATCTCTTTTTAGAGGAGTCCTAAATTAATTTTAAATGACTTGGTGATTATTCTCTTTGTAAATATTTCATTGTTGGTTTTTTTTTTTTTCCATATTTTAAATTGCTTTTCAAGGAAAAAATTTCAGAAGTGGAATTTCTGGCTTGAAAAGTATAAATTCTTTTAAGTCTCTCTCTCTCTCCCCCCTTCCCTCCTTCCTTCCCTCCCTCCCTCCCTCCCTCCCTCTCACGTTCTCTCTCCTTATATTTTCATTTGAATACAATAAGTCTATTACCAAAAAGATTTGTAATACTTCTCCTAGGAACAATTTATGAAAATGACCTTTTAAATCACATGCTTTCCAATTTTGCACAGTATTTTTTTTTTATACCATTGAACTTGGTTCGTGTTGATTTTTTGATCAGTTAAAACTATTGATATTCTTTAAGAGTTTGATCTTTTCCTTTCTATACCTGCACAATTTTATATTTAGAAAAATCTGGCTATGATGTATTACTTCACCTTCTTCAAGTATTTCATTCTTCAAGTAATTTTATTACTCTCTGTCTTGTTCAAATTATTCCATCTGCCTGAAAAACCTGTTATCAATGGGTTTTCAAAGAGTACCATATTTGTGAATCTTTCTTCCAAATACCAGGAAGAACTCTTTCATTTCTGCTTTATTTCCTAATTGTTTAGATCATCATTGCATATTTTTCACATTGCATTTTAGCTACTCATGTTTATATCTGGACTAGAGTCTCCTTGAAGAATGGAATCGCAAGTATTTGTCTTTCAATTATGAGCACCTAAATTCATACTAAACCAAAGTATGGCAAGTAGAGATGCTTAATACAAATGTGTTGAATGAATGAATAATACCATCATTTCCTTGAAACTCAACTCTCAGAAACTAGTTTTGACCAGTGGAAGCTATCATGGAAATGTTGACAGCAGCTCAGTAGATCTGATAGAATAGCTAAGCCTTCCTGACTTATCATCATAAATCTCTTCTCGAATGTTTCAGTATGTTTATCCCCAAATAGTGTTTAATGAGGAATAGAGTACTCAAGGGGAGGATGAGGAAGTACATCAAGTAAAAGCCATTTTGTGGAATGTTTGCATACCATGCTAAGTGGGTTGTTATGCCATTGATTGCTTTTAAATGCTAAGGACGAGTATAAAATGTTATATGTCATTGTTTTTAATAGGCAGTAATGATACTTTCCTGACTGTCCAGTTTACATATTGCTGGAGCCAACAGCATAATTAGAATAATGATAGAAAAGAAGAACAGGAAAGAGGGTGGACAGTAAGTATCAAATAGGCAGGTTTTGGGTAAGAACCATGTGTAAAAGTCAGGACTTGTGAATGCCTTTCATAATTTTGTGGTTTTTGTTGAGTTGATGGATGTGAATGGCTATTATGAAATACTGAAAGATATAAAGCTGAAAGAAATAAGAATCCCAAAAATAGGTGGAAGAGAAAATATCAGTGGACCTACCCAGTATTTTATTTATTTAACATCTAAGACCTACCCAGTGTTTTATTTATCTAGCATCTAAGATTCTATTGTTTTGTCATCACATCATAAGCTGTCTATGCATTCCCACTCTTCCCGCACCAACCACATACTTGGCTATCACAACATTTAAGAGCATGTCATGCCAAAAAATACAGAACACAGCTGATTTTAAAAGTTAATTGGCATCAAAACCAGCTGGTGTGATAAAGGATTGTAGTTGTTTTGAGAACAAGATGCAAAAGAATGGGTAGAAATGTCATTCTATCAATAACATCTCCATTTTCTATTACTATTTCTTTACATCACACTAAGATTAGGCCTGGAGGGAATTAGTGACTTGTTACTTAACACCTACCAAGTTAATAAACATTTAACTGTACATAAAGTGGACAAGAGAAATATGATCTTTATCCCAGATAACTTTAGTCTTTAGACAGACACATCTTGAAGATAGATAGCACCCAGGTTCTGTAGGACCAGTAAGCACTGTGTTGTATAATATAAAATTTGTAGAAGAATCAGTGTGAACCTCAGTTTCAAACTCGAAGAGAACCAAAAATGATGAGATTAGCACTAATAACTCTGCTCCTCACCAGATGATTTCTTTCTTTAGATCCCCAAAATGCTCCCACTGATAAAACCTAGCAGAATGTCATTTTCTCAGTTTGCATGGAAAAAAAAAATTATAACATTTCCTCAATTTAAAATTCTCTGCCTCAACTTTTTCTTAACAACTCATGGGGCTTTGCTTCTAAACTTAAAAGTGATTATATCAGATGGTGCAGTCAACTGAAGATGATTATGTTTATCTCTGAAAGTTTCTTACTCTTATATAACACATCTGCCAGTTATTAAGCACGCACATTGTCTTATCTAGTATGTTTCTGAGTAAACCTGATTTTCATATTTTAGAGGGAGATTAACTTGTGAACTTTATTATATTGCCAATAGGGAGCAAACACGATTATTGGGTGAAGAATCTCCTGCTTGGCATGTAGACATAATCTGGTTCCTTTCACCCCACTTGATATTCTTCTGTGAAAGGATACTTAGAGCATAGCAGTTCCACCCATGCATTTGATATTTGGGAAGGTTATCAAGCAGACTAAAAGTGTAAATAGCTTTGGTGATTTGCTTCCAAAGCTGCAAGTACATACAATCCAGGAGCATCTTAATGCGTGATGGTGAAGATGTTGGTGATGATTTTGATGCTGTCGCTGCTTTCCTGCAGAAAGCAAAAAGATTTAAAAAGCTTTGCCTAATGTGTATGCACATGCATGCATGCACGCAAACACCCTCATACACTTTCCTGACAGTGCATTCTTAGAATATTTATACATGCATTTTTTCCTTTAAATAGGAAGACTCTAAATAAAAAATATAATTTTTTCAAGAAATATTTTTATAAGAAACCCACATATACATATTTTTTTTTCACAGCAATTCTAATGCCCAGTATGTCCTTCCAAAGTTATACTGAATTCACCGATATAATTCAGCTCATTCAGATAGGTTGAAAAATAGGAAGAACAATAGGATAGGCAGATCCTGGGGCTAGCTAGAAATCCTGACTTGTCCAGATGCAACATTAAGATCAGATAGGATCAGTAGCCACATCAGTTGAGTTAGACACAGAGCAGAAGTGCATTGTGGGCACGTTACCTAAGGCACACAGTAACCAGTGACTGCTGCTCTTCAGATCTAGAACCAGGGATGCTAGCAATTGGGAGTTAGGAATTCAGGCTAGAAGACCAGAGAACTAAGAGTGTGGGACCTCCCTAGCTAATTCCCATTGTTAGTGAAATGGCCTAACTTCTGCCTTCTCTGTGGTAGCAATAGAGCAGTTGAACTTAACTGGAGCAAATTCACAAAACCTGTGACCTATATCTTAAGGAAACCCCAAGGTTTCCTATTCTGTTTCCCTTGTAAATTTGCTTTTTCCCACAGTGAGAAGATTATTTTCTATTTTCTTCTCTCTTCTCTAAACTCTTTTCTTCTTTGCTCACTCCTGCCTACTGTACTCACTGTTTAATTGGCAAGAAAAGAGAAGCAATCAGGAGAGAATATTCTCATTCTCTTAATACCAAGTCTACCAACCTGTCTGCATCTATGCTGATGTGCTCTGTTTTTCCTATTGTTAACTGGGTGACCAAACCTAGATTTGATTAAACCAGTCCCTTCACTTGGACTCTTATCCCCCACCCTTTTGCCAACCATTGTGCTTTATTCTTCCTTCCTCCTACGTTTCTTTCTCCATCTATTGGGTCATTTCCATTAGTCTAAAAACATTTTGTAAAAATTCCCTTGATAGTACATTTCCTTTTAGTATTGCACCGTTTCTGTTATTCTCTTTATAGAAAAAATTTTGAAAGAATTTTCTGTAATATTGCCTTCATTCCATCAGTTTCTTTTCTTCACCACTTATTCTATTAATCTCCATAAGTGATGTTTTATTCCCCATCCCTCAGTTAAGATCATTCTTATCAAAGTCCCCCCATGACTCATATCTTGCCAAATCCAAAGATGTGTCTCTTCATATTTTATTGAACTTCTTAGAAATCTTTGACCCAGTTGATTAATCACTCCTTATTGGAGTGCCTCTAAATGGTTATTTATTAATTCACTCTTTTATTTGTGTATTGTCTTTCTCTATCAATCCATTATGAAAGCAAACAGTATTTTGTGAAATTTTTGGCCTTCTTCTTCCCAATTGTTTATCTATTGCCTGGAACAGTACCTGCATATAGTAGGTGTTCAAAAGTCTTTTCCTGAATTATTTAAGCAGCCACATATTTGACTACCAGGCACATGAAGTCATAAACACAACAGAGTTGATTAATAAGGGAAAGATTTTAAACTTCTTATTGCTATCCTGTCTGGAGCCATAAGAGTCAATCAGTTTAAATGCAATCTGAGCCCCACAAAAAGAGACACTTTGATATATGAGTTTTGGAATCTCTTAACCTCCATTTGTAATGCATTTATCCAATATGTCCACTGAACTACATAGGTTAAGGTGAACTGTCCCCCACTGACTCAAGATTAGTAAGCATATTCACAGAAGCCATTTATCAGGATTAGTATCTCATGAAATTGCAAGACTAAGTCTCAGCTGCTTTTGTACAACTAAAACCAAAAAAGTCCTAGATTCATGGGCCCATCCAGCAGGCAACACCCCTTAGATCCAGTGGTCTCTCTTCATGTTGAGATAAGTACCAAAAAGAAGTAGAATGTGCCAAATGTACAATTACCACCCCTACTCCCTGCTGTCCCCAGTTCATTCCAAAGGGCTCCATCCAGCTATTGACCTAAATAATACACCTAGGTCTAGGCCGCAGCCAAGGAGTCTAATTTTACCTCGGAGTAAACTGACATCTCAACTGGGAAGTCTTTACTTATTTTTAATTATTTACCCTCCACATGATATGTGAACCAACATACTAGAAATAGGTGAAAATAATGAGCCCTCCCAAATTTCAACCCTGCTTATTTCCTTGAAACAAAAAGAAAAGTCAAAACGTTAAGAGAAGCACAAGCCAGCTGCTGCAGACTGCATTCAGATGATGAGCTTCAAAGACCGTCAGAGACTCCCTCAGAGGGACAGTGGCACACTTGGTTTTCACAAGTTTTAGTGAAATAGTCTGTCAGTTCAACCACATGGTACTTCCTTTTCTGCAGATGTAAATGTTGCCCTTACAGCCCAAATGCCTGTCAATGGATGTATGGATAGAATAAGTGTCATCTGTACATACAAAGGAATCGCATTCAGCCATAAAAAGAAATGAAGTACTGATACATGCTACAACAGGGACGAACCTCCATAACGTGCAAACACAAAAAGATGCCAGACACAAAAGGTCGCATATTATATGATTTCCTTTATAGGAAATATACAGAATTGATAAATCCATAGAGTCAGAAAGCAGACTGGTGGTTTACAGGAATTAGGGAAAGAATGCTTAAAAAGTATGGGGTTTTACTTTGGAGTGCTGGAAATGTTTTGGAAATAGCTAGACATGCTGGTTGTACAACATGGTGAATATACTAAATGCCAGTGAATTGTTGCACTTTAAAATAGTTAATTTTATCTTATATGAATTTCACCCCAATAAATTACTATTATTTTAATGCTGGCCTTTAGTATCAAGGCTGTGGCATGGGTTGGTGGTGATATGGGTCTTTTGAAGTTTTAAGAAATTCATCTTAATGGTGTTAAAAGAAGATATATGTTTATGCATGTCCAAGAGTAAGGTTTATTCTAGTGTTTTGAACAATCTAGGCCATTACAGAAAAATGCTGGAATGCTTAAGAAGTGGCTATTTTTCCCAAGAAAATTAGTCAAAATAGGAACAAATTGAACTCAAAATGACTAGTACATGTAATCATTTATTTGGTTTATGAGAAAAGTCCTTTTTTCTTTTTGTTTTAGTTAATTATTAAATCAGTGGTTATTGAAAACCTATGGACTGTGCTGAATTTGGGCTCAATTTAAAAGTGAGTTCAATAGTTCTTATTCTTGAGGGTACTTTATTTTACTTCATCTATAGAAAAAACATGTTAAGAGTACATATATTTTTAAGCAACATATTTAGAATGTGGCCTATCACCAGAGCATAGTTGGTCTGTTTTCCTCTACTTTATGGACAGTTCTTTGATAAATAAAGATTTTCTAGTATTGGAGAATCCTTTCAATATTAAAGAAGTTTTCTGTCCTTGAGGCTACCTATCATTTTACTTAGTAAGGTAGGAAATGCAGTGGACTCATATATTTCACAAGATTTTTTTAAAAAATTGAATAAGAGTAAAATAAAAAGAAGCTTTTATTAATTCTGTTAACCAGAAAATTCAAGGATCAGAACAATTATTTTGATTGTATTTAATAACTGCAGGCTTTTCACACCTGGTATCTGTGTTTACTGAGCACAGGCCCTATAAGGAGGAGAGAACTCGATAAGAACTTTCAGGAGGTATCCTGGACTGGGATGAATAAAGAGACTCTTGGGTGGGGAGAGGATGAGGCAACATAAAATGTTCACATTCAGGGAGTAACATGTAACAAAGCAAAGGGAATCTAGGACTAGTGAAGTTCTGATGCCTCAATGTTATCCATGCAACCTGCCTACCTTGGCAGTAACTGAGAAGCTAGGAACAAAATGGAATAAGGACTTATTCTGGCTAAAACTGGGAGCGGAGAAGAAAAGTAGTGAGACTGTTCTCTCTGAAAGGGTAAGTTGCAACTTCTTGGCCAGTTGGTAACTTTCCATTTAAAAGGATTACTCTGGCTGACTTAATTTATTCTCCAGATGGTTTTGACACTCTAAAAAGTGGGCCACTTCCTCATCTTGATGAAAAATATTTTTTCAATAAAGGGGAAAGAGACAAAATCCTTTTTAAACTTTAGTTCCAGAAGACTCTCTAAAGGGACAAGAAAGATTTTTTCTTTCTTTCTTATACTCTCCACACATCTTGTGTGTGATGGCAGATTTATTTCAAAATTGCGAGGGGCAATAAACAGAGTTTGGAAAGCAAGAAGTGGTCTGTTTATTCTGTCCATTCATGAGAAATGTCCCATTAAGTGCTCTGGACTCAGACTGTAAATCATGGAATGCCAGCAGGATTAATTGGTGGGAAGTTAGGGAAGACAATCTTTTGATTACTTTAAAGCTGCATTCGTAGTTGGTCTGTTGTGTGTTATTGTACTTCAAAAGCATTAGACTTGGAGAAAAACATTATAAAGAATTTTTCTAATGCTTGAGCATTAAAAGAGGAAAGGAGAAAAACTGCAAGTCTAGTCTTTTAGAACTGCTGACATCTTAGAGATAACAAAACGCTTCATCTCAGAGTTGAGCAATGTAGGACTAAAATTATTAGAGGACTTGCCCAAAGCCCTGGGCTAGTTCATGACCAAGCCATTCTCGACTCTCTTGACTCCACCTCTAGTCACATCTCCCTCCTGTTATGGGAAGTAGAGACAAGCAAAATAGAGAAATAAGAAGAAACCAGACTTGAACCTCAGTTTTTCCATTTTCCCCTTAAAAATGTGTTTCTTTAAAGTTGTGTTTTCAATAAGGGATTTACTATGGTTAATTTTTATTAGAAGTTTCTAAGGATTGCTTTCTGTAAAGGGAGCAAGATGTAACAATGAGAATAGATTTTGCATTCAGACTGACCTAGAATCACATATTAAACTGTCCAGCTGTATAATGTTGGCCAACTTACCCTCTCCCTTTCTTGGCTTCCTAATTTTTCACAATAGGCATGGCTGTAGATAACTCTTACATTTCTTGTAAAGATTAAACTTAGAATATGCATGTAATTGCTCAGTGTCCACTAAAGGAAAGCTGCTACATTATTGCTCTTATTATTGATAATAAAATTTAAAAACTTATTTCCCCTAAATTTTATATTTCATATAAACCTAGATTTTCATATTTCATGTTGGTTTAAAATGTTTGCACTAGTGTGCAGAAAACCTGCATTTTGACAAGTGGAAGCAGAGAAGAGCAGCTTCAGGTTTATTTGCCTTTTTTTGTTACATGCTTTGTTTTATAAAATTATAATTTATAATATTATAACCTATTTTTTAAATTTGGTGAAAATAGATACCTATAGTACAATATTCCAAATATTCTCTACCTTTAGAGTCTTGGCAATTTCTGATAAAGTTTCAACAAGTAAATTCCAGATCTTTGGAATATAGGATCATAATTGTTTTGGTTTATTTTTAAAAATCAACTGTGTTAAAGGAAATTGTGAACAAGTCCCAAACTGTTCTGCCGCTCAACATACCTACGAGCAAAAATCAATATTTCTGTAAGAAATCTCCTTATGTATCTCAGACTAAGTTGTTCCATGCTCATTTTCTTCTGGTTTGACACACGGATGATTTAAAATGCTAGCCCAGAAGCCAAAATCCTGAGAAAAGTGTGATGTGTTAGAGTTTGGAATGTTTTCCCCTCCAAAAAAACGTCCGATAATATTGTAACAGAAAATCCAGAAGTTGAATAAAAGTGTCAAATATTTATTTCTCCCAGATGTTCATAAACTGTCCTCAAATTTTACCTTTTTATTTTAAAGAGCACTTGAATAATAAAATATGTTGGTTATAGTCCTGTTACCAGACTTTTTCCTCAAGACTACACTCAAAACATTGACTGAAAATAATATTTTAAACTGCCATTTTGAAGTATTTTTCTACTAGTTTGTACATGATTTGTACCAAGTTGTATGGCACAATAGCAAACCATAGTTTGTCCACTCATTCTGGCATGGGTCACCCATTTTCCTTCCCAAAGCACTGTACTGCCATTTATCACAAAAGAATGGTGGGTTTGCAAGTTGCTGCAAGAGCATTAAGGGCAAAGAGAGAATGAGGTATCCATGTGCCTATGCCTAGGAAAAGAAGTTCTATTTTTCCCGCAAAGAGGAAATTTAGCTTTGCTCTGCTGCTCGGTGGTCCTAATACCTGGAACAATTTCCTCCTTCCAATCTGACAAGTAAAGCATCCTCAAATCCAAACTCATGCCAGCATCTTTTCCAGATGATCTCGGTCGGTAGGAAGATCTTTCCTTTTACTGTCCACATTCCAATGTTAGCATGTGTCCTTTTCCAGACTTCCAATAAGTGGACTAAGAAAAGTGAGAAAAGAACGAAAGCAAGCCATAAAACAAAACTGACATGTTAGTTGTAGGAAATGATTAACCTTATATCTCTGACAGAGTGAAAAAAGGACACTGAGATTTTCTGTGTACAATGTCACCGATACCTTCACAAACTATTACAGGATTTTTAAGATCAAGAATTGCCAAACTTTGAACCATTAGTTGTGGAAAGTCATAACATTTTATAATCAGTGAGTAGCCATCCCTTGAAACATTTTTGGATCTTATCTTTGTGTAATTAGGGAGGAGGGGTTACCCTTCAGAATTTATGGCATATTCTTTCAATTCTTTTTAATGGGAAAGACTTTGCCATGCAGGTATCTTCTTCAACACAAGGCTAATGAATATATCTTATGGCAATGTTGGGTAATGTGGTTGTTCATTTTTTAAAAATGAGGTAATTCTATAACATAATGAATTTGATTTTCTTTTGTGATCATTTATTTGAATGATAATGTAACTGAGCTAGCCTTTCCAAGGTCTGTCTTTTTCTTTTTTCTTTTTTTAAGGTCAGAATGAGTTTGAATTTATGAGATACAGCATAGATTGAAAAATAAATTTATCAGTATCAATGGTCAGTCAAGCACACTCAGCTGGGGTCTGGAGGGAGAGGCTATTTAAACCTCTGGCTGAGACTACCTATTGAGTTTATATAAGCCCTATAGATTCATCTAACTCAAATATTCCTTTAGTATTTAAATTCCTTCTAAATGAAAGGTTCCTAGCTCTGACTGATTACCAGAATCATCTAATGAAAGTCCCTATTAACTACAGATTCCTGAACTCCACCTTTGGGGGTAGGCGAAAAACATTGTAAAATGCTTAGGTGATTTTGATGTAGTAAGGTGAGCATTAATTTGTGAGTTTGAATTTGGGACATATAGCCCTAATGAATTTCTAAGCAACTTTTGTAGAGCCTTTTCTAACTGGTAACCCAAGGTATGTTTGAATACCTCTAGTACTGGAAAATGATTCGTTTTCTACTTAGCTCATATTGTTTTGAATAGGCTTGACGGCAACAAAGATCCTAATATTGAATGAAAATACGCTTCTCTACCCACTGGTCTTAATTCTATTACTTGGGGCTGTGGAGAATAAATCTCTCTCTTAGTCCATGCAGTAGGTCTTCAACTATTGGAAGGCAGTGTCAACACTCCCATTTTAGTTATTTCTTGTCTAGAAAATATTCCTAGTTCCTTCATTCTTTCTGTGACTTTGAAAGAAAATTATTTCGAAATACTTGCAAACTTACAGGCAGTTATAAAAATAATACAAAACCATACAGAGAACTCCAACATACCCATATCTTCCCAGATACCCAGGTCCAGTAATTTTAACATTTTGGCATTTGCTGAATCATTCTGTCTACATATACCTTTCTTTCTCTCTCTCTCTCTCTCTCTCTCTCTCTCTCTCTCTCTCTCTCTCTTTTCTTTCTCTCTCTCTCCCTCCCTCCCTCCATCTTCCTTCCTTCCTTCCCTCCCTCCTCCCTCCCTTCCTTCCTCCCCACCTATCAATCCATCTATTTATTCTTCCATCCATCTGTCTGTCTATTTATCAATCCATATTCTGAACATCTGAGTGTAGCTTGTACACATCATGCTTCTTGAATGCTTAATACTGCCATGTACATTTCCTGAGAAAAAGGATATTCACCTATATAATCACCTTAAGTGCAGTTATCAAGTTCAAGGAATTCAACATTGATATAAAGTTTACATTCCACATTCCAATTACTTCATATGTCCCAAAAATGTCCTTTTGAGCCTTTTCCCCTCCTTGTTAGATCCCATCCAGATTCATGTGTTACATTTAATTGTCATTGTCTCTTTAGTTGCTCTTTCTTAACATTCACTGGGATTAATCACATTCATAATGTCGCGGTACCTTTACCACCTCCCATTACTAAAACTTTCCTATCTCCTCAATCAGAAACCCTACACGTATTATGTATTAACACCCCATTTCCCCCTACCACTCACCATTGGCAACCTGTACTCTAATTTATGTCTTTTTGAGTTTGCATATTCTTTGATATTTTCTTTGCAATTACCAAGAGGCTTAAATTTAACATCCTAAATCTGTAACAATCTTGTTTCCTTTGAAAGCAACTTAACTTCAATAGTATAGAAAAACTATGTTCCTAAACCCTCCAACATCCTAGCTTTATGTAGTTCTTGTCACAAGTTACCTTTTATACAGTATGATTCCAAAATCACTGATTTATCATTACATTTTATGCTTTTGCCTTTTGGTCCCATAGGCAGTTAAAAGTAGAATGACAAACCAAAAATACAGTAGTACTCACATTTATATTTACCCATATTTGTTATCTTTACCAGAGATCTTTATTTCTTCATGGAGCTTCAATCTATTCTCTATTGTCCTTCCCTTTCAGCCTGCAGAACTCTCTTTAGCATCTCTTGTAGAACTGCTCTAATGATGATGAACTCCTTCAGCTTTTGCTTGTCTGGGAATGTCTTAAACTCTCCCTCATTTAAAAAAGGTAGTTTTTCTGGTAAAGAATTCTTGACTGGCAATTTTATGTTTTCAGCACTTTAAATATGTCCTCCCACTGCCTTCTTGCCTCCATGAGTATTTGAGTTAGATGAATTTAAAGAGTCTATATGAACTCAATCTTATTGAGGTTCCCTTGTACATGATACATTGTTTCTCTCCTTCAGCTTTCAGAATTCTCTCTTTATCTTTGGCATTTGACAGATTGATTATAATATACTGATGTGTGGTTCCATTTGGGTTTATCCTGTTTGGTGTTTCTTGAGCATCTTGGAGGAATATATTCATGTCTTTCATTAAATTTGGGATGTTTTCAGCCATTATTTCTTTGAATATTCTCTCTGTCCTTTTCTTCTTTTTCTGGGACACCCACATTTATACTTGTATGCTTGATGGTGTCCCACATGTTTCTCAGTTCTGGTTACATTTCTTCATCCTTTCTTCTTTCTGCTTCTCAGACTGGATCTCAATTGTCTTATTTTCAAGTTTACTGACTCTTTCTTCTACCGGCTCCAATCTGCTGTTGAACACTTCTAGGGAATTTTTTAATATCTGTTACTGTGGTCTTCAGCTTTGTTTGGTTCCTTTTCATAATTTCCATCTCCCTATTGATATTCTCTTTGCATTCATATATCATTTTCCTGATTTCCTTTAGTTATTTATTCATGTTTTCTTTTAGCAATTTGAGCATATTTAGGACCTTTTATTTTATTTTATTTTTTTTAAGTCTTTTTCTCCTATATCCAAATCTGGTCCTCCTCATTAATGGTTTCTAATGCTCTAAAATATCTTTTGTCTGGACCATCACTTCCTGTTTCTTTGTGTGTTTTGTAAACTTTTGTTGAAGCATGGACATTTTGATATTTTAATGTGTTACCTCTGGAATTCAGACTCTGACAAATTTGTTCCTTAAGCTTGTTTCCAGCTAGTGTTATGACAGAGCTTTCCTTGAATGCCAGGAGCTAAAAAAAAAAGAAGAAGAAAGAGAAAATACTTTTCCCAGCCTTTGCAGAATGACTTTCCAAGTACTCTCCTTTGGGGCTTATCCATAACATGAGTTTAGAGAATAGCTCAATGTCAATGCATAGAGGCCTCCCTGATCCTTTCTGTGCATGTGTTTTTTCTTGTGTGGCCCTAGGAATTCCCTTTAGGGAAACAGTTTCCTCACAGTCCCAGGCACTGTACTTTATACCCTGAATCCCAGGCAGCCAGTTGATTTCTCTCCCACAGCATTCTACAGTGGAGCTTGATGATCTGTCTTCCATATACAGGGCAAGTTCTGGACAGGGTGTTCCTCAGTCCATCACAGACTGATTAGGCCAGATATACACATTCCCAGTGTGTATATGAGAGTTACTCTGCATTTCTCTAGATCCAGGACCAGGGACCCAAACTAAGCAGGTGAGGGTATGTAGAAGGAGACAGCCAGGGTTCCATGAGATCCTACTACTTCTGAGTTGCCTTTTTTCTTGATTCATTGCTTTCCCTGTTACTGAAATCCTATAACTCTTTTCTGGAGATTTGAGAAAGATGTCTCTGCCTTTTTTTGCCAGCTGTTAAAGCTTCTGTGAAGGGAATGGAGTCCTGGAGCTTCTAACACCATCATCTTGACCAAGGCAGGGCTTGATTTTAAATCCATACCTTCCCTTTGCTTTTCTCTGAATTTACCCCAGAGTTCCCTCAGGAAGTATAGTGAGTATTCTAAAGCAGGGCCAGCTTCATGGGTATAGAAACTGCATTCACACAGGGACCAATGTTTTGTAGGGCCCAAAGCTTAGAAGGGCTCTGAGTTTTGTTTAATGCTCTGTTGTCACCAACTTGAAATTCATAATAATCGTTGAACAAGGAGCTCCACATCTTCATTATGCACTGAGCCCCACAAATTATGTAGCCAGTCCTGTGTCCCATCCAGGGTCTGGTATAGCTATATAGGTCCTTAACTTCCCATAGTCTCTGTACTAATGTAGTCTGAATTTACATATCTAGTTTGGGGCATCCACATCACTCTTCAGTTCTTAATCTACTTACTACTAAAGGCAACCCCAATGTCTTCTACTACATACCCATTTCTCCTTCCTGTTAGATTTTCTAAATTGTTGTTGGAAGCAAATACTAGGTTCTATATTGATTCCAGTTAAGCAAAATCTTTAAAGATTTAGTCCCATGCTTCCAGACTAGTGAGAATGTGATTCAATTTGTGTCATCCAACCTTTTTGTTGTCTCTCTTAAATGTGTGCCATTCACACATTTTAAAAGACGTTTATAATCCATTTTTAAAGAGATGACAAATATCATATGGGAAGCACTTAAAGGAATATGAGTAAAAGCTATTCAATAAATGTGATCTAACATCTCCAATTCCAGCCCCAAGGATATGATCTTTCTTCTTCTTCCCTAAAAAGATTTTGCTAGTCCTTGATGTCATTATGAATTGGGACATGGAACTACTTCAGTTGTAATATGGACTTATGCTGAAAGAAGACCACTTTCCTCAAACAGAATTGCATTAGGAACTTATCTCGGAAGAGTGGTAAATATTTAGGGTAAATATTGAAAATCTCATCTTTGTACCTATTTTGACAATGAAGTATGTTAGGCTTAGTTGCTCCTAGTAGCCAGTTCCTTTAGATAGTTAGCTTTCTAGTGTTGTGAGAGGGAAGACATCCTCAAGTGAAAAAGGTGCATGAGATGTATAGATGCATAGCCACTTAAAATAAGTAATTTCTGAATTAAACACTTATGCACTTTTATACCAACTTCACGATGAAAGTTTTAAATAAAGTAAAATTGTCCAAAGTTGTAGATGACAGTTTCAGTCTCAGACATCTTTATGGCCAGGTGATGAAAATATGGATTAGTTTGCTCAGCTAATGATTAAAACACTTAGTTTGAATTAAATAGTAGCCTAATTATCTGTGGTGTGGTTAATTAGATTTAAAAATACATATATTTGCATGATTTGACCACTTCCCAATCTGATCTGAGTAATAATTTACTCAGAAACACAGGAATGGACACCAAGAAACTTAACTCTACTTTTGGGCCAAACTTTTTATTTTTCCACATAAAACTGCATCAGAGAAGTCTGTACTCAGTATGTTTCCTGCGTTTTTCCCTGTGCATTAACAAATTCAAGAGTGAGCTTACAGTCAGATCACTGCTCTAGTAGGAATACCTTACTTCCAGTTGCAATGCTGGAAGAACTTGTTAATTGGTGTTAGAACTATTATTTACCTATCAGCTCTATAGTGAAGGAGATATGGCCCATCATCGAAGCCTCTTTAATCTCCAACATTGCACACATACACATCTATAAATTTGTAAAATGCCTCCAGAGAGGTGGGTCAGTATAAATGATTTATATTATTGATCAACTTGGCAAGTGAAAGGGCTGAGCTCTGAAATGAAAAAAGGCAATCCTTCTATTACAGTTCCACAATCTGAAGGAACCACATTACTCAGATCTCAAAAAGTACATCCAGGTTTTGTAGTACTTAAAGTAACACTTTAAAAAGCACATGGGGAATTGTGCTCACATGTGTATTATCTACATATTACACATTCATTTATCCCTCCACCAAATATTTATTGAATGCCTACTCTGGGCCAGGTACTATCCTAAACTTTGGACATACAGTATTGAACACAACAAACAAAAACTCTGCCTTTATGGAGCTTTTCTCAAGACATGGAGAAGACCAATAATAAATAAGACACGATGCAAAGTGTAATATATGTTAAATAAGAGGATAGGGTAAAAAATAATTGCATTAAATGCTACAATAAGAAATAAAGCAGCAAATTATGGTGGGGGAATCTATAGAAAGAATTTCACTTTATTTTTTGTGGCCAGGGAAGTCCACACTGAGGAGATGGCATCTGAGTGAAGAGCCAGAGGAAGTGAGTTATGGGTCATAAAGGTGTTTGGAGGAAGGCTCCGTCCTTGGCCGCCTTCTCTTTGCTATCTTCAGACCCTCCATTGGTGATCTTATGTTGAAATGTGACTTTAAATACCTCTATAAGCTGATGGCTCCCTAAATTTAAGCTTCAGTCCAGACCCTACTCCTTAACTTCAGACTTGTATATTAAAAGCCTGTACAATGTCTCCACTTAGATATCCAAACTCATCCTATCCAAAGCAAAACTGATATTCCACTAAATCTTCTCCTACAATTTCCCCCATCTTGGGTGATAGCAATTCTATCCTTCTAGTTTCTCAGGCTCCCCAAGCCTTATTGTTATCTTAGTTTCTTCTTTTTTTAGAATTACCCCACATCCAATATACCAGAAAATACTGTTAGATATTTCTTCAAAATATAACCAGAGGGAGTGGATGTGGCTCAAAACGGTTGGGTGCCTGCTTCCCACATGGGAGGTCTCAGGTTTGGTTCCTGGTGCCTCCTAAAACAAAACAAAACAAAACAAAAACAAGCAAAAAAACCCAAGGAAAATGAAAAAAAACCTAGCTCAAGTGAGCTTATATGGCTCAGTGGTTGAGCACCGGCTTCCCACAGACAAGGTCCCAGGTTCATTCCCTGGCCCCTGCTGCCTCAAAATGTATAATATTTTATATATTATATATATATATATATAAATAAACATAATGTGACCTCTACTGTCACCATCCCTGTCTGAGCCCCCATCACCTTAATCTGTATTATTGTGATAGCTTCTTATTTGGACTCTCTTCTTTCATCCCTGCCTCCTATATGCTCTTCATAATACAGCAGCCAGAATGATATGTTTAAAACTTTAGTCATATTTCTCCAACCTTAGCTTTAAAAACAAAACCTGTAACTGCAATTAAAAAAAGTCTTAAAATTTTTCATTTCAAAACTTTGTCCACTTCAATATTAATTATTTTTAAGTTTGTTATTCTCTTTCTCCTACCTAGCATGAGTAGCAAGCAAAAATCAGATACTCTGCTCTTATCATTGTCATAATCACTTCATGGATAAATTTGCCCAGAATAATTAAAATTTATTTGCAACTTAATTACCCTTTTATTGACTATTGACTTTGCAAGCAGAAATTGGCCACGGGCCAAGTTGAACATGTTTCATATAGTTTCCTGGGTTTCGGTACATTTATACAATCTTTTCATTACCAATGCATTAAGCAAGGCTAACTGAATTGGTCCCCTGAAAGAAAGATGGCAATCCCAAACAAAAAATGGCTATATTTTCCCCAAAACTTTAAACTTATGTATTTATGATATGAAACTAGTCCTTGATTAGCCATATGCACAGCCTTCTGCTGTATCAAAAAGAGATTATTGTTTAATGATATGATTTTGTCATCAAATATTAGAAGTCTGAGTAGACAGAACATTCTCAAATTGAACTACTGCCAGAAAGTATGCCTCAGCCTTAATTACATGTAAAATAAACTCATTGTCATATATCTTTGACATCCATCTAGTCCACATTAATTACCTCCATATAGCAAGTCTACTTCTCTGGGTACTTAGGGGCACATTTTCAAAACAAAGTTCTTCCTGGTTATTACTGGTAAGCCATGATACTCGAACCCAAAGATCCATGGGACAGTTAATGGGGTTTTTAGAGTCTTAGGCGATGATTTGCAAAACCGTTTCTGCCATACTTTATAGAGGGGTTCCAAACTCAAATGTTTACTGAGCTGAGGCAATTTTGAGATCTGTGATGAATGAGCACATACCTTGCCCAAGGACATTGGAGACATTTTTACCTTGGAGCAAAACAGGTCAGGTCTGCCAGTTTGCAATTCCTAGCATAGAAATTTTATTAGTCTGCCAAAGAGGCGCCAATGCAAAGCACCAGAAATCCATTGGCTTTTATAAAGGGTATTTGGAGTAAAAGCTTACAGTTACAAGGCCCTAAAGAGGCCAATTCAAGGTTGCTTTCTCTCCAAAGTCAGTTGTCACGTGCTGAAGCAAGATGGCCGCTGATCATTGCCTGGTCTTTCCTACCTGGACTTCCTCTTCGTCTTGAGACTCCAGGGGCCCAGCTTCTTCCCTATCTCAGCTGTAGGCTAGCATAGGGCTTGTCTCTCAGGCTTGTCTCTCATCTCTCCCCAATATCAAACATGACTGAGTTCTCTCTCTTCCCATGTGTCTTCTTGAGTGAGTGTCTGTTTATATTGGCCCACCAAGGGAGTGGGGATGCAACCTGAGTCAGGCTCTACCGACGTGGTAATATCAAAGCCCTAATCTTAACAGGTAATTTAATCAAGATATCTCAGTGGAATCTAATGCAATCAAAGGGTATCACGTCCAGAGGAACAGATTAGTTTACAAACATAATCTTTCTCTTTGTGGGATTTACAAATAACCTCAAACTGTCACAGAACCAATAGGGCCCAAGTGGTGAAGTTGATGCAATGCTGCTTCCTGGACAAAACATCTCTCTCATCTGTAGTTTACCACTATGTGGAGAAGAGCTAGGATTTCACCCAGGCAAGGACACATCAGACTCTGCAACTTTCAAAAGCAGACATTGGCCCTCAGGCTCTCCTCATGTCATATGTATAGACCATCAATCAACATCATAGAACACAAGCTCTCCAGCCTTTCTCAGGAAGTAAAGATTTGACATGTGAAGTCCAATTTACCTAATACCCCAAGTCAGAAATGTGATATTTAGGAAAGATTATAGTATTGGTTCTCAAAGTATAGTGCCCAGACCAGCAGCATTTAGAATCATCTAGACACTTGCTAGAAATGCAAATGCTCAGGCCCACTCTGGACTTCTGAATGAAAATACTCTGGGGTGGAGTCCAGCAATCTGTGTTTTCACCAATCTTCTGTGTGTCTGATGCTACTAACATTTGAGAACTACTAGTCTCAGGCAATGCTTCTCAGCTTTTAGAGTGCATAAGTATCCCCTGGAGACCTTGTCTGGAGTGGGGCTGAATATCTTCATTAATATCAAGTTCCCAAGGGATGCTCATGCTATCCATTCTACACCAAAATATTTGTGAAAAGCTAGGTTTGGTATTATAATATTCATCAGATTTTATTACTTTGAATCAAACCTCATCAAGACTGTTATTTGAGAAATTAGAAAAGAAATATGTTCTCCTAAGAGATACTATTTTTCCCTCTTATCCTATGGCTAGTCAAGATTCTAAATCATAATTATCCAATGCATTCAATAGATTTTAGAGACAAATAATAAAAGATTTTTATTGGAAAATATTGACACATACAATTGATTACAGGATATATTCTAGACATGTATATGAATTAATATATGTAAATTTATATATAATATATATATATGCATATATACTATACACACATACATATATATAAACATTGGGTATTCATTTCATGTAACTGCCCAGTATTAAAGCATTGCTTGCTTTACAGAATTCTATGAAGCTGAATAATTTGCATTAACTGTTTCTTAAATTTCTTAGTTTAAATTTGTTCATGGGCAAAAAGCTCTTTAAGCACACTTAAATTTGGCAATTGATTCACTGACACAGATGACTGAATTTAGGCTAACATTCTATGGCTGTTTCATAATTAAAAAGTTGGAGAAGTGGGTTATTTAATACACTGTCATGTATGGCCAGTAAAGAACTGGCTGTTTCCATAAATCCTGAGAGAAATTTCTGGGAGAAGCACAATTTATATTACAGTCCTCTTTGTTTCCAAAACAGAAAAATAACTCAATTTTAAAGCACCACTGAGAACACCATGCCATTGCAAAGTGATTTACTTGCTAGTGTTTTGTCTAGCCTTCTAAATTTGTTTCCTTTCAATTTCAAAATGTGTATTAATGTGAATTAAGTGGGGAAAGTGCTACTGAGAGACATTTGTTTTCAGAGATTAATATAAACTACTGCTGATTTCACTGCATTGGAAATGTATAAGGAGATGTTTTGTGACAATTATTTTTGGGAGGTAGATTTTGTTTTGATTTTGGTTATGATACACTAATATTCTGTTTCAAGTCTACAATTCTGACCTTGAAACTGAAATTATGCTTCCAAAACCATCACTTTAGTAAATTGAATGTTTTCAGAGTAAATTTATTTAAAAATTAACCATTAGTATATATACACACACACGACTCCTTAAAATTACATGCATTCGAAAGTTCTGTATTTTTAAAAAAGTGGATCTGCTTCTAAAGTCACATTCAACGACTCAAATTATGCATCTCTATTATTTTATTTTTATTTTTATTTTTATTTATTTATTTATTTTAAGATTTATTTATTTATTTATTCATTTATCCCCCCCCTTGCTGCTTGGGCTCGCTGGGTCAGCTAACCATGCCGCGCGGGCGGGCCTGCCTTCACCAGGAGGCCCCGGGAACCGAACCCGGGGCCTCCCATATGGTAAACGGGAGCCCTACTGATTGAGCCACAGCCGCTTCCCTGATTTTTATTTTTAATAAAGAATTTCTTTTTAATTTGACATAGCATTTAGCAGTTTTTTGAAGAGCCTTCAGTTAGTCACAATGGGAAGTGATAAACTTTGCATTTCTTTGGTTTTTATATTACTCATTGACATTTTTGAATGAGTGTTCTCTTTTTATCCTTGTCTTTAACCAAAATTTTCATAAATTTGATGTTTCAGGTGATACTGTATTTTGATATATAAATTTTTCTCTTACTCTACCTAGAATATTTTTTGCTTTGACATTTTAATTGAAGAAATCATTTTAAAATATGGTTCTACTTTCTTACCTTAGAAAGTTAAACTGTACATATTTTACTCCCTTTCTGATGATGAATGCATTGGCAAAGTTTTTTTTTTTTTTTTAAGAGAATACTTGTCTGTATTAATAGAATTCATAAAGTTCTCTAATTATAGACAACTATAGATAGTGGTTGTGCTGCCTGTGTCTACTTTTAAAAATTCAGAATAACAGCTAGTTTTCGTTGAGTTTTGTCTTTTCCCTTGAAGGTTCCAGTAAAAAAAAAATTACCTATTAATTTTTATGATAAGAAATAGATTGTTTTACCAACTTTGTTTTAAACCCCCAAAGACAATGAGTTAACAAGTACTCCTTCAATTCCTATTATAAACCAGATAGTCTTGGGGCATAGGAATGAAGAATAACGCATAGTCCCTGACGTAAAGGGTCTTCACATTTAGACAGTTGACCATATGCCAACAGCCCAAAATAATCCAAAGCAATGTGCTTGAGAAATGACAAATGAGTCAGGAAAGCAATAAATTGTGTAGGGATTCAGTAAATGGAGAGATGAACTAAAACAGTTCATCGATGCTTTGGGAAAGAGTGGGACTTGAGTTAGAATTTGAAGGGAATTTTAGAAGTTAGATGGCATTTGGAAAAATGGAGAGAATGGGTAAGAGGGCTCTAGGAAGGGGAAAAGCTTGAGTAAAGATGGAAATGAACTTTCTTTAATAGACAGTGGCAAGATTACCTTGGCTGGAGGAAGGGGCATCTGGAGAAATAAGAGGAAAGTAAAATATTGGCTACAGTTAGGCCACACTGTAAAGTTGAAAGGCAGAAGAACATGGAAATCTCTTTAACCATATTCTAGTGCCTATGAAAACCTCTTATTTAGTAGAAAATATGCAAGTGAACACATCTATCCAGTAATATGTGAAAATAAAATGCCTCTGTTTATAATTGATGCAAAAAATTTTCTCTTAGATAAGGTGATGAAGTGTCGCTGTGTGTGAGCACACACGTGCACTCAAGTGCATGTGTGAGAGAGGGTTGGAGTCATCATTTATCACAATCAACTGTTGCAGTAACTTAAACAATTAGACATAAGGAAAGCAAAGGCTGTACACAACCAGGTAACATGAGCTTTTTTTCACTTTGCTCCTGAGACATCTTTGTCTCTTGTATTAATCAGCAGTGACGTGTCACGTCATCATGAGTGACAATTACCTCTCATTAGCGTAAATGATTGCCTGACTAGGCAGATTGATGAGCTGATTGGTGTTTCTGAGGAAACTGAGCTCCTCCCCACCAGCCCTCTGCTGACAACAATCTGGAATATTATCAAATATATATTTAAGGCAATTCAGGTAAAGTGTCTTCACTTGGCAAAACAAGTAATGATTGCTTGGAAATTTATGCTGAGAGCAAAATCTAACACATCTGTCTGAATTGTAATAATATCCATCATTCTGAGAGCACTGTACTTTTCTGGAGTGCTTTGCCACCTTCAGTTTGCCTGACAGTACCTGTGATGTTTGGGTCAAGTTTCTTCAATTTGATTATACATGAAGAATGCAAGAAGGGGACACTGTGCTTTGCTAAAGACTGCCTGACAAATTAAAGTTGAATGTCGGATTCAAACTTCATCCCAGATCTTGCACTTCCAATTGCAGGTAACCGTAACCAAAATGCAGCCTATCTTCTCACATTGCAGGCCAGCGGATTGGCTCTTGCTCTGAAATAGGGGCTCTCAAACTGGAACAAACATCGGAATCACAAGCAGGGCATATTATAGCAGAGTGCGAGCTCCACCCAGAGTTTCTCAATCAGTACGTTTAGGGTGGGGCCTGATAATTTACTTTCCTATAAAGTTCCCATGTGATGCTGATCTAATATTACTGTCTGAGGACCAAGAGCCACTGCCCTAAAAGAAAGATGGTAGGTAAAAGGGATCTTGCCAAAAAGAGCAGCAACGTTTTGTTGCCCAGGCATTAAGCTTCTGAATCTTCCCCAGAAGTTTGCCTGGATTCCAATGCTACATGATCGTGAAATCTTTATGGGCACAGTTTGCTCTTGTACAAGAACAAATGTTCTATTTCCTGCTTTGCTTTGACTTTTCCAGCCATAGCTTCCTGTTCTATCCCCATGAAGCAGACAGCAACCCTCTAACTGGAGAAATGCCACCTGTTGTGTTTGCTTATATTGGTTTTCTGTACAATCACATTGTGCCTAATTCTCAGGGGCACCACTATGCGTAATAAGTAATATATAAATATATACTTATATATAAATATATAAATATAATATATAAATATATAAATATAAATATGGTAAAACTAATCAGCTCATTTTGCCTTTTGATGGATGGCCCAACTGTTAAAGAAGTGGATATATTTGTTTTCCTAAAGCAACTATCTTAGAAGTGAACTATGCTGATTATTTTGACTGAAAGTCATGATCAGAATTGTTCTTGTGATCTTTCTAATCTTAAGCACAGCTTAAAACAAAATAACTAAAAAACTGGCCTATAGTCAGTAGAGCAATTGAAGTCTAAGAAGTAAAATATTCTTATCTGAATCATGAAGTTTGTTGATCTAGTTATTAAAAAGTCTTTATTCAACTCCTATGTGCCCAACACTTTTCTGGGTGCTGGTACACAGCTGGAACTGCAAAACGAAGTCGGCATTCGTGACACTCATATTCATGTGGGGCAGACATGATAAACATGTTAACAGGTGAATAAGCAAGATGCCTTCCTATAGTTTAGGTGCCATGAAGGAAATAAATCAGGATTACATGATACAGTAACTAAGGGGTTGGGAAATGCTTTAGGTAGAATGGTCGGTGCCAGTCTCTTTGAAGAAGTGGTATTTGGGCTAAGACCTGAATGATGGGAAGTCATAATCTATATCTTCAAGTTGCAAAGGTAATGCTAAGGGTTGAAGTGATGGGAGGAGGAGCTTTTAAGATGATACAGTAAGTGTAAATGCCTTGAGCCAGAAAAATCCCAGGCCTGGCTGGCCATGGAAGGGAGTTTGATTTGATTCTAAATACACTGGAGAGTCATGGAGGGGTGATATGATCTTCATACTTAAAAAAAAAAAAAAAAAAAAAAAACCACTCTGACTGATGCAAGGAGTATGGATTGTAGGAGAGTAAGACCACCACAGCTAGGCAGTTATTTCTTCAGTACTTTGTTGCATACATTGACCTTGAACTTGCAGTTGCAGCTTCTTTAAAAGGTAGCTAGTTATTTCCACCTGCAGATCCTAGAATGCCCATAGCAGGAATTTGGCTCCAGTCCTACATAAAACAGTGTAGAAGGCATTCTGCCTGAGGAAGGAGTTGCCATCTGCTGAGAAATGAGAGAACAGTATGATTGTGGTGGATATAGTGAAAATCGGTCAGATTAAGGACTTATTCAGGTGGATCTGAAAAGGCTTGCCAGAAAAAAATGAATTTCGGGAATGGAGCACATGGTGTTGGTACCCTGTCCAGATCTTCCTTGCTGGCTGGCGAGCCATTTTGTCTAGCTGCTGGGAGTGTGAGCTTCCCAGTACTTACAGATGCTTCTTTGTCAATCACTGATTCCATTTCAGATCATGTTTACTTATCTCTGCTTGACCCCTCCCCTCCCCCCCACACCCCCTGCCTTCATTCTCTTTCTCCCCTGAGCAGTATTTCTCAAAGTGTGGTCTTGTGACTAAAGTATCATCATCACCTAGGAACTTGTTACAACTATACCTTCTCAGATCCCAGACCTGCTGAATCAGAAATTCTGGAGGTGGGGGTCCAGCAATCTGTGTTTTAACAAATCCTGCAGGTGATTCTGATGTACACTGAAGTTTGAGAATCACTGCCTTAGAGCAGTCACCTGATAAATCATTTGATCAAGAATCTTTGTATCAGGCTCACTTGTTAGGCAATGCAACCTAAGATAGGGAATAATGGAAAAACAAGAATTAGAAATGAACTCCTAGCAACTAGCTGAGTGATAGTTACATTAGCTAGGATAGGAAACATTTGGGAAAGAGAAAGCTTGGAAAAACCAAGTATTTTATTTTAAATGTGGCTAAGATTGAGGTGCTTATTAGATATGCAAGTGGAAATATCAAGAAGACAATCAGATATACAAGTCTGGATTCAAGGGTAAGTTCAAGACTGGAGACATAAATTTTAGAGCCTTCTGTATATGGAAAATAAGACCTAGGTAGATATCCTAGAGAAGTAAGATTAAGAGGGTAGCAAGAACCTCTGATTTTTACATATGTTGAGTACTATACAAAGTACATATATGTGGTTTCTTTCTCTAAGACAAAGTAGAATAATCCTGTTGGTTCCAAACGACCATATATAGAACAGAACAAATAATAATTAAATGTATTAAGAATATAACTATTTTCACTGTGCCCATGCAAAGAGTTAAACAGATTTTGCTAATTACTAATTTTAAAAGTCAAGACTGATTTAGCTTTAAGGATGCATAAAGAATTTTTTCAACTTTTTACCTGCTAAGTGGAGGGTTTCTTATGAAAGATGACATTTTTACATACAGATATTTGGATGCCAGAAAAGCAGAATTTGGTGAGATGTCAGGAAGGCAGGTATGCTCCATACATACAAATGTGAAATGTGAACCAAAGAAATGCAAAGATTGAGGTTTGAGGATATCCTGGGAATGACAATTTTTGCACAAACATATGTAAAGATGAAAATATTTTAATTATAACAAAGTGTTTAATTAAAAGAAAAACTTTTGTAATTTTATAGTCATATAATTAAAACTATGTACAATAATTGGGAAAATCTTAAACAGCATTTCTTCCTTTTGAAAACCATATCTTAGTTTTCTTTTATGAATTTAGTAATGGGAAGTAAATCTCATAACTTTTTTTTTTTTAAAGATGCTTTAGATTACATAAATGTTACATAGAAAATATAGGGGAATTCCCATAAACCCCATCCGCTTCCCTCTTCCACACTTTTCCCCATTAACAACATCTCACAACTTTTGAAAATCAAAATCATATTCAAGATCTTTTCATCACTCATTGCCTATTAACACTCCACCTGCATTACACACATGCTGGCCTCAATTGTGTCAGTTATGAATGATGCCAAATTTATCCCTGGGAACTAGATGCAGATTGCTGAAACAGAGCTTAAGTATTTTTCAACTATTTAAGGACAGGTGAAAGAGAACAGGAAGCTTGTAGGAAAGCACGACCCACTGGAGGCAAACTCTTCTTCCAGTGGTGATTTTTCTATAGGCAGCCTAAATCCTTTTTTAGAATAACATGACTATACTATAGCACGGTGCTTATAAGCATGGTTCTAAAGTAGTCAGATGTATTGACTTAGGTCACAGCCTACCAACTGTGTGACCCTAGGCAAGGGAATTGATCTCTCTCTGCCCAATTTTCTTTACCCATAAAGTGACCATCCCATAGGGATATTGTGAGAAATAAATGGTATAACTGATGTTTAGAGCACTTAAAATATTGCTTGGAATTTAGGAAGTCTTCAGTAGAATGCTCAACCTCATACCCACTGCCCCGATCCCTGAGTTATAAGAACACCTAATTAGGCAAATGTGTCATTAGATGAACCAGAGCCTGGCTGTCTGCTAAGAAGGACAAACTTCTGTTAAGACTTCGTATGCTGTTAACTGGTGTGGGGCAACATATAACTTTTTTTTCTTTTAGTAAAGGGGAATCTTGTCATGTTTGTTCTGTTTCTAACAAGCGTCAGCTTATAGATCTTTGCTTTTATTCTCTCCATACTTAAAATATGATGTCTGCTTCCACTGAAATGGTAAAGAGAAGGCATTAAAGAAGCCACATTCTTCCTAATCAGATGAAGAGTGGAACTGGAAACCATCATTTGTCCAGACTCATTGTCTAATTCTGTTTTATAACATTTCATGTTAAACCATAAAATAGCAAGCTAGCTTTATAGAAAGGCAATATGCTATACTGGGGCAATATCTTGGATTGTAATTGAGAAATATATTATAGGTTTCATCTCCTATTCAATAATCCATCTATTTATTCAACATATATTTGTTGAGTAGCTTGGTATATACTAGTCACTTTTCTAGGTGGTACAACAGAAAAAAAAATAGTGCCCTGTTGGAGCTACTGCTCTAGTGACAATATAGAGAATCGTAACAAATATATTATCCGCTGTCTGGTGATGAGTGCTAAGAAAATGCAAACTAGGGTAAGGGTTCAAGACTGATGGGTGTGATTACTAAAATAAGTCATAAATGATTATTTACCTTATAAGTGCCATTGAACCTCTCTGGGCTTTAGTTTCTCCAGTGGTCAAAAGATGTGTTGTGGGGTGCATGTGTGTGTATTTGGGGGCAGAAGTAGCCCTGATATCTATGACTCCTAAGCACCTCCCAGGTATTAATTAATTTTTAAAAATTCAACCATAATTTATGTATAGATAGATGTGGGCACTTGATGAAAAGGTGGTACCTGTGCCTGGTGTATAGTTCATTGCTAGGAATAGGCCTGTTAGGATTTGGATAATTAGGCACACTCAGGAGTGACCCAATGTTTCATCATGCTGAAATGTTTGACAGGGAAGGTAAATCAATGAATGAGTGGTTAATGATTTTGAAGAGTGTGTGGGTTTACATGTTGGTCATTAGTTCTCATAGTTGAAATACACAAAATTGTCCTCTATTTAAAAGAAGCCATCTCCACCTTGCTCTAGATAACATATGGTTCCCCTGTACTTTTTATACACACACGAAATATTTGCTTTCTAACCCTAACATTATCATGTAGTATATTCCGAAGCAATTTGCAATAGTTTTTTTCACATTGTTTGACTTACCATTTGGCTCACTGATACCTTTGTTTATCTAATATGTATTGAGGGTATACCATATGCCAAGAACCATGCTGGAACATTTAGCTCAGGATTGTTATCCCTATCTTATAAAAAAGAAGTGGAGCAAATAAATATGTACTAGTCCAAAAACGAAGAGCAGATCCATGTTGAGTTAAAATTAATATTCATTCTCTTCTGAAGATAGACTATATTGCTTCTTTTAGTCAAGTCCAACCTTTGAGAACTTAGAGCAGGGGTTCTTAACCTTTTTTGTTCCATGAACCCCTTTGCCAGTCAGGAGAAACCAACAGACCCCTTACTAAGTCCACACTATACTATGTATTATTTAATAAATATATCACACCTGCACCAACACATCCCTACAAGAATGTTTTTTTTTTTTGAATTTTCAATTCAAGCTCATAGGCCCCCTGAAATCTTTCCACAGACCCCTTGGAGGTCCATGTACTCCTGATTAAGAACCCCTGACTTACGGAAATGTGTGGCTTCATCTTGATATCTATCACCAAGGGATGTCTATAAGGAAAAGAAACTGATTTTTGGCTACCACAAATCTCTGAACAAGAAGCTTTGAGCGAATGGCTCAAGACTTGTGCTTTATAGTCAGTGTATTCTATGAAATAACTGCAGAAAACATTATTTGCTCAAAAAGAAGAATTTACCACTAAGGAAAGGCAGTTTTCTGCTTAATACAATGAAAAGTCCTGTCCAAGAGGTATTCATCTGTGCTAACATCTGACCTCCTTCTTGACAAGATGTCATGAAAAATGAACTCACTGAGATGCATGCCAGTTCCCTCAGGAAAAGAGCGAGATAGAGAGGACACAAAATAAGGCTTAAAAGCAGCCCCTAGGAGACGTCTGAGAGCAATTTCCAAGAATATTTCCCATAAAAGGCAACGAATTTCAAAGAAGGCTCAGCTGTAGCAAGATTACATTTCTCATTGAACCCCTGTCTGTGATCTGTAGGTACTCTGACAGGGAGCTTTATACTGATACTTTTTAATGTGAAAGATAGTATATTATAATGTAATTATCACTACAGATGATCTTGGCAATTCTCTTTGAAATAAAAAAGCCATCATGGAGAGCGGATGTGGCCCAAGCAATTGGGTGTCCACCTCCCACATAGGAGGTCCTGGGTTCAGTTCCTGGTGCCTCCTAAAGATGAGCAGACACCACAATGAGCAGATGACACAACCAGCAGACAATGCAACCAGCAGGGAGCAGAAGTGGCTTAAGCAGTTGGGCATTTGCCTCCCACATGGGAGGTCCCAGGTTCGGTACCAGGTGCCTCCTAAAGAAAATGAGCAGACAACAAGCAGACAGATAAGGGAGCCATGAAGGGGGTGGGGGGAGAGGATTAAAAAAAGTGGGTGGATTTTTAAAAAGATGAATATGCTTGTTTAACCAGAACCCAGATCAAGAAATTATATATATATATAATAGCCATCATAACAGAATGAAGCAGTGGCCTTAGTGCAACAATGCTCCCATTGAGCTGATACTTTGATTCCAACAGCATTCCACCTTTAATCTTCCAGGCAAAAGACCCTGTGGAACTCTGGAGTAAATAATTAGAGGTCACAAGCCTGCCACCAGCTTCAGGGAAGGCCACAACTTCCTGAAAACACAGGGAGGCTTCCTTTACTTCACTCCAGTTCATGTAAAATGCTGCTTCTCCATCTCAAGACGGTTTAGAGCACCAAAATAAACCCTTAAACAGAAACAATAGCAAATGTCATAGGTAAAGACATTAATTTCACTTGTCCTTTACAGGTATTGGATCGATTTTCAGCAGGTAATAAATTCCTCTATACCACTCATGTTCTCACAGGAAGCATGCATTAAACAAAATTACCAATAGATTTCTCTCTATGACCTCCAGTGCTATGGAAGGGAAAGAGTTTTATGAAGAGGTTCTGGCTTCATTGAATTAAGCTTTAACTACTCCACACAACCCCCTCTCCTGTTGGCTTCACATGCAGAGGTTGGGCGCTTTCAGAAGGGGTATGCCACGTCTGACCCTATTCTTCTTGTGGAGAGTTAGATGTAGGAGACAGTGAGCTCAGAAGACTGAGCTCCAACAGGAGTTTAAAAATCATCTTTGAGATTGAAGTGTACAGGATGGCTATTAAATGGAGATCAATGCAAAAGTGGATGGCCCAGGCATATCCACTATGGGTGGCACGTAGATCAGTCCCAGGGTGCACCCGTAGGGAATATGGTCATGGGCTCTGATCTGCTATGCAGTTGCAGTTGGAAGTCACTGTCCACCTTCTTTAGCACATAAGCATTACACCATGGAGTACTGACTTGAGAGATAAAGTGCATCCATTTTTATATGGAACTCATTTTTTCATTGCTTTTTTCCTTTTCTATCCATTAAATGAAATCCCCTCCTGTAACATCCAACTAGAAATATGTTTTATGTTCTCAATTTTAGACTTGGTTTGAAAGTTTTACTACCTATCCATTCTCTCCCTGCATTGATCTCTGGGTTTCAGACTTATCTTTGAACTTATGTACCCAGAGATAATGGCCAAAATGTGTGACAATCTGTAAGGCACAGGCACTGACCAATCAAGAGAAGCTGGCCATTATACCAGAGCAGATTCTGGAGGCTCCTTCCTCAAACAGCCTTGGCTTCTTGCTTGCTGGATCTTGGGGTGGTCCCTGGAAAGATTAGAATTCTTGGGGCATCATAGCACTGGAGATCTCAGAAGAGTAGCTACTTGATTATCAGAACAGTAATATGTCAATAATTTAACAAGTATAGCCATAATCACACATTTAATTAGATTTTCACAACTGGAAAATATAAAATTATCAAACTTGGCCATAAAACTACTAAAAAAAAGTAACAATTCTATGACTATATAAAGACCCTGCCAACAGTTCTTCTCTGTGACCACCCCCTCCCATATACACCCCCAATTGGGCATATTCTCCAAGCCAGTCTAGAAATACAGGGTTAACAGTAGGTTACAAGAAATAGCAGCAATCTCTCCAGTGAGGACCTTAACCTAATCTATCTAAGTTTTTAACCTTTGAGAGAAGGGTAATAACAAAATCAGAGGAAAGGAGAAAGGAGAAAAGACATCAATGTGAAGGTTGTGATGACTTGTACTATTTAAATTAGTAGAGTAAAAATGTGACCAGCAAAAGAGAGAACGGTGCTTCCTGTCCTGTCTCTTTGCAGTCTTGGATGGTCAGGAGTGTAATTCTTTGAGGAATGGTGGAATTGAGCTAGGAAGAGAGTTAGCCCATAAATAGCTTGTGGAAAAGGCCCATGGGAGTGAGTTGAAACTCATTTGAGGATCTTTAAGCCGTCAGTCAGCCATGAAATATTTTCTGAAGTCTGCCTAGTAGGTGCTCAGGGGAGTATAGAAACTGTATAAGGAATGTCCTTGTCTACAATTGGCTTACACTTTATTTGAGTGAAAGAAAATAGATACATGTAAAATCATTTAGAGAACAATTCAATTACACATATATAAAATGATAAATTTATGGTGTGGACTATAAGTTACTCAGTAGCTTAGATAAGAGGAAGATCAGTGAGGACCAAGCTTAGTTAGTGCAAAACTTTATTCAAAGATTATACTCAAACTGGGCTCTGAAAGTGGCTAAGGTTGGAATACACATAGAGAAGGACATCAAACTTCCTATCACCAAGATATCAAAAGGATTCCTTTTGCATGTCTGGAAAGTGTGCAGGATTGACACTGAAGTTGTCATGGTCACTTTCAGCTGGGATTCAACAAGCTTACAATTCACAGGCTTCTTTTAAGAGGCAGAGTTTGAAGTAAGACTGCTTGAGTTCAAATCCTGCTTCCCCAACTTGCTAGTTGTGACCATGAACAAGTATCTCCATTTTCTCATGGAGATTATAATATATAATACTCTACATAATAGGTTAAGGTATATAAAATGCTTAACAAAGATCTGGTTTGTAGAAAAAGCACAAGACATGTTTTTACTATTATTGTTATTTTCTTATTTAGACAACTGGGTCTAGGTTTATTGCTCCAACTACAAAACGGTTCCCTCTGTTTTGCCGGGATGAGGGAATCTGCAACAGCAGAAATACCCCCGGTCACTCCTGTGAGCTTTAATTAGCTTTGCGACTTTAAGCAGGCCACTTGCCATTTTTTCTCATCTATACAACATTAGAAGGATACAATAATCTCTGATTCTTCCAGTTCTGATATTTAATGAATGTGGTCTCTGAATTGATATTAGTTAATGCCTGCTGATCATCCTGTCCCATAAATTACCTGGGCATGGTAAGCAGGGGATGATAGATTTTATTCTGCACTTGGAGAAGAAACAGAAGAAGGTTTATTGATTTGATTTTCTAATGATATTTATTTTTATTTTTTAATTACTATATCAATTTTCATCAGTGGTTAGTTACATTTGGGAGAGAGACACATCTTGGTGGTTAAAAATAATGCCACATCTTGGTGGTTAAAAATAATGCATTTTAGAATCATAGAGACATTTTTGGTCATTTCCATTATATAATTATTATTTTAAGTTTTATTTAGTTTCATTTGCGAATATTTTCTTTAAAGATTTCTCAGTTTTGTGTAATAGTTGGAATGGCCTTCTCCACTCCAAGATTACCCAAGACCTCTTGGTTTATTCTAGTAGCTTTATGCACTTATTTCTAATTGCATTTATATATTTTATCCATTAGAATTAATCCTGTTTCATTGGCTGTGGTCAAGCTCTGACTTCATTGATGCTTTCCAGACCGCTACCTAATTATTCCGGCAACATTTATGGAATTATCCATATTTCCCCAATAATTTGCGGTGGCACCTATTTTCCTATACACTTGGGTAATTTGTGGGCTTTCAATTCTGTTCAATTCATCTTTCTGTGTATTCACGTTCCAATAGTCTGTGTGGTAATTTACAATGTAATCTCAGGCACATCCCATAACTTCTTTAAGATTCAATTTTCTTACCTTTAAAAAGGCAGCAATGATAGTATGTACCTCATAGATGTTGCAAGCATGGAATAGAATAATGCTTAAAAGAAGTTAGCATAATATCTGGCTCATTCTAAACTCTCAGGAAATATTTGCCATTATTACTGAACCACAAGCATTATTGTATTTTCATCCTTCTGCTGAATTTCATTTATATTTTTCAATCAGTTTCAATATACGCTGTGTGTGTACGTGTGAATGTTCCAGGAGGTTTTCAGAAAAATTAAACTCAATGTAGGTTTTGAGAATGCTTTCCCAGTCTCTCCTCTTTCTGGGCATTAGTACTATGCAGTAGGAATCTTAGTTCTAGACAGTGTGTTCCCCACTGGGCTGCTGTGCCATCTGCCCTAGGTCTTGCCTGCCCCCATTAATTATGCATTGCTATTGCCCCTTGAAAATAAGGTAGAGCATCTCTCCTGTTCACAGCAAGAAATGATTCCCTCCCGGCCCTATTTTCACAAACCCTGCCAACAACGGATAGAACTGGCCAGTTTTGTCTCTCTTTCTCTGACTCCACAGGGAAAACTTTATTCATAATCAAGAATAGGCATAGTGCCCCTAGCTGAGCAGCTGAAATTAAATCCAGTAACTGTGAACCCAGGTAGGGCACAAAGAGAGTGTTGGGAAGATCAGGCACAAAAATCACAGGCAATGAAGCAACTTTTGTATCTCCTCCCAAAACAGAACTTCAATACTTTTTTTTTTTTTTTTAATAAAGCATCGTTGGCAACAGAATATGCCCCTAAGCAACAAAGCTCATAAAAAGTAGCTTCTATAACCTGATTATTTATTAGAAGGTTTTTACGTTTTTTTAGGGCTAGAAATCTAGCATAGAATTTTATAAAAGAACAGGGGCCAAATGGATAGATTTCTTATATGCCAGACAGCAAACTGAACTTTTGATTTCAGTGTTCACATTTAGGGTGTTTATCAGAGGAAACACATGGACTTCTCAATTTTATGTATTTTATTTGAAAGGTAAACAAGAAAAATATCCAGGCCCAGAAATAAAGAGCTGTAAGACACCACAATGCCCCATGAGAGAACACTATTGCTTTTGGGTAAAATAGAACTGGAAGCAAATAGAAGTAGATATTACAATACTTAGATAAGTTGTTAGGGTTTGTTTTTTGTCTTTGAATCTTCAATTTACCCTCATGAAGTGCGGAAAGATCAGGTACTAAGTCAGAGATTTACTTCTGCACTTCTCCTTATATCCTATGAAAGTATCTAACATCACCAGACCAGAGCTTTAAGGAATATTTTCTGTGGAAGTTGAGTAATCAAAGAGTCAAAATTTGGAATCTCTCCCAGTTCTTCAGAAGTAAAGTTAATTAATCTGGAAGCACATCATTTGTGTATAAGAAATTCAAGAGAAGCGTAATTAGTTCAGCAATTAGCTTTAACTTTTCAGAAACATTTCTCAAAAATAGGCATTAAAATCTTCCCCCATCCTCCTACTAACCATATTTTTAACTGGTTTATTACAGCAGCTTGTTAAATATGCTGTCTCATTGGTTGATCTTGTCATTGAGGGAGAACTCCATTATTGGCTCTTCCTGCACAGTAAATTCTCCTGTATCTACTTTCTCAGTTGTGCCTTACTGTTTTCTCTTAATGAATGTATGGCTAGGATGTGTGGTGAATGTTAGTTACCTAACATCTTGAACGGACAAGGATGAATAATGCTTCCTTGAGAGTTTTTTATTTTTTCTTTTCTGTCTATACCTTAGAAAATGCCTACTTTACTTATTATCCACTAACTTCAGCCTCACCCACGTGCATTTTGTTATGGTGACTGTGACAAAAGAACTTTCATAAAAGTTGTCCAGGAATGAGACTTTAACTATTTTTACATATAAATTTAGAATTTTAATGTTTTTTCCAATTTTGAAAATATAGACTAATTTCTAGGGTACAGTTTGATTTCACGTTATTGACCACATTCTAAATCCATATGATTGTTTAACCAGGTTTCTTCCTACTAATTAACTTCAAGAAATGTCTTTGTCTTTTTTATCTTTTCTATACTAATGAAATCATGGCTTTTCATAGCTTCAGTATGACCTCTTTATTTACTTTTCCTACACTTCTAGTAATGAGTGACTAATGAGTTAAAATATTTGTATTTTATTATTTCAAAACTGCTAAGTAAGAAAATTCTACAAATAGATGATATTACAACCAATGATACGTTTATAATTTGCAAGTAGCTTAAAGTCTATAGTGTTTTTCATTAAAATTGAGTTAATAAAGAATAATGTCTATCACAGTGGGTTAAGAATGGATTTTAAAATTTATTATTATATATCTTGTTAATAGAGTGTCCTTTATTTTTATACAATTTTAGACAAATTTATTAAATATTATATGCATTTTCTTAAAAGTATATAATTCTCAGTCCAGAAAATATCATGTTTGCCATAAAGTAGGAGAATTTTCAAGACAATAGAATTCCCAAGCAGCCCCTTCACTTCAGTTTGGCAATGACTTGTGGTAAAACATGAATACTCCAAGAAGCCACTGTCTCCAGCTATTCCCTTTCTCCTGCACTGAGTTTGTAATCCCTGGACCACCAGAAAGATATTTGGTTAAAGATCTGGTCATCAAGTTGGTATTGTTTCACTTTGGGTTATTCTACTCATTGTCTCTTATCAACCCAAATTCCCTTGGTCCTTTTTGCCTGCTCCCCTTTTCCAAATGAATAGCTAATTGAGTTGAGGGAACCAGAAAATGGGCAGTGATAAATGAATGGTGAAGGTCCTTTGAATCTCAATGGGCCTGTTAGAGGAAGAACTGAAATTCAATATCCGTTCATCCAGCATATACTTATTCAACCCCTACTCTGTGCTGGTGCTTATTCCAAGTGCTGGACGTTGAAAGAAGTACAAATAATAAATGAGGGTCAAAGATTAGAGAACTGCTGTTTAAATGACCTACTTTTCTACTATTATAATTTTACAAATAGATTTTACCCACACACTGGATGATCATCTTATTTATAAGTTGGGACAGGTTACACATTACTGACTTACTGCTGGTAGAATAATTGGAATATTGGATATATTTTTACATGCATAAAGCATGCATACCGCACAAACACACTTTGGCTGTCATAGTCAAAATAACTGATTGATTTTTTAAAATTTCTATAGCAACTATAATTACATTGCAATACAACCTTACCTGAAAATTGGCATTCAGATTTTTTCAAAGCAGCCCCTCTTCTGTAAAGAGAGAGAGAAAAAAAGAGTGAATTATAAAGATAAATGGTTAAACTCTCTACTTTGTCTTACTAGGTTTACAGGACTAACAAGAGAAGAAATCATTCTATTTTTGTATCTAGGGTCAGTGCTATGATTTATGTAATCATACTGATTCCAAGTACACTCTAGCAATCATTTCTACCTTTCATTACTTTTTAAAGGTTGACTTTAAAAAGGAAAGATGACCCATAATTATCTTTTATCTATCTGTTTAAAAAATTGCATTTGCTCAACAAGCCAAGAGTAGCAAACTTGGGAAGCTTAAAAATAACAAAACAAAAAAGTCACTGGGTACCCAATATACTTTATGTAGAATGATTTTTCTGATGTTCTATGAAGATAGGCAAATCAATTCAAGGAGAATATATTTTCTTTATTTCTAGAGAGGTTGGTTATATGTTGAACTCAGTGGTCTACAAATATTAAACAGACCCTTGAGGTACATATAAATTTATTTTAAACAACTCAAGAGACAGCAAGCTTTTATTTTTCATGTTGTTACAGTTCTTAGCTTGGTATTTCTTTAACATTATGTAAACTTCTGTTATTTTCCTGTAAAAATCACATAATGAATACGCCTATATACATTTAGACAATAGGTATGATGTGGAATCGTTATTACTGAAAAATAACATTTATTAAATGTTTACTAAGGAAATTGCAGGTACTATTATTGTCTCAAGGTAATAGAGAAGTAATTATAGAAAAGACTCAAGGTTCTGGTGATAGTTTGTCGATACCTAAAAATTATACCTCTTGATAAACTTCCTGTTTCTTTGTTCTCCAAAGTTTCTGGCTTTGCATTCCTGATTTTTATTAAATATTTTAAGATGTCCTTGATTTTATCTCAATTTTTCAATTCCTCCTCTGGGATCAAAAGGCAGACCTGGGTCAGTGAGGACAGAGAATCTGAGCAGAGCCAAAAGTGGAGTCAAATTATAGCCTCTCATTTAGTCAATACCCATAAATGTGTATCTGGGAATTGGTGAACTGAGAGGGTTTCTGAAATACCTTTCTAATTCTTGGAATTATTGGTATGAGGTTTAGGTGGGTATGAATGAGGGGCAGGATGGGGAAGAAAGAGGAATTAACATTTCCCAGCTTTACTAAAAATTTAAAACCGGTTTTTCAGCATATACCATGCAGAACTGTGTGGTCTACGATGTGAACTGTGGTCTATGCTTAGTGGCAAAGCTCTAGGATATGTATATCCATTGCAGGTGATGTGCCACACTAATGAAAGATGTTTATGTGGGATGTTATGGGAGGTGTGGGATGGTGGGGAACATGGGAATCCCTGTAATTTCTGTGTAACATTTAGGTACTCTAAGCACCTTTAAAATATATATATATATAATTACATTTATGTAAGCAAATGCACATATATGCATATATATTTATATATCATTTTACAAATATTGGTTTGTATTGTGAAAAATTTGATTTTTACCCACAATAAAAACAACAACAACAAAAAAATGGTTTATTTTTATTTTAATCTACCAGTAAGATTTCACAGAATTCTCTTTCCACATTTTACTCTTAGAGAAAAAAAATATATGATTGTGCAAATAAGTAGGATGGGAGTCACATGCTATCATGTAATCATTAACTAGACATCCTACATGTAAAAGTTAATTTACTTGCTCGACTCAAATACACCCTAGACATCCTGCAGGCAGCTGTGAATTCTTTTCTGTTTTTAACTCATTATGAGCTTGACCATGCACTATGCCTCTAAGTACTTGCACTTATAAAAGTGGTTTATTAGTTCGCAATCTCGCAAAGCCCACTGGCAGGGTTTGTGTCTGTGTGTCACTCCAAAAAAGAAATCTTTGGTGTCTTCGTAGCCAAAGGTGATCCCACTGACCCGTTAACACTACCCTGCCTTCTGAAAGAGCTCACAGGGACTGTGTTAACGTTTGTCAGAGCAGAGATAATTGGCCCCCACAGGAAAGGAAGCCATGACCAGGGCTTCCTCCGTGAAGCAGTAAGAAATGGCTTCCAGGTCAGACCTACTGTCGAGACAGCCTCCAAACTCTGTTGCTGACAGTGGAATCAGGAGGGATTCTGCCCAAGGAGACCATCCATCTCCACGCACTCCGGTTCCCAGCACTGGCTTGTGCTCTGAGTGCTGGCTTGCCTGGCCCTGTGTGCAGCTCTTCTCTGTGATGTGGCCCCGAAGTCCCATCTGCTCTATGCCCACTTGTCTGGAGCCTCCAGAGCCCTCAGCCTCCCACTGTCTGTCCCTGGGCCATGTCCAGTTTTTATTGCCCTCCTCTACTTATCCCAGGTTTTCATCTCTTTTTCAGAGCATCCCTGGTAAATTATGGCAATCCCAGTCATTTTATCTGAATGAGGAGCAATATTTAGAGTGATTTCTAGAAGAATGGATTCTTTTGTCATCACTTCTTTTCTCCCCTATAATTTCTGCATGTCATAGGTGTAATATACATTTTAAAAATGCTTTATATTTGTGTAGGGCTTTATAAAATTTCAATGACATAGTCATTATTTTGCCAGTGAGGATGTGACCATGATGCGGGTCAAAGGCCACACACCAATTTTGTAATCAGATAGTCTCAGGTTTATTTCCAGGTCTAACACCTGTTTGGTCCTATGGGTAAGGGCAAAGGTCCATGAACCTCCGAGGCGCAGTTTCCTCATTTGTAAAATTGAATACTCACTTATATCTCACAGAATTATCACCATTATGATTAGAGAAAATATATACACCCTCAGTAAAGAGTTCAGTAGAGACCACTATTAACATTGTAAAGGGGACATATATGCAATCTGACCAGAACGGTGGTGAGGGTGGTGCCTGAGACTGTCACCTGAGTCTAAAGGTGTGAGGAGGCTTGCTTTAACAATGTAAGTGTGTTCATTCTACTCAGGACAATAAAAGTCGGTGTGTAAAAGAACTGAGCCAATTTCACAAAATCAGCTGCATGTCTTAAATAAGCAGTCAGTTCAAACATTACTATACATATGTATAGGCATACATGGATGTATGTGTATGAAGATATACATATATACAATTTTGATTGTTTATAATGAAGACAGCTTTTAAAGAGCTTTGTGGAACTTAAGATGACAGAATAATTATTTTGATAGCCCCTAGTTAAAAAAACAAGGAAATGTTAAAATCACTATGAATTTAGTAAAACTTTTAAGTAAAAATGTGTTTTATTAGCCGTAACAGTATTTTCATATTCTTGAAAAATAATATTAGATGTATTTTGAAAGGCCTATTAATAACCTTAACACAATGATTGGTATGCTTATTTATTCAGGACTCCTTCCTATAACTCAAAAACACTCACTACCTTTATCCCAGAGTTCTTTTACTCACAGATTAAAAACAACTGCTGTATGACATAGTAATATAAATAAAGCAAAATTCTGGTGTTAGTTACCAATTCTTCATCTCCAGGGTATTAGTGAGGGTCTTAGATTTAAGTTGGTGGGTTATGTTCTCCATGTTTATGCCAATCCACATTCTCTACTTTTAGTTTTCCTGCCTTGTAGATATTTTACTATTTAACTGCTTCATGGCCATTGTATGTGGGTTACATTTTCATTTTGAAAAAAAGTAAAAACAAAAAACGAAACAAAAAAAAACCTGTATGTGCCCTCTTAACTAGGCTGGAGGCTCTGGTGAAAATAAACACTAAATCAATGCTCTATGGGGTGGAATGTGAAAAGAAAGTGCTTTTAGTAAAATCAGGCAATAGGCATATTTGAGTAACATTTTGCTATCTTTGCTCTCTTTAGAACACATGCTAATGGATGGACTAGAGAAGCATTAATGAGCTCACTCCATTAAATTAGTTCTTTTTTCTTGTTAAATATCCAAAAGAGAAAGATGGTCCACTTAACAGAGAAAAAAGTTTTCATTTTAGTGCAGTAGACACATGATGCATATTTCCTTTCTAATTTAATTTCTAACCATTAAGCCTCAATTCTATAAATGATCCACTTGGAGAGATTAGAGAAATATAAAATGAATGTCATTTGAATTTGGCTGGCTAGACACCGTGATGGTATATAGCATAATTTGAATTTAACATCAGATTTTTATGAGGCCGCCAAGATGAAGTCCAGTGACTTCCATGAACAATTGCTAAGAAGGCCCTCAAATGGAATATGAGAATTGATCTCTTCTTTGGTCATTGTTTTTACTAATCGCTGCATCAGCCAGGTCTTCCAGTCACTTCAATTTGGACTTTTGTTTAAATTGGCAATTTTGCTCTCAGAATCTTACCAAAAGGTTGCTTTTAATCTGTGGGCTGAAGGAAAAGAATTACAGCTCTAATGAGGCAAATCTGTGCAAATGAGAAAATAATAATCTCCTCATAATTAGAACTTCCTTTTTTAGATTAAATGTCGGCTGTGAGTTTTTTAAAAGAAGAAAAATCATTTCATTATTTGGTTAAAAGAATACATGTATATTAATGCCAAAGAGCTTACTGAAAAGGGGGAATTAAAATGACTGGCTTGTTTTCACAAATATGTACATTGTTGGACCCTCATTTTGATTTTCTAGTCAAAACAATTATTGTCCTTTTCTGTGTAATTTAGATAGCAGGGACCAACACATTATCTATTGAAGTAGTACTTGATGTTTACGGCATAAAATGATTACTTTCAAATCTTTCTGAAAAGTGCACTGTAGAAGGCAGGACTACTATGCCCATTTCTCAGATGGAAAAGTGAAATATGGCTTGCTCAAAATCGAAAGGGATTCTTGAGTTGGAATTGGACTTCAGGAACGTCTTTTGCTTCCATGTCTGATATGTAGATCTTTATAAGCAGCATGGGAAGTTGCAACAGCGATGGCAGAATATGTTGGAAGAAGAAAGCGTTTTAATAACATCAACAGTACTCAGTTTACGGGCAGATTTTTTTGGAACTCAAAACCATAGCAACATGTAGATAAGGTTGTGATTGGCTGTTCAGGACTGCCCATAATATGTTCACAAGTTACTAATAGAGGAATTAAAATTTTCCAGTGTGCCTGGCATCCTTTCTCTGTTTTTTTCCCCCCTGGCCCTTTCTGGTCTACTGATTTCCCTTCTCTTCTGGAACCTGATCTCTCTGAGGCCTGAGAGCAAGAGAGTTCAGAAATCAAGTGGAGGTTAATAGCTGTTGAGAAAACTTTGCTGGAGAGGGCAGTCCCAGAGGGGAGTTCAAGCTGAAAGGGAGGACAGAGAAGGTAGGAGATGTGAACCTTCCTGTGTCACTCCTGTGAGCAGTGACATCACAGGAAGAGAAGGCTCTCAGTGAAGAAAGTCACTGGTGGTGAGGCCCTTGGAATGAGGCAACAATGTTTGCTTGCTTGTGAAGAGTTTGGGGGAAGCCAAAATTGGGAAACTGGGGACTTTCCATAATTAACATATCTCTCCTAATTTCAGAAAAGCATTCCTATGCATTATCTCGATTGATCACCATGACACACTACTGGATAATCTGGGCAAAGGCATTCTTATTTACCACATTTTAGAGAAGATGAAAATGACCCATAGTTATGGTATAACTGTCCCAAGCTCATAAAACTGGTTGATGTGAAATTTGACTTGCTACTCCTGTTGCTGGACTCTTGGTTGAGGACTCTCTAATAGTGAATTGGTCTGTTACTGAACCACCTCATAAAAGAAATGGGAGACCCTTTCTTGTCCTTGTCTGCATGGACTCTGATAGACATGATTGATAAGTTGAATGTGTCCAAGAAATAAAATAAAAGCCTTCAAGGCAAAGTTGTGGAACATTGTGAAAGTTGTTTCTGAGGTTGGTAAAACAGTATTATTGCCCTGCTCTGGTGATTATATGTTGTTATAATAGGGACTACTGCTCTTGGAGAAAGGGCTTTGATCACTTGTAGGAGCTTACGGATTATATGACACACACACACACACACACACACAAAATATTGCCCCTCTTTATAAGTTATTTGACCACTCTGGTCACTTCAACTCAAATACAAATTATAAAAAAGAAATTAATTATTCTCTTTATTAGAACTAATGACACAAATGTCTTTGGGAAAATTTAAAAATTATCCTAGATAAACTGGGTTGATCTTACCACTTATTCGTAATATAGTAAAAATACTTATTATGATGTTCAAATCTTATACTTTGGAATTAGAGGTGTAATGATTTTTAATTCTACAAAATATCTCCATCCTCCCACAAATTCCAGCCAAAGTGTCCCCAAATAAGCCCACAATTTTAATATAAACAGAGACTAAAGGACAATTCCTTAGTGTATGATGGTCAGATTTCCCTATGACTCTTCCTCTTCCTCCATCTCCTAGATTTGCCCTCCTTCTCACAGTAAATGGTATATGGAAGGGTAAAACAAAAGCATCTCATTCATTCAATGTACAGCTATTGAACCCTAACTATATATATGGTGGTTATCCCAGTCCTGGAAATAAAGCCAAATTATGGGAAATATGGAAATATCAGTCAGCAGACATATAAAACAGCTTGCCATGGAGAAACCTAGAATGGAATGTTTTAGGTTATCCCCCCCTCATCCCCATCAACCTAGACTGAAGCTTTAGCACTTATACCCTCTGAATTCTGAATTGGTGAATAAACCTCATGGGCATAAGAGATGATCACTTTAGATTATTTTACCAAAATTGAGATATATCATGTCTATAGAAACCCTTTTATTCACCAAGAAGGAAATAGATCAGTCAACATAGTGAATAGAGCTAATTTGTCATGGCTTGTTCTTACTATACTTCATTGCTGTCTCATGGGTTGCATGATGATTAAAGTTAATAATATAGTAGTTGGCATAAGTAGATAAATCCTTGCCAGATGGATGGTATTGATGTGAGTGATATGATTTTAAATGAAGGAGGAAAGAAGAAGTTCCCTATGAGTAGAATATGAATATCTGCTAATGAGCTGTTGTCCAGCCAGTTTAAAAATCCTATGGCGGCAAGTTGGTGAACTGAAACCTTTTTCTGTCTAGGGGGTTTTTGAAAGGAAGGTCCATGTAAGAATTTGATCTAAAATTACTTTCTTGTATTTCTCTTCTCTTTACCCAGATTAATTCTATTTTATTTGTTTCCATGGTCAAAATCAATGACTACAATAATTGTATATTTTTCCTATTTCAGACAAAAAAATCATATTTCATTGGTTGAGAGATGGAGACAAGGGTCCTTATAGGTCTTCCCTACAACTAAGACATACTTATAAATTCAGTTACACTGGCTAAAATTTTTCCAAAGGATCAGGGTGGAAATGCATTCCTGTAGAGTAAAACACAAAACACTAATAAATGTTAACAATATTCAAAAAGATAAGCCAAATCTTATCTTATCTTATAAATCAATTATTACTATTGGCAGGCAAATAAAAATAGAATTTATGGTTTAAAAAAAATCATAAAGGTCCATTTAACTAATGTAAATACTTTTCAGAACAACCATAATTTAGTACTACAAAATAATGAAGCTATCATAGAAATATATATATAATTAAAATTGACCAGATTCAATATTGGTATATTATAAAGGCATTTAAATCCAAAATAACACTGGTTTCAGTTTATAATCAGTTTTTGGTGTATCATTCTTTATTCCTAGGTATCCATTCTTAGGAAATGATGACTTTCTCTTGACCAAATATTTTTAGGTTTAATTTCTCTTCATTTTTCGGACCCTGCCTGTTCTGCCTCTCCTTTGGGGTCCCTCTAGCTGTGACATGTATGCCATTTAATTCTCAACAACAACAACAAAAAAACAAAGTTTGTTTTTGTTTTGGGTTTCAAATATATTTTTTCTGATAAGTCACTTGCCATTACTGCTTGCCAGAATCCATAAAATGTCCCCCGAAAACATTTAAAAAATTACCATCTTCTTAACTTCATTGTAATCAATGCAACACTCAATGTTATTGTTTTAGCTTTTACCAAAGAAAATTCGGTACCATTACAATATCTCTGTCTTCCTCTAAAATATAAAGATGTACAAACACTGAACATAATGCTCTCTGCACTCATAAAAGATGAAGAAAAACATGCAGAAAATATAAAAGCAGGGAATCAAAAATATGATTATTAAATGAGATAGCATGTATGCTCCAGGCCCCACAGGAAAAAAAAAAAATTATAGTATCAAGAATCATCCTCAGCTATGGATAGAAGCTAAACCTGTAGTCAGAAATGCTAGAGTATAAAATATTCATGCTGTTATTGGTGCTGAAGGCTGTCACTGATCCACCGATGTCTTTGAAATTGGTAATAAAGCATTCATAATAATGCTAAAGTGTTCAGCCCTTATAAACCCTGGAAGTCTTCTATATCTGTGGCCGTTTAAAATTATGTTATGAATCCCAAAAAGAAAAAGATTATGTTTGTGAAATAATCCATTCCTGTGGGTGTGAGACCCTTTCAATTGAACTACATCAGGGAGGCGTGACTCAGGTTCAGTCTCCACCCTCTTGCTGGGTCTGATAAAAACAGACACAGGAAAAGGAAGCCACATATTTGATTCTGCCATGCGAGAGAAAGGAGAGGCTCAAAGAACTGAGGCCCAGGGAAAGATGAACCTGATAGTTTAATACTGATAGCTTGCACCTGAACTCAGGAAGAAAGTGGAGCAGCCACACCTGAGAGAGGAGGTCTGGTAAGAGACAAGCCCTATATCTGGTTGCTCACAGCTGAGATCTGGTTTCTGGGCTCCAAGAGACAATGAGTCAGGAGGGGAAGGCTGAGATGGCAGCAGAGATCTTTTTTCACCACACGGTAGCTGACTTTGGTGAGAAAACACCTGTTATGGTGCCTTGTGTTGGACTTTTCATGGCCTGGAACTGTAAGCTTTTATCCCAAATAAATCCCCTTTATAAAAGCCAAACCTGGAGAGAAAATGTAGCTCAAGTAGTTGAGTGCCTGCTTTCCATTTACAAGATCCTGGGTTCGATCTCTGGTACCTCCAAAAAATAAAATAAAAAACAAACAAATGATAAAACCAACTTTCTTTTCTTTTGACAAACCCTTAGCTAGACTGACAAAGAAAAAAAGAGAGAAGATGCAAATAAATAAAATCAGAAATGAAAGGGGTACTTTCTTACCCTGCAGAAAGAAGAGAGATCATAAAAGGATACTAATGAACAACTGTACGCCAAAAAACTAGACAATGTAGGTGAGATGGACAAATTCCTAGAAACACACAAACCACCTACATTGACCCTGAAGAAACAGAAGACCTTAACAAACCAATCACGAGTGAAGAGATTAAAAAAGTCACCAAAAACCTCCCAAAGATGAAAAGCCTGGAACCAGATGGCTTCACAGGTGAATTCTACCAATCATTCAAAGATATCTAATACCAATCTTGTTCAAGCTTTTCCAAAAAATTGAACAAGAAAAAAACACTACCAAACTCTTTCTATGAAGCCAACATCACCCTAATACCAAAACCAGATAAAGATACTATGAAAAAAGAAAATTACAGACCAATATCTCTAATGAATATAGATGCAAAAATCCTTAACAAAATACTTGCAAACCAAATCCAAAAGCCTATTAAAAGAATTATACACCACGATCAAGAGGGTTTTATCCCAGGTGTGCAAGGGTGGTTCAACACAAGAAAATCAGTTAGTGTAATAAACCACAGTGATAAATTGAAGATGAAAAATAGCATGGTCCTCTAGATTGATGCAGAAAAGGCAATTGACAAAATACATCACCCTTTCTTAATAAAAGCATTCTAAAAGATAAGAATAGAAGGAAGATTTTTCAATATGGTAAAGCGCATATATGAAAAACCTACAGCTAGCATTGTACCCAATAGTGAAAGCCTGAAGGCTTTCCCACTGAGATCAGGAACAAGACAAGAATGCCCACTGCCACCATTGTTATTCAATATTGTGCTAGAAGTTCTAGCTAGAGCAGTTAGGCTAGATAAAGAAATAATAGGCATCTAAATAGGAAAGGAAGAAGTAAAACTTTCACTATTACTGATGATATGATCCTATATCTAGAAAATACTGAAAAATCCACAAGAAATTCTACTAGAATTAATAGACAACTTCAGCAAAGTGGAAGGATACAAGATTAATATGCAAAAATCAATACCATTTCTATACCCTATTGATATGCAATCTGAGGGGAAATCAGAAAAAAAAATTCCATTTATAATAGTGACTAAAACAATCAAATATTTAGAAATAAACTTAACCAAGGATTCTAAAAACTACAGAACATTGCTAAAAGAAACTTCCTTGAATAAATGGAAGGACATTCCATGTTCATGGATTGGAAGACTAAATATCATTAAGATGTCATTTCTCCCCAAACTGATTTACAGATTCAACACAATCCCAATAAAATCCCCAACAGCCTTTTTTTTTTTTCAGAAATGGAAAAGCCAGTAATCAAATTTATTTGGAAGGGTAGGGGGCCCCAAACACCCAAAAATGTCTTTAAAAAGAACAAAGTTGGAGGACTCTCTCTTCCTGACTTTTACTGTGGTAAAAACAGCATAGTACTGGCATGAAGACAGACAGATTGCCCAAAGGAACTGAATGGAGAACTTGGAAATAGACCCTCACATCTATAGTCAAGTGATTTTTGACAAGGGCCTTAAGCCCAGCCAGCTGGGCCAGGACAGTCTATTCAACAAATGGTGCTGGGAGGACTGGATAGCCATATCCAAAAGAAAGAAAGGGGACCCCTATCTCATACCTTATATAAAAATTAACTCAAAAGGGATCAAGAACCTAAATATAAAAGTGACAACCATAAAACTCCTAGAGGAAAATGTAGGAAAATATCTTTAAAATTTTGTGATAGGTGGTAGTTTCTTAAACCTTATACCCTAAGCTTGAGCAACAAAAGAAAAAATAGTTAAATGGGACCTTGAAATTCAACCTTTTGCACCTCAAAGGACTTTATCAAAAGGGTGAAAAGGCAGCTGGCTACATAGAAAATATTTGACGGTCACATATCTGATAAGGGTTTAATATCCATGATATATAAAGAAGTCATACAACTCAACAATAAAAAGACAAACTACTCTATTAAAAACGGGCAAAAGACTTGAAAAGAAATTTGACCAAAGAAAAAATACAAATTGTGAAGAAATACATGAAAAAAAATGTTCAAAATCACTAGCGATTAGGGAAATGCAAATCAAAACTGCAGTGAGATATCATTTCACACTGATTAGACTGGCTACTAGTAAAAAGTTGGAAAACTGTAAATGTGGGTGAGGATGTGGAGAGATAGGAACACTTATTCACTGTTGATAAGAATGTAGAATGTTACAGTCACTGTGGAGAACTGTTTGGCCATTGCTAAGGAAGTTGAATATAGACTTGCTATGTGACCCAACAATACGATAGCTAGGTATATAATCAGAAGAACTGAGAAGAGAAATCTGCACACCGATGTTCATAGTGGTGTTATTCACGATAGCCAAAAGTTGGAAACAACCCTGGTGTCCATCAACTGATGAATGGATGAACAAATTGTGGTATATACACACAATGGACTATTATGCAGTGGTAAACAGAAATGAAGCTGTGAAGAATATGACAACATGGATGAACCTGGAGGATGTTATGTTGAATGAAGCAAGCCAGACACAAAAGGACAAATACTGTATGAATGTGCTATTATGAACTAAATACATTATGTAAACTCATGGAATTAATAATTAGAATATAGGTCACCAAATAATAGAATGAGGCTAGAAAATGGAAAGCTGAGGGTTGATCTGGGCAGAACTGGTTAGAAGGTTGTTTTGTAAATCTTCGGAAATGAGTGGAAAAGGTGTGAGCTATTATATGGGTATGACAGTGGTTGAAAGGGAAATCCTAAGTACATATCTATTACTAGAAGGAAAGCTAAAAATTGTAACATGGGCCTGTATAACATAGTGAAACCTCATGTAAAATATGAATATGGGTGATAATGCATACGTAAGACTGTTTTTACAAAATATAAATACATATAAACTGGACACAAGGAAACAGAATAGCAGCTCTCTGTACAGCAAGGGAAGCAGAGAGAGATTGAGAGGTGCTGAGTTTTGTTTGTTTGGTTGGTTTTTGTTTATTATTATTATTTACTGGAATAATGAAAATGCTCCAAAAATGACTGAAGTGATGAATGCACCACAATGTGATTATACCGAATACCATTGATTATACTCTTTGGATTGACGTATGCTTTATTATTATGTATCAATAAAATTGATTTGTTTAAAAAAATAAAATAAAAGCCAACCCATTTCTGGTATTTTGTATCAGCACTCTTTGGCAAACTAAAACAATATCTTTCAGGCTTATAGTACTATTGCCACTGCTGTCTTTTTTTCAATGGGAAACTAGCTAAACCTGACTGCAGTGTCTTCTGAAGCATTTCCTCTCCAAATTCAAGCTAAAGACAAGGACATTATGCTAACCACATGGAGGTTAGGTGATGCCAAGACCTCCTGGATAATCCTTTGTGGAGGATCTCTCATTTCCATCAGTTTGCTCATCAGACCATGTTGGGGATTGAATCAGGTCCTCCACAAACAGTAACTCCTAGTCCTGTGGGTGTGAACCCATTTGTAAACAGGACCTTTGAAAATGCTATTAGGTAAGTTGTGCCCAGACGGAATAAGGGTGGGCCTTAATCCAATAGGCTGATGTCCTCATAAGAAAAGGAAATTGGAACAGGAAAACAAAGCCACAGGGAGCAACCAGAAGCTGGAAGTCAAAGGATCCTGGAAGAGAAAGGAGAAGATGCCACCTTGTGTATTTCCATTTGCCAGAAAAGCCAAGGAGCCACAAAGATTGCCAAACAGCCAGAAGATACCGACCCTGGGAGGAAGCAAACCTTCTAGCCTCTGAAATCATGAGCCAGTAAATTCCTGTTGTTAAGCCAACAAATTGCAGGGTAATTGTTCTAGCAGCCAGGAAACTAATACAGGGGATGTGCCCAGGGATGAAGAACTAATAGCTCTTAATGGCTTATTTGAAATATTCTGTACTACATGCTTGAGAGAGAGCATAAATCCATCCTCATATTCTTAGCAGCTTTTCTCAGATTCCATTTTAACTTGGTCTAGTGTTAAATGCCATTTATGGTTGTATTACACCATTTATTAGGATTTAGATTTTAAAAGTAACTTTTACCAAATTTGGCCTATAAATTCATAAATTCTGTACTTGAAGGCTACATCATTCAACTAATATATTATTTAAAAAAACTTTATACTTGTATGGGACTTTACAGTTTATAAAGAGCATTTACACGTTTTTCGTCAAGCTGTAGAACTGTGCTGTAAAGTAACAATTATCTTATTATAAGTATTTAATCACTAAGGTTCGCTCAGAGTTTTAATGGCTAACAGAAGGAATGGTCTGGATCAGTGCTTCTCAAATTTTAATATGCATATGAATCCCCTTGGGATCTTATTAAGTGTAGATTCTGATTCTGTAGTCTGGGGTGAAGTCTGAGAGTCAGTTCCTAGTAGTCATCAAAAACCTTAACGTAGGGAAGCGAATGTGGCTCAAGTGATTGGGCTCCTGTCTACCATATAGGAGGTCCAGGGTTCGACTCCCGGGGCCTCATGGTGAAAGGAGAGCTGGCCCGTGTGGCAAGCTGGCTCGCACAGAGTGCCAGTGCAGCAAGATGACGCAACAAAAAAGAGACACAGAAGAGAGACAATGAGAGATGTAGCAAATCAGGGAGCTGAGGTGGCACCAAGAGATTTGAGCAGCCTCTCTCTACTCCGGAGGGTCCCAGGATCGGTTCCCAGTGCCAAATAAAGAGAAGACAAGCAGGCTCAGAAGAACACACAGAGAGCAGACAGTGAGTGCAAAACAACAAGGGTAGGGGGTGGAGGAGAAATAAATAAATCTTAAAAAAAAAAAACCAAAACGAGTAATGCAGGGAGACCACGAAATGGTTCTCAGGAGCTACCTTAGAAATTCAGACCTTCCATGTGTCTGCTTTAACGATGCTTCTGACTTTTGCTTTTGGACTAACCCCTAAAATACTTGGCTATCAGATTAGTATTTCTTACCACAGACCCTCCATTCCCCTAGGGTTGCCAGATTTAGCAAACAGAAATTCACGACACTCAATTAAATATGAATTTCAGACAAACAAGAACTTTTTTAGTAAAAGTATGTCCCATGCAATATTTTAGTCATACTATTAAAAAATCATTGTTTTTTTGAAATTCAGATCTAACTGGATGTCCTCTATTTTATCTGGCAACCTACCCTAGAGATGAGGGTTGATGTGGATTGGTTTCAACCTTGGCACCATTGACGTCTTGCGCTGGATACTTGTGTGTGTGGGGAGGGGAGGTCGGGGGGGCGGGGCTGTCCTATGCATTACAGGAAGCTAAGAGCATCCCGCTACCCACTAATACCAGCAGCACCTCTCCCCTGTCTTGGAAACCAAGAATGTCTTTAGACATTGACACATATCTCCTGGGGCAGGTCGTGTGTGGCAAGCAAAAGCCATCTCCAGTTGAGAATCACTGGTCAAAAAAGAAGAGACTGTGTGTGTATTTCTGCACATGTGAAGGGTCAAAATGTAACACATTAGGAATATTTTGATAGAAATATAATGGCAGGTCCTAAGATAAATTCAATGAAAGTTATGAGACTTGAAAAATTTACAGGCAAATATAGTTTCCTATTTATCTATAAATCTGTTTTCTCAACCCCTATTGACCCAACACAGGGACCAATTTAGCACTCAAAATCTGTATCAATTGTAGTATTTCCTTAATATTTTACTCCTTTTCTACATCCATGGAATATATAGTTGACCTGGTGCCTACGGGATTAAAATCAAACTCTCTCCCCCAGAATTCATCATCTTCCTTTACCTCTCTCCCCTGCTTCCCAAATCCACCTTTACTTTTCTATCGTATTCCTCTTCCATGCACTCCATCATGCCACACCAGCCAAACTTAACAGCTCACAGCTCACCGTGTTAACCAAGCACTTTACCCTGCCTTGGAGCCATCCTTTAAATCAGGAGTTCTTAACAGGGTCCGTGAGCTTGAATTGAAATAAAAAAACAAAACAAAACAAAACAAAACATTATTCTTGTGGGGACGTATAGGTTCGGGGTATAATATATTTATTAAATAATACACAGTGTAGTGTGGACTTAGTAAGGGGTCTGTGGTTTTCACCTGATTGGCAAAGGGATCCACGGGACAAAAAAAGGTTAAGAACCTCTGCTTTATAAAAAGCTTTCTCTAAAACCCACCCCTTCCAAAAAATCTCATTTTATTTCCCGAACCTGAAAGAATCCCTTCCTCATCTTATGCTTTACTGTCTGTATCTCCCTTGTGGCACAAAGGACTTTCTTCCTTGGATAAGAAATGTCTGTTGACATGTTATCTTCCATACTCATCCAAAACACCTATAGAGTAGGTTTCAGGAACGATTCAGTTTTGCATGCCACAAAACGCCACCTACGAACCATCCCCCAGGCTCCGCCACCTGGAGTGTGTTTTCCTCTGGGATGGTTTGCCCCCCATAGCCTGGTGGCCCACTCCCTCATCAATTGGAGGTCTTTTGTTTGAACTATCAGGCCCAAAATGTCAATAGTGCTGAAGTTGAGAATCTCTGACCACCTTATAAAAAATTGCCACATCTTAACCCCCTTTTCTGATTTATTGTTTCCCACAGTAGCCATCCCCTTCTCTTGTACTTTATTTTTACTTATTTTTTTTTCTCATTTTATTTATTATTTGACTCCCCTCACAAGTGTAAAATTTGCACTAGAGCACAGAGTTTTTATCTCTTGCATTTACTATTGTTCCACTAGCCCCTGGCCTATGGTAGAGGCACAATAAACACTTGTAAAGTAAATAAACTAATGGGCTGCAACATCTGGAGCCACTTCCAAAGGAACTGGCTTCAATGATATTTGATCCAGACTAAATTTAGTTAGCTGTAGAAGTTCCAACATATACCCAGACACAAACTCATCACTTTACAATCCTATCTTGAGTTTATTTCACACAGGGAGATAAAGCTGAAATAGTGCTTTGATTACAATTTTGGGGGTAGGGTCCTGAAAAATGCTCCCTTTCTTAAACTTCTCTAAAACCACGGGCTGAAAATTCTACAGTTACTGATGTAACAAGTATATTACTTGTTACTAACTGGGTAGCTCTAGAAATCAAATTGGACCTAAAGGAAAGTGGAAGAAAGCTATTTCATAAACCTTTACTTCTTTTCCCTTTTGCTTCTTTTATTGTCTTCGTAAAAGTTGCATTTGAGGGGAAGCACATGCCCTCTGCAACTGTGTTTACAAGGAGGTTAAGGTATCAGGCAATAATTTTTCCCATAATTGATCTGTCGATTATGCCAGATTAGTAGATTGTTCCCTGAGCCATGTTGATCAACTGTACATGAAAATGCTTAGTTAATATAGAACTTCTGTGTCAACATTACCGTAGGCTAGTGGTCAGACAACTTTTTCTGTAAAGGACCAGATACAGAATTCCAAATTTGCACACCATGTGGTCTCTATCACAGCTCCTTAACTCTGCCATTCTAACTCCAAAGCAGTGATAGACAATAAGTAAATAATGGGTTGTGGCTGAGTTCCAATCAATTTTGTTTATGGATACCAAATATTTGAATTTCATGTAGTTTCCATGTGGCAGGAAATATTATTCTTCTCTTGAGTTTTTTTTTTCCCCCAGCCATTTTAAAATATTAAAGCCTTTCTTAGTTTGTGGGTCCTGCAAAAACAGGTGGCTGGCTGAATTTGGCCCATGGACTACAGCTGGCTGACCCCTGCCACAGCCTATTTGCTACAAGATGATCCTGGTGTCATCCTAGGCTCTCCTCATGCAAGCTGAGCAGGACCAGATTGGAATGGTCATTTAAATAGATCTGAGACCAATGCACATGTTAACTAGAAGGCAAGATTTTCAGTCGAGAGCAGCTTGAAAAGGATGTTACAAACAGATTCTGAGTTTGATCTCAGATTAAGACCTTGTAAATTCCTTGTGCTTTTATCTAAATCCTGTTCTCACTCTGCAAGTTTTAGGCATCTTTAAGGCAGCCTCGTTTATCCTTGTACTATCTCTTCTAGAATTTCAGAAAAATTCATCAGTGATGCCTTAAAGCCAGCATTTGTATGTATTTGTAGAAAGGGGAATCAAGTGTGTTATCATCTACACTTTGTATTGTTTAATGCTCTGTATTGTGTTTTCTCCACTTGTGTCATCTTAGTTGCAAAGAAATATTCTCAGCAAAAGTTGAAGGCATTTATAGATGAATATTATTCCATTAAGACTTAAGGATGCCCATCATATAAACTTCCATTTTTAGATCTTATCCTTAATGATGGATAGAATCAAGGATCATTTTCCCTCTGACTCATTCTTTTTAGTGTAAATAAATTGCTTATACTTTATATGATCCTTAATGTTTTATAATAGAACCTTTGAGAGAATATGTTTTCCAAGCCCTAATTTTAGGCAATTATCTCAGCTACCTGAATTTGTTCCCAAGAATGCTAAAAGCTGGAGCTTCCACCTCCTCGCTGTGTAGCTCACCCAGCTGTTAATGGTCATTATTAATGTGGTCACGACTTCCCAATCCAACTTGTCTCAGAATGAGACAGTTTATAGCCTCTGTACCAGACCAAACCCTCCAAACCGTCTGCTCTTAGATATGTTGGATTTTCTTAAGCAAGAGACCTTTGTTACGCTTCTCTCTGAAGAGAGGAATTTCATCTTGCCAAGGGAAAACTGGGTTTAGCCTTTGAAAAGATATTCCTTAAGATGCTGATAATGTATTTTCAATCAGTAAAATTAGCCTTCATCACTTAATAAATGGAGTGAGTCTCTTCTACCCACTTTATATCACAAAAGATTAAGATCTCTTGTCCCAGGTTTTAATTGGAGATTTGAAAATATGTTTCCATCTAAATGCCTCAGCACTGAGCACAGCACCGGCCCCCCAGCACCCCTTGTGTTTCCTGTTTGAAAAGCCCATTAAATGGTTCCATTGCTGATTGGCTGGAAGCCTATACAACTTTCTGGCTGCAGGCCATTAACACCCTGGCCAGAAGTGCTGACAGGAAGATGAAGAGATTAACACCCTGGGATTTCTGTATTAACAACAAGGACAAAACAATATGTGGTATTGTCTATGAGTAATACAATTTAAAGAAAGGATTTCTTTTTCCACAGGTGCATTTTCTCTGAAAATTAGCAGTTCAGTTTGGTGTGAATAGTAAGGCACCTTCTCTGATGAGTTTGAATCATATTAAAAATATGGACAAGTTCATGATTTATAAGACTATAATCATTTCTCTAAATGATAGGACTAGAGCCAGCTTACTTTTAGATCTAAATTCTAATAACCAGAAAAAAATGGAAGTGTTTCTGTTATACAGAGAAGACACATGTATACAGATGTGTGCGCTGGGGGCGGGTATTTTGGTTCAGTATAAGAAAGTCCTTTCTGCTTTAAAATGAATGGTAAAAAGTTTATAGATTAATGGAAAAATACATTAAACGTTTCTGATTTTTAAGGTAAAATGAAGATAAAATTTAAAATAAACTTAAACAACTAGAAAAAATGCTTTGCCCAGTTAATTTTCCACAGGCTTCAATAATTAACCACATTTCTTTGTAGGGATATGTGTGAGGTAAATGGATGTGTGGATACATAAAGCCACAAGTAAGTATAAAAAGATATATGTATGTATTTGACTAGAGTTATGCATATATAAGTATACATATATGAGTACATCTCTATATATACATGTGTAATATTAATCATTCACATATGTACATGTATATATTTGTCAATAGATTAGACACAGACATGCAATATATAAAATTTGAAAGTAGGAATTGGAGGTGGGGTAAAGAGTATTTTCTTTTTTACACTTAACATAAGTTAAATGTTAGATTTGATCTCCAGGTTCTCTCCCATCTTTAAAATGATGACTCTAAAATTTGTTTACCTCATTTTTCCTTTCATGAAGTCACTTTGGGATTTTAGGTTGATGACAAATGATTATTGGAGGATAGAAAGATCATGGAAAGTGTATAGGTGAAAGATGTCTTTCAATGATGAACCAGTTGCTATTGACCACACGTTACCTGTAATGGTGTTGGGCTGGGCTGAGGAGAAGACATAGGAACCAAAATCTTACTCTTACCTTCAAGAAACTTATAGGCTAATTTTAGAAAAATTTGTAGACATTGACAACAAAGCCATCAATGTAAAGCAGGGATTGATAAGAGAGGTAGAAAATGTATAATTGCACCATACAATTCATAATAAGAGGAGGTCCCTTAAAAATGTAGACTGTACTGTAATCGTGTTTATGTAATTAATTTGCTTGAAAGATAGCTATTTCAAAGGTAATCGAACTCTTTAGGGTCTAAATTATTTCAAGTTGTAAATTTAAATTATAATAATCAGGTATTCCCATAAATTGAGGCCACTACCAAAATATTGTAGAAACAATGAAAAGAATTAATCATCAGAACTTTAAATAACATGAATACACTGAAGCAGACTATTTTAGATTTCCTTTATTAATGGCCCTTTGCCTAAATGTGCAAAACAAAAATAATTACTCCACAAGGCAATCTGACTTAAACAAGGGTATTAGTGGATGTCAGCTCCATGAAGGACATTGAGCATGTTCACAGAAATATAGAGCGCCTTTGGGCTATCTAAAACTCAATTGCATAGAAGGGACCCCTTGAAATATGGTAACCATACCAATGAATACTTGCAAATTGCCTAAGTGCCACCTCAATAAGTGTATGAGATATCAAAGAAGAAAAGGGGAAAATAGATTTGATTTGGATCTAGAAAGATGAGTTCGGTTCAGATATTTTACTTGTGTATTCAGCCAATATTCATTGAGTGCCTACTATGTGCTAGGCACTGAGGATGCAACAGTATACAAGACTGACTAAGGCTCAGCCCTCATGAGGTAGGAAAGAACAAAGGGTGGAACTCAGAGTGTGACAAAGATGGGGAATCAGATGGGGAAGTACAAGGGCATGTTCTCTTTGTTAATGTTGAGAATCTGGTTATTAAAGATAAAAAGATAAGGTTGGAGAGTAAATTATCTCATAAGCCCAAAAATATAGTCCACTATGGTACATATCTGATAAGAAATTTGGAAGTTAACATTGTGTTCTGAGATTCACAAAATTTAAGTTTAAAACCAGGTTAGCCCTTTGTAAGTTTACTGGGTAGAAATTACTTTCAAGATGCATCTCACATCACTCATAGGAGGCTTCAGATTGATGGACCCCATTGGCATCTCAATAGATGGTTCTAAATCTGAGACTCAGTTTAATAACAGGTGTCCTGAAAGTACAAACCAAGATTATTAGATGTCAATATGTGTCTCAAAAACTCTTCTGATTTAGAAGTATTTGTAAATCACTCTAAAGACACTCTCAAATCCTCAAATATTGAAGCCAAGGGAATAATGAAATACATGAAAAGAGTTTGCTTCAAAGAAAGCACACTTTAATTCAAGTGGATTCAAAGAACTTGGCAAAATTTGGGATAAATCTAGCTGTTTTTTACTTAAGCTCCTCATCTTCTCTTTTTTGAAAAGCTACGATATTAATATTATGTTTCAGATAGACTTTGAGAATCAGCATTCTGTCTTCAGAGCCAAAGTAAATCAAGGTTCTTTCCTTTGTTTATAATCACAACTTACCTGTGATTATAAACAAAGGAAAGAAGAGTTAAAATTAACTTGAGTCGAGCTGGTACTTTTTGCAATATTTGGCTTTTTACTGACTCTCTCTTACCGTAAATCTCTAAGACTGGTTTTAAGTCCCTCTGTTTTGAGCCCTTATGACAAACGTTGTCTGGTGAGCTAGGTATTTTCTGCAGGACTGGCAGTTCCATTAGGGCAGTGTTGGGGAATATTTTATTTGCCTTTGTGTCTCCAGTGATTATCAGTGTCTGGTGTGTCTATTTCACCAAATGCACTTTTGTTGAATGTTGATGGATGAATGTAAGGTCTGGCGGCTCATTAAGTGGTTTAAACACAGAATTTTAGTATTACGTAATTTTATAAATGGAGGGGATATTGAAGGTCACCTTTTCTAGTCCTTTCATTTTTTAGATTCAGAGATGGAGATGCAATACTTTTCTTGATCTCTTTCTCCTGTACGTATTTCAATACCACATCTCTTGTTCAAGTGCTTGCTTTCTTGCTGCTATCCCTCACTCTGTGTCTACCCATGTAACTTAACAAAATCCCTTATATCAGAACCTAAATATTATATCTGGAAACTTGGGTTTCATTCTTGACTCATTCCTTTTCTCCAGAAAGCCATCCAGACTTTTACAGATCCTGTCTATTATACCTAAATAGTTTGTAGAATTTCTGCTTTACTCCCTTCCCTGTGCTAGCCACTTGCCCAAACCATATTTCCTTTCCTGTAGCCTACTGTTAAATATCTTTCTGAGATCTCTTCATTCTTGCCTTCACACCACCCTGCCCCCTATCTCTACATATAGAATGATTTTTTTAAAAATGTAAAACAGATTATGTCATTCCCCTGCTTAAAATCCCTCAATGCCTTCTCAGTGCACTTGAAATAAAATCTAAACTCACTAAGATGATATAAGGAATCTGAATTGTCTCCCCTGCTTGCATCTCTATGCCCTGCCCTGCTGCTCTTTGCCCACTGCTTTTCAAATGGCATGTTCTCATCATAGAATCATGCTTAATACTTCCTTTTAAATTTGTGGATAATAAGATCAAAAAAGGTTCTAAACAAGCTTGGAAGCAATACTGTTGGTGATTCTATAAGAGCTAGGTTAATATTATGATATACTAAAGCTGTACTAAAAAGATAATTTACTTCCTACCACCCATAACTGAACCCCACTTCTAGCCGTCTTAGATGGAGGGGAAACATTTCTCTGACTATGAAGAGGTATCGTTTTTCTATCTTTCTACATAGTCCAGCTATCATATCATATGATACAATTGGGCCCAAAATAATGATTCATAACTGGAATATTCCTGTGAAAAATGATTTCCTATTCCTCAACTTACCGTCATTCTTCTGTAAGTGAATTTTTTCTGGCAAGTAAGTTCACAAAAAAATGAGTTGGGATAAATGATCATGTCAGATTCCTATGATGGACCTTGTCTCAGGTGAGTTTAAGACATACTCCAAACTATGATCATCAAAGTCACATTTTTTTTTTCCCTTTTGAATCATTTGTCACACCAGTCACATTTGGTTACTTTAGGTCAATCTACCAAAATTTGTGTAACTCTTACAAAAATGATTTTATTTTCTCAGGGTCTCAGTAGAGAAGGAAAATCATACAAGTGTAAAACTTAAGCAGAAATATTTTGTTTTCCTATTTTCACTATACAGATGCTTAGCATGCAAATGCATTTTATTAGCTCCAATTTTCTCCCAGTAGGTACTTCCAAACCAAAATGGAAATTATGTAGGTGTACCAGAAGGCTTTAATCTAAATTATTAGTTCTGCTGAGGTTTCTTGTTTCTCATTTCACAAAATAGATTTTGTGGTGAGGAAAAAGACACTAAAATTATGAGGAAAAAATGGACTCCCTTTGATATATTTGATGTGAATCTTATCTATTATCAGATTAACTTTAATAAGTTATATACTAAAATAAGGACTTTGAGCTGACACCATTCTCTATTGCCTCCTTGTACTGAAAACTTGTTCCATTTAGGGTTCTCCTTTCTTTGGTCTCTGTCTACCAATTCTGAATATAGAACTCAGTAAAGTGTTTTTGACAGGAAAAGAAAAATCACTTATATTGAGAGGAGGGTGTATATAACAACCAAATTGAGGGTGAAAAACATTATCAGGGAATTTTAGCCAGGCTATTTATAACCATTTTTAACTTATATAGTTTCTGGTATATACTTGACTGATGCTAATGGATTGACAAGTTGAAGGTAATTTAATCTTTTTGGATAAAATGCTCAATTAAAAGTAGGAAACAATCATAACTCAGATTCCTGGCCAGTGATCTTTAAAAATAACAGGATAATCTCTCTCAAAATTTTCTGCTTATGGGCATCCTTGTTAATGGGGATTTGTAATGTTTCACTCAGGAAATATGCTGGAGATGACTCTAACATTTCTCTCCTCAAATTCCCAAATCCAGAAGTTTAAATCATTTCCAGAACATTAACTGTATGTTAACATAATTATAAAATAGTATAACTTGATACATAGCATAACATATTAACATAACATATTATATGTATAACAACCTCATGTTACTAATTATTTTTTATTAATATGGAGATTAGTGAATATTGATTGGGTGCTACTTTGTTCCTGGGGAGTAATACAAATACAAAGGAGTCATAGATTTGTTCTCATGGAGCTTACAGTACTTGTACAACTAAAACGAAGATGTGTGACCTATGGTAAAATTAAAGAACAATACAAGGTTTTGTGGAATCATAGGCAGTTTTAGAAATCCATCAGTGCTTGCCTATCATTTACTGTATTATTTACCATCTTCAAAAAGGTTGTGGTCTTCAGTTTTACTCTTTTTGCTCATGCCATTCTGTCTAGGATGTCCTTTGGATATAGTGTACCTGGTGAATGCCCATTCATTATTCAAGTCCCAGCTCCCATCCACCACTTCTGGAAACCTGTCCTTATTAGTTCCTTCCCAATAGGTATCATTAAGATTGAGCTCTCTTTTCTCCCACAGTATGATGCACATATCCTAAATGCATTGTTCCTATATATTTGTTTTTCCTACTGGACTGTGAGCACTGAAGGAAGTATTCTACAAGCAGCTAGAATGATTCCTAGCACATATTAAATGACCAATAAATGGTGATGTGGAAATTCCCTTGAGTGACATAATTGGTGCTGGCAGGGTTGTTAGGAGAACCTAGATAAGGTAGGGATGGATGGTGACTATGACACATTGCAAAGTAGACTATCATACCAGGTTTAAGGGCTCCTTTTTCTCTTATTTGGATGATTTTCCTGCCCTGAGTTGAATATAGTTTTCAAATAGGCCTTATATGACTGTTGTGACAATTCATTTGATATGCACAATGAAATGTAAACTTGACACAAAGCCTGACCCTGGATTCTGTAAAATTATTCATTATGATTCATCATGAACACATCTCAGATTTTTGTTATAAGAATTTTATCTGTAGAGTAGTGAAGGAAAATAAAATTATTGTTAAAACCTATAGAGATAAACATCACTTCATGAAATCAAGGTACTCAAGAATAGTTACTTGCAATTTGCACTAACAAATTGCACTGAATAGTGTTGAAATCATTGGGAAAGGTTACTTTTGTGTTTTTACAGAATGTTCATTTTAGAAAAAAATGACAAAAATAATTTTCCTTAACTTTTAAAAACGTTCATTAATGTAATTTTCTATGGTGGCAAAGTGCTGTGTACAGTGAATATAACATAATTTGTTTAACCAATCACCGTTTTTTATAATCAACCTGTTTTTTATTTTTCATTATGATAAATAGTACTAATAATTTAATGTATGTAATTTTTCTGTTCATTTATTTGTGGATAGATTCCTTGAAGTTGTGTTAGTAGGTGTATTAGTCAGCCAAAGGGGTGCTGATGCAAAATACCAGAAATCGGCTGGTTTTTATAAAGGGTATTTATTTGGGGTAGAAGTCCACAGTTACCAGGCCATAAAGCATAAGTTTCTTCCCTCATCAAAGTCCACTGCTATGTTTTGGAGCAAGACAGCTGCCGATGTTTGCCAGGGTTCAGACTTCTTGGGTTCCTCTCTTCCCGGGGCTGCGTTTCTCTCTGGGCTCAGCTCCTCTGTTTCCTCCACAAGGTCAGCTGTAGACCATGAGGCTCTCTAGGCTTTGCCTCTCTCCACAGGGCCAGCTGTAGACTCTCAGGCAAAAGACTCATCTCTCTTCCTTGGGCCTTCTCTCCTTCCTCACGACCAAGCTCTCTTACTTCCTGGGGCTCCATCTCAAGGCTCCGACATCAGAACTGCTTCAACTGTGTTCTTGCCATGCCTTTTATATTTGATTCCCCACCCACCAAAGGGTGGGGCTCAATGCCCTACTGATGTGGCCCAGTCAATGCCCTAATCATAATTTAATCATGCCCAGATTAACAGATCAGTTTACAAGCTTAATCCAATATCTATTTTTGGAATTCATAACTATAGCATACTGCCAAACTGCTACAGTAGGTATAAATATTATTGTACATATTGCCAAACCACTTTTCAAAGGTGTTGTACCAATTCATACTTCTATAAGTACTGTTAATTATTATTTAAAAATCTTGGTTACTTTGATAGCCTAAAGTGTTATATCATTTTTGTTTGTATTTTAAGTTTTGATTACTAATGCACATTTTTCTATATGATAAGTTTGTCATTTAAAGAATTCTTATAGCAAATCTTATCACAAAGTCAAACAAGCAAACAACTCCCAATTCATGTGCTTAATAAATGTGAGTTTCCATTTGGCTTAATGTACAGGTAAAGGACTGGTTTTGTCAACAAAGATATAACAGAACAGCTAAAGTGGAAGGTAGTTGCCTCTAGACAGGGATTGCTGTCTACTTTTGTAAGAAGGATTCCATTCTAACCTTCACTACAGTAATGGTATTGGTGTTCAATATAATTTGATTAGATTTTAGAAAGGATTTCTATTCAGGAAGAAAATACTATGTGGGTTTGAGGAAGTGATGGTAAAGTGCTCTTGATTATTTGAACTTCTGCTAGAAAATATGTAATACATAATAGCTAAGATAGATGGGGAAAAAAAAGTTATGAAACTGCTCTCTAGAAAAATGCTTGCAAAATCTGTCTTTATTGACCCTGAAGTTAACCAAAGACATGGATGGGTCAAGACAACTTGTGCTTGACTCTCTTGTTGTCTCTTCTAGTTGATGACCAGCAGGACTTAACAAATGATTACTGATAATGAAATCAAAAGGAGCAGGGCCCTTTAGTTCTTTGGTGTTATTCTTGTCTAACAACCGCCTCTAGCAGAGGGTTGGGTAGGACTTGAAATCCAGGTCTGGATTTGCTGGTCAGTCCTATGGAATGTCTTTTTAAAATTTGTAGTGTTTATAAATGTTTATAGGCCCATGGAGTAATGCAGAACTACTCCTTGGACCTAAAGGCCAGCTAAAAAAGCATCTAGCAAGGCTGCTAGGTTAGAACATGATAGACCAGGATTCAAACTGGCTCTTGGTCACCCAGAGACTACAGGTCTCCCCAAATGATCACCTGATTCAAGGTCTAATGTTTTGCTTCAAGAATCTGGGACAGTTCCAGCCCTTCAGAGCATGTTATATTACACAACCCCCAAAGATGATTCCAAGAAAGGCTTATTAGATGACATTTCTCCTTGACTATTTTGTCCTAAGTTCACGTGTACTGCTCAACTTCCAGAGCTGGAGAGACAAGCTGGGCAATTGTACAGTGTTCTCCTTTCGCTTTTACATTTCTTCTTCTGGTTCATCTTTCTGAGATTCAATCAATTGACCACATGGAGATTTTTTTCTTAGATCACACACTGGACGATTGTGGCAGGCACCCTCCAGGCACACTTTCTAGACTTGCTTTGCAATCGCCACATTTGAGCTAACCACCTTGGAATCTGTAATTTTGCCAGTGAAAGTTAGGAAGCCAAAAATGAACTGAACAAAATAAATAAGAAGAGACATGATAGCTAGCAAAGGGACACGTAGGCAGATATATGCTTGTAACAAATTCCATGAATCCTTTATTGGTCTTCTGGCCACTAAAAAGGACTAAATCTGGTGAATTTTTCTTTGGACTGCCACTATTCTCTGGCCTCGGCAAATCTGAGAATTACAAAGGAGCAAACAAGGTCTGGCTTTGAAGGGAAGTAGACTTCAGGCTTTAATTTGGAGCAAACAAAGCATTTACAACAGCTTTCCTTTGGTAGTGGCAAATAGTATTGGCATAGCTGGATATTTAAAAGCAAGGCATGTTTTCAACCCCAAGGTCTGTTCCCCAGTTGATAAGTCCCTTTTTGTTAAATGAACTTTAATTACTTAATAATTAGACTTTCCATAGGAGGAGATGGGGATCCTGATATTCTGCCAACAGGGCTAGAGGGCAAATCAGAAAAATGTGCCAGTTTCAGATTAGAATTTAAAAGAAGGCATAGGCCCATTCTGGGGATGTGTGGGTGGAGAAGAGGCCCTCCAAAGGCGGAGAGTCTTGGCATAAACCTTGACTGTGCAGAGCTTTATTTCTATGTTTGCTTAAAAGCCAAAATAATTAGAATTAAATGATTAGGGTAAATGTCTAAGATATTTCAAACTTTCAGACTGTCTCAATCTGATGGAAAGATTTCTCTCAGTCTGTGAGATGCGGATATGAATGTGTGGAAGGTTCCCAGGAGAGTATTAAGACTATTGTTCCCATTACTTTAATCCCCTGGCTAACATTTTTGATGTCCCTACAGATTTAGCAGCTTTTCATTCATTGTCATGGTGATTTTTACCCCATTTTTTAGCATCACAAAAGAAAAGCCCAAATGAAAAATGTTTGCTGCTTTAGCCATTAACATTTCTCCTGCCCTGGTGACAGAAAACATTTTGGCTATGCCTAGCTTCTGAGGAAATATGCATTGACCTAGATGTGATTGACAGCTGCAGCCACTGCCCAGGCGGTCCCAGCTGGGGTTGGGGGCGGGTCAGACCTGAGACTTCTGATAACTTCCTGGGGACAGTGATTTGCAGAGAAGATGGGGGAAATCCCATTCAAAATGGATATCACTGGTCCACAATTTAACTTCTGGTGCTTCGATAATATGCTCATAGATGCATTAGACACAGCCTCTTTTTATCATCACACACTCTCTTTTCAAATGAAAGGCTTTATGGGTTGACTTCATGCATGTTGATTAGCCTTAGCTTTTTTTTTTTTTTTCTGTTTGATCAAAGAAATCACCTCTTTCTCCTTCTAACCCTTTATATCTGCCTAGTCATTGCTATGATTCTTAGACTTCCTAAGGCTTAGTGCCTGGGATATTTGCCTAAACTGACTATCCTATGAATAATAGACTGTTTTCAACAAATATCTGATAGCCAAGCATTATTATGAAGTGCTTATATCACAGAATAAAATAGACCTGGTGTCCTGACTTTGTGGAGCTTACAGGTTAGCTGGGAGGATGGTTATTAAATTCCACAGTTAATTTCAGTTGAAGTATGTGCTGCAAAGGAGACTTACATCTGAGCTCGGGGGAGATCTGTATGGAGAAGTGAGAACTCTAATACTGCCTTGACACCATCAAAATACAAGCATTGTATTACTGGAAAGCTGAAAAGAATAAAACCTTCTCTCCTTCTTGTATGGGTAGTTAGTAAATGTCCTGGAAAAGAGTTTGAGTTATGGCTGTTGAACAGGCCTTGAACAGCATTTAACAAAGTAACCCATATTAGTGACTCCATTTAGTGCTAAAATTTAGTATTAGAGAATAACCGAAGGATCCTTTACAGAAATCAAAATAAACAGGAGGAGACCCATTTTTCCATGACCCTCTCATAATGGCTATTATTTCTTGCTAACAGCACATAATGCTTACTACTATAATTAGAATTGTTGACATCATAAGATTTCTAATGTTGAAGCCCAGGCGCTTTTACTGTATCTCAGTTACTTATAAAATTTGGACTAAAAGTGGCTGTGTTTATTATTTCTAGGACAGCAGCAGTTGTATATGACTTTTCCGTATGGAAATCAAAATGTTCTTTCCTTTTATGGTCTTGAAATGATTCCCTCACTAATAGGACTAGCCTTTGCTGATGCACGAGGCACAGATAATATCTAAACCTGTAAGTTGGTTGGTGTGAGATACTTCAACTAAGTCAAGGTGTTCCTTGTTGAAAGCTGTCATTGCATTCTGGGCAATGGTGGGTGCAAAGGTAGGAAGCTTGACTTCAACAAATTCTTGGAAACAGGATTGGTCAGCCTCTCCCCAAAGCTAACAATGAAAGCCCTTTGTGCAAACACCAGAAATAGACTTTGGTGCTATTTTGAATAGTGCAGTGCTTCAAGAAGAAGTTTGTTTATAAGAATTTCATTTAGGACAGACTGTATCCTAAAGTACACTTTGTAGTTAATTATTAAGCAAAAGCAAAAAGTGTACCCAGCACTGTGCTGCCAATTGGGGATTGGGAGTAGAGAAGTATTGCCAGATAAAAGAAACTCATCTTGAGGCATTTAAACTAAGGTTGGGAAAATAAAAGTATTTAAGAAGTATAATAATTCAGTACTAATTTTTTAAATAATGATATAGTAATGTAAATATTTGAATGTTTTGCTCTCATACCAGTTTCATCTGTAAAATGGAAACAATAATGAGACTTAAAGGTTTACTGTGTAGAATAAATGAGTTAATTTATAAAAGTTCTTAGAGTAGTGTAAATGATAAAACTAAGACCTGGCCCAAAGTCATCCAGCTGGTTAAATGGTGAAGTGGAGTGGTGATCCCAGGTAATCTGGTACCCTAGTATATTCTTTTTTTATTATTTTTTTTTATTATGGGTAAAAATCAAAATTCTCACAATACATACAAACATTTGCAAAATGATATATAAATATATATGCATATATGTGTATTTGCTTACAAAAGTGTTATTTATATATATATATATACATTTATTTTAAGAGGTGCTTAGATTACCTAAAATATTACACGGAACCCACTGGGATTCCCATGTTGCCCACCTCCCACACCTCCCACCACCTCCCACACAAACATCTCCCACAGTGTGGCCCACCAACCTCAATGAACTTACACATCCTGGAGCCTTGCCACCAACCATAGACCACAGTTCACACTGTAGACCTCACTCTCTCCCATTCAGTTCTGAGTGGTGTGTGCTGATTTAAAATGGCCTAGTATATTCTTAATCAATCCAAACTGGCACAGAATATGTTAGAAAGTGACACAGGCAAAACTCAAACCCAATTATCAAACTTTGGATGTTTGCCATACTCTGTTTAAACCATTGGAATCACATAGAACCTGAGCAAATATTTGTGTATTTTTCTCACAGTAGATATTTGATATACTCTGTGGACATAAAATACAGAGCAAACAGACACACACACACACAAAACACTTTTCCAGTTTTGTTTGCACAATTAACTATGCTATAAATCTGTAAGATATGAGTGCTATAAATATTTGAAAGGATGAGAGTTGATTTCCAGTAAGCAAGACCAGGGAAAAGGGGGATTTTGACTCAGTACCTTAAGAGTAACTATGGTTTTGATAGGTAGATGGTAGGGGAGAGAGTATTCCTATTTAGAAGAAATACCATGAGAAATACAACAAAGAGAACCTATACTTAGGACATAGACAAATTCAATAGCTCAGAGATTTTTGTCTGCAAGAGTTGTGGAAGAAGAGCCTGGAAGGAGCATTGGTCCCCATTCCTGGATATTTTTAAACAAAAACTCTTTGGCCAGCATTTGGGGTATAATATAATACTGTGGAGGAAATAAGGTTAAAAACAAAATCTCAAAATCTCCTGCCAACCCAGAAAATCTCACCACAAAAGCAGGAGTGAAAGAAAACAGTTTCCTAACTGAATAAGCATTAAAACCAGAATGTGACACGCAGCAAAGGCTATCTGCTAAAGAGATAGCAGAAACACGATGAAATCTCAGCCTTTTATATAGCCAAGCAAACCACCCATTGCATAAGTGTTCTGAGAAAAATGGTAGCTAGTTCTCATGTAAGGCGACTCTACAGCATTTGTTATACATTGCTCATCTTAAATTCTTTTATAAACACATTCCTGGTTTGTAGAGCTGGGAAAAGCTTTTAGATGGTTTACATACATCTCTAAGAGAAAGAGAAAGAGAAAGAAAACTTTCTAAAGAATATGTTCTTAGGAAAGGAGTAGGGGAGTCTTTTTCCCTCTTTGCACCAGGGGGCAAAAATCCTTTTTTTCCTTTTTCGATTTGTGTTTCCTTTTAAGTTGATGTTTACCTTTAAAATACCAGAATTTCTTTTTAAGCTGAAGGTTTCCTGAGTGAAGCAAAAACTTTTGGTGATTTAGGAACACTGATCTTTTAACTGTTTGGGATTGATTTGGGTGAGAAAAGAGTAGAGATAGGAAGACCATTTATGATAGGATTGCAATGGATCAGATATGATGTAATGATTCTAACCAGGCTCTTCCATGAAGAGGTTCTTGCTGAGCAGGTATCTATTTTCCATGAGGATCTAGTTAGAATTATACCTGCATCTCTCTATGAATGAAGCTCAGGAATCATTTGTATTACATTAGTGTATTAAATGACACTTGTGAAATACTGTATCTCATTCTTCTGAGTTATAGTGAGTTTAATGTTCATTATGAGGCACTCATACGCATGCCTTGAAAATATAGCACTAAGCTGATAGCCTATAATTTCTCATCTTTTAAGACTGTTGCTGGTTGGTTACACAACCATGAGGTGTAAGAGCTAAAATTCAGCACAATATTGGCTGGGAGCATTAATTCAAGGCATATAGAGCTTTGTAAACCTAGAATTGCCTCTTAATGTGTAGGGTTTCCTTTGTAGAGACAAAAAGAAAAGCTACAAATCATGTTTATTATTTCCCACTATGTCAAGCAAGTATTTGAAATTTCCAAACATCGGATTGTTAAATTTTAAATAGGATGCCGTTGTTACCCTTTCTGTGTCAAGAGTTCTTTGGGGAAGAAATGTTTTATTAAGATCCTGAGATCACCATAGAGTGCAAGGTGAATGGACATGTTAAATAGTAGCTAATTCCATTAAGTCTAATTATATCAATACATAATCTCCTGGCTCATATATGATTCTTCCAGTTAGAAGAAATTTATATAAGGGAACCAATTGTTGAATATCATTCATTCTTTTGTTTTATATTTTCTTCTATGCACTATAGTTTATTGCAAATGATTTTCGAATACAATAGGCATTCAGATATAAAATAAATATTTAAAATTTTATCCAAATGTGTAACTTTTATAGAACCATAAACCTGAATATATAAAAATATCCAGATAGCTTATTGCAATACCAAACATATTTTATTCTTATATACATCATATAAAATATACACTTTTTAGGGAGATAATCATTCCTGATATTATTTTCTTAATTAAAAATAAAATACTCATCATAAAATTCTAAAGAAGAAAATTATTATATAAAAAAGTTCAGAAATTTTTTGAAAGTCCAATGCGTTATGTAGACCTCACAGCATCTGTTTATCATTAGTTGCAGTTTCTCCTTTTCATATCTACAAAGCATTCTCTGTTCACATACATACTTCAAATCCACACCAAACCAATCAGAAGATTAATGTAAGTTATTTGATTAGACTCAAGACTATATGCTACAAATAACCTACAGGGAGCAGATGTGGTTCAATCAGTTGGGCACCCGCCTCACACATGGGAAGTCCTGGGTTTGGTTCCTGGTGCTTCCTAAACAAGACAAAAGACACAGCCAGCAGACAAAGAGCAGAAAACAATGAGCCGACAAGAGCGCCATCTGGGTGGGGGTAGGGGGAATAACCTACAAATAGGATTTTGAACAATGAGCCAGCGCTCAAGTTAATTAGTTCCTTTTGGTAAGCCCAGTAGTAGGTCTGACACAGTTATATTTTATTTAGTTCTTCCAAATGATAACTAAGTGAGAAGAATGGAATTAAGTGATTGCTGCTAACATGTATATACACGTGTAGTGTTGAGATGAACAAGTAGCTCCATGGATCCCAATTCCAGAGCTTTAATGTAGGAACTAGATGAGTAATTGTTGTTGGTTTTTTTTTGTTGTTGTTTACCTACCTGTGCAGGATTCATCTTAATTAATAAATTAATGTCTGTATCAATATTAAGGTTTCTGCATGGTCTTATTAATCATCTTCCATATGTAATGTTGAAGTAATTTCCTGTTTCATGGATTCAATTATCTTGTGGTTTACTCAAAGAGTTTCAAGACTTGAAATGTCATCTTTCACCTAAGAAAGGAGTCTTCTCTACAACAGTTCTGATTGTTTCCCATATTAAATTATAATGTTTTGACACCTTCCATTTTGCCTTTGACCCTTTGACCTAGTAAAATTTCTATCATATTGTAGGGAAAATTAGGTTTGTGAGAACAGAGCCAAAATAATACTAACAATAGTTAAAAAGAAACACAGTAGTATTTGTTGTTGACTAAATATTGATTGAGAAATCAAAACTTCTTGACAAAATTTAAACCCAGACCTAGGAAATTTTGACCTAGTGAAAAATCTATTAAATAAAAATCACAATAACATGAACTATAATTGGTAAAATTTGATGTGAAGCCCAAAGAAATGAATCAAATTTTATTGTAAAAGTTACATGCAATGAAAGTAATTTCATTAAAATAAAAATTTAATATGTAGATATTGATATATAACTGTGATGAATACAACATGAATCAAGGAATTAAAATTATTTGATTGAATTAACTCTAGAAAATAAAATTGCCAATAATTTATCAATGATAATATAATTCATACAAAATTTTTTTTAATTTATAATCATAAAACAGACAAAAATATTTTCTTGGGCAAGGCGTTAGTATCACAGATGTCCTCCTGTTCAAAAAAGGATTTCAAGAGGTGAGGATCAAACTATCTTTTACCCTTCTTCTGTACATGAGATGGGGGAGGTGGCTTCTCTCTTACTGTGCTTATGTTCAATGATGGCCAGTTGTTTCTTTTCTTTTTCCTCTACATTTATTTAATAATAAATATGAACACCACTGTCACATGTTATTCCATTTGAACACTGTAGCAATTTTGTGATTTAGCTATTAACCCATTTTATGGGTCAAAGAGATGAAAGAAATTACCAAAGGAGTCATACCTAGTGGGTGGCACCACCAGGGTAGAAGCACAAGTTATTTTAATTCCAGCTCATCACATCAGAATCATACCTGGCAAACACTAATGAGCATCTATCCCAAGCAGTTAACCTGTAAGAGATGGCTTTCTGTTACTATCACTGGTGACTGACAAAGCCCATCTTTCCGGAAATTGCTCTAGGTTGTACCATGTGGCCAGTCCTTCATGAATCCCTGTGGCCTCATAGTTCTTTGTCCAAAGACAGGTAACAGAAAGAGAATCAGATCAGGAATCAGAATAACTAGGTCCCATTTGCAAGAATGCCACATAGCTGTGTGACCATGTATATGGAATTCTACTTCTCTGAGCCTCAATTTCCTCATGTGTAAAATGAGAATAATTTCATCTGTCATGTTTACTTTACAGGGTGGTTTTCTTAACAGGCAATTCCAAAGAAGTAAGCTTCTACAGATTAATAGCACCATCTTTATCATACCTCATCAACAGAATCTGCTGTATTACCAGACACAAGTATGGTAAAATGTGAAGAGCAAATGAAATAAGATTTGAGAAAATACTTTATAAGATATAATCTGCTATAAAATGGAAGATGTGGTTGTTTTTATTGGTGATCATTATGCCTCATCTGAAAGATTTACCCTTACCCTGCCATCTTTGTTTTTCCTCTAGGACCATTGAGGTTCCTTTCCCAGACAGAATCTGTCACAGCTTTCATGGGAGATACAGTGCTACTCAAGTGTGAAGTCATTGGGGAGCCCATGCCAACAATACACTGGCAGAAGAACCAACAAGATGTGACTCCAAGTCCGGCTGACTCCCGGGTGTTGATCTTGCCCTCTGGAGCATTGCAAATCAGCAGACTTCAACCGGGAGACATCGGGATCTATCGGTGCTTAGCCCGGAATCCAGCCAGCTCAAGAACGGGAAATGAAGCAGAAGTTAGAATTTTATCAGGTATTGCAGTGCTTTCATTCCACTAAGAATGAAAATCTCTGGAATAGTTCATATAACAATTTTCCTTTCACAAAGAATATGTAATTATTGTTTGTTTTGTATTGTTTTTTGGGTTTTGTTGTATATAATCTTTTTTCTTTCTCACTGAAGCAGTAGATGAAAGTATGCTAAAAGCTTCTCTTACTTTTCCATCTCTTAGAGTTGAAGTTTCTAGAAACACAGATTTCTCTGCTTCCATTTGGTCTCATTCATTCCTTCACTCATTCCACTCATATTTAATGAGTATTTTTGGTATGCAAGGCCCATTGCTAAGCACATTTTATGCATTATTTAATTTTCCTCTGATAATAGCCTATGAGGAAATTATTATCTCTGTGTCAAAGGATGAAGGTGGGACTTAGAAAGGTTCAGAACTGTCCCCAGGCTAATCTTGAATTTTTGTTTATTCATTCATTTACTCACTCATTTCCATGAAAAAGTGAGCTACATTTTAGGGATATGGCAGTGATCAAGACTGGCCTCGTATTAGTCTGGGTGAACACAGACACATAAGTAATTACTACAAAGAGTCTTAATATCATCATAAAGAAATTGCTTTTTCTCCATCTCTTATCTCCCTTTCTTTTCTCTGGCAAAAGACTCTGGGCTCATTTTCCTCTCCTAAATAATGGAGATGTTAGATTGGATGTTCCCTAAGATCTCTTCTCTTCCAAAACCTGCTTGCTTTCTTATACCTTATCTCTGTCTAACATCTACTTTCTTATTCATTCTCACTTGTGGGACTTTGACTCCCTGGCCATAACAGCAAAAAGAGGTATCCACACTTACCTGAGTAATTGTGATAGGCTCCCTATCATTGATGTCTGCTCTTATCACTGCACTCTGGCTATGTGAAGCTGTTACAAGTACTCCAGTTATGTAGAGCATAATATTCGTACATCATTCCAAAAGCAAGCTGGCAATTTGATTGGAAGTTTCCAGGTACTTTATAAGATCTCTAAGACCTCTTCTAGCTCACTCCCTTCTATTCACAAGAATACGGACTTAAATGTATCAATGACCAGCTGCAACATTCTTGCATTCCATCCATCATGCAGTGAAAGGTGCCAATATATCATTTGTTCCTGAAACATAAACGTATTTATTTAGGCATCCACTACATATACAAAGAATTTTAATTCTGATATTCATATTTCCTTAATAACGCACCTGTTGAGTCAATCAGATGGGAGGTCTAGGTAAGCCAATTAGAAAATTAGCAAGAACATGCTTGATTATTTGGACATGACTGAGGGGTCTGTTTTTCAGTGCTATTAAGGAATAAAGTTGGATTCACTAAATATTAAATCTGAAATGGAAAGTTTTGAAAAAATGTTTGCATTGTATTTTTATACATGGATATTTATTTAAAGATAATTTTCATATAGTTAATTTATCTAAAACTAAGAATATGATGGTGTACTTTGGAGGTATATGGGTATTTCTTACCTTAATGGAAACTGAAGTTTATTGAAAATAATACATCTAATGAGAATTTTTATCTAAGTTCTATGGATTTCAGTAAAAACTTCTAAAAGGAATTGTAAGTTTAAGTAGTGTAGGGAATTGAATGATGTCCCCCACAAAAGGCATGTTTAGATCTTAACCTTGGTCCTTGGGTGTGACCCCATTTGTAAAGAGCACTTTTGAAGATGTTATTATTAGTGAAGGTGAAGGTATACCCGAACTTGAATGAGAGTGGGCCAAATCTGGCAAAGAAATAAGCCACAGAGAGGATCCGGAAGTCAGCAGCAACCCTGAAGAAAAGAAAGAGGACATCTCCATGTGATGGGAAAGTCAAGCAACCCAAGGACTGACAGCCAGCCAGGACGCTCCTGATTCCAGGTGGAAGCAGGCCTCCAGCCTCTGAAAATGGGAGCCAAACTGTTGTTTTTGCCAACCCATTTTGTGGTATTTATCATAGCATCCTGGAAACTAAGACAGGTATAAAACACACACACACACACACATACACATACACACACAGAAACAGTATCACACTTGATCAACCCTGTTGCATATGCTAGTCTCTGAATAAAGGACCTTCTGAAGGAGCATGTTTGTAATTTTGTAAGTCAATTTAGAGGTCAAATACACAGTTCACAGCTAGTACAAGATCACCTCACATGTGTGAGAGAATGAATGAATGAACCAACGAATGAATGAATGAATGGTCATTCCCAGCTTCTCTTTATTTCTACTTATGTTTCTAGGTTGCTCTTTTTAGAAATCATTTAATTCTTCCTGAATCAATTGCCACTTCCTATAAGTACCAATTTGGGGGGAGCAATAAATTATAGATAAATATGCTTTATTTTAATGTTTAATCAAGGGGAACATTTATTTTAATGTTTATTTAATCAAGGGGAAGATATAATTAATTAAAATAGAAACCCATCATATTATTAACATAACTTGGGAGTGGCTAGCTAGCACTCTTAAAAAATAACTCTTCCATGATCATTAGTGCCATGTTGACTAGTTGATATATTTATTTTTTGCTTTAGGTTGTAATATAAATGTTAATTTGAGGTTTTGAAATGTTTTCAGATACTTTTTTTTACTATAATTCATAAAGAGAGCATTTGTGTTTGTAATGTTTATAGTCATCTAGTTCTAAATAATCTTTAGTTTAATATACTTAGTCAAGTCTGTGTGAAATAAATTTCAAGTTTACCCTTTTATATATCAGGTGTCTAGGATCAAGTCACAGATCTTATTAAGTTCATGTGTTTAACATTCAAATAGTTTTAAAATGCTGTGTTTCAGCAAGCAATTTGTGTTTATTAAATAAATAAAAACTTGATTCAGGAAACTTTTGAGTGAATCATATATACCTGCCATTGTGCAGCTTGCTAGGAATACAAAGTTGTGGGTCTGTGCCATAAGCACATTTTTTCTCTAATAGAGGAAATCAATAAAGCATGTGGGCTGTGATGTGAAAGAGGACAACACAGAGTGCTATTACAGCGCATAAGAGAGAATGACTAATGTGACAATCTTGAAGAACAAGTAGTAGTTAGGCAAAGAGAAGTATTCACCAGGAAAAAAAGAGCAAGCATAAGCAAAGCAGAGAGGAGGAGGGTGGGGAGGGAGAGATGGAAAGGGAGAGAGGGAAAAAGAGAAGCCTTTCAGGAAAACCACACATACTTCTGTTAGATTGGATGACAGGGGGCAGGGAGAGTTGGACAGGGACAAACTAGAAGGAAGGCAGATTAACTGGAAGGTGGAAGGACAGAGGATTAGATTGAATGCTGCTGCAATTATCCTGGATAGGGCTGACCAAAAGCTGCCACTAAGGTGGTATCAGAAAGGATTCAGAAATGCAGCCGGTATGGGGAGATATTCAGGACAGGTCTTGGAAGTGGATCAGATATGGCTTATGAGTGAGGGGACTGAGTCCTGGCTTAGACAAAAGCCAGGTTGGGACCCTTTTCACTGTGATGGGGGGTGGGGTTTTAGTGTAATTGTGTTCAAAATAAAATTAGAGACTTTTAAAAGATATTTTCACATAATATTTTATATTTTTGAGATTAAAAGAATTGTGTTGCATCAGAGGTAGGAAAATTAGTAAATAATTTGTTGATTGTTTTAAAACAGAAATTGAATTTTTGCTTATGAGGAATTAGACATTTTTAACAGAATAACTTAGCAGTTAACTGTTGTGAAATATCAATACCTAAACACCAAAGAAGAGTTGAGATTTTTTAAAATTTCTTATTTTATGTGTGGAGAATGTATGATAAATTGAAGTGGCTATTGTGGTTGTCAAGTCCACTTAATTCAGCTCTCATAAAATCTGAGTGCCAAGCAGTAGATTGAATTGCTAAATTATAAATCTGCTTCAGGCATTAGGTTGAATAAAATAACTGGCCCATTCACTACACATCTTATTTCAGTTTTCTTAATGGCCTCATTGAATTGATCAATTGGTAATTCAATCTATTGTTCATTCCTTTAACTACAATTAGATGACTCTGGGCTTAGTATAGACCTGATTTAAATCTGTATAATTAGAGACATTGGCTTTTAATGTAATAAATTGAACAAAAATATATTTTGAATGATTTCACTCTATAATAATTATTTTTAATGGAATAAGTTTAACAGAACCCATTCCAACATTCAAAATTATTAAAAAAGTAAACATGTTTTTAGTTTTTAAACAAATAGTTTCAGCATTTTATTCATCACTAAGAATTTATTGTTAATATGTACACTAAACATTTAGTTTGACTAAATACTATTCACATTTCAAAATGAAATTGAACTTTCCCACCATTTCTAAAGAATATTGATCTTTAGGGAATAACAAAGAAGATGCTTTTCTTTCTAAATTTACCATCAAACAAGACAGTTAATTCATGCAGCCATATGACTAATATCAGGCGGAGAAGGAAAAATTCAGGTAAACAAATCTAGTGCCAAATGAACACAGATAAGGAATAAATCAATTCTGGGTAGAATATGTGTAAAGTCTTTACACAGATGATTACTTTTCTAGCTCGTTAGGGAAGAACTGTTTTTGGAATGATAGCAGTAGATGGGAAGCCTGGAAGGAGAAGTTGGTCCCACCTTATGCAGAAGCTTGAATCTCATGTTTAGCAATTTCTACTTGATTCCATTAAATTTATTAATGATTGCGAGCCCGTGAAGGATAGTGAGCAATGGATACTGAGACATAAACATATACAGAGGAAAAAATAGAAAAACAAGAAAGGAAAGAGCCGAACAGATCATGTATTACCTGGTATCATTGTCTAATACTTAATGCCTTTCACTGCATTGAAAGATTTTTTTCATGGTTTGTTTCTCTTTTTTGGCTAGTATGGAATGAAATTATTTCCTATTCAATGCTATTAACAGGGCACTCTTACTTTTAGCCTTTCATAGATTTAAGTTGGTCAAGATGGTTACTTGTGTCTATTTCATGTGTAATTAGAAAAGTATGAGGTAGAAGATCATATTATAGTTAAACCATGTAAAGTCTACATTTGCTAGATATAATATAAAATTTAGTCCAGATTGCATGAAAGTGTCTTTGTATATAAACCATCACAGTCTGTTTCTACGGATTCTGCTCATTGAGACTTATTATCTATCAATTAATGCATATTTAAAATTCTCAATTTGAACTATTTAATAAGTAGCTAAGAGCATGGTATCTGTCACCAGATTCAGTGCCAATCTAGGTTTCACCATTTACTAGTTGTGAAACTTTGGGTGAAGGACTTAATCTCTTTCTAAATTTACTAATTTTGCAAAATCCAGAGGATAATAACAAAAAGGTCATAGGGTAGGTGTGAGACAAATTTATTCAGCCAAGTACAAGGTCTGGAATTACTAAGTACTCAATGGCTATTATTTTGGCATTTTAGAGATTCTTGTCACAAAGAATCTGATTCTCATGTCAAGATTATTTCTTTGATAATAAATTAACTGATTTTGTTTCTGGATATCTATGTATTCATTTGTCTTCTAGTTATTAATTGCTCATATTTTATGCTATTTCTCCATGGTACTGTCTAGTTTCTGCATTTCCTTTTTATATTGATAGAAGCCAGAGTCTCCTACAACTATTTCCTCTCTGGTAACTCATTCCGCAATGAATTTTACCCTTAACTTTCAAGGCAACGTCATTTCTTTTGCTATGGGAAATTGTAAAAGAGGCACTGGCTTAGAAATAGGAGTGACAGGATAAATAAGGCTTCCAGTATTTGATCTTTGTTAACCATTAACAACTTATTTAATCCTCTATAATCCTTAGTTTACTTATCTTTTAAGAGAAGAGTTTGGACTAGATCAGCCTTTCCCAATCTCATACTATCAAGGACGTCATTTATTATTTCACTCCACATTCAGTGCCAGCCTGATTTTATAATCCCAGTGATTAAGAGTTCAAGTTTGCCACACACTTTCCATTTATTAAAAATTGCAGGGAAACGGCTGTAGCTCAATCAGTAGGGCTCCCGTTTACCATATGGGAGGCCCCGGGTTCGGTTCCCGGGGCCTCCTGGTGAAGGCAAGCCCGCCCGCACGGCGTGGTTAGCTGACCCAGCGAGCACAAGCAGCAAGGGGGGGATAAATGAATGAATAAATAAAATCTTTAAAAAAAAAAAAATTGCAAGGCCCTGCTATAATACAATTGTAGGTCAAAAATCAATCTCAGAAAATAGGGGTTTCTTCTATTTTTGTTTCACATAAAGCACACCAAGAGAAGATAGAACACCTTTTACTGTATACAACTTATTAAGTTCCTTGTCATTATGTGCCCCCACTTCCTTGCCCTATCCTGGGCCAGATCATAACTTTAGACTGCTCGATTTGGGAACCAGGGTTGGGCAGAGCATAGTAATCAATGGCTAATATTGTTATATTGGAATTAGAGTTATTGAAGAGCACATCATGGGATTTTACCATAAATCCTTATTTTTTCCTTTTTAATCAATCAAAGACTTTTATAACTGTAAGTCAAATCAACACAAGATAACTGAGATAGTCAGTATTTTATATGGAATTGGAAAAATTCCATTCAGATACATTGAGACCTAGTATGTTAGTAAGCCTAAGCTGACTTACTGTGGGTAAATAGAAAATTTCTGTTTGGTTCTGGGATTTGGTAAAAAAAAATTTCTTAGGCTCTTGTGTTATTTTGGGGGACATCACCAAGGCCCAGGGTTATAACCTGAGAACTAAAATAATAGGACGTCATATTTTCCTTGCCATATCTATCATTATAATGTCACCAGTGATCTCCCACTCACCTAATCTGCTTGTTTTCTATTTTCATTCTTGACCTTGAGTGATTTAGAAATTGATTATAATATCTCCTCTCAGCTCCCATTCTCAGAAAGATTACTATTTCAGATAGGGTCAAAAGCAAAAACAATATACTCTGGATTGTCCTCCACATAGAAGAACAAATATTTCTTGAAAGGGACAGAACATGTCTTTTCCCAAGAGTCTATTAGGGCCAACATATGGCCAGTTCTACATGTACTAGGAATAAGACATTTAGAAGCCCTGGCTAGGTAGACTGCAGGGTCAGGCAGTCTGCTCTGACTCTCACACAAATAAAAATCTTTCCATGAGGGTGTGTGGAAACCAAGTCTATAATCTGTGAGTGCAAAAATCACAAGAAATAGGAAAAGATTGGTGCATTTTCCTTCTCTGGTCCTGTTTGACATCAATTTATTCCTGGAGTGTCAAGAAAGACATGTTTAGTTATAAGTTTCGGCCACACCTTTATTAATTCAACATTGGCTAAGTAATATATAATCCAAATATATATAAATTTATTTTATCAAAAATCCATTATTGGGGAAATTTTAGCTGGTGTTCTATGCATGTATATATATAAATTTATATATATATAAATTATGAAGATTTCTGGATTCCCTAAACTAACTTTGACACATTATAATAGCAACATTTGTTTTCTGGGATTCTACTGTCGGCTGCAAAAGAAAAAAATAACCATCCTATAAATGAAACATCACTTCCTTCAGACCTGCTACAAAATGAAACTGATAGACTCAAAATTTGCCTGTAAGACAGAAGGGATATAGGCATATGCCAATGATAAGAATAGACACTCCCCCTTTCTTCCTCCAAACTATAACTACAAATAGCACTACGTATGTGTACATGGAGAAGGAAAGAGGAAATCTGAACAGATGTACGAGTATTTACAGAAAGGGAAAGCCATTTTTAGTAATAAACTGGTGTAAATGAGGAAGGAAAGTAATAGAGTGATGAATGATAGTTTCTGAGAAATGCTTATGGCCAGAATGGAGCTTTTCCTTTTTTATAAAATAAATTCTTATTCCTGTGATCAGTCTGGATTACACTGGTTTTCCAATGAAAAACATTATAGACACAGAGTTAGGAGTAATCTCATGGAATTTTCCTCTCAGAACACATGTTATTGTACCTACTGGTATTTGATGACACGGTGCCTGCTGAATTTCCTAAAACAGAACTATATGGGGAATGGCAAAAGAACCAGCAGGTGATCAGTATGTTAGTTTGAAATTGAGGATGCAAAGAGAGGAAACTAACTTGGTGAAGTTAAATTAATTTGTAACTCTTAGACCTGGGAAGAAATCAAAGAGAACACCCCACAGTAGCCTGCAGTGCCTTTTCATTTCCAATTGGGAAAAACGGATGGTATTCTATTGAATCAAGACTTTAATAAAGAAAACCGAGGGTTACACAATGAGAGAAACAATTTTTGCATTCAGAAAGCAGAAAAATTAAAAGCAACTAGTAGTTATTTGAGGAAGACAGTTATTAAATTGCAAAAACTGTTATTTTTTTCTTGCTGACATAGATGCTAACGTCCATAATTTAATCATCTATGCCTCAATTACTCTTTAGATTTATGCGAAGCTTAATTTTCATGCTCCTGAATAATACTTTATGAAAATGGTCCCATTAAAGGAAAGCCTTTGCCTTCACGGGGGAAGCATGCTTTCCAGTTTGCTCAGGAGAATAGCAGTCACACTTCATGTCCTAGGATAATGATAGCATTCCCTTTTGCTCTAAAATTTGTCCCAGTTTAGATAATTAATATGGTCACCATAATCATCCTCTACCATGAATGAAGGCACACTTATGTGGCTCCCAAGGCATTTGGGGAAACTGGAAGAGGAAAGTCAAATCTACTTCCCAGATAGTCTTACAGACTCAGTTAATTTGGCCAGTGTAATATCTAATAAGACCTTTTTGGGAAATACCACTAAACAGGAAATACTCTCCCTTTAGGGCATGGGATCTGAAGACAGCTGGATTTTTATTTTTTAATATGTCAAGTGCAGATAAATGTGTCAGGCTATGTGATCTGAGATGCTTCTTGACTTTGAATAATCTATTACTGAAACAAAAGTGATGGGAAACATTTAAGTTTCACACGGCTTTTCCAAATGCAAATAATAAAACAACAGTAATAAAAGTTAAAATTAAGAAAAAGGGAAGAAAGAAAAGTATGAAGCAAGAATATTAATTTTATTAAATCTCATTCATTAAGTGAATATCTTTTTAGTATCCTATGTATTCAAATGGGAAGAATACATGAAGGATATAAAGTACAGTGGTTTACACATGGGAAAACACTTATGCAATCATTTGAGTTCCAAGCTGAACTATCTACTTGGCTTTTATACAATACCATTTTTACTTGAAAGCAAAATCAACAGAAAAACTATGGCTATTTAGACTTGGGTACTTGTTAGCTATTTTCTAAAAAATTAATGAAATGGGCCTATCACTTCAGGAAAAATAATATTATTTGTTGCCAATGATGAAATTCAAGTTTTCAAGTGAAAATTAGAAATTGGAAACCTTGTGTCTGCCTCAAGGAGGTTGACAGCTTATCAAAATTTAAAGACCATTGAACTGACAATGACATTTAAAAATGAGATGTTTTGATATTGTATAATGAAATGTTGTCAACATTTGGAAGAGCTGTCTAATTCAGTGTACCATTACCAGTGACCAATGATTAATGTGACAAAATCATGTAGGGTTAAAAGATCTATTCAAAGTACAAGATATACCAACAGATTTTTAATACAACATAGTAGAGATGTTCATTGATATGTCAGAGTCCACATTCCCACTAACTTTTAAGAAACTATTTATTGAGTTTTGGCATAGTATTAAAGAATGATATCTACAATTATCTGAAAAGGCTATTTAAATACTCCTACTTTATTCCAAACACATATCTGTGTGAAGTCAGATTTTTTTCCCTGTACTTCTAACAAAGCAACATATTAGGACAAAGTGAATGTAGAAAGGGACATAAGAAAAATCCAATCATCTTCTATTAAACAACCTTTTAAAGAAGGTTACAAAAATCTAAAACATTACCACTCTAATTTTTGTTTGTGGAAAATATAGTTTTAAAAAATATGTTGTTTTTGTTAACATGTAAATAAATATTTAATAAATAGTTCAATTAAAATCTGTTTTGAGTCCTAGCATGGTAAATATTTATAGATATCATCTACATAAACAAAAGCTCTTTGAGATCCTCAATCATTTCTAAGAACAGAAATGGTTCCTGAGACCAAACAGTTTGAGACCTACTTGTCTATGTCGTTATTCTTTTTCCTAATGATTGTACATTAGTCCTCCTCATTAAGTTAAAATAAGCCAAAACTTCTAGTTAAAAAATGAAAAAGGAAAGGAAGAGAGAAATGAAAGAATAAGCAGAGTCAACATGTTGCCATATGGTAGTTCTACCCTTTAATGTAATCTGTGTAATCTGTGTATCATGGTAATGGCTGTTTTCCCTTTCTTTTTTTATATATGACCCTCTTGCTCTTTGAGGAAGATTAGCTATCCTGCCACCAGCATTACAATAAGATCAAGTCAAACAATCAGGCTAACATTTTCTCCCAACAAGAAAGACATACTCTGGATTTTTGTCCAAGCAAATCATTACTGCTTAATTGGTTTGGGAAAATAGTTGTGTAATTTTGTTCATTCACTTCCATGAGTGTCAGATTAAAGAGGTCTGTATTTTATAGTTTTTAATATAAAAAATTGACTTAGAAAAGGTATCAATTTTTGCTGGTTTTATTTTCAGACTGTTGTCAGATATGTTTTCTAGAATCTACAGTTTCATTTTTCTCCAACATATTCTATTGTAAAATATACATAAAAATATATGAAACATATGCAGAGTTTAAATAGTAAAAATAAAATGATCGCTTGTGTACCCATCACCCAATTTATGACATAGAACATAATAAACTTGTATTTTGATGCCATTTCCTGTGACTAAACCATATTCATTAATTTACTGGAAAAACTTGTTATGTGCTATTAACTAAATAATGCCATTAGGGTCTGAATAGTCAGTGCTCATGAAATGAGAACATAAATGAATTTTATTAGTAATCACTGGTTTCAATATAGTTCCCTTAAAATAAGTTTAGTCAACAAGAGTCATGACCTAGAATTTCAAATTCACACCTCCCAGAGCTTTTCCATCTCTGCTATTATGGATCCTCGAGGAAAATTTCACTTGCTCTTAAATACTTGCCTTGAATTTTAGTCATTACCTTTCATAATTTCTTTGCTTCTACTACAATTTGCATGTACTTTCTAACAGTAGAATTTAAAATAACCCTTCATTCTAAAATTATCTAATCTTTTAAAAACCCTTTAGGAAATACAGAAAAATCCAAAGATGAAAATAAAAATCACCCATAACTCCATTACACAACGTTAATTACAGCATTTGCATCTTCATCCTGCCCATTTAATCTTCCTTTAATTATCACATTTTAAAGAAGATGTGGATTTCATGTTTAGTAATGCCTGCACAAATAGCTAAAACCACTTTAACAGTATAAAAACTGAAATCAAAGATCAAACAAAAAAGTTACTTGGTATTTTAAGTTGATAGGATGTTTTATTTAGTTTTCTTTCTCATGTGTATATTTCTGTTATATATTGCTACATAATTGAGCACTCCAAAATTTAATGACTTAAAACCACAACAATTCCTTTTCTCTTACAAGTCTGTGCTTTAGCTAAGTAGGTGCTTGTTTTACTTGGGCTTACCCGTGTGCATTTGGCTGAGCTGGAAAGTAGAAGATAGGTTTACTCCCATGACTGACAGTTGGAGCTGGCTGGTGGCTGGGGGCCTCAGTTCTTCTCCATGTGGCTTCTCATCCTCCAGTCTGTGAGACTAACACAGTAATCTCGGGAAGAGCAGAGGCTTTGGCTCCAGACAACTCCCGCCATGATCTGTGGGTCATAGCAAGACACAGGGTCAGGTCATGTTTAGAGTGCAGGAAACAGAACCCCACCTTGGACTGGGGAAGCTTCAAACAATTTGTGATCATGTTTAATCTACCACAATGTTGTGGAAATATATCATCAATTTACTATTAAAGAAAACTTCTCTTAGCTTTTTTGGGAACTTCCATAATATTAGAATTTATTAGATAAGATCCAGACATATCCTGGAGGTAATGGAACCAACTTCTCTGCCAAAAGCTGACGTTTTTCACACACATGATTAAGGACACAAATTCAAATGCCTACAGGGCTATAAAGTATTATACATAACTAAAAAGGGTCTGGTCCAGATTTTGGTAATCTAGAGTAGGTATGCTTTACCTAAAAAGTTAGTTGCAGATGGTGGTTTTGTGGCAATATGAGTCCAGTGATGCCAGAACTACTGCTATTTCAAGGGACATCAGAAATCATGATTTTTAACTGACGTCTTCTAACTTTAAGGGTGGCCAAACAAAATATGCCCATAAATCAAGATTCAGTCCAAAGACCATTATATATTTCAACCATGTTTTATATGAATTTGAAAATTTCCCAAAAGATATAGATACATTAAATATATACAAGATGTTAAATATGTGATTATTATGAATTATGAATCATATTATTAATGACTGAGACCCAGGATTATCATAACACTGAAGGCTTGTTTTATTTAGTTATTAAGGATATGTTGCTTTTTCTCTGCAAGAACATGAAGCAACTTAGAGAGTAAGGCAAAATTTTAAATGAGGGACACTTTAGAATCAAACAAAACAGATGGTAGCTAAAGAAACCATAGAAAGAATTTTTTACCAGACTGCTGAGAAAATTTGATAAGTGGTTTCCAATATTATCAATTAAGAAGATTCTCTGTTAAAGTGTGTGTATGTGTATATATATATATATATATATATATATATATATACATACACACATACATGCATAGACAAACATATAGTCATACACACATATGTAAGTATATATATACAAAGATATCTATACCCTTATATGATTATCATTTGCTCTTTTAAAATATGCATGTCCATATATATAAACAACAGTAGTAGATGAACAAATGGATTCTCCATCCCCTTGCAATAGCTCCACACTCCTCAAGAGGACCAGGGCATATATTCTTTCTCAACTTTCTTGGACTGTGAATATTAAAAAGAGAAATTTCTAATTTTAGCTCAGATGTGTAAAGAGCTTGGAAGTCATCACTCATCCTCATAACAGGAAAAAAGCTGTGCAAAATTTAAATCAACTTTTCTTATATCCATCAGAGAAATGAGGTCACAGGGGAAACCACTATTCCAAAAACTGGAGAGCCAGGAAAATACTGAGAGTCACAGCTGATATCAGTTTTGTAGGAGCAGAAGCCACTAGAATCAGCAATTGATAGAACATTTAAACTAAAATTGAGGAAATGATGGAGGCTGAGTGTGGACTATGTTGAGTGTGAGAAACTCCTAGGGGAGTTTGGGTTCCCCCCCAAACTTTCATGGATTTTACCTCCAGGAACCCTGCCAAGTCTCACAGTGATAACTGGAGAAAAATCCCCTTGTGCTTCTGGCAGTGTGTGTGTGGGGAGAGGGCATGGGGGAAAGTAACCATTTTGAAATAGTCTCAGAACAGTGTCCCATAAAAAAGCCTGTCCTCAAAGGAAACTACTTTACCAGTCTTATCTGTCCACAGAGAAGGGCAATTAGACAACTCCAGCCTACTCTAGGCTTCCTGTGTCACATAAGAAAAGGGAAAAATAAATGGGTAGGAAAATCTTCTGAAGAGCATAGGCCAAGGACTCAGGCCTACTAAAAGAGCTGAGTTTTAATATTTAGACTATAGAATGTTTTCTGTCTCTGACACGTTACTACCATATCACTTGGGCTCCAGTATTATAGTAATGACTTACAACTGAATGAGTTGCAAGACGCAGATTCTGTTGAAGAAGAAGTTCTTAGGGAAACCAGAAATCTCAGGGAAGAAAGGAAACAAACAAACAAAAACCCAAAAAAAACTAGGGCAAGCCTCTGTACCCAGCACTATACCAAATATCCAAGACAGACCAGCTCCTAGTCAGATTACAGCATATACTCATACTAAAAGCCTAATAACCTCAGTTCCTATTACCAGATAAGTAATGTCTGTCTTTCAACAAAAAATTATAAGGCATGCTAAAAAGCAAGAAAAAAAATCTAGAGAGACAAAGTAAGCATCACAACCAGACTCATATATGGCACAGATTTGGGAATTATCAGATAGGAAATTAAAGTATTTATGATTAATATTTTAAGGGTTCTAATGAAAAAATTAAACAACAAGCAAGAATGGATGGATAATGTGACCAGGGAGATACAAACTTTAAGAAAGGATTAAAAGTAAATGTCAGAAATAAAAAACACTGTAACAGAAATGAAGAATGCCTTTGGTGGGTTCAATAGTAGACTGGAACTTGAAGATATGTCAATAGAAAATTCCCCAAACTGAAAAGCAAAGAGAAAAAAGTCTTTCAAAAATTGAACAGAATATTTGAAAGCTATAAGACAATTACAAAATTTGAAACATATGTATAACAGAAATACCAGAAGCAGAAGAAAGCAAGAAATGAGCAGAAAAAGTAGTAAAAAACACCTATAGAGAAACAAGGATAGCAATTACCATGGACTTCTTGTCAGAAACTTGGTATATTTAAAATGTTGAAACAAAAAAAATGGCAACCAAGAATTCCTTATCCAGAAAAATTATCCTTCAGAAGTGAAGGAGAAATAAAGACTTTCTCACACAAACAAAAATGGAGGGAATTTGCAGTCAGTGGGCCTGCCTTGCAAAATTGTGAAAAGAAGTTATTCAGAGCGTAAGAAAGTGATTTAGGTCAGAAACTCAATCTAAATAAAGAAAGGAAGAGAATCAGAACAGGAATAAGTGACGGTAAAAATAAAATATTTTATTTTCTTATTCTAGGGAAGCTACTAAATTATTTTTAAAAGAAATATAATTGATATGCTAAGAGAAGAGAGAAAACAGAATCATATAAAATCCTCAAATAAAAGGAGAGAAGGCAGAAAAGGCAGAAAAATACGGGAAGGTAAGAGAGAAACAAAGATCAAGTTCAACTAGTGGAAAAAAGATATAAACACAGTAGATGTTAACCCAACTATATTAATAATCACGTTAGATGTGAATGGTATAAATATACCAAATAAAATGCAGAGACTGTCACAGTGGATAAAAGCAAAAACAAAAACAAGGTCCAACTAACTATATGTTGTCTACCAGAAACTCGCTTTAAATATAAAGAGACAGATAGATAATAAATAAAGGAATAGAAAAATATATACCATGCTCACACAAATCAAAGGAAAGCTTGAGTAGCTATATTAATTTCAGACAAAGCAGACTTCAGAACAAGGAAAATTATCCAGGATAAAGAAGGGCATTATATACTGATAAACGGGCCACTTTTCAAGGATAACATAAAAATTCTTAACATGTATGCACTGAACAATAGCACGTCAAAATACTTGAGGGAAAAACTGATAGCGTTTCAAGGAGAAATAGACAAATCCACTACTATAGTTGAAGACTTTAATGTCTCTCTATCAGTAGTTGACAGATCAGGTAGAAAATCAGTAATGTTATAGTTGAACTGAATAGCACCATCAATCAATTGGATCTCATTGAAATTTATAGAATACTTCATCCAACAATAGCAGAATACACATTCTTCTCAACTTCACATGGACATTTACCAAGATAGACCATATCCTTAACTGTAAAGCACATTTTAACAAATTTAAAAGAAGAACAATCATGCAAAGTATGCTTTCAGACTGCAATAGAATTAAGCTAGAATTCAATAAGAGGCATCTGAAAAATCTGCAAATATTTAGAGATTAAGCAATACATCTCTAAACACATGGGTCAAATGAGAAGTCTCAACAGAAATTAAAAAGTATTTTGAATTAAATGAAAATAAAAAACAAACACCAACATTTGTGGGATACAGCAAAAGCAGTGTTTAGAGGGAAGTTTATAGAATTGAATACATATATTAGAAAAGAAGAAAAAGCTAAAATCAGTCATCTATTAGGAAAGTATTTAAAGAAGAGCAATATAAACCTAAAGCAAATGGAAGGAAAGAAATAAAAATTAGAGCAGAAATCAATGAAATTGAAAACAGAAAATCAATAAAGAAAAGCAATAAACTAAAAGCTGGTTGTTTGAAAATATCAATAAATATGATAAAACTCATGTCAAGCTATTAAGAGAAAAAAAGTAAAGAAGATACAAATTACTAATATCAGAGATAAGAAGGACATCACTATTGATCCCATGGGCTTTGAAAGGATAGTAAAGGACTATTTCACTGGTTAATTCTAAATATTAAAGAAGAAATTATATCAGTCCTTACACTCTCTTCCAGAAAATAGTAGCAGAGGGAACACTTCCTAATTCATTGTATGAGAGCAGCATTTCCTAATTCTAAAGCCAAAGACATTATGAGAAAGGAAAACCACAGAACAATATGTCTCATGAACACAGATGCAAAAATCCTCAACAAAATATTAGCAAATCAAATCCAACAATATATAAAAAGAATTATATACCACAACCAAGTGGGACTTATTCCAGTTATGGAAGGCTGGTTCAACATTTGAAAATTAATTAATGTTTCCACTACATTGATAGGCTGAAGAAGAAAAATCATGCAATCATACCAAAAGTGATTGAACAAAATCCACCACCCATTCTTTTTTTTTTTTTTTTAATTTATTTATTTTTTATTGTGTGTAAAAATCAAAATTTTCACAATGCATACCAATATTTGTAAAATGATATATAAACATATATGCATACATGTGCATTTGCTTACAAAAATGTTATTTTTATATATATATATAAATATATTTTAAGAGGTGCTTAGATTACCTAAAATATTACAGGGACCCACTGGGATTCCCATGTTGCCCACCTCCCACACCTCCCACCACATCCCACACAAACATCTCCCACAAGTGTGGCCCACCACCCTCAATGGACTTACACATCCTGGGGCCTTGCCACCAACCACAGACCACAGTTAACATCATAGACCACACTCTTTCCCATACAGTTCTGAGTGGTGTGTGCTGATTTAAAATGGCCTACATCCGTTGCCACAACTGTACTCAGGACAACCTCCAAATCCCAAAGAAGCCCCTGTATTTCAATTGCTCGTCCCCTCCCTGCCCCAAAAGTGTCAAGTGGCCACTGGCTCCACCTCATTGTTATAATTTCTTCCATTGTTAGAATCACCATATGTGTACAACAGAATACCATCAAGTCCACTCTAGTCCATAGTTCTTCCCCCAATCCTGAGGGGACTGGGATGCACCACCCATTCTTAATTAAAACTCTTCACAAACTAGGAATAGAGGGGGACTTCCTCAACTTGAAAAAACATCTACAAAGAACATACAGCTAACAACATAGTTAATGGTGAGAAACTAGAGGATTTCCCCTAAGATTAGGAAGAAGGCAAGAATGACCCTCTCATCACTCCTATTTAACATTAAACTGGAAATCCTAGCTAATGTAATACAATAGGAAAAGTAAATAAAAAGTATACATATGGGGAAAGAAGAAATAAAACTGTCTTTGTTCACAGACGACATGATTATCTATGTAGAAAATCCCAAAGAACCAAAAAAACACTTCTGGAATTAAAAAATAATTATGGTAAGGTTACAGGATACAAGGTTAATATAAAAAGTCAGTTGCTTTCCTATATACCAAATACAAACATTGGAATTTGAAGTAAAAAACACAATAGCATTTCATTTGTACTGAGAGAGAGAGACATTGAAATTGAGATTCTTAGGTATAAATCTAACAAATTAAAAAATCTAGTCAAAAACCTCATACCTTTCACACAATTAACTCAAAATGGATCATAGATATAAATGTAAAATGGCAAACTATACAAATTTTAGAAGGCAATTTTAGATACAATACCAAAACTATGATCTGTGAAAGAAAAAAAAAATAAGTTGAAGTTTATTAAAATTAAAACTTTTGTTATGCAAAAGATGCTGTTAAGAGATGAAAAGACAAGCCATAGACTGTGAGAAAATATTTGCAAAACATATATCTTAAAAGTGACTTGTCAGTGGGAGGTGGGGAACATGGGAATCCCTGTAATTTCTGTGTAATATCTAGGTAATCTAAGCACCTTTTAAAATATATTTATATATATTTTAAAAAATAACATTTATGTAAGCAAATACAAAAAAATAAAATAAAGTAGTTGCTGATAATGCAAAAAAAAAAAGTGACTTGTCAGGAGTGGATTTGGCTCAAGCAGTTGAGCACCTGCTTCCCACATGGGAGGTCCTGGGGTTGGTCTCTAGTGTCTCCTGAAAAAAACAAACAAGCAACAAGCAAACAAATGAAAAAACCAGCTCAGGAGAGCTGATGTAACTCAGTGGTTGAGCACCAGCTTTCTACATACATACGAGGTCCCAGGTTCAATACCTGTACCTGGTACCGCAAAGAAAAAAAAAGACTTGAATCTAAAATATATACAAAGACCTCTTAAACATCAACAGTAAGAAAACAACCAGTTTTAAAAATGGGCAAAAGTTCTAAACTGATACCTCACCAGAAAAGATATGAAGATGTCAGATAAGCACATGAAAAGATGCTGAAGATCTTTATCATTAGAGAATTGCTAATTAAAAACCATGAGATACCATTATACACTTAGAGCAGGGGTTCTTAAAAAGAGGTCTGTGAGCTTGAATTGAAATTCAAAAAACACATCTTGTGGAGATGTGTTGGTGCAGGTGTGATATAGTTATTAAATAATACACAGCATAGCGTGGACTTAGTAAGGGGTCATTTGACTAGCAAAGGGATTTGTGGAGCAAAAAGGGTAAAGAACCCCTGTCCTATAGGAATAGCTAAAATCCAAAAAACTGACAATACCAAATGCTGGAAAGGATGTGGAGCAAAAGGAATTCTGATTCATCGCTGATGGCAATGTAAAACATTACAGCCATTTTGGAAGACATGTGACAGTTTCTTACAAAGTGAAACAGTTTTACCCTAACCTCCAGCAATTTTGCTCCTAGGTATTACTCATTTGAGTAGAAAACGTATGTCGAAAAAAAATCTGCACATAGATGTTTACAGCAGCTTTATTCATAATCACCAACTTCTAGAAGCAAGGAAGATACCTTCAATAGGTGAATGGATACACAAACTTTGGTTCATCTGTACAATGGTTATTCAGAGATAAAAAGAAATGAGCTATCAAATCACAACAACAGCATAAAGATGGAGGAAACTCAAATGCATATTGCTAAATGAAAGAAGCCAATCTGAAAAGGCTAAATACTGTGTGATTCCAACTCTATGACATACTGGAAAAGGCAAAACTATAGAGACAGTATAAAGGTCAGTGGTTACCAGGGGTTTGGGGTGGGGAAAAGGTGGAGAGATTAATAGGTGAAGTAGAGGAAGCAAGGAATTTTCAGGGCAGTCTGCAATGTGAACTATGGTCCATGCTTAGTGGCAAAGCCCAGGATGTGTATATCCATTGCAGGTGATATGCCACACTAATGAAAGATGTTTATGTGGGAGGTTATGGGAGGTGTGGGAGGTGGGGAATATGGGAATCCCTGTAATTTTTCTGTAACATTTATGTAATCTAAGCATCTTTTAAAATATTTTTTAAAATTTTTGAAAAAAAAAAAAAAGATTCTGCATGCTGCTGCAAAGGTAAAGACACACATTATGTATTTGTCAAAACCCATAGAACACAAAGTATGAACATTAATGTAAACTATGGACTTCAGTTAATAATAATGTATTCATATTGGTTCTTAAACATAACAAATGTACCACAGTAATGCGAGATGGTAAAACTAGGAGAAACTGTGGGAGGTGTGGGAGCTGGCATATGGGAACTCTCTTTTGTAAGAAAAATTTAAAATCAATAATTAATAAAAAGATACCCATTTTGTGTTGCATGGTTTTGTTTTCTGATAAAAAGAAAGTATAATAGTTTTATTTGGATGTTGACTCTCTCATGGGTAAAGAAGTAGTGTTGCACATTGATGCCAGGTAAATTTTCTTTTAGATAGAAGAAGTTAGTTAAATCTTGCTTGATGTTTTCCATGGATAGTACTATAGATGAATATGTAACTGAAATAGTCCTGCTGAGCAGCACGTGGTGAATGTAAAGCATTCAAACAGATAAGTCTCCATTATAAAGATAGCTATTTGTAAATACACGTTTTGAAAACTTGGCCATTTCAGGAAATTTAATTTTAAGCATTATCCTTCAAACACTTCTTGTTAGATTTGAAAGGCACTCTCATGAAGGAAATGAAACATCATCAGCATTTCTTGAAAGTTTTGAGATTTTTTTTTGCAATATTGGTTTATTAAGGATTAGCACATTTAGAAAATTATTTCAATATTTTCATTGTCAAGAGTATTTATGTTGCTGCAATAACCAGAAACAGATGTGGGAAGACTGAGAAAGTGTGAATTTTTCTTTCTCCACACAAGGAGTATTATAAATGACAGTTACTATTAAGTTAAATATTAACTTGAGAATTGGTGTTCCTTTATTAATCTGTGATCATCCTTGTGTAGGCAGGTCAGATCAAGGAAAATTAACAGCAATGTGACAATCTGTCCCAGATCCCCTCCCATCTTGCCTCCTCAGTGGTCACCAGTGCCTACACCATGACTTAGTTTGATCTAAACTCCCTGAGCAATTTTCTATACACCCCAAGCCTAGTTTATAAGATTTTGTTGCCTCATTTTCTTTTCTTCAATTTTTGCTTTGAGTTTAGAAAATGACAATTTAATGCTTATTCTATCTAATGCAATAGGTTGAAAATAGTCTAAATGAAACCTTCCTAGAGGAATATGGATTTTAATGAAGACCTGGATACACAGCATCTTATCTTAAATAAACCTTCAATGGTAAAAATTTAGTCACCATGTCAGGTCAGAGGATATATCCATGGGTGGGAAGATTTTCTCAAGTCCACATAACCAAAAGGCTGGTATTACTATATCCTTGAACATTATGAATGGGTTTATATCATAAATGGAAGAAAGAGCCCTTTATCCTCAGAGAGCTTTCCTGATAATGTTGAACCCTATTCTAATGGTTTTGTGATATTTTGGCTTATTCCATCAGATATAGTCTTAATAACTTAGAATCCAGTGAATTCTAGGTTAAAATTCTTTATACTCCATCCATTCTTCCCTCCCCCTCCCCATTAGGGCATTGGAATTGTTCTGCATGATCTTGCAATGATGGATACAGGCTATTATGCATTGTTAGAACTTATAAAAGTGTATGGTATAGAATGTGAACCATAATATAAACCATTGATCATGGTTAATTGCAATGCTTCAATATTTGTTCATCAACTGTAACAAATGTATCATACACATGTAAGATGTTATTAATAGGGGTAAATGAGAGGGCGGAGAGAGTGGAGTATATGGGAATCCCCTTGTGACTTTTCTGTTACCTAAAGCTTCTTTGAAAATAAAGTGAAAAAAAAAAAAAAAAAAGACACTGGGGGAACGTAGAGAAGAAATTGTCACTGTACATAAAAGATTACCGATCTTATGGGAATGAAAGACACAATATAAACAAATTTTTAAAAAATTTTTATACATATATTTATTTTTTAATTTTGTATTTGTATTATTTTTATTTACTTATTGCCTTAGTTTTGGGGGAGGTTTGGGATTGCAGAAGAGTAGAAACTGTGGCAGGAGAGGATCACTGGTGCAGGGTGTTGGTGGTGGAGGGGCTGTACCTGGTGTGGGGAGTGGTGCACCTGGGACGTGCCTTTATGGACTATGAATGTGTTCAAGTGGTCATGGGGTGTTGTCTTGGTGGATAGAGACCAACACAATAACCAAAAGAATATTGGATTTTCATCCTGGGGAGTCCTGCTACATTCTTTAATAGAGTGGCAAGAATCCCTAGGGTCCATGGGCAGTTCCTAGCAAAGGAGGAGATACCAATACACCAGGCCCATGATATTGTTGCTTGTACTTATGAACCTTGTTCTTGTGAAATTGAAACTTAGCCTAGTATTATATATTGCCTAAGAGTTACCTTCTGAAAGCCTCCTTGTTGCTCTAATGTGGCCTCTTTCTAAGCCAAACTCAGCATATAAACTCACTACTTTCCTCCCAGAGTGGGTCATGACTCCCAGGTAAAGCCTTCCTGGCACCGAAGGATTATTACCAAGTGACAACTAGCAATGCATTTGGAGTAACACCTTGACCAAAAGTTGTAATATTAAATACAAATGGGTTTTTATGGTTGAGAGATTTCAAAGTGAGTGAGAAGGTCATTCCAGAGGTTACGCTTATACATGTCTTAGGAGGATCTCACTGACTGCTGCAGTACACAGTGCCTTAAGCGGGGGTGGGGGTGGAGGTCCTGAGGGCTTTAGAGACATCTATATACTATAAGCAGGGCAGGCAACCCCAGGAATTTGGCACTCTATCAGTGCGCCTTACCTTGGAATATATGATAACCTATTACCCCAATGTATTGGAATTAAACTCATTTATAATTTTCCTACATGTAGTTCTTACACCTTTTTTATTTGAACCTATAACTAGCACTATATGGATTAAATATGAGTCTCAGTGACTTAAATATTCAGTCTGTTCATATGCCAGTTGAACCCTGAATCTCAGCAGAGATGCAGCCAACAACTACCATCCAATTCGTCAGACTCGCTCAGGACCACTAACAAAAGGCTGATGACAGACAATGCCTATCCCCCAAAACAGAGTATCTACAACTGCAAGCAAGATAGTTCCATCCATCTGCCCCACAGGACCTAAGCCCCCTCTCAACTGGAAGGAGAGCAGGCATCACCATCCCCAAATCCTCAAGATTGAGGAATGAACAAACACACGGGTCAACTATGGGCGAAAGTAGACTTGTTATTGTTCTAGTAATGGAAGAACTTGATACATTGATATAAAGGCAGTTGTCACCAGAGTTTCCAAGGGGAGGGAGAGGGACAAATAGGTGTAACATGGGGCATTTTGGGGACATTGGAATTGTTCTGCATGACATTGCAATGATGGATACAGGCCATTATACATTTTGTCAAAACCTATAAAATTGTGTGGTGCAAAGTGTAAGCCTTATTGTAAACTATCAGCCATGCTTAGTAGCAATGCTTCAATATGTGTTCAGCAATTGTAACAAATGCACCACTCTAATGAAAGATGTTGTTTAAGAGGAAAAGTGTGGAAGAGAAGGTTGGCAAGACATATGGGAATCCCCTATATTTTTGATGTAACATTTACGTAATCTAATGCTTCTTTAAAAAAAATAATAGATTCTTTATATGTTAGTATGGATTGTTCTTTATCCATATGGGCTATTTCAGTGACCTCCTGGTAAAAATAAAAAACACTATATATAGAATCAATATATCAGGTGAAATAGGATTCAGCAACACTTCATTTATCCAGAGTGTCAGCTCTAGGGGCAAACTCACTCTAGGAAATATAGTTCAGAATTAAAAATAAACAAATGACTTAGAAATAGGCAGACTTACTGATATGAAACAAGCAAGCTTCAAGTATCTAAGTATAACTTCTTTTTCGAAGAAAACAAACACTTTCTCAGTACTGTATATTCAATTCCTCAGTACCTGCATATTATTTACCACAATTTTCACATTTGCTTATCTAATTTCTCAAACTGAAACAAACAAACAAAAAAAAGCAGAATAGGTATAAGTGATAAACTGAAAATATAAAAAATTTCAGCTAATAACCAGGGTAGACACGGTTTACAAAACCTCTAAAGTTAGAAATCGTGGAAAGTTTAAGGAACACTTCTGCATGCCTAATTTCTTTGAATTCCTAATTGTAGATTAGTCTAATTTTATAATTAATATTTTTACTGACCTTGTTTCATTAAGAATGTGCTTAATTATATTAAGTACTCTACCTTTAAAAATGCTGAGTAGCCATGCAGTTTAGAAAGAATTATATTGGAAATGATTAAAATTTTTTTTAAAAATCATGGTGCTTATGGGTTAAAAATGTAACTGATATAGAATATTTAGCGATGATGAGGTTTTGTTCTCCAATGATGACAAATAAACAAGGCGCATAGCCAACCTGAGTGACCTATACCCTCAAGCTCATGCCCCTTGTCTTATATCATGAGGTTATCAACAGCTCAGAATATTCTAATATGATAATCCCAGAAACTGGGATGGGAAAATATTTTAGGAGTTTCATTTCATAAATTTTATTGGCATCTCTCCAGTTTTCTTTCCATCCTCTATATCACAGTATCTTATTAGAAAAAAATGATTCAATCTACAAAATTTACTGTTGCAATGTTTTTCATTAAGGTTATGATCCTTTGTTTTCTTTTCATAGATCCAGGACTGCATAGGCAGCTGTATTTTCTGCAAAGACCATCCAATGTAGTAGCCATTGAAGGAAAAGATGCTGTCCTGGAGTGTTGTGTTTCTGGCTATCCTCCCCCAAGTTTTACTTGGTTAAGAGAAAAAGAAGTCATCCAACTCAGGTATAAATTTAGTATGTTCATGAAGTATAGGCAATTGTGTATATTTTCCCTAATTTGGTCTGAGTACCCAGAAATACTAGATATTTTAAAAACAATTTTATATTTTACATAGTTATTCGTATACAGGATACGAAAGGTATTTAGCAACTGGGATGGGTGGAGGAAAATGTCAAAATCCATAAGACTGATTCTGAAAGGGAATTTAGAAAGCCAGGGTTGCCTTTGAGGTGGACCTGCCTGAAGAGTCTTCAGTAAAGATGCTTTGGAGGATCTCATCCCAAGGGTATGGTATAGATAGTGAAATATTTTTTTTAAAAACCAAGATTCCCTGAATTCAAATAGGTAGCAAGTCATTATCGGATCTGTGCATTTTTTAAACTCAAATTCTATATCTCACTATCTAACTAAAACAAATATTTACGATAAGGCAGGAGGAAAACTTGGCTGACTATGAATTACAGGGACATCATAGTTAGAAAGTAGATCCTTAAGAGAATGGAATACTTACTTTGGTATATTTTGATAAAATAGATCTTACCTAAAGAATCTAATTTTGTTGATTCTGAACACTGGTACGCAACTTCTTAACATATTTATTTCTTATGATGAGATACCTCCATGATCATAAGTTAGTCCTTATATTTCATCCATCTTATATGGATATATATATATAAAATACATGGCATGGTATTACAATACTTCTGAGAAAATTAAAGCATACAAGAAATCTGGGTGCAGCTCTAGCATGTCAAGCTGTGGTCTTTGGGTATAGCCAAGCATTCTTGATTTAGTATGAAATATGACTCTACAAAGACTATTCAGTTTGATGGCAGTCTTCGTACACTGTGGGCAACCCCTTCTCTGGATCTAAAGGACTTCAAATATAAAATGAAAGGATAGGACTAGACCAGGGGTTCTTAACCAGGGGTCCACAGATACCCAAGGAGTCTGTGGAAAGCTTTCAGGAGGTCTATGAGCTTGAATTTTTAAAAAATCAACTTATCTTTATTTTCTATGACCTTTAACTGAAATCTAGCATTTCCTTCATTTATGAATGGATGCAATAAATTACAGTAGTATTCATTTCATATCACATTACAGTTGTTGCATCTCTTGAAAAATCACTTATGCTCATCCATACTTCGAAATTACAGTAGTTATTAGACCCGATGCTAGTTGAATGCCATTCTTAGAAGGGGTGCATGACTTTCACCTGATTGACAAAGGGGTCCATGGAACACAAAAGGTTAAGAACCCCTGGAGACTAGAGTATCTATAAATTTCTCTTCAGCATCAAAGTTCCAGGTTAATCGACTTCATTTCTTTGATCACTGTACACGGCTTTCCAATAGGAAGTTTATGCTGAAGTTCTGATCAATAAATGCAATATTTTCAAGCCCCTATGGCATAGGATTTGTTTCCAATTTTATAATTTAAGCTATAAGTTTAACATTCCTTTGTGGAGTTCATTTAAATGTCTGCATACTTTGCTTGGTACACACATATATTAATCAACTGTCTAATTTCATATGCCTTATGCATTGCAGGTCCAAAAAGTATTCTTTATTGGGTGGAAGCAACTTGCTTATCTCCAATGTGACAGATGATGACAGTGGAACTTACACCTGTGTTGTCACATATAAAAATGAGAATATTAGTGCCTCGGCAGAGCTCACAGTCTTGGGTAAGTTAATGGTTCAAGATGTGTTTACGTTATACCTTTCAAAATAGATCACAGTGATACTTTCAATGCTTGTCATTGACTCTGTTTATTAGTATGAAATTATAAAGCTCCAGTATTCCACACATGTCCTTGCCCTTCTTTAATTCATTGCACAGAGGTTAAATGCAGTGTTTGAATGCTTGCTCACTGAATTAGAGTCCAGATATATCGCTCTTTAGTCGAATTATTCCAGTGATAAAATTGAAATGTATCAAAAATTATTATTTGCTGAATACCAAATTAGAGGTTCCAAAATATCAAAAGTGGTACAGAAAAAAATGAGAGAATGTGTATAAAAAGTATGCACTTCAGTGGAAAAGGCAGATGACATTTGTGATGACAGAGACTCTGGCATTAAATTCAGTTGTGTTGGTAAGATTGTTTTGTTAATATGGAAATCCTATAGGAGCTTTGCTGGAAATGAACCATGAAAATCAAATACATCTAAGGAAAATTTTCATAGCAAGACTCTAATTTAAAGAAATCTAAGGTTCATATTATTCAAGAAAGCCAGGGTCACCAGGATCAGTGCAAATTAATAATTCTTATATATGGTAGGTACTCAAACAAGCACGTCTTTTATCATATACTCCAGACTTCTTTTATCCAGTTCCAGTTGAGTCATGTAGTTTGGATAAAGTATCTTGAAATTTAAATTTCAATTGATTTTTCATGTAACAACAGAAAAAAAATAGTTACCAGTATTTGGATTTTTCCTCTGGAATAAATCTTTTTGCCTTTCAAAGTATCCAGGAAAAATCACAAGCTTTTTAAAAGTTATTCAGTGAAAATGAAAAGGTATGGTATGCTGACTGTATCTGCTAAGCTATATCATAATGTTATTATGCTATCCATTTTGCTTTTTGGCTTTAAAGTTTATTCAGAAAACACTTTAATCTGCAGACAGAGTAATTATGTACATGATGGGTTAGGCAATGGAGTTGTTTGCTTTTTATCAAAGCATAGATATTAAGCTAAGACTAGGCAAAAGTCTAATTCTTTGGTTTTAAGGGTAGCATTATTCTAGCAAAAATATTAACTGCCCTTAAAATGGCAACAATTTAATTTACTTGTATTTTACATGGAAGCTTTTTGAAAACAAAAGAAAACAGAGTACATTGTCATTGGTAATATACAAATATAGTAACACAGAATGGCTATCATAGAAATTATCTTGTAATGTGTATTACTGATCATAAGACAAATGTGATTATAGAATAAGCTACAGTGTATACTGAGCATAAGTAAACACTTACTTGCAAATATGTGAGGTAAAATTTTATATCAAATTAATGAGCAATATTTTGACATGAAGTGTTGCATTGATATCTTAGCCAAATGTGTATAAATAATGATTTCTGTGTATAAATTAAATATATTAGGCAAGTTATATGTGTAGAGACATCCCTATATATACACACATATTGATACTCTTTTCTTTATGCATTTTTATATTATTTCAAAATAATCATATCTGTTTGGTACATGTAAAACTATCCAAAGATGCATAAGAAAAATGTTAATCATTTCCACAATTGCATGCCTTGCATTCCTATCCCTTTGAGATAAATAATTTTTATGGCTTGGTCTCCTTGAGACATATATGCCAACATATAGGTTTATAGCTCTATGACAATGAGATGCTGCCTTGATTCTCCTTTATAGCAGATAATAATTCCATTATTTCTATTAGAACTTGGCCAATTTTTTATGTTTTAATTACATAAGAATTAATGTCAATATAATAATATTGATATCTAGTAATATAGAATAATACAATAGGTATGTAATGTAATTCTAATTATGTGTGTATGTGTACAAACATTTACTGAGCATAAGGCGTGACATTTATTCTTCACAGTGTCCTTAGTGGGAGACATGTAGTTGGGGCCCATTAAGTAGTGGTGCTTTTGCCTTTCTAGTTCTGTATAAATTGAGAAATAAGAAAAAGAGACGGCATAGGATGGCCCCAGACATCACCTTTATTAAAAGGAGGCTGCCACTGAGAATGTGGTTCATGTCTGCATGAGAACGGTGGGCCTGTCTGGTCAATGACAGCAGGATTCTGGCAGAACTTCTCCCAGATGTAGGTCTCTTTCCACGGCCTGATGGCCGACAGTGATTGGGAGTATGTGCTCTCTTTGGTCAGAAATGCTCCCAAGAGACAGGTAGGAGAAAGGGACTCCTTTACCCTTAAGATCTGATTAAGTCATTTGGGTCATTCATGGACCCTTCCCCCAAGGAAGAGGTAAGTACTGGGAAGGGGCTGGTGATACCAGGAGTCGTACCCTGGAGGAGCCCCCTCCCCATGGAAGGAAACATCAGTATTAGGGAAGTAGCACACACCATAACCACCCCCAAAATTAGTTGTTACTCTTATTCCCCATTTACAAATGAGGATATTTAAGCACAGAAACATAGCTAACCTTCTCAAGACAATACCTCTGACTAAGGTGAGATGCAGAATTCTAGTGCAGGCAGTCTGATTAAAGAGCTCCAGGCCTACACTCTGCTGTCTGCCCAGATTATCTCCTTTTTTTCTGGAAAAAAAAAAAGAATAAAAAATGTGGTAGGTTTGTGTGATACAAGTGAGATGACTCTGAAATTTCAGTTTGGTTAATAACTGGCTTTGTCATCATTAACACTAAAGAAAATATGTGAAACTACTGTAATGATCTTGAGGTGGCAAAAGGCTGGTAAGAGACATGGGAGAAAGGGGAAAAAAAAAAGCTGTTCTTTGAATAAGAGATTAAAACAACTGGTCATACTGATAATCCCTGGGCCAGGAGAAAGGATATTGGATATTGCTTATTCCTTAACTGTAGCTTATTATACTTTTTAAAAAGAAGTGTACAATTTATATAATCAGAAAAACAAACATGAAGCTCTAAAAAAGTTAAACATATTTATGGTTTTAAAAAGAAAGAAAAGTGAGAACATTCAGAAAAATATTGAGGAGAAAATAAGGCGCACACATAACCCAATGAAATGGACTTTGCAAAACATACGCACACATGTTCGTTTTCTCCATACAAATGATATATATGTTATATTGTAACTTTTTTGCACTTAAAGATGAATCATGGCATCTTCCTCTGTGTGTCCTGTGCATGTGAGTGTGTTCTCTAGTTCCTGATTGTTGAGCATTAGGGTGCTTCCAAATTTTATTAAAACAAACACAGAAATGATTATCCTTATACATCTTTGACATTTATTTACTTACATCCAAAGGAAAAGTACCTCAGAAGTATTTGTACCCTGACCATCCGTGCAAAGTGCAACAATTTGCTCTTCACCAAAATAATGTATTCTGCCCCCATATTTGCCTATCTTGCAAGTTTGTAAAGTAGAAAATTTCCGTTCCAATTTGCATCCTTGAGAAATTACAATTTCTTTTTATAGTTTTACTGACTATTTGCATTTTATATTTTGAGGGTTGGCTATCCATCTTCTTTGACCTTTATATTTTTATTGAAACATTCATCTTTATTTTATTGATTTGTAGGAACTTTTCACATAGGAAGAATAGTAACTGTAACTATGTTGCATATACTATGGATTGTTTTATTTTTATATTTTGTATATGGAAGCAAGTCTTTTTCTTTATGAGTACTGGCTTTGTTTCCATTAGACTTATATTTTTATTCTAAATTAGCCATACTACTTCCAACAATCTGGATATAGATTACATATTGAGTATATAAATTAGAAGCATTATTAATTTTTTTAAACTATGGGTTTTGGTGTTTGTTTTCTTAAGCGTTCATCTTGGTATATAGGTATACATCTTAAAGGTCTCCCACACCCCCTGTGTGATTGTAGAAGGCATGATTTAATTCAGGAAGTATTTGGAATGTTGTTTAATTGTTCTGCCCAAGTTCTAAAAATGAATGTTGATATAATAACATCTTTGATATAGTCTTTAACTCTGATATAAAATTCAACTCATCTTGCAGGGCTGAGTTTATATGGAAAATATAATTCATTGCTTTTTTTTTTTTTTGATGAAAGGCTATCAGATGAGGGGGAGAGAACCTCATTATCAGTGTTATTCATATTATTTTTCCTCATTTTTGAGATTCTAAGCATATTTAAATTCTTCATAAGATAAAGTCTCACAAGAAACTCAATATTGTGCTTATAAGACTTTAATGCATTTTATCAGACTCTTGTTTCGCCTTTCGACTCTTGGCCCTTTCTTGTATTTACACTGGCTTTGAATGAGGCCTACATGAAATAATACACTTTTAAATTGAATGTCATTTTATATACACCAAGATAAAGAGAAATGTTGTTGCTTTTCTTGATGATTTTAAGTTGTTAATATACATTAAACATAATTTGAATCCTAGCATTTTACATTGCCTTCTTCCAAAATGATAATTGAAAGTTCCGTAATCTTTTAAATCTCTTGATTTGGTTTGGTTGTGTTAGATAAGATTGCTTAAAATAAATAAAATATAAATAAGCTTACAGATCTGTTCTTAATAATAACCATTCATGATGATGTTTTGAACTAGAATAGCAATCAATAAATTATTAGGGGTTATCTTTTTGGTTCACGTGCTGCACTAGGCTCTGCGAAAGGTATAAAAAGGTTTGAAGCCAGGCTTCAACGAGATGGTAGTGTAGTTACAAACTCGTACAGTCAATTGCCCTAAAGCCTTCGGAGTCGGATTTTTACATATTGCATGTAAACACGGAGTCTGTGAAGATATGAAGAGTGGAGTCTCTGCTCTCTTAGAAGAAAGGACCTAAACCAGTGGGGGCAGCAGAAGTCCTGAACAGCAGGATGCATCTGGGTGCTCTGAATTCTGTTGCCAGCTTATATTTTATTTAAATCATTTTGTCATGCTTGTTTTTTTTCTAGAACTTTTTTTTAAAAAAAACTAAAGAATGGCATTCTGTTCATTCTTATTTTCAGAATGTCCTTTGAAATAATAAGTTAACCAGCTTTCTGGATCAAGAATTATAAGCACTATATCTAAACATATATCCATTTTTTCCTCCCTCTACCCAACCCCACTCTCAATGCTCTACCTCTTTATACCCTCAATAAATATTCAGGTGATTTGCCACTGCCTGAGGCCTAGATTGATTCATGGTCTGAATCAATGCTGAAATGCATACTGAAAGTGTTTGACCTTTAACCAATGAAGTGCCTGACCTTGGACAAGTTCTATGCACTGTCTATACAGATGCAGAGAACGTAGGTGGAAAGTTCACTGGGAAAGAGCTCTTCCTTCATTTGTAAAAGAGTAGGAGGTGGTAGCTGCTTGGGAGTGAAAATTGGGAATGATTCTAGAATACCATATGCAAGGCACAGCTTTGGGTGCTCTGGGAAATAAAGAAATATAAAATGCTCTACCAGGCCTTGTGTGATGCCTGAAGCCTAATTGCAAAGATTAAGAAAAACAAAATAAAACGAAAATGTCATAAATGTTAAAACCTCCCATGTACTCTCTCCACATCTAATTTTCCTCATTTATAAAATGTGCATAGCAACAAATGGCCATTACATAACTCTCAAGAATTGTGGGAGATGTTTGTGTGGGATGTGGTGGGAGGTGTGGGAGGTGGGCAACATGGGAATCCCAGTGGGTTCCGTGTAATATTTTGGGTAATCTAAGCACCTCTTAAAATATATGTATATATGTATATAAATAACATTTTTGTAAGCAAATACACATATATGCATATATATTTATATATCATTTTACAAATGTTTGTATGTATTGTGAGAATTTTGATTTTTACCCATAATAAAAAAAAAAAAAAAAAAAAAAAGAATTGTTCAGGAATCAATATAATGATGTCCTAAAGATACATAAAATTTCTTTGGCAGTTATCTCCATAAACATAGAAAAAAACTATCCTGGTTTGTGGAATAAGTGTGGCATCCAAATTTATGAAGCATTTCATATGCTCTACAGCCTGTGGTCAATGTTTTCTTCCCAATTAGATTGTGAGAAGTTTAAAAACAGAAGCCAAATCTTCTGCATCGTGTTCACTCAAACCGTTGGCCCATTCTCTGGCTTACCTGTGTTTTTAATATAAGAAATACAGTTGAATATGCATACCCTATACCTTGTCTATCTATCAAAATATTTTATAAGATCTCCAGTGAGAGTCATGTTTTTTCCCATAGGCCACTGAAAGAATAGTGGTTCTATGTAAGATAATATTAAAAAGATTCTTTGATCAGTTTTGTAGAGAAATGAGCTACAATGGAGAAATATATTTTCTACATTGTTTACATATTGACAGAACTAACCATCTGAATTTCCCAGGAGTGTGAAAAAACGTCCCTTTTACAAACCAATGGATCAAAAATCACTTCTTTATTTATGTAATAGTTTACTTGTAGGTTTTATGATCCTTATAAGTTTGATGTTCCTTGGTCTTATTTTTTTCTTCCATATCATCATCATCATCTCTTTATTTAGGAATTACTAACTATAAAGCACTATTTGTATTTTAGATCCTATAATTATAAACGATACTTCCCAATTTCAATAGTAAAACTCTACTGAAATATGAAGAATTTTTTCTTTTTAAAATTGATTCTAATATATGCTCTATAAATTCAATTTACTATATACCAGCAAGTAAATGTTCACACAGCATCAACGCGCAGATGTATCTAGTAATAGAGGAAAGCATGTTCATTCAAAATTGATAAGGCTTTACAGCCTTTTTTTTTTTTGCATTTGCTTTAATTTTATATTTTTTATAGAAGCATATGTGATATTAGTTGCTACTTTCTGAGTAAGTACAATTTGTCAAGTAGAGAAGTGGCCCCTCTGTTTTTTGGGAGATTAAGTGGCACATCCCTTTAAGGTGTTTAATTGCCTCCTTTATAAGCTTGCTGATGGATCATCCATGTTAGATTTTAGGCTAAGCTCTTTGCATTAATTGGGAAAAGTTATCATAAAATATATTAAGATAATATTTATCCTTCCATTACAATGTATACCTCTTTGTTTGAATGGAGTTCTGAATTTATAGCATCACTATCTCGCTTAAATAGCAGTCCTTATCCATCATGCATATCTATAATTGCCTTCATTAGCAGGGATCCCCTCACCCATATGCATTTAATTATCATAGCCATAAAAATGGTGCCTTAGGTAAGTTTATATTGATTATCCTTCTCAATGTAATTACCAAAAGGATTATATTGAAATTAGTTATGATCCCAATTGTAGGACACAAGTTCATAATTTAAGACAGAATTAAGAAAGAAAATATCAGAATCATCTATTAGCTGCTTCTCCCCCATCCCTTTAGATTTTCTATCTTAGTTGCTTTCCTCAATTGAGATTATGGCTACCGTAAGAATATTCAAAAGTTCTGTCCAAAATAGTGTTTATAAGATTCTGTTCAGTATGTTTTTGTATTAGAGGAAGAAAAACTGTAGATTCAGGCTATTAGTTGTAAAATGATTTGGTATTACAGTTGCCAGTTATGCCTGGTTGTAGAAGTACTAGTTGGATTGGTGGGAGGGTCGTTTACAAGTTACACAAATATTTATTGCAGGCCTACTATATGCCTAGCACTGAGTTTCTGCTTCCTTCTCCTTCCATTGGAGGAAAAAAAATCTCTTTTTTTTGCGTTTATCCTTGAAATGGTTATGAGTCTAATTGTTTTCTTTCTCAGATAGATAAGGGAGGAAGCTGAATCCCCAGAAGGAAAGACAAAGGCTATGTACCAATTCAGAGCATTAAAAAGGCACTCTAAGGCTCTAGTTTTAATTAGCCCTGAAAGTCTAAGCAAGGTGAATTGACCATCTGTGGCTTAGAAGGAGGAAAACTGCTGACAGTGGTGGAAAGCTACCCAACAGGGCATTTCATGCCAAAGTTGTCCTGAAGTTCCAGAACTACACATTATTCCAGAAAGAGTTTGACTCCATGACAGGACTCAAACTAAATTAGACAGGAGTGTTTATTTTTATTTATTTATTTATTTTTAAGAAGCTTTAGATTACATAAATGTTACATAAAAAAATAAAGGGATTTCCCATATGCCCCACTCCCTCCCCCTCCCACACTTTCCTACATTAACAACATCCTTCATTAGTGTGGTACATTTGTTACAATTGATGAACACATATTGAAGCATTGCTACTAACCGTGGACTATAGTTTACATTATAGTTTACGCTCTGCCCCGCACAAGTTTGTAAGCTATGACAAAATATATACTGGCTTGCATCCATCATTGCAATTTCACACAGGACAACTACAATGTCCCGCAAAGGCCCCCATATCACACCTATTCTTCCCTCTCCCTCCCCTCAGAACCTCTGGTGGCCACTGCCTTTATATCAGTGTTACAAGTTCTTCCATTGCTAGAATAACAATGTCTATAATAAGTCTAATTTAGTCCATTGTTCACTCCCTGATCTTGAGGATTTGGGGATGGTGATGCCCACTCTGTTTCTAATTGAGACTAGGTTTAGATCCCATGGGGCAGATGAATGGAACTATCTTGCTTGCAGGTGTAGACACTCTGATAGACAGGGGTGTTTTAATCAAAGACAGCAGGAGTTAGTAAGCTCACTTGCCAGCTGCCCTTGCCAATTATCAAAGATTAGAGATAAAGCATAGCATTTCTTCAAATACTGTCCTGTTAAGGATACTTTTCCCCATTTATAATTCATTATGTTTAGGTATAATCATTTCAGGAATTTTAGATTATAAGATGTAGTTTCATCTTTATTATAAATCTGGTATATTTGAGGAGGGAATCACCAGAGTATACTGTGTATCCTGAAATTCATACCATAAGACCAAGGCTCCTACCACCACTTGGTGGCAGTGAACTTAATGGCAAACAATACCAACTTGTAAACATAAGTTTTAAAATGGTGGATGATATTAAAGCAGTTTGATTTTCTATCCATACAATGGTTGACTCATTTATTTACTCACTTATTCAAAGAATATGTGTTGAAAATGCAATAATTTTCCTGGCCTGATGCCTTTTTAACAGCTTTATTGGGATATAATTCACATTCCACACAATTCACCCTTTTAAATTGTACAAGTCAATGGTTTTCAGTATAATCACAGATATGGGTAACTGGCACCACAGTTAATTTTAGAATAAAGTCATCACCTCAAAAAGAAATCCTATACCTTTGAGCTATCATCCCCTTAATTTTACTTCCATCCACCAGCCATAAGCAACCACCAATCCACTTTCTGCCTCTATTCTGTCCCTATTCTGGATGTTTCATATGAATGGAATCATATAATATGTGGTCTTTGTAACTGGCTTCTTTCACTTAGCATTTGTTTAAGGTTCATTCGTGTTGTAGCATGTATCAATACTTCATTCCTTTTTATGGCTGAAAGATATTCCATTGTATGGATATACCACATTTCATTTATCAGTTCATCAGTTGGTGGACATTTATTTCCATCTTCTGACTATTATGGATAATGCTGCAATAAATAATTGTGCACACGCTTTTGTGTGGATATATGATTATATACCCAATAGCTAGGTCTATGTTTATTCATTTGAGGAACTGCTAGATAGTTTTACAAAGCAGTGACACCATTTTGTATTCCTTAGCAGTGTATGAAGGTTCTGATTTCCCCATATGATTGCCAACACTTGTTATTGTCTGTTTGCTAGTTTCTTTGTTTTTCCCAACAATAGCCATCCTAGTAGGTATAAGGTGGTATCTCATTATAGTTTTGATTTGCATTTCCCTGATGACTAATGATGTTGAGCAGCTTTACATGTGTCTACTGCCATTTGTATATTTTCCTTGAAGAAATGTCTATTCAATTATTTTGCCCATTTTTAAATTGGGATATTATTGAGTTCTAATCGCATAATGCTTTATTGGGTCTATGTGTTCGAGTGAGATATTCTGTTTTCATAGGAACAAGCTAGATGGGATGCCACTTAGAGGTAGCATGAGGTCATTGAGATCCCTGAGTGAAAATATTTTAGGTCACAAATGCTGTTTTGTGTGCTTTGTTGTTCTCTTAAATTAGCTCTGTGTCATGCATGCACACTGCTCCTTGACCATAAGATCTATCACAATGTTTACTTGTGAGGTTTCCCTTTCTCTTCTCTGTGCGTCCATATTTCACTCTTAATTCCTCTATTAACACTTAACACACTGGTTAAGCATTTTCAGCAGTCATTCATACAAATTTTAATGACACATGACCCCAACTGGTTTCTCAAAAGGAGGGGCTGTAGCTAAGTCACTTTCATGTCCCCAGAGTCATGCATACTACTTGGAATGTACTTAAGCATTTAAGAAATGAATATTTTTTTCTCTCTCAGAATGAATTTGAATTTCATCCTGAATGTTCAATTACAGTATATGAAAGAGAAAAGTTGTGTTTCAACTTCTTATGACAAAGCATAATCTTGGTACACAATCCTCAGACTATAAGCTCCCTTTCTCATAGTCTAACAACAGTTCAGAAGTGCTGTTAGGCATTAAGTTTTAACTGCACTGCAATTAAGACATGACAATATAATCTAAATTACAATAAAAATATTTTGGTAATTGCTTATGAAATGTATTTTGGGTTAAATTTTTGCATGAGCAAAATGGGAAAATGTTAAGACTTCGCATTATTTTATGTAAACTGTACAATCTAGTAAAAATGAGGAATAAAAATTCTTCTTCACCCACATTGCCCAAAGTATATTCTTATTATTAGGTATTCTAACAAAACTGAAAGTAAACAAGGTAATATAAAGCAAAACTAAAAACCCCTCTATGGTTACCTCAGTTTGGGAAATATTGAATTAAAGGTAAGTTAAACAGGTACATACTCCTCAGACTCTCTCCAGGCTAATGTTTGGGAAATGCTGTTGTATGGAATTTACAAAAGCTATAAAGTTAAAACCTTTTTTTTTTTCCCTATGGGTAGAAACTATAGAAGTGATATAGGTGAAAAATCTCCTAATAGCAACAGGAAAGCTACATCAGTTTGGGTTATATATGATTCCAACTTACGTGTGTACATTTCTATGGAAACTGCCAAACCAATTAACACGGGGTTTTTACCACCTTTAATGGCTATAACTAATTGTATATTCTTACAGTTCAGACCCATAACATATTCTGTAAGAAGCAACATGATATCATTTTAATCACAGCATAGTGCTTCCCTCCTGCTAAGAAAAATAAATGTGATATTTGTGAGTTTGCATCCAACTGCTTTTTTAGAGGACCAGCAAAGAAAATAATTAGCCCAAGTGATTAAATTGTATAATTCAATTTTCCCTTGGTATGTTCTTACTGACATGCAAAAAGTAGTTAGTGAATCCGACTGCCAAATATCCAGTAATAACATTTTATCACCAATTTACAGGGCATGAAAACAAAAGAAATTTTAAATGAGCTGGGGGATACATGTGCATGGCCTCACGCATGATTTTAAAGGATGGTTAACCAGATAGAAGTGGAGATTGTGCAAATAATATTGTCTTCCTCCCTCAGAATTAAGACTACACTGGGTCATTATGTAGATATATGCAGGAAAGTAGTGTGAGAGGAGGGACATTTCCCTTTTATGATTTTAAAAATATTAATAAAATACTAATAAAATTCTGGCCCCAGAAAAATGCTGTCAGCGAGTGAATTTTTCTCCTCACTCCCTTCTCATTGAGGTCATTTTAACAGAAGAGCAAGTCATTTTTCCATTTCCATAGCAAGACTCTTGTTTCTCTTCTTTCAGCTGAATGCTATGGATACTTTGTGGTTTATCAGTATCTTCCCTGAAAGCCTGGAGCATTTGCGTGACTCTGACTCGTCTTTCATTCTTTCCACACATTCTCCTTCTGCCACCTCTCCACCCCTCTAACCTCTTCCAACTAACCCTTGAGCTTCTTACTGGATGAGGGGCCATCTCTCTAAACTTCATTTTCACAATGGGATGATGACACTTAACTTGCAGGGTTATTATAAAGATTAGACTAAACAAAATCAAGTGTGTTCTGCACAGCACTGTGCCTGGGATAGACATGCAGTAAGATGTAACATCATTGTTTTCATTATTAACAGGGGTATCTGCATGTTGTCATGTATTCTCCTTGATTACTCAAACTCAGAAGAGCAAGTCTCATTCAAACCTTATGTCATAAATTTGAAGCTTGGCTGTCCTTGACAGCTCTTGCCAACGCCTGACATTTCAGGGAAACTCAGAAAGGATAAAGTATCTGTAACCCTAGGAATCAAGGTTAAATAAGTGTGCTAGCATTACTTAGCTCTCACTAAACTCTGCCAGAAACCTCAACATTCAGAGTCATTAAGAAAACCATGCAAAAAATAGGTATACACAATTAAGTTAGCTTCAGATGGGTTATCATGAGTGCACTGAACAGATCTTTAAGTTTACAGATGACTCAAAGCCGTTCCAACTGTTGAAATAGATGGTCCTGCAAGAACACTTTTGCAAACTGTGTGAATGGGCAAAAGAACAGGTCAATTTCAACTGTGGGAAGTATAAAGTAATGTATCTGGGGAAATCTAATCCATACTATGCTGGTAAAATAAATTACCCTCTCTGCTATCATTTCTAGGAAAAACAAAACAAAACAAAAACAAAAGGTGTCTGACTATGTTGACCATCCCTTGAAGCCAGTTCAGTGCAGAGTGGCAGTCCAAAAGGGCAACCAAGTGCCAGATATCACCATGATAAAATTGAACAAAAAACAGTGTTATATAATTTTGTTAAATCCTTGAGCAAAGCTAGTGATGTTTTTTGTATTTGGAGTAAGTTCACAATTCTAATTTAGTGCATTCCAATAAGGCCATAAAACAGATGGAAGGACTAAAAGGGTAACTGAAATTATCAGAAGAATGAAGACCAGATGAGAAATTTTCAGTTCAGAAAAATGATGGATGCCCTTGAAGTATATTAGTTAAGTGGAGCATGGACATGGCCAAGAAATTTAAAAATACAATACCAAAAGAACTCTCTTAAAGCTTGAAGGGAACTTTAGAAAAAAGAAAATAAAATGCAGGACTTCTTTATCTAGCAGGTTACCCCCAAGAGGATTCACAAGCTAGAAAGACAGGATCAAAAAGAACTATTTATTTATGGAAGATGAAAGTCAAAATGTTTTGTGAAAGGGAAGCTATTGATTATATTGGATATTTCCTTAATGTTTGAAAAAGACATTATTCAGAGCATTATCCAAAATTAAGCATCCTCATGAAAAGCAAAGTCCAGCAATTGATGACCGATGGAGTATAGTTTTTAAAATATTTTTAGCACACACACGTCTTTAACATATAAACATGTATGTGTAGGTATGTACACATGTATACATAAACATCTAAATTCATATTTGTTTTCTTTTAAAATGAAATTTGTTTTGTCAATATGTAAGCAATACATAAGCATGAAAATAAGTTAAAAATACAGAAAAATAGAAACCAGAAATATCACACATAGCCTCATTATATTACATTCTATGTATGTTTATAATTTTTACTTTTTTCTTACTTTAAAAATAAATACTGCCTCCACAGTTTTTCCATTAATAATGTTGACTTTTGGTTCAAGACAGGCATTTTTAAAATCATGATAATCATAAAATCATAATGGGAAAATATTAACATGCTGTGCCTTTCGGTATTTAAGATTTTTGCTTTTTTATTTTAAATGTGTTTAGTCTATAGATTTTTTGCATTATTTTAAATCAGATTTTAGTATATTTTCAGGACTCAAAATTAATGAGAAAAATCTATGATCAATAAAATATCAAACATTTTTTTTTTAAAAGGGCTAAACTCTGCACTTCCATGACTCATCTCACTTGTCTAACACTAATCCTGGCCCTGTGGCATTTAACACACTCCCTCTTGCAGCAGTTATTCAATAGCTCTTGCTAGTACTTTTTTTTTTTTTTAAGATTTTATTTATTTCTCCCTTTTTTTTTCAGAATGTAACTGACTTTAGGTGGAAGATTAACAACAGATATCATATGTCTCCAGTGTCAGGGCAGCAGATGGAGAGCAATCATCTTATTATATCAGAGTCTTTATTTTTATTTAATTTTTATTACTTTTTAACCTGGAGGTAAGAAACTGGGCTCAGGCTGGCTTGTGGGAGGAAACTAGTGAATACATCTGATGGAAGGGGCCATCCATGTCGTGCTACCATCTGGCTACCTGGGACAGCCTTCTGGCAGCACACAAGGTACTTGCCTGTTGAAGACTTTATAAAGGATTCCTCCTGACATAAGATCAAGTCCAAATTATTCAGACTGATATGGAAAGCTTTTCTATTCTCTTTTCACACATTGCAAATGATCTCCCATTCTACATGCCAAAACCCAGGCATCAGCCAGGCCTCTTTACCTGCCAGGCACACAGGATTTATCTCTTCACTTTCATCTTGGCTAGAAAATCCTCTCCTTTCCACCTAACCTAGAGCTGTTCATCCTTCTGAGTCCAGATTAATTTCACCTCCTCCATGTTCTCACCTGATTATTGTAGCCTGCTTTTCTCTCTAAAAGTAGAAGCTCTGAATTACTCATATCTAGACCTAAGTAATATAGCACTTAAGTATATAATGTTGCAGCTAGACAGCCTCAACTATACCATTATTAGCAGCACCACTGGCTAAAGATTTATTGAATTTGTGTTATGTGCAAAACCTTGTGTGAAGTGCTCTGCTCCTATACCTCTGGGGTAGGCAGAACAATGGTCCCCCAAAGATGTACACATCCTAATCTCTGGAACCTGTGTTATGCTCCATGCTGAAGCAGAATTAAGGTTACAGATGGCTTTAAGTTGGCCAATCAGCTGACCTTAAAATAGGGATGTTATCCTGGATTATCACAATGTAATCCCAAGGATCCTTAAAAGTAGAAGAGGAAAGCAGAACAGTCAGCATCGCAGCGGTGCAATGTACGAAAGACTCGATCCATCATTGCTGGCTTTGAAGATGGAGGAAGGGGCCACTAGCCAAGGGACATACGTGTTCTCTAGAAGCTGGAAAAGGCAAGGAAACAGATTCTCCTCTAGAGCCCTCAGAAAGGAAAACACAGCCACCTTAGTTTTAGCTCTGTAAGACTCATGTTGAACTTCTAACCTACGGAACTATGGAATAATAAATTTATGTTGTTTTTAGCTGCTAAGTTGTGGTACTTTGCTATAGCAGCAATGGAAAACCAATGAGCCCTTTGTTTTATTCTCATAACAATATGAAGAAATCATAATCTGATTTGTTTCAATCATACAGCCAACAGGTAGTGGGGATAAGATTTGAATCTCTCTCTGACTAGGTCCAGAATATGCAATGATCTTGAACTAAACATATAGAATGCAGATTACCATTAAACTGAAACAACACACATGTATCTTCTCAGGAGGGATATACATATGAAGATGCATGTTGTACATCTTATTAAGGTACTGCATAAAAATCAGGTAGAAAATAACTTATATTAGGCTCACTTTTCTTTGTTTCATTTTCTTAGAGATTAACATGCTCTTACAAATCACCCAGCCTGAAAACCTGATTTTATAGATTAAGATACGGAAACTCTGAAACATGTAAAGTACTCTGACTCATTCCACCTATAAGTTTCATCTTGTATGATTTTAATAGAAATTAATTTACTTCTTTATACTTTTCTGACAACTGTGAAAACATTGATTTCAGTGTTTAGGAACCACGTGATTTTTTGCAGTTTTCAGCAAAAGGGAAAATAGTGGTTTGGGATAGAAAAGTGAAGTAGAAGTATTTGAAAGGCAGGTTTCTGAACCATAAAGAAAATTGAAAGTAAGAACTTGAACTGTGGTAGTAGTGAAGTGTTTGTGAAGAGAAGCTGGGACATATTTAAAAGGGATGGATAAAGCTAAGACCCATAAGACAAGAGTCAACAACTTCTTCCTTATGAAGCCAGAAGGCATCTAATCACTTTGTTTTTGTAATTGAGGAGCAAACTTACAAAAAAGTATATATTGATATATATTGTAGCTACATAAAATAAAATAAAGTTACTAGCATGAAATTCTTTAAAAGAGGGAAAGTAATTGGAAAATTCTAAAAGAATATTATTATTGATCCAGGACATATAAAATATCTTTGGTGTGCTGTTATTTTGTGTTTTGTCATGACTGTTCAATATAAGTAAATAATAACTTTACAAAGATTCCCTGGAAATCATTCCTGACCCCTATCTTTCATCAAAACCATTCTATTTAATGAAATTTTAGTTAGTTTCTCACCCATTAATTCTTCTGCCAGTGTGTGCGAGTACGTATGTGTGTGTGTTTGTGTGTTTTTAACATGTTTCAATAGCTGGGAGGCGGACAGGAATGACAGTGGGAACTTCTAACATTATTAATGATATTGAATAACAATAGTTATCATTTATTGAGCACCTTCTGTATACCAGAACCTGGGCTATGTGTTTTACATACATTTATCCTTCTGATTCTCTTCATTATGTCACAGTAACATACACATTTTCATTCTTACTTTACAACTTAGAATATTGAGATAGAAAGAGTTTAAATGGCTTGCCTACATGGCTAATAAATGTCTAAAACAGAATTTGTGACCACATTTTCTCCCTCTCCCATACAGAATCCCTATGATACAGGCTTACTACTGCAGCTCAGTCTTGAGACTCAGCTATTGGGCAATTTCCCTTCTTATTATCATACTAATAAACAGCACGTTCATTGGGGGCTAATATACTAGACAATGTACTAAACATTTACAGACATTATCTCTTTTAACCCTCACATGATAGAATGTATTATCATTTTCCCCATTTTATAGGTAAGAAAACTAAGGTTCTGAGAGCTTAAGCAACTTGCTTGGGAAATGATTGAGTCAAGTTTCAAACCCAGATATGTCCAACTACAGAGTCATGCTGAAGCCAGACCATGCTCCCACTGTGATGCAGTGGGAAAATCACTGGAGTAATAGCCACAGAAATCAGGTTTTTATTCCATAAGTGGCTATTGCCAAGTTCTGTTACTTCATCTGTAAAAATATGATTATTAATCTCTGCCCTGCCTAAGTCATATCATTTCTATGAGACTTCAACCAGAAACAGGAAGGGGAGAGCTCTAACCATCTGCGAGTTCTTGTTGAAATACTGGTAGCAACTTGAGAGACTGTGGCTGCTGCAATGATTTGTTTTGTGTCTCACATAAGCCTGGAAGAGTTCTTGACTCTGAAGATTTTCAGGACCCAGCCAAAAAGCAAATAAACATAAACTGCATATTGGTGAGAGAGAAGTCAAGGATATTTCTTGGCAGCTGACAAAGGCTTCTCTTTCCTGCTCTGCTTATGGAGCCCAAAACATAATCAAGAGGGTTCTGAAAAAGACAGGTGAAATAGTCAGGATATGATTCCTCTCTCATGCATTACCTATGGTTTCAGTTCTGTTTTTCTTTTTTTCCCCTCCTGATTTGCTCCTTCTTAGCATGAATAGGGAATAAGAAACCCCAATGGCTGATAGTTTCTGATAATAACCCTTTTGACTTACGTCTGAAGTTCAAGATGATATGAGTATATGTGATAATGAGATGACTGCTTTCCTCTTTGCCCTCAGAGATTTTCAGCACAGTGCTGGTTCCAGGGTTATTGAAGTTCTTCAGAGGGCAGTCAGTGGCAAAGCACCTGACGAGGAGGCAGGAGTATAAGATCCCCCCATGTTGGTAGTAATAGATTTTGCCTTCCTTGTTCCAAAACATTTCATTCAATGATTTGGGTGCTTTTCGAACAAAAATAGACAGCTGGTTTTGGCTTTCTCTTTCCAAGCTCCTTCTCCTCCCATCTCTTTAGTCCCAGTTTGGATTTATTTCCAAAACAGAAACAAGAACTCGAAGGCCAAAGCCTCTTCCATAATAGTCAGTGGCATTTCATCTGTTTGACAACTATTTCTTGAGGACCTGTGTACAGGACTGGAGGCACAATTTGCGGGTTACTGCTCTTAAAAAGCTTAAACTTTCCATCTCACACTATATTGATTAGAGGTTAATATTATCTTTACCTTAAACCACATATTTCTTTATAATTCCATCAATATTTTTATATTTCAGTTCTCTCCATCTTCCTCCATCAAATTATCTATGAATGTAGGTTTTAAGGGAAATTTCGTAGGAACCTGAATTTCTGACTCTCTTTTAATTGAAAACAAATTCTCACATTTCCAGATTGAGTCTTTCTAGCTAGGCATTAAGATGGCAAATGACAATTTTCCTGTTCTTCCCTGGGTCATGGAGCTGAGCTGACTGATCTTTCCTTTTAAAAAATCAACTCTTAGCAACCATCACCACATTATTATACCTGAGTATCAGCTTTCTGGCAACCGAGTCTAATTGTTGCAGAAGGCTCTAGAGGAGGTCCTTTTGGACAAGAGAAGTATTGATTACATAACTCACACCCAAAGATGTTTAAAGCAAATCCAAGTGGCCATGTGACAACTTGCAAAGAAGGGGAGTGCATTAGTCAGAGTTCTCTAGGGAAACAGAATCAACAAGAGATATCTGTAAATACAATAAGATTTTATAAAATTCTCTCAAGTGACCATGGGGATGTACAAGTCCAAATTCCGCAGGCAGACTGCAAACCAGGGGTTCCGATGAAGGTCCTTGATGAGTTCCCATGAGACGTTGACTGTACGAAGTAAAGCTGGAAAATTATTTCTGAATGCTGAAATCATTCCCCCTTTTAAGGCATTCCACTGATTGGATAAAACATCACTTATTGTTGACAGCAATCTCCTTGGTTGATGGTAGATATAATCAGCCATCTATGAAATAAACTCACTGGTGACTAAAGTTCATAAATGTCCTTGTATTGCAACTCACCCAGTGCTTGCTTGACCAAACAACTGGCCACAATTACCTGGCCGCGTTGACACAATAGCCTAACCATCACAGTGAAGATTACAATCAGTTACTTAAAACCTACCATGTGTGCTTTATTTTATGACGATTGGACTATCAAGACCTAGTACACCAAAGTATGACTACCTTGAAATGGATAACCAGGTTTTTTCCCTAAAATTCCAGATAAAATTCCCAATTTTTATAATACTTTCTTATTTCCAAAGCATTCCCTTGCTTGATGTTCATGCCAGCATTGCCAGTTAGCTAGAAGCTGCTGTATTGTACTGCTGTGTTGAGTATGGGCCTTGAAGGTTTAAATAGTTTGCTCTCAATCACACAACTGAAGTGGTTAAACTAAGATGAGAACCTCTATTTTCAGAGTTCTAGTTCAGGACTTTCTCTTTTGCTAAGCTGCCTTCATAGAACATACTTATTTGACAAGTCATTTGAAAATAAATTTATATTTGCACAGCAGTATATAGATTCCTAAGGGAAAGTGTTATTTCAAACTGAAGACAAGTATTCTGACCATGGAAATTAATATTTTATTGCTCTCAAACATGTATCCATTCCATTAGTATCATGTTCAATTGTATCATTGTTGTTTAAAATTACCAGATACCATTAAAATTAGTATTGTTGTTCCTAATAATAGGGCAGGTAGGTATATGTGATCATTTGCATTATAAAGAGAAGATATCTAAGTCTAGAAATTTTCCATGAATTGTTCAGGTATGTCCAACTAGTGCACCTGATATAGGGTAGAATTTTCTATTGGGGTGCACAAATTTTCCTGGATCATAAATGTAAACAAAATTATTGGGGGCAAACTTATTTGATCCTGCTTTGAGGCTGACCCAAATCAGATGAATTTACTATGATCAAGCTATTCTGCCCACATCTTTCTGAACTGATATTATTGTTCATGCAATGTAGCTTTGCATAATCCAGATGGGATATGTCTTTCCCCTTTTTCTATATCTTAAATGGTCTATTTCCTTATTTCACATTTGTTTTTTTAAATGACTATTTTTTTCCTTAATTTTTTTAAATTAGAAAAGGTTGACATGCTCAGTAAAAACACCTCAACCAGTTCAGAGTATCTAAAATGAAATGTGAATAACCCCATTAATAATGCCCTATCCCTATTTGCTAGAGGCAAAGCTTCTGACATGTTTCTCACATCTTTAATAATCTTCCTTAGAAATTATATGATCAGGGAAAAGTCCATGTGGTGTGTGGAGGGAAAAGACCTCAGTTCAAAATTTAATTTTCCAACCGTGACCTTAAGATAGTCATTAGATAAGTCAAGAAACTCATTTTTGGTAGTGAAATTGATTAATAATTTCTCCTTTACCTATACCCCAGGACTGTTGTGACAATTACATAAAGTGGGGTATGTAAAGGTGATGGGGTAAATTTAATATACTGTATTCAATAAATAAAAAACCATCCCATTCAGCTCAAACGACCTGTATAGCTTTAGCCCTTGTCAATAATTTTATTCTAATGAACCAAATCATTTTACTCGCTTGTATATGAACAAATAATCACTTTTAACCAAGCAGAAATAATTTCTTACTTAAAATCCCATGGCATTACATTTGTATCGCTCTCAGATTTCTTATACCATTTGTCTCAAAGCTAATTTTATCTGTTTAGGTGTCCCAAAGAGGTTTCTGGATGGACATTCCTCCAGCAGCATGCATCCTTCTTTTCAAAGAAGATATTCTCATGAAATATGTGTGAAGTTTAGAACAAATTGAATAAATAAATTTGTAAATAGCTCAGAGTCATTGTGGACATTAATCTCACCCCTTAGTCAACAAGCCCTGCTAACAGGGGCTGAAGCATTCAGCACCTTTTTGGCCCTCCCCACCGGTCACTGTGCCCCTGTTAGAACAGTGCCTAAGTGGAACAACAGTGCACAGAATCAACTGCCCTCTGCCTGTGGTGTGGGGCCTCTTTGAACTGGCTCAAATTCTCATGCATAATTACTGAATGGTTCCTTCTTTCAACCTGTATCTGCCAATACCGTTTGCCAGTGGTGTCCTTTGAACCTTCCAAAACAGTGGCCTGTCTATATCCACTGAGCTAATCAAAAACAGCACCAAACAGAGAACGTATAGCTTATCCATTTGTATCACTTTCAAAGCTGCCTGAACAAATGGGTCCGACTGGATTTATTTCAAAGAATTGACTAAAGTAGTCAGAAAGCTTCCTGCCAGGCAGTTATATTTACCACACAAATTTGTCAGCTTAACCAAACATTTCAGTGTGTGAGGAACAGATATTTGAGCTGAATGATATAAAAGGCTCAAATACTATGAAAGAGGTGAAGGTGTCTCAAAATACATAAGAGTGTCTGCATGGCTCCAAAATGAGCACTAAATAAATAGTTTTCAGAGGACCTGTACTGTTGTCTCACTCCTACCCCCACCCTATACTGGGTTCAGGAAAGCAATCAGGAGCTTTAGTAAGTGTTGGCATGTTTGACCTAAAACACAATGCTGGCATGAAAAGCAATCTTGAGGTGCTTTCATAAGCTTAAATTATAGGACCTAGCTGAAATGTATTGTGAACTTGAGCAAAATCTTGGATACAGTGATACTTGAATTTGTATTCCAACTTGTTTTTCTGTCTGTGCTCAAATTCTCTTCTGTAAAGTGGGAATTACTCATTCTCATCATAGAGCTGTCACATTCTTTTCATAATTCAACATTAGGCTGTTAAAAAAAAATCTTCAAACCCTAATGCCATGGGAACCTCCTACACTGTGGTGTAACTTAGAATACGTAGCATAAACTGATCATTCAAGAAGATATAACACTTTTGGTTTGCTGGGAAAATATCATATCATTAGTTATTCTTTTGAATACTTCTTGGAAATGAGATAGTAACACTGGTTATAATTGTCATAACTTTTACCAGCTTTATATAATTTATCATTACACCATTTCCTACACATGTAATTCAATTTAGTCTTACATCTTTTATTTTGTCAAAAGCCTTTTGGGGAAAATTGAATAAATAAAACAGAATTTTCCAAACATTTAAAAATGCAATAAGACAATAAATAATACTTTTTTGCAGGTAGGTCAGGGGAATACTCTCAACGAAGGGTGGGAACATATTTGAGGAAGGTCTGATGTTTCCACAAGCTCCTCACAATCTACAAAGCAGATTAATAGCCCATTCTTTCCAATGGACTATTGCCAAATTACCTAAATCTCATCACTCAAGAGGCATTTTTTAAGCTACATTATTTAAATTAATTTAATAACCTAAATAGTACAAATGGAGTTGGTTCTTCTATTCTGAGCCTTCTAGAAGTTTACTTTAGTTTATTCATTATGTACAGAGAAGAGGAGGCATATAAAATATTTTAATTTGAATTTATCTAATTAAGCCATCTAGTAAGCCATCTATTGACCAGCTTAAGTTAGGCCCGTGTGTTTTAACTACCTTTTCACGAGTAAAAGATTTGAACTGTAAATTTATATTTTAATTAAGAGGACATTTTTTCTATAAAACTTAAATTTGTTTTAAAAATGATCAGAGTTAGAATAGATTTCTAACTTCAGTAGAGGAAGCAGATACCAGTGGACTGTGGTATGCGCAATTTAACCCATCTTTAACAAAGCAGAGAAGAGCCATGTCCCTTTGAATCTCCTGCACCTTTGATACCCCAGGCATTCTTGGTGGAAAAACTTAACCATTTCTTGGTGTAGATAAATTTCTTAACAGAAAAAGTAGACTTTTCCCCCTGATATTTCTTTTATAAAAATGTTGGTATAGGAAGAGAAAAAAGTCACAAAATCAAATGGTGAAAATATATAAAATATTGAAATCAGAAGCACTAAAACTGAGGGAAAAAAGTGATTTTTATGATATTCTTAATGGATACCTTAGTAAGGGCCTAGTATTTGTTTATTTGGTTGTTTCTGGCTATTACTTCACAAAATCACTTTGATTTATCCAAAGAAACTGATATTTGAGTTGACCCTTCAAATATGAGTAGGGTTTTTTGTTTTTGTTTTTTTGTTTTCTTGTTTTTGGTACTGGGGACTGGGGAATAAACCCGGGACTTCATATGTGGGAAGCCGGCCCTCAACCACTGAGCCACATCAGCTTGCCTGAGTTGGTTTTTTCATTTGTTTTTTGCTTGTTTGTTTTTGTTTTTTCAGGAGGCACCAGGAACCGAACCCGAGACCTCCCATGTGGGAGGCGGGCACTCAACTGCTTGAACCACATGTACTCCTGAGTAGGGTTTTTATCTGCAGATTGGAGGAGCTAAAGAGATGCAAGAGAATAGTCTAGTGTTTTCAACAAGTATTTATTGAGCATATTCTAAATGCCATCAATGAGATTAACAGGTTCATATGATCCTGGTCTTTAGAGAGGCATTATTTAGGGACTCCAGACCTCACAATTAAATACAGCAAAGGTGATTATAAGAGAAGAGCATGGAAGTATGCATGCATAGAGGAAGGATAGCTACTTCCTAATTGAACTTTTGGGAAGGTCCCTTTGAGAAAGTATTGTCTAGCAAGGCAATAATTCTTGTGGGAACAGCAAAAAACAAAGGCCCAGAGGTATGGAAAGCATTCTGTACTATAGTAGCTAAGGACTCAGAGTGAAAGGAATCAATGATAGTAAATGAGGTTGAAGAGAGGAGTAGAAACATATCACACAGAACCTTGTAAACAGCACTAACAACAGTGGATGCCATGGAAGAGTTTTGAGCAAGGAAGAAACATCAGATGTGCCTTCATACAAGAGTACATGGACTTCATTCTGAGGCACAGCTTGGGAGGGAAGGCAAGAATAGAGGATGGACACAAATCAGGCACTTGCTTGCACTGAATCAAGATATCATGATATTCCGAATTAGAACTGTTAGAAGGGAAATGGAGTGCAGTAGAAAAACAAGCAGGAAAATATGATTATTAGAGTCACAGTTTCTGGAGCCAGAGGACTTGGTTTAGTTCTTTGATAATTCAGCCTATTTTGTTGTTGTTGTTTTTCTCATATTGCCCTGTTTTCCTGCGTTTTTTTTTTTTTTTCTGTTTTAAAAATATAGTTCCTGTTTCTTCCATCCTTGTTATTTTGACATATTTCTTTTATAGTCTCCTATAGATAAAAAAGAATCATCAATGGTTTTAATAATTATATCCATATTTTCCATATTTTCAAAAGATAAAATTGAAGAAAGGTTATGATACAGGTTGCTATTAGGACACAGGAGGCAGGAATACCAATTAGAAAATATTTCTGAAATCTAGGAAACTAGTTGATGACCTAAACTGGGTCAGTGACAGTGGAAATGGAGAGCGGATACACTTCAGAGGAAGAAGCAATAGGACCATTGAATTAGGACACAGATGACTCAGTTGAGTGACAAAAGAGAGGACAGTGTACTCAGAGAACATAGAAGGGGGAGAGATGTGTGGTCATGAGTGTAGAGTAATGGATTCAATTTTGTACACATTCAATTTGAAGAGTTACAGTCTTTATTTCATGGGCTAAAAAAAAAAAGAGATTGGTGCCAGATATAAGGTTTTAGAAGTCATCAATTTACTTTGACAGGACTAAATAACATTTTACAAGAAAAGACTATAAAGAGAAAGGGTTAAGAATGGAATAGTGATAAATAAATTGAGTAAAACATAATATTAAAGGAGTTTATGGGGAACAGTTTGGTGGCAGTGGTGTGAGTATAAATAAAGTTAATACATATTTAAAAAGGAGTTTGTTTGGCTCTTAGTTTTGGTGTGATAATACAGGGGAATGTAAATAGATAGAAGCTGGCTTGCTTTTCTAAGCACCCATGGTTAAGTCATCTCCAGCAAAATGCCTCATATTAACAGAAGTTCAAAAGAAGTGGAAAGTTACTTAAACCAAGTAATTCATTAGCTGTGTGCTCTTGAAGAAGTTATTAAACTCTCTCAACTTGTGTTTTCACCACTTAAATGTGGAATGTAAGATTTTATTTATAACTTTTCTGCAGGCATTAGGTTTATTTAAATATATGAATAAATAAATAAATAAATAAATATATATAACTGCCTATCACATGGAAGGCATGCAATAAATAGTATTTATTAAGAATAGTACTAATGATAAAAATAACTGCTTACCACACTGTTGGGTCCTACTATTAGAAGGTTTACATGGGAGACCAGTATACTCCCGGAAAACTATTGACAAATGCTGAATGGTAGGGAGTCAGGGCAGTGATTCTCCATCCCTGGCTGCAGCTATGAAACTACCCTAAAACTTTGATTTTATGTATACAGACTCTTGAGCCCTCCTGGTCTCTACTGATTTTGTGCTGTCAACTGAAGAAATTAACAAAGGACAACAAAATAAAAAGGCTTAGTCCCTGCTATGAGGACTTTAATCAGGTTTAGGAGATGAGCATAAAATGTTTAATATTGGTGAGAGCACATCACTCATTCAAGAGAATTTCCTGAGGGAATTTGATGATTCTAGACCCAATCAATGGAACAGATAATACATATTGTTAGAGAGTAGCTCTGTTGGTTTTACCTTTTCCTCCTGTTCTGCACCCTCACCTTAATCTTCCCTTGCCATATCCTTATATGTAATATAGGTACTCAAAATTTCCTGGGCTACACATGCATAGACCTTTGAATACTGATTTTTGGAAGTGATCCCCCATAGTGTTAAAGAATGAAAGAGTAAGGATGGAAACCTTTTTATCAAGTGACTATCCCTGAAGGCTTTTTCTATAATTAAGAATTTTGGCCATTTGTAATAAATTACATTAATCATCACACTTTATACTGGCAGCAGACACAGGTTTAGAGTTCTACATCTTCCAACTTATAGGTTATCATTTATTTCTTTTAACTTCTACATTTTTTATGTTACTTTAGGCATTCTGTCTCTACTAATTGGCATACTTTCTTTTTTCTTTTATTTTACTCATTTGAGAAGCTCATATATTTTTCTTGAATCATTTTCAAAAAATCACCATAGTTCATCATCCAGTGACTCCTAAATCAAGATAACATATTCAATTTAAATGTGATCATGTTTCAACCATCCTTGGAAAACACTCATAGAGGATCTGAAGAGTACCCAACTTTATGATATTATCCCATATTCTTAACTGGCTTTATTGACAAACTGAACTTTGCAATTTGGTTTTCTTTGCTCCCACCCCTTTTTCTTCCTCCAACACAGTTTCTCCCATAAGACAAGTCAAACCCAATTACTTTGAACCTCAAAGGATTGTTCAAAATCAAGAAATTATTGATTAAATGATGTGTGGACTAAATGAATGATAGGTTTGCAAGTATTTTTGTCATATAGCGATATTGTTTTAGTATAATCACATTCTTGTAATATATACTAATAAATTAGGTCAAATACTCAATTGTGATGGCCCTTCAGAGAGGACCTTAAAATTCATGGATTCTTATCTTCAGGATCAATACTACCCATAAAAAAATGCTTGTGTTAATTGAGGGAACTTAAAAGAGGTACTAAAATAAAGTCTACTATAGAACACTATCACAAATATCTGGAATTTTGTCATGTTGTATGCTAAGAATTTATTTTTAAAACAGGCCCCAGTGTGAAAGATACTTTCTAGGAGAATGGCATTAAATTGATAAATATAATTAGTGTGTGAGCACAGATTTTTTAAATGATCACTCAAAAGCAGAAAGCCAGACTGGAGCAAAAGCCTGAAAATCAAGTACAATCTTACGAACGAGTGTGATGAAACTAGACAAACATGCACAGCAGTCTGAAGAAGGAATGCCCAGGAGAGGCATATCAAGAAATTGTCCTGGGAATTAATGGAGCAGATTGTCAGTAAACAGTATCTGCCAAGTAGGAGGGTGTTGTGAAGATCAGGTTCAAAGGGAAGTATGGAACTGCAAAGGGAAAAATACATTCAACTCTTAATTATTTGGCCCTGGGTAAGCAATGGCTGCAAAGAGATTTCCAATACATCCATGACTATTTCAGACAACGATCTGTTTGCTTTGAAGAGATTACTTATATTATCCAGTATATATTGACCAATAATGACAGCTAGTTCTGATTCTCTTTAAGAGTTTTTGTTTTGTTTCTTTTATGTGTGTGTTTGGATATTAATCCAGATTCCCTGAGGACTATTAAGTAGCTGATTTATAATCTTAGTCTAGGCAAAGACTCATTCATTTCACAAACATTTCACAAATATTTCCCTACCAGGCACAAGGTTTGGGAAATAAAAGAGATTTGTAAAAATAGTCCCTAACTTTAAAAATCTCATTATCTTATCATTAGAATCTAATAGACACATACTACAGACTTGTAAATAACTATTGGTATGATAACATTCATCAGTGACATTCCTTGGCCAGTGCCCACTCCTCCATGTCCAAAGTCAACAGTATAGCATTTTCTCTCCTCTCTGACCTCGATATTGTCCCTGTTTTCTTTAGTTGATGCTGTCTCCAAACACTTTATGGATTTAATGCTTATTGTCTTGGAACTGTGAATTTCAAAGTCATATTAAAATTATAGTCAAGAAAGACATTTTTTGTTCCTTTCTACTTTGCTTATTCTTCAAAAGTGTATTTGGGGGAGCGGATGTGGCTCAAATGGTTGGACGTCCGTCTGCCATATGGAGGGTACTGTGTTTGATCCCCGGGACCTCCTGGTAAAATAAAAAATATATATATAGAAGGCGCATGGGCTGCCAGGCTCTATGTGCTGGTGAGCCGCCAGGTCCCGGGAGCCATGCAGCAAGATGATGATGTAACAGGAGAGAGACGCAGGGGAGAGACAAGACAAGATGCTAAGAAAGCTCTGAAAACCAGGAACTGAGGTGGTGCAGGTGGCAGAACACCTCTCTCCTACATTGGAGGTCTCCAGGATCAAATCCTGGTGAAGACTGGAGGAGGAGGATGAGAAGAGATGGCAGGAAACAGACACAGAGAATTGCCCAGCAAATGGACACAAAGCAGCAAATGGGGAACGGGGGTTGGTTAAAATAGATAAAGTAAATAAATAAATCTTAAAAAAAAAAAAAAAGTGTATTTGGTTGTTTCAAGTAATACCTTGAGAATTTAGATCTTAGTATTTTGTTGCTTTTTTAAAAAAAATTATTTTGAAAAGGACATTCTAAATGACCAGACCATTACAGAGGAAGTGAAGATGTTACAAAGAATTTATATTTCTGGTCTAAGATCTTACTACTTAGTGGAGGACTCAGACCTTGAACCCAGGTTTTCTGTTTCCCAATTTAGTTCTCTTTCCACTTTAACTGGTTAGCTCAGTGATTTGCATCAGAGGTTAGATCAACCTGTAGAAACTACCCATGACCCTCTTCTTTTCATAAACCAGTTAATCTGTGAGCCAGGAGCATTTTCTTGGTACGTTCAATAACCCGCAGTCATGTACTCAGATCTGTGGGGAGTCATAAAGGAAGATCACGCTCGTCTTCCAGAATTGCTTCTTTCTACTACTAAAGAACTTGAAACTACCCGAGATAGACTGCGAGGAATACTTTCCAAAAAATCCATACATCATTTCCCATAGTAAACAAGATTGCCTATCTAACCTTGTTCCCTTGCTATTATGAAGCCAGGATTTGCCCTGAAGCAAAAAGTTGTTTGAGCAGGGGTGATGTTCCATGGCCGTGAATAAACAGACATTGCTTACACACTCTGACAACTTGACTGATTCACTTTCCAAAACTGAGTAGCAGACGGAGAGCACTTATTTATTTAGGCATTTTAAAACACCCAAGGGAGCAACAATAGTTTTCAGACTGTTTTGAATTGCTCATGCATTTCATACAGTTTTTAAAACTGGCTAATGTCCTGAACTATCTCAATTTACCCTCTGTCTTCTCGCCCATGTCTGCCCTGCCCTGGTCCCAGAAGGCTGGCTCCTGGGTACTGCATCACACAGGCTGCCCTGGCTGGCTCCTAGAGGATCTGCCCAATGGGAAGCACTAGCAGGAGGTGAGAAGGAGGAGGGTGGGAGGAAAGGATGGTTGGGGCTTTTCTGCCCCCCTCCCTATTAGGTACTGTGTCTCCACAGCAGCCGTGCCCTCCGTGACTACGGCTATGTCTCAGGACCCGTTTCAGGCTCCTGCTCCCCGTGGTCTCAGGATGGGAACCACTCTTCCTCCTTTAGCCCCTCCAGATCTACCAGGGGTCAGGACTTCCCTCTGTGGCCAGCCTCGGGGTGCTTCTCTTTCTCCAGCCCACTCTTCCGTTACTGTCTCTTTAAGTCTCTGCATTTAAACATTTGAGCTGAATTCTGTTTCCTAATGAGCCTAAGTCACTGACAGATATTTTCCTCTCTATGTCAGAGGAAAGTCAACAGCCATTTGAACAAGTTCATAGCCTCCCTGTGCTCTGTTAGTTGTGTATCCTACGTCTTCCTCAGAAGCAAGTATTTGGCACATCTGTTTAGGGAAAACAGACAAGGATCCCTCAGGTACCAAGCGAAAATGAAATCAGGAGCCTGGAATTTTCAGTGATATACCTGAGGCACTTTTCTATATCTTTTATGACAGTGAAAACTAGACAAGGCTATTTATGCATGATATATGATGTGATATATACCCATATATTTTTACAGCCATTTTTTTTTTGTATAACTACTCATTCATCTAATCTTAGGGTTTGAATAGATCTTAAACTTCATTTTTGTCCCACAGTCATTAGATTCTTGAAATCCCTCTATTTATAGTTGTTATAGCCAATATAAATAGAATAAAGGAATCTTGGGAAGGTGTTGTACTTCAAGCATTTATGAATGATCTACCATGGACCAGAAATTGGGCTAGACTTTGGGATTATAAAATTTAACAAAATAGAGTCCTGTTCTCCAGCTGCCCCCTGAGGAATCATGAACATTTAAAATAATCACAATACAGAGTAGAAAGCATCATGGCATAAGTTTTGAGAGTGAAGGGAATAATAACTCTGCAGAGGGTGGCCAGGCAGATTCCTAGAAATGATGTGGATATTAAAGGATGAATTGCAGTACATAAGAGAAGGACAAAGAGAAAGGATTACATAATAGAGGGCACTAGGCTCACAGACATAGGGACAGCAAAGACAATTGACAAGAGCTTGGCAGAATGCTACAACATGGAAAAAGCTTAAAAACATTAGGCGAAATGAAATGTCAGCCACAAAAGGACAGATATGGTATGATTCCCCATACATGGAATGCCTAGAATAAGCAAAGGCATAAAAGACAGAAAGTAGATTAGAGGTTAGCAGGGGTTCAGGGGAGAGTGCAATGAGAATTTCTTGCTTAAAGGGTAAAGAGTTTCTGTTTTGGGTGATGAAAAAGTTTTAGTAAAGGAAGCACAACATGGTCAAAGTAATTAATGCCTTGAATTGTTTGCTTAAAAATGGTTAAAATGGAAAATTTTACGTTATATATATGTTAACACAATAGAAAAAAGTATTTTTTTTAACTAAAGGGCTTGGCTGTAGTTGGGTGGAGCAGCCATTTTCCTGACTCAGCACCCCACCCCTCTCCTGTTCCTTCAGTTCTAACCTTTTCCTCTTTTGCTCAAGAGGCTCTGGGGCCCTTTCCAGATGTGATCCTATCTTTTGTTTTCATCACAGTGAAGTCAGGGAATGCTGGCTTCCTCTGAGTTCTTGGCTATGTGGCATAAAAGAATTTAAGAACATGCCAACTTTCGTTAGACCAGTAAAGAGTTTGTTGAGAAATGAGAGAAAAGGAAATAAGTACATACCCAAGATATGGATGTGTGGGTGGGGGGCTGCCTTAATTAAGGCTGTTCTTCACTCTGCCCCTTTCCTAATGTTGGGGGAGAAGCCCCAGCTGTTTGCTGTTCTGATTGGTTGCCCCACCTGTTAGCTCTTAGGGAACCAATGATAAGGTCTTTTGTTTGGAGTTATCCAGGGTTTTCCGTTGACCCCGGAAAGAATTCCAAATGGGACCTTGTAGCCAGGGTCTTGGCGAGGTTTGTTCTTAGTAGTCGCCTTTCCACGGGGGGTTTCTGGGCAGGGCCTCACGGTCATGTTCTCTGCCAGGGTCCCAGCTGTGACTTGTCTTTCCTTTTTTCCCTATACTAGCCTGCCTCAGTAGCAAAGACTTCAAAAGAATATTTTAAATTTAGAATTCATTTCCTTACCCCTTTCCCATCCATTCATCAGCTCATGGCAACTAGATTTAAACAATCTAACAAATTATTCTGTAAATGTGGTTAATAAAGGCTATTATTGTCAGAAGCAATGGAATCTTTATAGTTCTTGTATAATTTGATAGGATGGCCAGGTAAAAATACAGTACACCCAGACAATTTAAATTTCAGGTGAAAAAAAAAATGATTCTTTTAAAATATAAGCATGTCCCGTACTATATTTGGGATATACTTATACTAAAAATTATTTATTGTTTACCTGAAATTCAAATTTAATTGGTACTTCTGCATTTTTACTTACTAAATCTGGCAATCCTAAATTTGACTTCTAATTTTGAGACTCTGGACCACTACTTCCCACTAAAATTCTCTCTTCCCTTGGCTTTTAAGATGTTTTTGTTTTGTTTTGTTATCTTCTTTTCTTTACCCATCCCTGGTACTCCTGATCTGTCTGTTCCTTTCCTGTTCCCAATTGTTATTGACCTACAGGGCTCTGTTTGCTTCTTTATTAAATTACATCATGTTTTCCCAGGCAATCTAATCCCTTTTCTTGGTTTTAACTACTATTCACTTAAGACTCCTAAATCTCTGCCTCCATCTAAGATCTCACCTTTGACTTCCAGATGTGTATATCTAATGCCCACTGGACATTTCCTTCTCAATATCCTACAGACATCTAAATACCAACATACCCACAATTAAACATACCATCTTTGTCCCAAAACTTCTTCTTCCTTTTATTCTCCATGCCAATAAATGGCACCATCGACACAGTTACCAAAGCAGAAACCCGGGTGTCATCTTAGACTCATCCCCTTCAATTGCCCATTGCCCCAATCACTCAATAATGATTTATTATAGTCCTCCTTCTTAACATGCCTTGATCTGTACTCCCTTCCATGAATTCCCTGGAAGCTCCCTCCTTTTACTCTCTTACCCTTGTAATGTCAATCTGAATGTTGGATTAGCATCCAATTCAATTCCCTGCCTCTGGATAAACACACACACACATGCACACACAATTGTCTCTGACTTTTCCAAAACTTCAAAGTTGATCAAGTATTCTTCAATAACTTTCTATTTTCTGCAAGATAATCTTAAAACTTTAAATTTAATGAATCACACCCTCCACAATTTAACTCCTGCCAGCCTTTTTAATCTCATCGCTGTAGGATATAAGAACACTTTTGGTTTGACTTCTTCATTGAGTCATGCCTTGTACATAGTAGGCATTCGAGGAGTGTTTACTATATGAATTAGGGAATGGGAAAAAGTTTTCACAGAGTGAAATGTTGCAGTGTTGTCAGGAAAGAGAACATTCAATGTGCACTAATGAGATAGTTTTTATATTTGCGGACTTGATTTGACCCATGATAATTCAAATATTATATAATAAAGAGCTGTATTGTTGTGAGATTTCCAAATGAGTGACCATACATATAAACATCTAAAAATAAATAAACCTATTAAATGCACCTAAGAAGATACCTTCTATATATGTACATAAATAAATACATTGAACTTGCTTTTGCTGTTTGCTATAGTCAAAAAAATATTGACATACTGACTGTTTGGATCTTCTGAATAATTAAACACCATTTTTCTAACATTTAAAATGGATTATTATACTCCATACTAAAATTATATGGACTATAATTAAATCACTGACTTGTCAAAAGGTAATTGAGAGGATTGTAGCATTTTATTTATGAGTGATAATAACCATTTTTATTTATGAGAAAGCTGAGAGACCTTCTTTTAGAAAGAGATAATTTTCCAGTGCCCTAAAATTCAAAAATATCACACACTATATATAAAATGATCTCCAAGGTATATATGTCAGTATAATTTTCCAATGGTTTTAACCAATAGGATTTTTTTTTCCTGTGAAAACCTGAAAACATATTGTTTAGAATATGGTGGAAATATTTTTTTTTTTTTTTTAATTTAAGGACTGTTCACAGGATTGCTATCTAGTAAACAAGTATGGCAAATGTAATTTAACTTCTGGATGATGTGTATGAATGAAAAGAAATTATAAATGGAGTGGGGAGGGTGCTTGCCTTTAATAAAGGAATTGCTTTTGGATGCTGTAGCCTAAGCATTGGGAAAATTCACATTGGGCAGCATGATTTCACTTGCAACCTCTGTAGAATTATTTCTACTTAGTTAGTAACAGGTGGAGCTTGGGGTATTATTAGCAAAATTCCAACAGCACTGTATTGCTGTGCAGAGAAAGATCAGGACATTCCCTCTAAGAATCATCTTTAAAAGTCTGGCTCCGAAAACTAATGTTGTGAAGCTTCAGTTCTTTTCAATTGAGACTTCAGGGAATAAGAAAGGGTCGTAATTATTAGCTGGGAACTGATACTAAATGTGTTTATTCACTGATTTTCCTCTACTTTCTATAGTATGTAAATGAGATTTTTACTTAGGAAAAGCATTCCCACTCTGAGACAGATGACAGCTGTTCAAACCCAAGGAGGGTGAAAAAACCTAGCTTTTTCCTCAGCCTTTTCTTTTTCTTTAGAATAGCTTCCAAAGCCTCATTGAAGTTTCCCAGAATTCCCTGTGCAAGAGCTTTCAAATTCTGATTGATTAGTCATCATATCCGAGCTTACCACTTTGTAGCTCCCTTGCTACCAATTGAACATTATAGACTGGCCCAGAAGCCAGCTTACTCAGCACTACTGGGACTGTGGCCTGTTTAGCAAGGGATGTATAATTCCGTATGATTCTAGTTAGTAAAATAGGCTTCAGAGTGATATGATTTAGAACATCTTCAGAAAGGCGATCGAACCCCTTTCCAAAGTGTGCAGTACTACCAGGAGATATAGGGAGAGGCAGATACTCCCACCACCCACCCCTGATTGCCCCTCCCCCCACATTTATTCCAGAATTCCCACCAGAGATGCCTGTAGTCTGGAGCTGGGAAGGGGGAAATGGGGGAAATGGGCAGACTCACTCTGATGGGAGACAAGGGAGAGGTCATTTCCAATTTCCAGTTCCTCCATCTCTATCTCCTTTACCCTACTTCCCTTTGTAATATCCCCTTAAAAATACCTCAGTGATCACATTCTTGTCAAAACCTCCTTGGGCAAGTTTTTAGGTGTCCTTGCAGAGACTGGAGCCTCTGACCTACCTATGGGCCAGCTGTGCCTGGAATCTCGGTGAAGCTGCAACTCCTACCCTACAGCTCAATGGGCTCATCCAAGTCACCTGGCGAGGAGACAGCGATGGGTAACGGCCATCCCAGGGAATGGAAAGGGCCTGCAGCTGCAGGCAGGATAATGCCATCCACAGTCCATGGGATATAAGCCCTCTCTCACTTGGAGTTGGAGTGGACATCACCATCCCAGTCCCCTCAGGATTGGGGGAAGAACTATGGACTAGAGTGGACTTGATGGTATTCTGAAGTACACATATTGTGATTCTAGCAATGGAAGAAATTATAACAGTGAGGTAAAGCCGGTGGCCACTGGACACTTTCGGAACAGGGAGGGGAAATGCAGTTGAAATACAGGGGCTTTTTCAGGACTTGGGGGTTGTCCTGAGTGCCGTTGTGGTGACGGATGTAGGCCATTTTAAATCAGCATATACCATTCAGAACTGTGTGGGAGAGAGTGTGATCTACGATGTGAACTGTGGTCTATGCTTGGTGGCAAGGCCCCAGGATGTGTATATCCATGGCAGGTGATGTGCCACACTGATGAAGGATGTTTATGTGGGATGTTGTGGGCGGTGTGGGAGGTGGGGAACATGGGAATCCCTGTAATTTCTGTGGAATATTTAGGTAATCTAAGCACCTTTAAAAAATAATAATAATAATAATAATATATATATATATAAAACATTTATGTAAGCAAATGCACATAAATGCATATATATTTATATATCATTTTACTACTATTGGTATTTATTGTGAAAAATTTTATTTTTACCCACAATAAAAAAATAAATAAAACCTCCTTGGGCAAAGAGAAGTCTAAGCATCAGGGGAGTTGACACTTGGTAGTAGTGATAAATTGTACTTGGTAACATTTTGTTTCCTCCTCTTCAATTATCCCTAGAGGCTCTTTTCCAGGTAGGTAGTCCCATAACTAACAAACCTCAGCATCCCACTTAGCTATGGCTTCCTACAGTATCTAGTAGATACTGTAGATACTCAATAAATGTTTGTTGAATGGAAAAATGAGCAATGAATGGATGCATGGCGTGCTTTCATTTGGAATTTTCTTTACCTAGATTTTCAGCATAATGCAGTCTAGAGAGGATGGGGTTATAGCAATAGACATTTTTTATTTAAAAATAGTATGCTTAATAAATTTAATTAAAGGAAATATAAAAATCTTCAAATTAATACAAATGGTAAAGTTTTTTTTTTTAACTTTACATATATTAGTGTGAATTTTTAAATCACTATTGAAGTATATTAAGTTTGTACTAAATACTACTATCTACAGTTTATAGATTTCTCAAATTGTGGCAAACAAGCTATAGTCATTGCTTGACCCAATTAAATGTGGCCTGGCAAAATAAGTGTTTGCTCTTCCTCTCCCATCTTTCTGCTCCCTAAATAAAATGTCATGTTTCTACACCATTCCTTTCAGGAACTCTGACACTCTGCCTACTCACCTCCCATTAGACTAGCATTCAACTACCATGGGACTCCTTTCCTTCCCACACAGTAGGAGATTCACATGATTCATATAGATTTTATCTTCAAGAAACCTTACATGATTTGTGGACTGACTTGCTGACTGTGGTTAGGATGGTTCTTACCTCACTATTTTATAGGAAAAAACTCTGGAAAGCCTAGGAATTAAATATATTAGATTCAAAAGCTAGTACAGATGGAGGGCGAGAAAAGTCTAGAACTTCAGGTCTTTCATTTTTTCTATGCCTGTTCATTTGAGGCATGTTTATCTTTAATTTCTTTTAATGGAAAAACCAAGTGTTTTACAAATTTTATATAGTAGATCAAAGGAGACACATCGAATTTCTTCTCCTGGGCGTAGTGCTGACCCATTTTTGTGCTGGTATGTGTGTGTGTGCATGTGTGTTAGTAACATGATCCTTTATAATAGATATAAAAAATAAATGAAAACTAAGTTTAGTGCATGACTACTTTTATGCCAATTTTTATTTTCTAAAAACTGAAAAGTATCTGATGTACTGACAAATATATATGTATATGGTAATGATTTTACTTCCAATTTCATTATAAGGCAAAATTTAGGATACTAAAATGTGTTCGATTAAAGATAAGCTTGACACAAGTTTTACAGCAGCTTGAGATTCTGGTCTGCATATTCTTAGTGGAATTTTGCAGAGTGGAAAGGTAGAAAGAAAAAAGAAAAAAAGTTCTTCTTGTATGTAACAAGATGACTTGAAAGTCAAGACACCTGATCTTTGCAGTAATATTTGGGAGGGCAGGAGGTGAGGAGTGAAATAGGTCCTATTAAGTCCGTTCCAGCTTTAACGTGCTATTAATGGAATGTTGATTGCCAAACAGAAAATGTGCATTTTGTTGGATGAAGAAGCCACATTTGCGTGAGGTGCCTCTGTACCACTCTGAATGTTAATAAGTGCCAGAGGACTTGTAGCAAATTGAAACACAAGTGCTGCTAAAATGAATTTATAAGGAAAAGAATGATTATTTTGCTTGAAAACTCACAGGGTGGCCTGTTGTAGCTAATGCAGGAAAGCTTTGAGAGTATATGAGAATAAATACTAACAGTGTTATCTGAACCTACGTTGTAAGGAGAATCCCAAAGAACCCAATATGTTCCCCTGTCATTTTTCACTTGCAATGTAGACAGTTAATTTTTATTTTTCAGTTTTCATTTTAAAACAAAACCCTGAACTGATGGCTGTGGTGGAAGACCCACGGCTGTTGGGAGGAAATTACGGTGTCGCCTCTTGTCTTTAACTTCAACCTTTAAAAAGTATAATTGACTTTTAGTAATTTTACGTTAAATTATATTTTGCTGTGAGTTAGGTCACAGCCAAAATACTCTAGACATTTACCATGAATATTTGAAAAGTTCATTGGCTTTTATTTCCAGGAAATTTCATTTAACATATTTCTACCCTGCCTCACAGTCTACTCTCAGAACAATCTCTATTGTACACAGAGAAAGAGACTTGGGACATCAGGATTCTGTGCTTTCTTCATGCTATCTCGTTTCTGACCCCTTTGGCCTGAAGTCCACATTTTCAAATAATTTTCAAATGTAATGTAGATATTTGCATATTTTCTTTTCCAACCTGACTCCAGTTGAAAAATAAAACATAAGCCCAATGGGATTTAATTGTATTTTCTGAGGGAATTCTAATCTGGTATCCCACTTTTAAATGTAAGCCCACCTCATAAAGGAGAAAAATAATAGTCACCATCTGCTTGCCCGGTCTTAGAGATGCAAAGATATCGCTTACTTCTGAATCTATGTGTGAAGGGTATGCAGTTCTACAAATGAAAGTTGTGCAAGGTGACAAAATATTTCACATTATTATGGCTGTCCTTTTGAGGGTTGGTAAACTATCAATCATTAATTCATTCCAATAAATTTTAAATAAACACTTACTATGTGCCAGTAACTATTCTTGGCCTTGGCATGAGAATGGTGAACAAAGTTTCTCCCCTCAAGGAGCTTAAAATGTCCCAGTCTGGATAATGAATTAGACAGTCACCCTTACTCATGCAGAATAAACTCATTTTCTAGGTTTGCCTTTTGATTATTGTTTTATGCCATCTTTTTTCCTAGCACTCATTGGTAAGCTCCTTCACCACATAGCTCCTTCCCTCTGTGTTTCCTCTCCTCTTCTTGTAAAGATACCTCCCTAATCCAGTATGATCTCATCTTGACTTGATTTTGTCTGCAAAGACCCAATCTCCAAATGAGGCCACATTCACAGGTACCAAGGGTTAAGACTTGAATAGCTCTTTACTGCAACACAATTCAATCCACTACATCTACCTCTTTCAGTGAGGAAGTAACAGCATCTAAGGGTGAGAAAGTTGTGAAAGAGTACTTGTTCAAGGACTTCTCTTGTTTTATTAAACCGTGAAATAAGTGTTTTGAGGTCTGCTCAGAGGGTGTGTTAGCCTCTCAACTGGACACATTACAGTCGGTTTTCCAGCTTTCTCAATAGGCATCCTCATTGCTGACTTGTTCCCTTGGTATAGTGCTATATTCCTCAGTCAGAACATTCTTCAAGTCTGTATTTATTGAATTCAGTTAGTATTTCCTCTTCTCAGTAAGGAAGAAGGCCAGAACCAAGAAAAAATACAAAAAGGAATCAAAGAATAGCAAAGAATATCAGAGCTTGTGTCTGGAGTAGCCCATGAGGTGTCTGACATTGATTTGCAGTTCGCTGATCCCTCTCAGTGTACCGTATCACAAGAGTACCAACGGGCAATGCAGCAAGTCAGATTGGCAGTGACTGGCCTGCCTGTGGAAAAGATGTGAACTGAATTAATAATACTTCGAACTTAAGCAGAAACTGTGAGGAAAGATGTCTTCCAATGAAACCCCAAATGCAGAATTTCTCCCATTCTCACTTAGCAGGCAAGGTTGTTGCAAAGGGCAACTCCAACAACTTTCTACAGGCAATCCAGTCAGTGTCAATCTAACTTGAAAAGGAAAGAGGATGTCAGCTCTCCAGAAAGCACGTGTCCCCTGAGACACAGGCATGGCTTTCGTATTCAATCACTGTATTTAATTCAATTATCTGCCCCTGCCACCCCCACCTGTCTACCTTACAGGGAAAGCTGGGAAGACAGTGATGCTTGATGCTTCTGCAAGTCCCCAAAGATGTAGATTCTTTATTAGGAAATTCTAAAAAGAATGAGCTCTTCCTTACCCAGCTGCTTCCACTGGGAAGTCGTCAAGGGAACTCCAACTGCCTGCAGCAGGAAGATGACTGGGTCTATGCAATGAATTGATTTCTAGATTGTATACAGCTAGCTGTAGTTTTTTGTTGTTGGTGGTGGTGTGTGTTTGTTTTTTTAATTTATTGAAGTATACCACTCATACATGAACATATATAAACAATAAGTGTATAAGAATAGTTGTGACCTTACAAAATAAACATACATGACATCATATAGGGCTCTCATACCTCACCCTCCCACAATACCTTGCATTGTTAAACATTTTTAACTAATGATTAAAGCGCATCTTCAAAATATTACTACTAATCAAAGTATTTTTCCCAACCCACCCTATTATTATTATTTTTATATCATTTATACATGAACATACATAAACAATAAGTGTATAGTAAAAGTTGTGAACTTACAAAGCAAACATTCACAGCATCATACAGGGGTCCCATACATCAACCCTCCACCAATACCTTGCAGTGTCATGAGACATTTGTTTCAAATTATGAAAGAATATTGTCAAATCTTACTATTAATTATAGTCCTTATCTTACACTTGGTGTATTTTTCCTCCAACCCACCCTATTATTATAATTTTTAAAATACATTTTTATGACAGAAGATGTAAACTTACAAAACAATCATGCACATGTGCAGAATTCCCAAACAACACCCCTCTATCAACACACCACACTGTGGTGGAACACTTGTTACAGATTATGAGATAATATTGTCCGATTATTACCAGGTCTATAGTGTACATCTGGCATACATTTTTCCATACTCCCCCCATTATCAACACAGTACATCTTCGGCATAGATGCAAGAATATTACAATACTGTTAACCACAGCCCATAGGTCTCTCCAGTTGTATTTCTCTCATGCTTCTCCACATTCCCACCACCCTGCGATAGTAATGTACATCTGCTCTAGCTCACAAAGGTCACTCTTGCATCTGTACCATCAACCACAATTCTCATCCACCTCTGGGTTTACTGTGCTATTCAGTCCCTAGATTATTCTCTAGCTTTCTGTCAATTGGCATTTACATCCCTAGACTACCATTCTCAGCCACATCCCCATTTATAAACCAGCTGTTACTCACTATAATATGTTACCATCAACTATGTACATTTCTACACCTCTACAGTAAAGCTAATTAAAACTTCTACATTAAATATCAGTAGTCCATCTCAGTCCTCCTCTCAACTCCTTTAAGAATCCACCACCTACCACCAATTCTTGAAGATATTTTCCTACATTTTCTTCTAGAAGCTTTATGGTTCTTGCTTTTATATTTAGGTTTTTTATTCATTTTGAGTTAATTTCTGTATAAAGTGTGAGATAGGGGTCCTCTTTCCTTCTTTTGCTATGGATATCCAGTTTTCTCAGCACCATTTGTTGAATAGAGCCATCTGTGGGTTTGACAAGCTAGTCAAAAATCACTTGACCATAGATGTAAGGGTCTGTTTCTGAATGATCAGTTCAGTTACATTGGTCTATGTGTCTGTCTTTATGCCAGTACCATGCTATTTTTTACCACTGTAGCTAGGTAATACAACTTAAAGTCCGGAAATGAGAGTCCTCCAACTTCGCTTTTCTTTTTTAAGATATTTCTGGCTATTCAGGACCCCTTACCCTTCCAAATAAATTTGGTAATCATGTTTTCCATTTATTTAAAAAAATGCTGGTGGAATTTTTATCGAGATTGCATTGAATCAATTTTAGTAGAATTGACATCTTAATGATATATAGTCTTTCAATCTGTTAGCATGGAATGTTCTTCCAATTATTTATGTCTTTTTAAAATTTCTTTTAACAATGAGTTGTAGTTTTCTGAAACAAGTGCTTTACATCATTGGCTAAGTTTATTCCTGAATATTTGGGTTTTATCTCTCATATTTTATTTTCACCACTCTTTTGACACTTTTAGTTACTTTTATTGATGTAATCTTCATTCCTATACTCTCTTTCAGGCCTCTCTCTTCTGTCTTTTCTTTTCAGGCTCTAGCACACCCTTTAGTATTTCCTGCAAAGCAGGTCTCTTTGTTACAAACTCTCTCAGTTTCTGTCTCTCTGTGAATATTCTAAATTCACCCTCATTTTTGAGAGACAATCTTGCTGGATATAAGACTATTGGCTGGAAGTTTTGCTCTTGCAGTTTCTTAAATATATCATACCACCATCTTCTTGCCTCCATGGTTTCTGGTGAGAAATCAGCACTTAATCTTATTGGGTATCTCTTATATGTTATGCATGGCTTTTCTCTTGCTGCTCTTAGAATTCTCTCTTTGTCTTTGACATTTGACGTTCTGATCAGTATGTGTCTCAGAATTGGTCTATTTGGATTCTTTTGGATGGGATTACATCATGCTTCTTGGACATGGATATCTATGTCCTTCTGTAGGGTTGGGAAATTTTCTACCATTATTTCTTCAAATATTCCCTCTGCCCCTCTTCCCTTCTCTTCTTCTTCTGGGACACCCATGACACATATGTTTGCACTTCTCTTGCTTTTGTTTAGTTCCCTGAGAACTTGTTCAAGTTTTTCCAATCTTTTCTTCATCTGTATTTTGTATGTTCACTTTCAGAGACCATTTCTTCAAGCTCACCAATCCTCTCTTCTGCCTCCTAAAATCTGCTATTACATATATATGATTCCAGTGTATTTTTTATTTCATCTATTGCACCTTTCATTCCCATAAGATCTGCTATTTTTCTATGTATGCTTTCAAATTCTTCTTTGTGCTCATCCAATGTCATCTTCTTTTTTTTTAAAGATTTATTTTATTTATTTATTTCCACCACCACCCCCCGCTGCTTGTGCTTGCTGTATTCATTTGCTGTGCATTTTTCTGTGTCTGCTTATCTCCCTTTGTTGTGTCGTCTTTGCTGCGCCAGCTCACCGCGCCTCCCCGCACCCCGTGGGCCATCAGCTCACCGTGCCATGCGGGCCGGCTTGCCTTCATTAGGAGGCCCTGGGAATTGAACCCAGGGCCTCACATATGGTAAATGGGATTCCAACCACTTGAGCCATATCTGCTTCCCTTCAATGTCTTATTAATACCCTTAATTTCTTTATCCATCTCATTGAATTTATTAAGGAGATTTGTTTGGACATCTATGATTAGTTGTCTCAACTCCTTTATGTCATCTGGAGGCTTATCTTGTTCCTTTAAATGGGCCATATCTTCCTGTTTCTTGGTGTGGATTGTAATTTTTTGTTGGTGTCTTGGCATCTGGCTTACTAGAGTATTTATTCTGGGTGCAGTTTTTCTCTTTAGGGCCTCCTGCCCTTTCTCCCTCGCTGGTTGTTTAGTAGGAGCCAAGGATGTAGTTGGTACTATAAGCTGTGGAGGCTCAGGCTGCCCTCATTGCCACAAAGATCAATGAAGCTTCTCCCAACTTTCTCCTTTGCCAGGGGTAGGGACAGAGCCACAGCTGTGTGGAATAATCCAAGTCATGTAGGCCTATACTGTAGTTGTCCAGAGAGAATGACGAAACTTCACGCCTCTTTCTCCCCTGCCTGGGGCATGGATGAAACTTCAAGTGTGGGCAGCAATGTAGGCAGTGCAGGTCCAAGATGACTGCAGTTGCCCCAGTACACTTTTGATTACTCAGTCTGTACCAGCCAAATGTACCTGCGGTTACCTGGATAGGCTGGTGCAGGTCCCACCAGTTTCCTCCCTGCTAGAGGTGGGGCTGAAGCCTACACTAGGGCTGCTGGCCAATCTGGGTGAAAGTAACTGGTCTCTACCATCACTGTGATTTTCAGTCAGCCTGGCTTCTCCTAATGCTGGGGGTGAATTCAAAATGGCAGCTACTGGCCTCTTTTTGACTTGTACAAGTTCACACTTCAGCTGTTCTTAGGGTTATACTTTAACCTGCCAAATTTACTAATCAGTGGCTGAAATTGATGGCCAACCGTCTCTTCCTCCCATTTTGGGGATATGGAACTTCCAATTCCTGCCACAGAATAGCTCCTGGGGTGGCTTGGGCTGCCAAAGTAGGATCATCACGGGCCTCTACGGCATGGCCTGTAGTTTCCCGGAGAGGCTGGCACAGCTCCCCCCAGCTTCCTCCTTGCCTGAGGTGCCTGGGGCTTAGGCTAGAGTGGCAATCTGTTCTAGATGGAAAGAAGCTGGTCCTTACCAGCACTGTGATTTTCAGTCAGCCCTACTTCCTCTCGTGTCAGGCGCGGAGTTAAGATGGAGGCTACTGGCCTCTTTCTGACTTGGACAGGTTCAAACTTTACCTGTTCTTAGGATTATACTTTAGCCTGCCAGATTTACTAATCAGTAGCTGAAATTGGTGCCCAACCGTCTCTTCCTCCCCTGTTTTCGGGAAGTGGAACTTCCAATTCCGGTCAAGGAATAGCTCCCAAGGCGGCTTGTGCTGCCAGTGGAGGATAAGCACTGGCCTCCATGGTGTGGAGTGCTCTACTTAGGAATCTTCTCTGCAGATGGGAAGTCTCCTCCTTCCATTCTTTCAAGGATGTTGCAGGATGCTCTTCTGGTCCCCTGGAACCCCCAAACAAGTGCTTTAGATAGCTCTGGGTGATTACTAACTGCCATGTAGCAGGAGCTGATTCTAGGAGCTTCTTACTCTGCCACCATCTTGATGGTTGTCTCAGCTGGAGCTTTTTAGAGGAGGGTTCTTTAAAATTCTACTTAAAAATTCATATTTGTGCTTATGAATATCGCCACAGAATCCTATTCAACTCTAGAATATTTAGGGCCCGGTTATCTGGATCAAGTCATATTTAAATCTAGTGATTTTCCTTCCTTAATAATCCTCTTGTTTGCCTTTTCTAAGTGATCATCTCCACAAGAAGTTGAGGAGTAGAGAAAAGAGTTGGAGTTCAACTATGTTGTGATAATTTTATTTTCAATAACAGTTCTCAGAAAAAAATATTAAAAAATTGTGAGATTGAAATACAAAAAATAGTTATAAAGTAAAACAAATTATGGGCTTTTAAAAATTAGAAACTCTTGTATCTTCCCAGATTAATGCATGTACACCCTTTGTCAATTAAACATTCAATGGATGGTTGAACTTCCCTTGGCTAAAATAATCAGAGCTGATAGGCTGGTGAAAATTAACTCATTTATCTCATGAATTAGGAACTCACAAATGAATAGGCCATATCAAGGAATATCAGTTGAAGAAAATTAGTATAATCTGACTTTTGCATCAATAAGTCACAAACCTCCAAATTACATCAGAGTTAAAATGTGTTACAATTATTATTCATTAAAGAGACTAATAATGTTCATAAATATTTATTATAAGCCAGCAAATTCCAAATTTGAGCCTGTACAGAACCTCTTTAAGAAAAATGTTCAGATCCTCAGTAGCATATGTAGTCTTAATATTGAGAAATATTGGCCAAGGAATTCAAGATTTATTCCACAAAACTATGTTTTAATTGCACATTTTCAGAACAAAATATAAAAATTTATAACTGTAAAAAAATTTGTTTTGGAAACCAATTACAGTGAAAGCTTTAGAAAACAAGACAACCAAAATCTACTGAACTTGTGGACCTGCAAGTTTACTCCCACAATCTCGGTTTAAAAATAGTACTCAAAGTAGTATTTCATTAAAACTTGAATCTTTTTAACATTTCTTTTCTTTTTCATATATCTGTTAAAGTGCCAACTTTCTCTGTGCCTTATATTTGATCCAGCCTCTGAATCCAGCTCTCAAGTTCTCTACATCCTTGTAGGCTCTGAACTTTGATGCAGGGATTGGCAACAAGAATGAATCTTCTGAAAACTTTTTCCCTAATGATTTGGCATGTCTATTTCCTTTTCTCCCTTGGTTCAGGCTGGGGGAAAAAGTGTTCCAGTTGAAAGAAGAAAGCTGTATTCACCAGGAGCTAATTTAGTTATAGTTATGCCTCCATTAAGTGTTATCAACAATATATATTTATTGATTAACAGATGTGAGTGGGAGTGGCACAATGAATGTTCCAAACAATCAGTAAATAATATTTCTTGAGTAAATATGCAAAGACTTATGGATAATTCACCACATGTAAGATAACTAAAGTAAACATATTTTTTAATCTAAAGTTATATTTACCCTTAAGTATTTACTATCTTGGGAAATTGGGATTATGCACATTAAAAGATAATTATCAATAAAAGTAACTGATTAATGAAATAAACAAATATCATGGAAATGCAATGAAGAGAAGAGTTGGGAGAAAGTAAAATTTAAGCAGGGTTTGGGGCAAAAAATAGGATTCAGATATACAAAATGGAGGCAAGAAGCATCAAACAGTGGGAGGTAAGAAATCATAAGCCACATTTGGAGGTAAGAAATTTGAATGATATGGTTGAAATCAGATGTTCTTACAAAGGATTTTCCAAGATAGTTTCAGGAAGACTTGGTAGTGGTGGGAAGAGGGAATTAAAAAGGAAAGGAAGTGAAATATTTAGTTCTGTCTAGATCCTTATTTTTGCTTTCAGTTGTGAAATATTTAAAGGAGAGTCTAGACATAGACTTCATCTTTCATTTGCAGCTATTTTCTCAATAATAAGTAATGAGAAAACCCAAGCAATGCACAAGGTAACCCCAGGGTATTTGTGAAACTAAGTGTTCCTCACCCGAGGATGCTTCTTGCCACATGGCCGTGTGGTGGATGCGGTAAACCTGAACATTGCATTTCTTCTTCTGCCTTTGTCCTTTACCCTTCCTGTCTATTTACTATATTACTTGTTTCTCCAGCAAGGTTTTTCAGCATTGGCACTATTGACATTTGGGGCCAAATGATTCTTTGTCGTGGGGAGCTGTTCTGTGTGTTTGCAGGAAGTTTAGCAGCATCCCTGGTCTCTATCCACTAGATGCCAGGTAGTGGCCCCTCACCAAGTTGTACCAGCAAAAAATGTCTCTTGGCATTGCCAAATTCCCCTACTCCTCCACACCCTCAGAAAAGTCGCCATCAGGTGAAAACCACTGACTTAGATAAATGCAGACCAATGTTAAGCATTTATGACCAGAGAAGAGAAATTATTTCCTTTATAGATGGTTGGAACATTACAAAGTTATGGGCTTTGTGAAGACTGGAAGCCTGTCAGCCATACACTTTGCTATGTCTTCTCTGTTGACACATTCCAGCATATGCCCTCTTCTTCCACCATCCCATGATAACCTTAAACTGTCTATATGACTAGTGGATTGTCTATATGTCCTGATTTGCCTAGAAGAGTCCTGGTTAATGCAGTCCTATCTGGTAGACACCGCCTTTTACTCTCTAAAGTGTCCTAGGTTGGATCAGAAGTAATATGGCTATAGCAGTTTGGCAGTTTGATATAGTTATGAATTCCAAAAATAGATATTGGATTATGCTTGTAAACTGGTCTGTTAATCTGGGCATGATTAAGTTATGATTAGGGCATTGACTGGGCCACATCAGTAGGGCATTGAACCCCACCCATTGGTGGGTGGTGAATCAAATATAGAAGGCACGGCAAAGGACAGAGTTGTAGTAGTTCTGATGTTGGAGTGTTGGTGCTGGAGCTCAGGGGAATGGGCATACGGAGGACCTTGGTCATGAAAAAGGAGAGGGGGCTCTGGGAGGAAAGATGAGCCATTTGCCTGACAGTTCACAGCTGGTCTTGTGGAGAGAGGTGGAGCCTCGAGAGCCTCATGGTCTACAGCTGACCTTGTGGAGGAGACAGGAGCTGGGCCAGGAGAGAAACACAGCCCCTGGAGGAGAGGAACCCAGGAAGCCTAAACCCAGGCAAGCATCGGCAGCTGCCTTGTTCCAACACGTGGCAACAGACTTTGGTGAGGGAGGAAACGTATGCTTTGTGGCCTGGTGGCTGTGAGCTTCTGCCCCAAATAAATACCCTTTATGGGAACTGACCGATTTCTGGTATTTTGCATCAGCACCCCTTTGGCTGACTATTACAATGACCATTCTGATATGGGGAATGAGAGAACAACCAGGGAATGCTGGGGAAGGCAGAGGCAAGAGGCAAATGGACTCTTTGACCACCCCAGGTAATGCTTCCTGGAGAAGAAGACACTGAAGTTAAGACTTGAGAGAAGCATAAGAGTTAAAAAAGAAAGCAGAGGAGTTTTCAAGATGGAGAGAGCAGTAAGTTTTATAGAGGGAGACCCTGAAAGATTTAAACTGAAGAGTCAGACCAGCAAGCTAAAATGAAAATCCAGAAGACATTTTTGCAAACTTGACTTTAATTTTGAATCCACCTATTAAATTGTTACCCTATCTGGCAAAATGGGCAGTGGCATTTTGAGGCTATAAATTCTGAATGTGACCAACATTTATCTTTTACAAAAGAAAAAGGACTGATTGCTATAAAATGTCCAAAAGGAAAGGTGGGTCATTGCCTTAGCTACAAGTTTGCATATGTAGTAATATTAAAATGCGCAGCTCACCTTCTCTTCCTTTTATCTGAATGTTTGTAGCCAAGGCGTAACTACAGAAGAGCCAGGATACCATTACCCATATAGATTTCAAAGACTTTGGGAGAAATCTTATTTCAGCATCTGTGGTTGGTTTTATTAAAAGCAGTTTAAATTCCCCTGCCTAGAGCAGTTTGGTATTATAAAGATGAGCTGCAGAAATTTACATTTTAATTGAGGCAGAAGACAAAATAGGGCATGGTACAGCACAAGGGAGAATAAATAAGATATGTATCAGCTGGGAGAAAAGAAATGACTGGTCATTTTTCACTGCCTCCTGCACTTAATTTTTTCATATGGCAGTGAGCTGAGTTAGACCTGCTCTGCAAAGACAATTTTTACAGTCAAAATGTTTACCTTTTCGAAAAGTCTTTGCATGGAAAGAACTTCAAACTGTGGAGGAAATATGCAAACACTCAATCAGGCATGTGTATGTGGGGTGCATATGTATGTGGTGAACTCTATAAAATGTTCCTATCTTAATAAACTACTTAGGCAGTGATTTTAAAGTATGCAATATAATTGAGAATTATTGACAAACAATATTTATCTCTTAAACACTATGATTGGAGCTGCTGTTAATATGTTTCTTTTAGAAATAGGGTTTCCGCTGTGAACAAATCATTGCCCTGTAATTAGTGTGGAAGTCACTCAAGAGTGGGGAGGGCCACGTTTTCAACTTAACCGAGTTTGATAATTGCTTTCAGGCAACACCCAGTTGATAGTTTTTCCATACTCACTTCACGTTTGGATCATTAGTAGAAAATTAGGTTGAGAATGCACTTCTCATAAAGGAAAAGCAACATATATAAGGTATATCATAATAAAGGCTTTTTTAATGTGAGGTATTAGTGTCAAAAGTGGTTTTCAGAAAACTGCTTTAATTATGCATGGATTATGCATGGTTATACATTTGCTTAAACTTCATCAACTTTATGGTATCTTCTATTAACTATTCATGTATTTTTACATTATTACATGTTCTTTGTCAACCATACTTATAGATTAATTGTAAAACTGAAACCCAGTAAACAAATAAACAATACATTGCTATTTCATAATTATCTAGTTATTATTCTCTGCAGAGCCAAGTATTATAATTGGACCCATTGAAAAGGAAATTTAATCCATTTGCACAAGCAAGTGACTCTCAAGCATGGATGCAATAGAGTCTCAACTTGCCACCAAAATTTACTTTAATTTGCTGTATTCTTTGACTGTGAATTTCCTCATTTCTTCTCCTGGAATTTTTAATTGATATTTTAGAACTTCCTTTTTAAAAAAAGAATAGAATAACATGCCTTCACCTTATTACTAAGTTGAAACATTTCTTCATCATATACTATACTTAAAGTGAAAAACTATATTATTAAAGGTTTTTTGTTGTTTTTTTTCCTTTGGCGTTCTCTGGCTCACTACTTTGTGTTGATAACATTTTAGTTTTGCCCCATAGCTGTCAAGCTGTCATCCAGGACTTTTTTTCCCCTTGTACTTCTAGTCCATTAGTGTTTTTTTTTGTTTTGTTTTGTTTGTTTGTTTGTTTTTTTATGGTTTAGTCTCCACTTATCTCTTCCATTCTGCTTGCATTTATTCTCTTTCTCTCTCACTTTTTCTTTCTCTTTTACTTCCATAAATAAGGTTTCAGAAAGGTATTTGGAAAGCAAAAGTTTTGAATCCTTGTCTATATCAAAATGTCATTATTTTGCTGCCATACCTAGTTAATAGTGGGGTTGAAAGTAGATTTGAAGTTTAAAATGATTTCCCTCAGAACTTGGAAGATGCTACTTTATTGTCAATGGTATTCAGCATTGCTGATGAGAGAGAGATAATGCCAATCTGATACTCATTCCTCTGAAGAAAACTAGCTTTCCTTTATGGAAGATTTAAGGATCTTCTGTAACTCTTTGGAGTCCTGAAATTAACTACTTTATTTTGAAGAATGCTGTTTTATTTTCAATTCTAGGGTAATTTTTCTCTATTATTTCTTTGATCTTTGATCACACCCATTTTCTCTCTTCCAGATAGCTATACAAACTATCTGCTCATTGGGGCCTACCCATCCAGCCACCCCAATATTTTTCGGAGCTGTTATTACACTTTTATATATATATCTCCTCTAATTTTAGTAGGACATTTGTAGGCAGGTTTAAAAAAATGCATATCTGATATTTTATACCAGAAGCAACATTTTGAAGGTAAAAACAAAATGCAAGGACTGTTCACGCCCATTTCTGTCTTTGCTACCCCTCTTTTTAAGAAGCAATGCCAGTACTTAAAGTTCCTACCAGGGCAATGTCTCTATGGCTTTCAGTTTTGCTGTATCATTACATGCACAATGGCTGCCAGGTTGAATTAGATAAGGCAAAATGGAAAAAACACTGTAGAGTTTCTAGGAAATTCTTTATCTCGCAGGTTTGGTACAACCACTTTTTTTTTTTTTTTTTTTATTACCAACCTAAGATCATCACCTTGTGACATCACCATTGACTATATAACTGATAACCACTGCCAGAGTCTACTGAGATATTTCCTAAGGTAGAGCTTATGAAATCACTTGTTTCTTGGTCCTTGACTAGTCTCTATCCTTCTATGTAGGTTTTCTCAGCATAACACCTTAAATATCAGACCAGGTGAGGTGTATAATGAGGCCATGGGCAGTGGGGCCCACATGGCTCAGAATCAAGGGAGCACTCTGTTAGAGTTGACTTATTCCATCTATGTACAGTGTAGGTAGCTAACAAGATCCTCAGGATCACAAGCATCTAAAAACTGGCCAAGTTCTATCTACTTTTCTATTTTTCCTGTGTCTCTCATGAATTCCTACATTCTGTTTCTAACATGGCATGACAAATATTCCTAAACTTTCATATACTTATTACTTAGCCTAATGCCTTTCCTTTTAGCGATATAACAGTTTCCTCTTCTTATCACTATTGCCCAGCAAGGAGCTCAAGCTATTTAACCAGCAGAGATGCCAATATTTACAACTTTTTAAGTCAGTAGAGGAATTTAGGTAATTTGTTTTTTAGTGTTTCCTGGTTAGTTAATGAACATTGTACTCAGGGTTTTATTTATACACCATCTATACCAAAAATAATTTGAAGCATCTTGAACATTAAAGAATATAAAATGTAAAGAATTAGAGCCTGAGCACTGTATAAAGAAAGCAAATTTGAGCAAAATTAGCTACCACATGGGGAAATTCCAGAGATGGTATGGACATTTTAAATTTCTAGGTGTTTCTATAAAAAAGTCAAACTTTCCTCTTAGTTTATGCAATTATTATTGAAAGATAAAACAGAAAGTTTATGTGCTGCAAGACAATGTGTTATAATTATGCTGCAAATGTTCAGATGATTGATAGATTTTTTAATTCTATTTTTGAAATCAAGACCTGCTTCTCTGCAGACATAACTAAAACCATATTAAAGAAAGATGTTCTATGTGAAAAATTCACACATTTTAAAAATGAAAAACTTCTCAATTAGGCACCTTCATCCAGTTCTTATATTTTCATTACAATATATTGTATTTTCATCTGTAAAATCTATAAAAAATTAAGAGGTCATTGTTAAGTGATGATATAAACATTATAGATGATAAAGGATTTCGTACGCAAATGTTTATGTTTCTATTAGCTTAAAAATGTTAGTCTTCTTTATGTATTGTTTATATAAAAATTAATCATCCTATTAGGAAGCAGAAAGGCATGAATTGTGTATGAAGAAATTTTCAATAACATTTATATATGTTCTTAAAGCAGCCTTTGTTGAAAACAAATTGCATTCCCATTGGTCATGCTCAATTCTCACAGCAATGCAATATTTACAGTCAGGTTTGAAATGACTTGTAAGTGGTAAAACACTACAGTTTTCTCTACATGAATTTTAAAAAAATTAAGCAGGTGTACCTTTATCACCTACCAGGATGACATCACTTTGGCTACCTAGAAAATGAATTTTTTTCAGATACTGCATAATAAAGAACATCTCCAATGTTCAGAGTCTCTTAAAATGATGTGATAAATCCTTATAAATATTTACCATTAGAGATGGTGAAGGAATAGAGAGGAGTTTGTTTCAAACAAATTCCCCCTCAAAATGACGATGTTTTTATTACAATATATATTATTTTAATTTTCAGTGTATTAACCATAATGTTACTTATCTGAAAAATATATCCAACAGGATATTCCTCTGAAGTGATTTTGGAAGAGTTAGTTATGGAACATTGAATAGACTTATTGTATCTTGGCCCACTTATTTACTTGGGAAAAAAAGTTAGAACAAATATAGATACATGATCTTTGAGAACACACACACACACACACACACACACTCACATCACCACACTATCTCCTTTCCCCATTCCTGGTGCAGGAAATGACCCCTAAAATTCAGGTCTACCTGGAAACTCAGAATATTACATAATTTGGAAATAGGGTCTTTGCAAGTGTAAATAAGCCAAGAGGAGATCATACGGGATTAGGGTGGGCCCTTCGGTATCCTTATAAGAAGAGGAGAGGATACAGAGACAAAGAGAAGAAGCCTAATGGAAGACAGAGGCAGAGATTAAGTTGTGCTGACATAAGCCAGGAGTGCCTGGGGCCACTAGAATATGGAAGAGGCAAGGAAAGAGTCTTCCTCAGTGTTTCAAAGAGAGCATGGCCCTGGTTACAGCTTGATTTTGGACTTCTAGCCTCATAAATGTGAGAGAATGTATTTCTGTTTGATTTAAGTCTCCTGTTTGCAGTAATTTTGTTATGGCAGCCCTAGGAACTGGCAAAGATGTTTTCTTTTAAATAATAAGAATAGTAATCTTGTGTTTTGAATTCTCCATGAATAATTTAGACAATGAGACTGATGAGACTATATTTATGAATACCATTATTACTGGAATGACAGAAAAGAATTTCAGACTGTTAAATCCACGTGGAGACCAGAGATGGGGGCTATAGTCCAGGTGCCCCCTTATCATGGAGGTGGAAGCAGAGGTCTGCAGCAACCTGGCTATGAGCACACAGCACCTGAGAGGTAGAAAGATTCCACCTAAAATTTGCCACTTTCAATCGTTAGTATTAGATAGTCATCGGATATACAATACAAGTCTTCTAGGTAAAAAGAAAAGACCCTAGAGAACGTCATTTTACAGGTAATTAAAGCTAAGGATTCTTTTATTTGTTCAAGGTCTCACAGCAAGTTAGTAGTGGAGACCAGAGTAGAACACAGAGATCTTAATTCCCAGTACAGTGATCTTTCCTCAACATTAGCAATATGCTGTAGAAAATTTTAGTCTGCTTCAATTATATGTAATGACTCATGATACAAGATTAAATAGCCTCATTTTAATAAATTTGTATAAAACTAAAAAAATAAAATAAAATAAAAAAATGAATAAAAATAAAAGAACAAAGCAGTGTCTTCAGAATCCGAAGAGCTTCTCTAATGCCCTCAATTGCACAATGATGAAAGAGACTGTGAAAATACACATAGGTCTCTTTATTCTCCCACCTATATGCAATACTCCAACCCTATCCTAACATACCTATGCACATATTTATATGTGCTCAATTCCCTGTAAGAAAAAGTCCCTATAGAATTTGGTTGTTTATATTGTAATTCTAGAGCCCATAGTGCAAAGCAAAAGTTTGAACATTGAAGCATATTGGCTACTCTTGTTTCCTATGATCTTTATTTATTCCTTACTTAGTTAACTGTTATTGATTTAGTGAACTGCAAACTTCTTAAAGGTATGGATCTTATTTAATTTTTCTCTTATATATAACAAAATCCCAGGTTATATTGGATTGAAAGCAGATATTACCACATAATGACAGATTGAAGTGCAATTTAGGAGAGTAAATAAAGTGGGACTGATAAGGGATTCAGTTGATAAGGTTATATGTGTTCAGTTCTCTAGGTGGTTTCTTCTGTCTACCCAAACCCCTAGTATTGTCCCTTGAGTTTCTGAACTTTCCTCTCTGAAGTGCCACCTCTTTTAAGTTTCTAGCCCTACATAATTTCACTCATCCCCTTTTTGTGAAAACTCTCAAAATTATGCATTCAGCCTTGTCCTGTCATTTATCCTTTTAGTTCAGCATTGCAGAATTCTTAATATTTATTATGTCAAAAATGAATTCATAGGGGGTTGTGAAAATCTCAAAACATTCCTCAATTAAATTAGCTTTTATTCACCTAAAAAAATGGATTGATTATTTCATCTTTATAGTGAAACATTCCTTCTTCTAAACTACCTACGTCATTCAGTATTATCACCTTTTATGAGAATCCTTGTATTAGTGCTCATTAAGATTCATTGAACAGACTTTTGTTAAGCCAGGGACTGTAGTAAGTTCTTTTTTTTTTTTTTTTTTTTTTTACCGGGAGGTACCGGGGATCGAACCCCGGTCTCTCCATATGGTAGACGGATGCCGAACCTCTTGAGCCATATCCGTTTCCCTGTAGTAAGTTCTTGATACTCAGAGGACAGTATGTTCCAATTTCTCCCACAGGTAGCCGCTAAATAAGTCAATTATTATAGCCCAAGATGTTATGTTTTACCAAAGAAGTCTGTACAAAATTCTATGAAAATCAGCATTTACATTGTGTAGCTTCCCCAACTTATCCAACAATTTCATTTGCAAGTTGAATCCTCTAAACAAACCCCCGATGTGTTGTTGCTGCCTGTAGTTCTGAGAGGTCCAGTGACTTGACTAACTGTCCCTCCTCCCCTACCCTATAAATGAAATGGTGGAACCATGACACTCTGCTGCCTCTCAGTCATTCCGTTTCCCATGGGCTTTCACTTCCTCACCACATGGAAAAGAGTGAACCTGTGTGTCAAAAGACCGACTGAGTTCAGGGCTCAATGCACAGGAGCTCTCCCCATATGTTTATTATCTGATGAACAAAAGTGTATGTTTTGTGTTGAAACTGCAGACAGATTGCAGCTCAAATTAAATGAGAATTTCCAACCCGCCCTTCTAAAAGTAAAATGAGTTGCCTTGTCCCTAGAATTATGCAAGCAGGTTCTAGATGAACATGTTTTCAGAGAGGTAGACAGAATTTATGCATATGGTAGGATGTTTGAGTAAATGATCTCTAAGTTTTCTTTCATCTCTAATTTCTTTCTCTAGACGCTCTGCCCCTGTAGGCTGAGATTGATTTTATCTTTTTTTAAAGATGCCCAATACCACTTGCCCAAGCTACTAATTCTCAGGAGACAAAGAACTGCTATTAAAACACTTGTGCAAACTAGTCACAAATCAATGTAACTCTTGAACCTCTTCAGCATGGTATGATATTTGTTAGACGATTAAACTAAGGGATTATCATCTTTTTTTTCCCCAATGATTGTTCCAGTTTCCATGAAGGTAAGTTAAATACAGCTAAAAGTTGAAAATATCCCTGACAGAAAAAGACATTTATTTTATGAGATCTATTGAGACCCATAAAACTTTGAAGGGTTGCTGTGAGGCTTGATGGACAGTTGAAAGCAGGAAAGATATGAAGCATGTTTTAATTTTGTGTAGTGATTTATAAGTGAATTCTGACTCCTACTTAGGAGAATATTTGGCGAGGTACAAGAATGTACTCAGCAGCGGAAGGAACAATAAGAGGAGCATACTGTAATTCTAGAATATTCTAACTCTTGTATAAATAGTCTCTCACATGACAACACTAACCATCTCAAATGTTGAAATGGGTAATTGGAGTTCTATCATTGTCTTAATTGGTTACAAGTCTGTACTTAAGTGTCCTGAATTGTCGATGGAATTTGGGAAGGAAAAGACTATGGAGTTACAATCTGACATTTTTTGAGTTCAGATTTGGCCAGAAATAAAAATATGGATTAGGTGAGATCTTTGGATTCTCAGGAAAGAAGATGGATTAAGGGCGTACAGTACTCTTATCCTGAGTGCCTGGTTCTGGTGATTCGGTGCTAAGAATTAAAACTTCTACCTTGTAGAAATAAGCAATCCCTAGCTCCCAATCGTCTAAGTTCTGAGAATTTCCTATGACTTGTCAATAAGAGTCTTCCTACTCTTTCTGTGTCACGTTTGAATTAGAATAAACAAGGAGTTTTCCTAGAATCAGGCCAAGTCATTAAAGAGCTTTGCTTATTTTGACTTGAATGATCAAGCATTGCAACATGAAAATAGTGTTATCACACAGATGGATAATTTTATATTATCCCACACTGGTGAAACTATTTGGCTCAGTCATATTAACAACAACAAAAAAAAGGCTAGACCTGCGAAGTGTAGCCAGTCTAGATCAGGAATATATACACTTGCTTATGCCTTTTACAAAATGGTAAAATTAATATTGCCCATCAGATATCCTATAAAAAGCAACCATCTAGATCTTGAGTTTCATTGCTTTCTCTATGTACAACTTGCATTTATTGACAGAATATTCTTTTTTAGACTATCTTTGAGAGAAGTGAATAAAATAGTAGATTCTTGGCAAATTTTTCAAAATTTCCACTGATTTAGGAATATGAGGGAAGTAGGAAGCAAAAAGGCAATCTTGATTCCAATTATTTGCTTCCCCTGAGAGTAAAACTCCTCTTATTTTTTAAAACTAGGGAGGAAAAATATCCATACATCTAGAAAATTGAAGTTTCTTGAGCATACTATGATTGTATTTTGTGCTTAGTTTTCTATTGGGATATGAATTCATGAAACTTAAATTTGAATTTATCAGTATATTATGTAAGCATGATCTTAGTAGCAAGTGGAATTATCAAACTGGTGGTAGATATAGCTTTTGCTTTGCAGAATGGAAATTAAATTTAGTTAGAAAATTAATTCTAGTTAAATGTTTGAATCACCTTTTTGACTTCTGTAATTTAAGTACCAAAATACTTCTGGTAGTCTAGTGAAACAAATTTATTTTAAAAGACTTTTTAGTGGATCCAATTCCTATTGCAAATAAATCTGACAAATGCTAGTGTACCATGAAGTTTTAATTTTTTGACATTCATAGACAATTAAGTTCCTTCTATGAAAATGGGTACAAGCTTGAAAGATATAATATTCAGTAATTGTCAAATTAACAACAAATAATAAGTTTTCCCATAGCGAACACTTATTTCTCCACCAAATGTGTCTATCAATTGTTTTTTAAAGGGAGAAGTGGCAGTTTGAGATATTAAACTCCTCTATACCTATGCAAAGTGCCTTTTATATAGCAATTCAATTAATATGTATTTATTAGTTATCTAAAACATATTATTTAAAAGAACAAAAACTGCTGTTTCCACTATGGATTACTCAGTATATAATTTGGACCCAGAGCTACATTAGGTGAAACAGTAGAGAATCATTCAATGTATTAGGCCCCGTAATCAGGCTGTGTCCTAATGAAAGATCAATGCCAGGGATTTAAAGTGAGCAGCAATTATTCTGTTTTTGTCCCCCCATTCTTAAATTTAATTTGACCCATGTTTTTTTTGTCCGAGCTGTGAAGATTTGGGTAGGTAACTATTGTTGGTAGAGATACCCAGCTTTCATTTATTAATTGTGCTATCAATTTGTCCATTTATACCAGTCTCTTAGGCTTTCCAGGAGATAGTATTTGTTGTGCTAAACTAAAATAAATACAAGATGTATACATTGAGTAAAATCTGTTTTCCCTGAGAAGATAGTTCAGCTATGTGTTAGCTTTGATGGCTCACTTTGACTTTCACCTGAGGAATGGGACCCATAACTCTCAGCATGGTCCATCCCCATATCATCCTAATTAAAGTTTTGTCCTTCAACACTGATGTAGGTAGATTCTTTTGGACCTCTAAATATGCTAATTACACAAAATGGGATGGAAGAGTTTATCCAGAGACTCCTTATCCAACACTTGAAAAGGTCTTAGAAGGTAAAATCTGGTTCCATATTATCTAGATGAAATGGAAGAGGCACATAGAACACTACATCTCAGTTCAGAAACCCACATTTGTCAGTGCATGGCAGGAGAGACCTGACTTACTGAGAATATATCAAATTGTTTTAATTACATGTAAACTTAAATTGAGCCATCTTTCTCATTTTTTACATTGAGCCAAGAATGTCACTTTGAATTTAAGATGCATATTTTGAAATATAATATTCAAAAATGGAAAGAGTCTTACATTTTTTCTATGGGTCAAAAAAATTGTGAGTAGAGGGTGCCTTGAAAACTAATTTTATGAAGGCCATGAGTAAAATGTAGTTTATAATCAAGTCCCACAATCAAATTACATGCCCAAACTGGGATTTGCAATTCTCTGTTTTCAATAGGCTTATCTGTGCCTGTGTGTATTTATGGTGTTCTTTCTGGAACTCTTCCTACCCCTCATCATCTGACTAATTCCCACATCAAGATCCAGTTCAGGCAACTCTTAACTCTAATTCAACTCTTACCTTGCCTCTCAGATTTAGCCCCCTTGTGCTCCTGTTTTACACTGGGAGCTATATATTTGTTATTATATTTATTTGTATATGGGCCTATCTATTCTGCCAGACCTGTGCTGTCCAATACAGTAGATGTTATCACATGTGGACATTTAAATTAAATTAATTCAGTTTTTCAGCTGTCGTAGCCATATTTCATGTGGCTAGTGGCTACCACATTGGATCATGCAGATATAGAATATTTACATCATTGTAGAAAGTTCTATTGGCCAGAGCTGTGGCAGACTGAGCTCCTTGAAAGAGATTCCCTCTCACTGATCTTTGGGGTAGAAAGTATAGCCTGGTGAAAATAATTAAGATTCACTCATTCTCATGAGCATTTGTGAACATTTTGTGAAACCTTGACTACTTGTCACATATTAGTCCTTGAATCTGTCTGCAATGATCCCTGCTTCCCTGGAGAATATCTCAAATTGTATACACTGTCTTTTCTAGGATAACTTTTTTATTTTTTATTTTTTATTGTGGGTAAAAATCAAATTTTTCACAATACATACCAATATTTATAAAATGATATATAAATATATATGCATATATGTGCATTTGCTCACATAAATGTTATATATATATATATATATATATATATATATATATATATTTTAAAGGTGCTTAGATTACCTAGATATTACACAGAAATTAGGGGGATTCCCATGTTCCCCACCTCCCACACCTCCCACAACATCCCACACAAACATCCTTCATCAGTGTGGCACATCATCCGCAATGGATATACTTTTTTAAAAAATTTATTTATTTCTCTCTGCTCCTCCCCCCCCCCACCCCACCCTTGTTGTTTGCACTTGCTGTCTGCTCTCTGTGGCTGTATGTTGTGTGCTCATCTTCTTTTTCTTGGAGGCATCAGGAACCGAAACCAAGACCTCCCATGTGGTAGGCAGGTGCCCAACTGCTTGAGCCACATCCGCCTCCCCTTAGGATAGTTTTTACTGTAACTAATGTAGCTCTTAAAATTTCTATTAGTTGTTTTTTTTTGTTTTTTTTTTTAATGGAAAGCTGTGTGGAGATAGAAAACTGAGTTCTCTTAAGGATTAAATAGTTGGCAAAAATCAAAACATCCTTCCATTGATTCACTAGATGATTTGGGGCAATTTTTCATCTTTCAGTGAGTTCGTTTCCCCCTCTATAAAATGGGAACATAAATACTCTCCCTTTTAAAACAATGAGAGAAATTACATGTACAAAATAATTTTGATGGGAGGAATATTTCAAATATAGGTCCGATCATTATCATCTATAATTTATTAAATTAGTAACCTACAACCAAAGAAGTTAACCAGTTCAGTGTTCCTGCTTCCAAGTAAGATATCTGAAAATTTAAGTGAGTGGAAATACATTTTTAAGATTAAGTAGTGGTGCCGCTTACTGGAGTCGCCCCAGTCCCCTGCACGTTCCCCTCTAATAACTGTCCACCATCTCCTCATTGTGTCCGCTAACTCAAAAATGAGAGAGGGAGCAACAGCTCCCTGAAAGTGTAAGCAAAATTTGGTAAGGATTTGCATATATGCAATTTTCTGAGGAGAAGGTCCATGTTTTTAACCAGATTCTCCAAGGAAAGTCTAAGAACTACTGATGGCTGTCTCTTCAGCACTGACAACCCAGAGCACTCAGCATGAGGGATTTGCCACCTGAATTTATTTTAACCTCTAGAGCCCACCAGGCCAAGAGCCCAGGGGCAGGAGCTCAGTCAGAACCAGTACTGTGTTGACCCAATTGGTAAATTTTCAGAATTTTTGAAAGGCAATACTTTTACGGCAATTATTTAAAAATTAAATTATATAAACTTACAATTAAATGCATTGCATTTTAAACAAGATAACAAATACTTGTAACATCCATCCTAATTATTATTATTTTTTTATTATGGGTAAAAATAAAAATTCTCACAATACATACAAACATTTGCAAAATGATATATAAATATATATGCATATATGTGTATTTGCTTACAAAAATGTTGTTTATATATATATATATACATATATTTTAAGAGGTGCTTAGATTACCCAAATTCTTTGGGAGTTGGAGGTTGTCCTGAGTACTGTTGTGGCAATGGATGTAGGCCATTTTAAATCAGCACACACCACTCAGAACTGAGTGGGAGAGAGTGTGGTCTACAGTGTGAACTGTGGTCTATGGTTGGTGGCAAGGCTCCAGGATGTGTAAGTTCATTGAGGGTGGTGGGCCACATCCTAATTATTTTTGTTACATTTTGCTCTTATTTATATATGTGATTGAGGTAATTTAGATCTATTGACTCTGAATGATAGAAATACTTGCTATATAAGGGAGTATTAGTGTGTATCTCTTCCCAACTCTACGTTAAGTGACATCAAGTTGGTAGCTTGAACCCCATCACAGTGGAAGTATTTACACCATAGAAATCAGCAATGCTACAAATCTGGGATTTTGTCTCTCTAGCCCCCAAACAAGACAGTTAACAAATATTTACAAGCATGCTGCTCATTCAAACTCCCTTTATTGTCCACTTTTGTGCCACATAAGTTTTTATGACTTTGAATTTCATATAAGAGAGTTGGAATAGATTACAGAGAGGATCCTTGACAAGGTTATATAGGGCCTTTTCTTGGAGAAGAGTCTGCAGAAGATTTAGCATAACCGTGCTTCAAGTCTAGATCTGACCTTTATGAATATAAAGGAGTTGTCAGCCCTGCAATTACAAATTTTTCAGGAAACAAGATGCCACCATCTTTCTTATGATGTTTCATGACCAACCGTTCTCCTAAGATCGATCAGAATAAAAAGTTCATAACCTTCTCAAGACTTTCTTTTCTGGATCTCAGAATTTGCATGATTGTGTAGCAATTTATGAGAACAATGAATCACATTTTACATTTGAAATACAACTCTTTACTCTTGGGTGAACTTTCTGAAAAATTTCAATACTATGAGTAACCTGTAAAGAGATTGCTTCTTTTTTAATTTTTTAATTTTAATTTTTTTAAAAGATACTTAGATTACATAAATGTTACACAAAAAATATAGGGATTCCCATACGCCCCATCTCCCACACCTCCCACAATAAACATCCTTCATTAGTGTGGCACATTCATTGCAACTGATAAACACTTGTTTGATTATGTTAAACTGACATATTTCTCTGGTTTTTTTCCAAATAAATCATACATGCTTACTTTGTTGTTGGCTTTTTTTCCCATTATTCAAAAGCAATAAGGGGGATATATAATAACTCAAACCCTGGATTTTATTTGGGCAGGATCTAGGAAAAGCCCTTCTTTATTCTTAATTTTTCCTTAATTCTTTTCTTAGGGATTTTCCATGTGAGCATGGCCACGGTTTGTGAAACTTATCCTGGTCACCTAACATAGCTGTTTCTGAATCTTTCCTGTAATTTCATTAACCTGTTTTGTCCTACAACTCTGGGTCACAATTTGAGCAAATTACTAAACTCATAAAAAAATATTGCTGATTTTTACCCCATAAGAAATATAATTTTTAAAAAAATTTCCTTTATTTTTATGGTACTACAGCCCTCCCGCCAATAAAGAACAGATGAGTAAATTTTTCTGAGATGCAATTATTTTATCGTCCATATTTCTTTTCTAGTGTTGAAAGAATGAACTAATGACAGCTAGCCTAGCTCCTCTGGCCATGCGTAAATGTCCTACAGGTATCCGACTCGCATGTATTTTGGGGCCGTTTCCATGTTTAAACCTTTTGCATTGTGCAATACAAAAAAAGTAATTTCAGAACAATGTGAAAGACAATTGTTAGATGATAGATTGACCCAAGTGATATTGTCTTCGTCATTATCAAATGTTACATTTTAAAATAAAATTACTTTTGCCACACAATCAATTGCCAATGCATGAATTAGTTTTCCCTATTTAGATAATCTAACCTACCTCTTTTTGTGGTTTAGATGCCAGTACTGACTACCTTTGTTGTCACAGGCAAAGTGACTGGAAGCATCAGTGATGAGCAAGTAATTTGTTACAGACTAATGATGACTTTTGACTTTTGATGAGATTTAAAATCAGCTCATTTCCGATTAAGCACCACAACTCAGTTTATTATTCCTTTACTTATCTCTTTTTTTCTCAGAAATTTAATAATAAGAAGTACATGACAGATGTTTAGAATGTCTTTTTAAGTGCTATTAGCCTTGGAAAGACAAATGGGAGAGGTTGGGAGAACAGAAGGATAGATTTGCACCTGATATATTCAAAGGCAGGACTGAATGGCTCTCCAGTGAGAAACCGTATCAACATATGGTTTATATAAAAGCTAAGATAGAAATGACCAAGTATCCTTTGTGTTTATTTCTTTTTATACTGTTAAAGGATAGGAAGGTTGCCTGTCAAGACCTCTCAAAAAAGGGAGAACTCCGCCCTCAGGATGTATCTTGTGTTTCCTACAAGCCAAGAGTATTTGGCTTTAGGGGAGAAACACACAAATTTGGAGCTGTGCTGAAAACAAAGCTCTGTAATTGCTTCTGGTTACACTAAGCATAAGGAAGGCTATCAAGGGAGCAGGTACATGAGGCGATACCATGGGCTTCCCACTGCATCGCTCTCTCCTGTTTCCTCAGCGACTTGGCTTCTCACTGATCAGCCATTTTATAACTAATTAAAATACTGAAAGAAATCATTATTCTTTAATTAAATAATGGATTATTGAAGGAAAACCATTCAATACATGATGGAAAATGCTGTTAAACTAAGAGGTACCTTCCTGTTGGATCTATAATACATGATGAACCCTTTACGACCCTAGAGTCAGTGACATAGTTCTTGTGTCTCTAAAGAGAGAAAGATTTTGGTGGAACTACACAGGCATAGAGAAATAGGTCAGATGCTGCCTCTCTCTCATCACCTGCGTGCACCCTTTATGATCCCTCCGCAGGGGTCAGAGGTTCTAGATGTTGTTGATCATGTGAGCCATAAGGTGTTTGGAGATGTTTGCTATTTGTTTGCTCAGAAAGGGAAAGAAGAGAGTAACCATCCCTGAGATAGTCTATTCATATCTCTACACCTGTTTCAGGCTATAATTTCTGATGAGAGTCCAAGGGGAAAAGAGGTAAGTTTTTCTTCCATGAAAGGCTTTGAAAAGCAATGAGACACTAATCACAAAAATTGTCCATGAGAACACACACACACGCCTTTAATATTTACTTCCTACCAGGCATTCATAAATGATTGTTCCATACAACCCATTCAGTGTCAAACATACTCCAATATGTGTTTGTGCCATCCAAAGCTCTACAAACTCTATTTGGCTCTGCCTTAATTCTTTTGTTATATATATACATTTTATTTACATACATTTTACTTAAATATATGTATAGAAACTTTCCTTCTCTCCTTCCTTCCCTTCCTTTTTCTCCATACTCTAAAATAATTTGAAAATATCCTTGAACTATGACCAAATTATCAGAGAAATCGAGTGTGGATAATTAAATTAAAATATAACTCTAATGGAATTTGTAAAGCAGACCTTTGGAGATGCAGCCAATATAGTGATTAGGAGTAGGGTTTGGTGTCAGACACCCATGAATTAATATTTGGCTCAGTTACATACTACTCTTTGGGAATGTCACTGAATCTCATTGGCCCTCAGTTTCCTCACACATAAAATGGGGCCAATCACTCACTGTATTGTTTAAATTTTAAACAATTTGATATAAAGTGTTTAGATGTGTTTGGTTCATTTTAATTATTAGAAAGTTGGTCTGTTGGTTTTACGGTGTCTGTGAAACTCCGGGAAAAATATATGGACACTTTTCTGTGTCTGTCCCAAAGTACATTTTATATGGAGCTTTCATCAGATTCTCAAAGGAGCTTGGCCCTCTGTATTTTCATGAATCAGCTATCATTGGAATACAATACACGTTCAAGTGGGATATTGCTATCTGTTCATTTTTCTTAATAAATGAATCCATCAGAAACCTGGCTTGGATAGTGTTTTTGAAGGTAGCTAGGAATTATTTATTCGGTTTGTCATAGAATGTCTGTGCAAGCCACTTTTGGGGGGGTAGCAGAATAGTTTCTTGCTTTTCTGAAAGATTTCAAATATTCCACAGAGCATAGACAATTTTATAGCAGACTTCCATGTCCTCTCCACCCAACACCAGCACCTCCTTATTTAGCCATTTTTAAGGTGAAATAGTGTGGATTCCAGAAGTGCTTCTATAGTCTGGCTTCTCAAAGTTGTTCCTCGAGGTCTACTTGTTTTTCTGTCCATTCAGTGTAATTTCCTGTCCAATTGCCAGATGCCTAAGTTTGCATGGTGTGATTGCTCCTCCTTATTTCAAATTAGGGGAAAAGACTTTTAGGGTACTTTCTATTTTACAGAATGTCCACTAACACACCATTGAAGCACTTTTTAAAATTTAATTAAGGATTACACTTCCATTGACCCTGGGTTTTATTTTTGTTTGTTTTTGTTTTAAAATGATCCATTCCTCCCTTCCCAAATTTTAACTTTATATTATAAGCAAGTGACTAAGTTGTCTCCAAGTTTTACTATATGGATTCCACCTCTGTTAAACTTATAATTATGAATGACAAAGGCTATGTTTAAAACCTGTCTACTTATAAAGAATCTTCACTTACTTTGTATTATAACCGAGAAACTGCTTGCTATTGGGTTATTTTTGCACCCAAACAAACCACTATTTGAATATGGTAGATACTACTATGTACATAATATGTCAAACTTTCACTTCACTTACTATTTCTCTTTAGTCTACTCTCATTAACAAAGCCCAGTATATCTTGTGTCAGAATTTGAAAAAGGATCAATGGAATCCCCATGGCATCTTCCATAGCAGTAGCATTGTATAAGGAACAGTCAGATGGACTGGATGAGAAAAATGACAAAATCATGGAAGGGCACTCAGGCAGTCTTGTCTCTGTGATGGTTATTTTGACATTTTCTGAGCCTACATAAATGTCTTCAGTTGTTATGTAAAATACCAGTAGTAGCATTTTTATGTCATTCTTTCTTTGTGTTTCTATGTGAACATTCAAATACTTTTGCTGATACAAAAAGCACAGTTAATCTAAGTACTGGGTCTCTAGAGAAGCAAGTAAGAGCTTATTTCCTCAGCCTGCAAAAGTGAGGCTCATAAATGATATGAACCAGATTTAAAGTTTCCAGTCAGGTGACTTCAATATAGATTGAATAATTAGAGTATTTATTCTTAGGCATGACAATGCTTATCTCAAATCCATCCCTGTCTTCTGTATTGATGCTAAGTATTAGGCAAGAGTGTACATTCATAACCAGTTAAAATGAAATCTAAGATTTTTTTAAGTGATGGTAAAAATGAAAGTACTAGCAAAAGATAAATGTTGGAGACAAACTTATGATAAAAAATATTTCACAGGAAAGCATAAACTTGGAGTTAAAAAACACATATCTACATCAAACATAGAGATGCAGAAGTCAAGAATGCTGCATGAATGCTAAACTGTATAGGATGTTGATCATAGTTTGATAAAATGAAGCAATACATGTTACATTGTTAGTTTTGACTTATGTAGAGGTTGATCATTAATATAGTCCAGACAGGTCGGGAAGCAGAGACAGATGACAAAGCATCATGTAAGCACAGCTGTTTGAATTAGTTTCATTATTACTTATGAGTTGCTCTGACCTTATCAGTTCTGGTGAGTAGAACACTTAAGTCTTGAGTTCTGTCAATAAATATTTGGCAAATGATCCAGTTCCAACAGGGCATGACAAGGTCATGATGTTTTGCAGCATCCCCTTACAAATGATACTGACCATGAAGGCCAAAGAGGTTGCTTTATTCTGTGACGTACTATCGGAAATGGTGTATTCAATTGAAACTTAGTAATCATTATAGGCTGATTAGTAGAAGATGACGGGTCTGTTAGAATGGCAAGAAGATTAAAATAAACAAACAACTAGCAGAAGTGAAGCATTTTATTAAGTTGTTTGCATGTACTCTAGGCTTTGCAAATTGAACAAAATTAGTTGCATCTGGCATTATGGCTCTACAACACATAGGCTTTATTGGAAAGCACTGGGGTTGAATTATGTTGGCTATGATAATTTAGGGAGATGTGGTTACTTGTATAAAAATCCAAGTTGACAATGATAAATTTTATAATAAATTTAAAGTAGGTTTGGATATGGATATCAGCCAATTAAATGAGCAATCAAACCCCAAGTATAATTAGATTTTCCCTTGAACAGCCAGCACCATGGACAGCACCGTGCCCCCAGAAGACAACTTAAGGGGAAAAAACCATCAAAATATATTGTCTGGAACTAAATAAGAGCTGAGGTTGCAACTGTGTTTATAAAAGAGAGGAACCTAATTTGGAATAAAAATTATTAAGTTTTAAGTAAAATATCCTGAGAATCAGAGACAACTTAGAAGTTTAAGAATAGAAATTAAACACTCCGTTTTATACACACGCACACACACACACACACACACACACAGAGAGAGAGTGCAATAATTTTTTGTTCCTAGTATGACAAAAATTCTGTCCAAAGGTAGCAAACTCAAATTCCTACAGTGTACAGAAATTTAATATGGGTTTTATCATGAAGTACGGAGTGTTACATGACAGAGAATGTTGGGGACTATGGCTAGCCGAGGAACTCATGCCTTGTTTAAAGGCATTTACATTCAATTTTCATATTTTAAAACGTTCTTTTGGCCAATTCAAATGCTGGTGATTTTGATCAGCAGACCTCTAGATCTGAGAACTCAGACAGAGGCAATTAATAATTACTTGAACCAAATTCACCTAAAGACCACAGCTAACATCATACAAAATTGTGAAGGACTGAAAACTTTCCCTCTAAGATCAGGATCAAGACAACGATGCCCACTGTCACCACTGTTGTACTGGAAGTTCTAGTCTGAGCAATTAGGAAAGAAGAAGAAATAAAAGGCATGAAGATTGGAAAGGAAGAAGTAAAATTTTACCTACATGTAGGGGTAATGATCCTATATATAGAAAATTCAGAAAAATCTACAGCAAAGCTTTTAGAGTTAAGCAAATTTAGTGATGTGGCAGGCTACCAGACCAACATGTGAAAAATCAGTAGTGTTTCTATATACTAGTAATGAATAATTTGAAAAGGAAGTCAAGAAAAAAAAATTAGCCATTTAAAATGGATACTAAAAGAACTCTATAACTAGGAATAAATTTAATCAAAGATGTAAAGGACTTATACATGGAAAATTTTAAAACATGGATAATATTCCCAATATTATCAGGATAATATTTGGAATGTATAATGATTTTGGCAGTAGATGAGATTGTGGTTAATAATATAAATACAGGAATATTCTTCTACAGGGTGTTAAGAATGTGACACATGAGAAAAATATAACTAATAATTTATGGACTATAGTTACAACATTGCAATGTTTTTGAGCAAAAGCAAAGTTGGTACTACATTAATTCTAAAGGTAAAAAGAATAAGGGGTTTGGTTTTGTGAGATGCAAATACAATGAAATATTTATTTTTCTTTTCATTTTTTTTTCCATTAATAAGGATTCCTTGACTATGTCATTTAACCAATCTATGTTCATGTATGTATCTTTCTGAGCACTAGAGGAACAACTGAGTTACCAGTTAGAATGAAATGAGATAAAAGTGCCTGAAAAAGAACATTTTAGGAGTAAAGTTTCCATAACTTATTGAGCTACCTCTTCTGTTCTTTTATTTTCGTGAATTTGAAATAAAATTGCTAATTAAGTAAGTAAATAAATAAATGTAAATCCTACCCAAAGTGATTTACAGATTCAGTGCAATCCCAATAAAAATTCCAACAGCCCTCTTTGCAGAAATGGAAAGGCCTGTCACCGTATTTTTATGGAAAGTAAAGGGCCCCAAATAGCCAAAAGCATTTTGAAAAAGGACAAATTTGGAGGACTAATACTTCTCAATTTTAAAACTTATTAAAAAGGTACAGTAATAAAAACAGCATGATAGACAAAGATAGATATATAGACCAGTGGAACTCAATTGAGAGTTTGGAAATAAACCCTCACATCTATGGCCAATTGATTGTTTTTTTAAATAGATTTATTTCCCTTCCCTCATTGTTTTGCACTCACTGTCTGCTCACTGAGTCTGTTCATTGTGTGTAGTCTTCTTTTTAGGAGGCACCGGGAACGGAACCTGAGACCTCCCATGTTGGGAGGGAGGCGCCCTATGGCTAGAACCATCTCCGCTCCTGCTTGTTGTGTCTCCCATTGTATTTCCTCATGGTTATTCTTCATTACGTCAGCTCATTGTGTCATCTTGTTGCACCAGTTCACTATGCCAGCCCGGCACATTAGCTCACTGTGTTGCTTGACTTCTTTAGGAGGCACAGGGAACTGAACCTGGTACCTCCCATATGGTAAGCGGGCACCCAGTGGCTTGAGCCACATCCACTAATTGATTTTTGACAAGGATACCAATTCCACTCAATTAGGAAAGAATAGTCTCTTCAACGAATGGTGCTGGGTATCCATATGCAAAAGTATGAAGGTGGACTCCTACTTCACACTATATAAGGAAAAAGAACTCTAAATGGATCAAAGACCTAAATATAAGAACCCAAAATATAAAACTCTTAGAAGAAAACATAGGGAAACATCTTTAGGGCCTCATATTAGGCAATGGTGTCTAAGATTTAATACCCAAAGCACAAGCAACAAAAGATAAAATAAATGAATGGGACCTCATCAAAATATAAAACTTTAGTGTATCAAAAGGCTTCATCATGAAACTAAAAAGACAACCTACAAAACGAGAGAAAATATTTGGAAACCACATATCTGATAAAGTTTCCACATATCTGATATATTCTGCTTTATTCTTATAAACCAGCATATATATAAAGAAATGCTTCAACTCAACAACCAAAAGACAAACAATACAATTTAAAAATGGGCAAAAGACTTGAATAGACATTTCTCCAAAGATATATAAATGGCCATAAAGCACATGAAAAGATACTCAACACCATTAGCCATTAGGGAAATGCAAATCAAAACCATAATGAGGGAAGTGGATGTGGTCAACAGTTGGGTGCCCGCCTACCAAATGGGAGGTCCCAGGTTCGGGTCCTGGTGCCTCCGGAAAGAAAGACAAGCAGATGCCACCCCCGACGCAACAAGCCGATGCCACAAACCAGCAGATGCCGCAGCCTGCAGTGAGTGGATGTGTTTCAGGTTGTTGGGCACTCACCTCTCACATGGGAGGTCCTAGGTTCGGTTCCTGGTGCCTCCTGGAGAAGGCGAGCAAACAATCAGCAGATGAATGAGAGAACCATCTGGGGAAAGAGGGGATAAATAAAGAAAAATAAAGTAAATAAATAAATCTTAAAAAAAAAAAAACCATAACGAGATATCAGTTCACACCCACTAGAATGGCTACTAATAAAAAAAAGAAAAAAGAAGCTAACAGGATATTATTTAAGAGGATATGGAGAAATAGGGACACTTGTTCATGTTCATTATTATGGGAATATAAAATCATACAAATACTGTGGAAAACAGTTTGATGGTTCCTCAGAAAGCTAACGATAGAATTACAATATGACCTGGCAATAGCATTTATAGGTGTATACCAAAGAATTGAAAACTTAGTCTTGAACAGATATTTGTACACCAATGTACATTACTGCAGCATTATTCAGAATTGCCAAAAGATGGAAGCAACCCACGTGTCCATTAACTAATGAAGAGATAAACAAACTGTGCTGTATATATATAAACCAGCCACAAAAAGGATTGCAACAGCATAGATGAAGCTTGAAGACATCATGTTGAAATGTTGAATGAAATAAGCCAGACACAAAAGTACAAATACTATATGATTTCACTGATATGAAATAATTAGAATAAGCAAATTCATAGAGTAAACTAGAATACGGGTTACCAAGTGCTGAGGTAGTGGCTGGAAAGGGGAAGTTACTTCTTACTGGTACAAAATTTCTCTTTGTGGTGAAGGAAAAGTTTTGGTCATGGATGGTGGTGATGGTAGCACAATTTTGTGAATGTAATTTAAACCACTGAATTATATATTTGAATGGGGTTTAAAAGGTGAATTTTTAGGTTGTATATATATTACTAGAATACAATTTTTTAAGAGCATAGGACATTACAGCACAAGCAGTGAACCCTAATGTAAACTATGGACTATAATTAATAGTGAAATTATAATAATATTTTCATCAATTGTAACCAAGGTACCACACTAATGCAAAAGTGTTAATAAAAGAAAAATTGTACGGGGGTGGTATATGGGGGCACTGTATTTTTGTATGATATTTCTGTAAACTTAAAATGTCTCTAAAAATAAATAGATAAAATGGAAATTCACTTAAAGATGTATTACATAAGGATGAAAGAGATTTTACTCTTCCACATTTAAGATATGAGGTAACACCAAAATTTCTGCATAGTATTACTAAAGAATACATCTGAATCACATTTGTAGAAATATTTTTAGGTTTATCACCTAAAAATAAGGCTTTAATAAAGAAATATTACATTTCCAGCAATGTGTTTTAAACTCTTGGTTATAATTGCTCTTCTAATGCATTTTTTTTTCCCCTCTCTGGTTGCATCTTCCTCATTTTGGTCCGTTGCTTTGCCGCCCTCTCTGTGCGGTGCAGGGGCCTGCAACCCTCCGTACAGGTCTGGGAAGCCTTTTTTTTTTTTTTTTTTTTAATTGCAAGGTTATTTTATTTTTTAAAAGATTGCTTTTAGGAGTGGCAGAAAGTTCTTTTTTCTCTTTTCAACAGGAGGTCCCGGGATTGAACCCGGGTCCTCCATATGGTAAACAGGAGCTCAATTGCTTGAGCCATAACCGCTTCCTCTAACGCATTTCCTGCAATTGAGTTAGATCATACTTTCATGTTTATTGATAGTTGGCACTTAGCTTCCCTTAGTTATTTTGCTGACTCTTGGAACACTATTACCAATGATCATTAGTATCTATTCTGCAAACTACACTTTTGTCGATATCTCAGTAATTTCTACTTAATTTGCTTCCAAGGATGTGGTTGGAAACTCAAACCTTTAACCATTTCACTGCTACAGGATATATTTCTGTCTGGTAGAATTTCCCTATTCTCAAAAGGAAATATGCTATTTGGAGAGAAAAATTAGACATCTTTCCTATTCTACCTACCGGATACTTAAAATACAAAACTTCATTTGTAAGTGAAATTTCAGGATTTCAAATATATCCATATTAATTAAATTAGTAATAAACTTGTACTTAAGCATAAAATATTTTAAATTATTTAAATTTTTTCTAAATTAGCCAATTTTCCACATTTTGGAATATGTTATTATTATTGAATAAATATTTATAAATAAATGGGTGGATGGATGGATAAATATATTATACTTACAGTTATTACTGATAAAAAATTGTAAAGCATAAATACAGGAGAAATTTCTTAAGAAATTCTCTATTAGTTTTACTGAAGAAATGGTATTAATTCTGACATAGGTATACATAGGTCTACAGTGAAAACAATACTAAATAGCACTTGTGATGCTTCAGTGAACAGGTTACAAATGAGTCTCTACTTGCATAAACAATGCCGTGAGTATAATAATCAGAATATAGTCTAATTACTCATGGCCCATATCCCTAACCTCCAAATTTCTACTTATATAAAAGATGACATATTAGTAAACCTGGGAAGAACATATCGTAACACTTAGGTTTAGATAATAGGAGTATAATACTATAATCCTCTTCATTAATAATCCCCTTGCCACTTTGTGGATTCCTATGTCCTAACAATATTTGTGGGTACTCAGGGCATTATCCTTATCTGAAATGGTCATATTTTTGAGCCCATATACCTGAGCATGCAATATCCTTCTTATTTATTTAGAATTCAGCCTGAAAAAATAAAAGAAGCTCAAAGATATTCTAAATTATATTTATGATTTATTTAAAAATATTTACTATGATGCTTGATATCAATTGTCTCAAATAAAAGATGGATATGATGTAATAAATATCAGGGATGTTCCTCAAAGTCCAGAATCCCTGGTCACCACATTAAATTGCCTCTAGCATACCCTTGGGATTGCATATGTTTATGATACCATTCATAAGACATCAAAACAGTGTATCTATTATGTTGATTTTGTGTTTAGGGAAGAGATACTGGTGGTTCCAGATTTAGTTTGAAAGCAAAGAAAACAAAGTATAGATAAGAAATCTTAAAATGCTCTGGACTCAAGTTTGGCAATTAGGTGTGACTTCTTTTTGTTACTATATATGAGAGATTTTTACCTATGAACATTTCTTTATCTGTACAGATCATGGATGGTACAGTCCGTTCTTAGAATATATTAGTAACATGATAAAGTCAAAATTTCTGGCATTAATGGTTTTGTTTTTTTTTAATTCCCAGTTGGATAATTTACTGATGCTCTGGACCAAGTGCCCAGCATAAAAAGTAATAACATCCCAATATGCTTTACCTATAGGTTAACTCAGGTGAACACATCTGTCCTTTTGACAATGGCATTGCCACTGGTCCGATCATGTCTAGAACTTTATTGTTGAACCCCTAGAATTACTTTTCTAGGTGGACCCAATGAAGCAGCAGGAGTGACTCTGGGAATTACATGTGACTGATCTTTTTAAAAGCAAGTCCATCAAATATTACTGCCTTAAATTCAATCAGAATTGATTAGACCCTCTCCTGTGATCTTGCCTCATACTGATTGTTTAGTTTAATGTTGCAATTAATCTTCACAAAAATCTAATTCATTCCCAAGCTTCTTTCATGCCATGATCTGTTTGTGTAAATCTTCTGAAACAAAATACCCTGTCTAATTTGATCTGTTGTCCTGATTGAAAATAGTAAGTTGATATTGCTTTGTTTCTACAGAGATATAATTAAGATGCCAATGCTTTTCTAATTAATCTAATCTAAAATTGCTTTGGCTATTAGCTATCCTAATAGAATATAATGCATTGTTTTTCTTTCTTATCTCTGTCATTAGTCAAAAGAATTAATTTTGCCAAGTTTGAAACACACCCTATGCTTATTTGCATATTCAGATTTCTATCTAAGCCAGGCTTCTTACTCAAATAGTATCCATCATTTGTAAATGATCTTCTATTTACCCATTTTAACAATGCTTAAAATATAATACATTGTTTTATTTACAAAAAAATAATGATATAAATATTTATAATATATTTTCTATTATTTTCTAGACAAGCAAATTACATGCTCTTTGCCTTGTGTGTCTATTTTAAGGAGGAAACAAAAGGCAAAATAAACATTTAAAGAAGAGAAAATTCATAAAATGGCCATTCAATGTGAATAATATCATCATAGTTCAGTATTAGCTTTCATATATGTATGTAAAGAATACTAATATTTTATCAAAATTATTTTAGGGTATAAAACTAAACAGAAAAAGAAGGTAAACATTAATTCTTTTTTTATAATATCTTTTGTAAATATTACATACAGTTTGCCATAAAATTAGCAATGAAATACTAATTGTAAATTTCACTAGAAACAAATATAAGATATAGTGTCTAAGGAGAGAAAGATATATTCATAGACAGACACATACCTAGAAATCTTAAACTTCAGGTTGGCTTTTATATTAATAAGAAATAGTAATAAGGAATGCTTTAGAAAATCATTAATAATTTTCTCTCAATTTCTTTGTTACATCAATGTATAATCTGCATTTCCTGTCTTATGCTATCTGGCAAATATTGATTTTAGAAATGGACTGCACAGAGATTAGAATTAAAAGTGTTTTTTGAATGGATAATCCAGGTTTTATTTGTTAATGAAATAATTTAGTAATGAAACTAAAAAGTGAAACTCTACTAAACAGCATAAGAATACAACTTTACCATATTCAAAGAAAATTCACCTCTAAATCACTTAGGGTTATGTTCTAATCTGATACTAAATAATAATACTTACATTAAAATAAATTTAATTAAATACCATAGTAATAATAATTCACAGTGCATATTAAATATGCTGATTAAACTACTCTTTTTAAAATATCCTTAAAGTCATTTTAAAAATACTCTGACATAAGGTATGGAAATAACAATTTATTTGATATGTCAATTGTTGGTTGTAAACTATTGATGATGATAGAAATCAGAATAGAGCTTAACTCTGGGACAGGTTCTAAGTAAAACAGGACACAATGAAAGCTTGGAGGGATGGGAACATGTCATCTCTTGATATTGATAAAGGTGATATATAAGATTTGTACATTTTATAAAATGTAAATTATACCTTAATAAATAGAAGACAGTAATATTATTACATTAAAAATTAGAGTGTTTTAATGAGCTTGATTACACTAAAACCTAAAAATCACAAAGACTTTACAATCTGGGTCTCACTCCATTTTAGCCCAACTTTCCTTGCTTTCTACAAAACTCACATCCATAGCTTTCTTATACTACCCCAAATAGAGGGGTTCCTGAGGGCTCTGGAGACACCCAGTTCCTATGGCCAAGACAGATATCTCCAGTTTGGTGCCTTGCCAGTGGGCCCTATTTTGGAGTTTGTGATTCTGAGAGTGACAGAGTTAGACTCAATTATGTCTTCCCTACACATGACTTATTGTCCCTTCTATTTAAACCTATACTTGGTGCTGGAATTTGTAGGTATACATCCAAGAGATTTGAGTCTTTGGGCTGCCAATGTGCCAGCTGGGCCCAGAACCTCAGCGGAGTTGCAACACCTACTCTACAGCTCAATGGACTCACCCAGGACACCTGGCAGGGAGATGATGATGGACAACGGCCATCCCAGGTAATGGAGAGAGTCTGCAGCTGCAGGCAGGATAGTTCCATCCACCTTATCCATGGGATATAAGCCCCCTCTCAGTTGGAGGTGGAGTGGACATCACCATCCCAGACTCCTCAGGACTGGGAGAAGAGCTATGGACTAGAGTGGACTTACTGGTATTCTACTATAGACATATTGTGATTCCAGCAATGGAAGAAATTACAACATTGATGTGGAGCCAGTGGCCACTGAAGGCTCTGGGGACAAAGAGAGGGAAAAACAGTTGTAATACAGGGGCTTTTTCATGACTAGTGAATCATCCTGAATGACACTGCAATGACAGATATAGGCCATTATATATCATCACATAACATGCAGAACTGTGTGGGAGAGAGTGTGGTCTACAATGTGAACTATGGTCCATGCTTAGTGGCAAAACCCCAGGATGTGTATATCCATTGCAGGTGATGTGCCATGCTAATGAAAGATGTTTATGTGGGAGGCTGTGGGAGGTGTGGGGAGTGGGGCATATGGGAATCCCTATATTTTTGTGTGTAACATTTACGTAATCTAAGTAGCTTTTAAAAAATAAAAAAATAAAAATTATTATTAAAAAAAAAATTGTTTTGGACACATGTTAAACTTTCATTCAAAACCCCCAAACTCTGTTAATACCGTAGAGGATAAAAGAAACAGTTTGCAAATCAGAAGTTATTGTGAGTAGTGTCTACCTCTAGAACTGATTTGCTGCATTTGAAGAATAGTAAGAGTTTTAATGACCACAGCCGTAAAAAGCAGTCAGAGGTAAACATTTATACATGCCAAGGTTGTGCCAAGCACCATTTGTGGACTGTTTCACTGTTGCTCCTAACAGTAATGAAGACAGCATTATTATTTCACCTTAGTATCTTGTGGAGCTGCACCTCAGACCCAGGCACACCGCCTTCTGAGGGACTGTCCTTCACCAATATTTGAATAGCACTGGCTATTCTGAGTGTAATGATCACATGACCAAATCAGCTGACCAGTTGTGAGTCAATCTATCCTTTGGGCCATTGTAATGAATGAGAGGAATCGCTTCTTGTTAGCAGGTCAACCATTGCAATTTCTTAAGCATTTATTTAAAGCTAAGCAATTCTTTGAGAAATATGGATATCTGTTTATGTTCTGCAGCTGTACAATGGGCAACAAGGACAATGTTTCTGTACTTCTAAATAAAGTAGATTGACATTATAGAATATAAACTTGGATTTGAGTTTGGAATCACCAAAGAAGATAATATTAATAAAAAGAATGGCCGAGGAGCTGTGTAAGCATATGAAGTTAAAAAGAGGGAACACTTGGAAGATCAAAGTGAGTGTTACCCAGAAAACTACCTTATGGTGAAATCTGTATGAAGCAGTATTATAGAAGATTTGGGTTCTCTATTTAATTAAATTCCCTAGGGAATTGAGCAAAATATTACATACATCTTATTTTACATGCTTGTTTCCAAAGAATTAAAATTCAAACACAACTAATACTCTACTAAGGGAAGGAAAATTCAAATGTAAAATTATCTTCCTTTCAATTCCTTTAGACATTTGATAAATGAGAGAAGAAATGTCAACAATTATGCTCAGATTCTAAATTATCACTAGATGTTTTCCTCTATAATTTTCCTGTTTTTACAAATAGTAGGAGCCAAAATTTATGTATAGGAAACCCCAAATATGGAAGGAACTAGAATCTTTCTAATCAGGTGAGCTTCCTCAACCTTGGAACAGAGTTTTAGAAGGAACTTAAACTTCATTCCTTTAACTGAATTAAGTAACATTCAGCTGATATGAATGTGATTAGTCTTAGGCTGTCTAAAATATAAGTGTAATTTCATATTTTATCTAATCCAACTGTATTGACATATTTTTTCTGAGGTATATCAATATTAATGTGGTTTTATGTGGTAGTTGGTAGCTTTAGATATCCCTTATATCACAGTGATAGTGTGTGTGTGTGCATGTGTGTGTATGTAAAAGGGAAAGCTTGAAATATTTTGTAAACTATCTTAAAGCAATCTATTTTTTTCTGTAAGCTAGAGGAGGTTATACTTACTTTTATACCAACATTATATTTACAGTGCTTGTAAGAAACTGATGCTTGCTTTGTAACTGTGCAGAAATAATGGAGATCCCCAGAGACCCTATTATATGACAACCATAATTTAAAATTATTGCTTGTGAAATTATACACTTTATAAACAAATCATAGATGAAGAAAGTTCTGTTACATTCCACAGATGAAGCTATTATTACCAGTAACATATTTCCTAAAAACTTGGTGAATAATTTCCCAAAACATGTGGAATTAATTGAGGACTCATAGAGTCATAATTATCATTGTTTAATTTCAGTCCATGCCTGAATATTGGGAGTTAATCAATTGGACCTAAAAAGTTCACTTTGTTTTAATATTTCCATGAATTTTTAAAGATTTTTATTCTGTTATGATGTATACAATCTAACATTTCCACTTTTAATCTCACTCAGAGATATATTTCAATTCTGTTAATTATGTTCACAATGTTGTGCTATCACCATCACCATTCATTACTAAAGCACTTCCATCGTTCCTAATAGAAATCCTGTGCATTTTGAGCCTTAACTTCCCATTCCCTATCCCCACTGCATCCCCTGGTAAACTTTAACCTAGATTCTGACTCTATGAGTTTGTTCATTCTAAGTATTTCAAATCAGTGAGATCATATAAGATGTGTCCTTATATGTCTGGCTTAATTCACCAACATGATGTCTTCAAGGTTCATCCATGCTGTCACATGTATCAGGACATCATTCCTTTTTACAGCTGAATAATATTCCATTTTTTATACATACATATATATCTCACATTTTATTTATGGACAAGTGAGTTGCTTCCATCTTTTGACAATTTTCACAATGCTGCTATGAACATCAGTGTGCAAATATGTTTGAGTCTGTGCTTTCAGTTCTTTTGGGTATATACCCAGTAATGGGATTGCCAGGTCATATGGTTGTTCTATATTTAGCTTTCTGAGGAACCACCAAAGTGTCTTCCAGAGTAGAATCACAAATTTATATTGCAAATGAGCAATGAAGGAGTGTTCCTATTTCTCTGCATCCTTTCCAACACTTGCTATTTTCCATTTTTTAAATAGCAGTCAATCTAATGGGTGTAAAATGGTATCTCATTATGGTTTTGATTTGATGAACATCTTTCCATATGCTTTCTGGCTGTATCGCCTTTGGAGAGATGTCTGTTCAAGTCTTTTGACCACTTTTTCTTATAAAAAAAGTTTTAATTTATATATTTAGAACACATCTACTTGTAAAATATATCAATTTAAAAACCCAAGGCAAAAGCCCTGTCATTGATTTATTTCAAAAGACATCATTTCAGTACGTTCTTCCTTGAATGGCCTACAATTTCTTCATCTGGTCTCAGAGAACAGCGTAAGTTCCAGGTTTTACTTTACATTTTGAGAATAAAAATCCAGTAGATAGAAATCTTGTTGCAATATGTAGCTGTTTTCATTTAACACAAAAATGGCTCTGACCATTTTTTTTAATTGGGTTGTTTTACTTTTTCTTGTCAAGTTGAAGGATCTCTGTATATTTTAGATACTAACCTTTATTGGATATGTGGTTCCCAAATATTTTCTCCCATTGTGTAGGTTGTCATTTTACTTTTGTGATAAAGCTTTTGAGGGAAAAAAGTTTTTAATATGGATGAGGTTCCTTTTATCTATTTTTTGTTGTTTGTGATTTGAATATAAAGTCTAAGAAACCATTCCCTAACATAAAGACCTGAAGATGCTCTCCTATGTTTTCTTCTAGGAGTTTGATAGTTCTGGCTCTTATATTTAGGTCTTTGATCCATTTTAAATTGATTTTTGTATAAGGTGTAAGGAAGGGGTCCTCCTTTTTTGTTTTACAAATAAAGATACAGTTTTCCCAGCATCATTTCTTGAAGGAATTATTCTTTACCAATTAAGTTGTCCTTTCCCCTTTGTCAAAAATTAGTTGGCCATAAATGTGAGGGTTGATTTCTGTACTCTCAATTCAATTTCATTGGTCTATATGTCTGTCCTTGTGCCAGTATCATGCTTGTTTGGCTTTTCCATGTCTGCAAAGAAATTTGTTGGACTTTTCATTGGGATGGCATTGAATCTATAAATTACTTTGAGTATGATTGACATCTTAACTATATTTGGTCTACCAATCCTTTAACCCAGAATGTTCTTCCATTTATTTAGATCTTCTTTGATTTCTTTCAACACTCTTTTGTAGTTTTCTATGTACAAGTCCTTTACACCCTTGGTTAGATTTATTCATAAATATTTTATTCATTTAATTGCTATTGTAAATGGAATATTTTTCTTGATTTATTTTCTTATTCATTGCTTGTATATATAAACACTACTGAATTTTGGGTGTTGATTATTAGATTTTCTGGATATATGATCATGCCATCTATAAATAGGGAAAGTTTTACTTCTTTCATTTCAACTTGGATGCCTTTTATTTCTTTTTTTCTTGCTTAATTTCCCTGGTAAGAACTTCCAGTACAGTGTTGAATAACAGTGATGACAGTGGGTATCCTTGTTTTGTTCCTGATCTTAGCTTTCAATCTTTCACCATTAAATAGGACGTTAGCTGTGGGCTTTTTATATAGGCCCTTTATCATGTTATGGAAGTTTCCTTCCATTCTTAGTGTTCTACATGTTCACAGCAGTGCTGGATTTTATCAAATACCTTTTCTGCATCAATTGAAATGATCATGTGTTTTTTTTCTTTCTTTCTTCATGGTGTTAATGTGGTGTATTACATTAATCGATTTTCTTATGTTGAATCAACCTTGCATACCAGAAATAAATCTTGCTTGCTCATGGTGTGGACTTCTTTCAAAGTGCTGTTGGATTTGTTTTACTAGTATTTTTTTTAACAAATCAATTTTATTGATAGATATTAATAAAGCATACAATTCATCCAAAGTGTACAATCAATAGTAGTTTGTATAATCACATAGTTGTGCATTCATCACTTCAGTCATTATTAGAGCATTTCCATTATTTCAATAATAATAAACAAAAAACAGATAAACAAGAAAATTCTTCACCTCTCAATCTCTCTGTGTAAATCATGGGAGACATAGGTTTGTTAGTATTTTATTGAGGATTTTTGTATCTATGTGCATAAGAACTATTGGTATGTAGTTTTCCTTTCTTGTAGTTTCTTTATCTGGCTTTGATATGTGTATGATGTTGACCTCGTAGAATGCATTAGGGAGTGTTCACTTCTCTTCAATTTTTTGGAAGAGTTTGAGCAGAATTGAATTTAAGTCTTTTTGAAATGTTTGGGCTCTCTCTGCCTAGAGGAGCCCATGCCAAATCTTGGTGTGTATTTCTGTCTTTCTCTCCCATTTCTCAGCAAGCTCTGTTCTTTCCCCCATTTCCCAACTAAATTCTTTTTACTGGCCTAACTGCAAAAAAGAAAGAAAGGAAAATAAGAAATGTTTGGTAGAATTACTCTGCTAAGCCATCTGGTTCTGAACTTTACTTGTTGGGAGATTTTTTAAATTACTGATTCAATCTCTTTGCTAGTAATTTGTTCAGTTCTTTTTCTTCTTGAGTCTATGTTAGGTGGTTTGCATGTTCTGAAGAATTTGCCCATATCATCGAGGTTATCTAATTTATTAGTGAATAGTTCTTCATGGTATCCTATTATAGTCCTTTTCATTTCAGTGGGATTGGTAGTATTGTCCACTGTTTCATTTCTGGTTTTCTTTATTTCTATCCACTCTTTTTTTCTTTGTCAGTCTAGCTAAAAATCTGTCTTTATTTTATTTTAAAAATGAATTTTATTCATCTTTTCAAAGAAACAACTTTTGGTTTTGTTGATTCTCTCTGTTGATTTTGTTTGCTTAGTATTTTCTATTTCATTTTTTTTCCCACTCTAATCTTTGTTATTTCCTTCCAACTGATCTCTCTGCATTTAGTTTCCTCTTCTTTTTCTAGTTCTTCTAGTTTTGAGGCTATGTCTCTGATTTGAAGTCTTTCTTCTTTTTTGATGTAAGCATTTAGAGCTATAAAGTTCTCTCTCAGCACTGCCTTCACTGTATCCCATAAGTTTTGGTATGTTGTATTGCCATTTTCGTTCACCTCAAAATATTTCCTAATTTCACTTCTGATTTCCTCTTTACCCTTGGTCACTTAAGAGCATGTTGTTTTATTTCCATATATTTGTGAGTTTTCCATTTCTCCCTCTGTTCCTGATTTCTACCTTCATTCTGTTGTGGTCAGAGAATATAAATTGCATGATTTCAATATTTTTTAATTTATTAAGGCTTGCTTTGTGTTCTAACATATGGTCTATCCTGGAGAATGATTCATGTGCACTAGAGAAGAATGGGTGTCCTGTTTTTTGTTGGCTGAAGTGTTCTATATATGCCTGTAAGGTCTAATGGGTTTTTAGTAGCATTCAAGTCTTGTATTTCCTTATTGATCTTCTAACTAGATGTTCTATCCATTATTGAAAATGGTGTATTAAAGTCTTCTACTACTAATTTCAGTTTCTACCTTCAGATTTATAAGTATTTGCTTCATATATTTTTAGGCTCTGCTGTTAGTTGCACAAATACTTATAATTGTTACATCTTCCTGCTGAATTGTCCCCTTTATCAGTATATGATGACCACCATTGTCCCTTGTAACTGTTTTTGACATAAAGTCTTTTTTATTTCATATTAGTATATAACTACCCAATACTCTTTTGGCTACTACTTGAACAGAATACTTTTTTCCATCCTTTCGCTTTCAAGCTACTTGCATCTTCAAATTTAACATGAGTCTCTTGAAGGCATCTAATAATCAAGTCATGCTTTTTTATACATTCTGCCAATCTCTGCCTTTTGATTGGAGAGTTTACTCCATTTACATATAATGTCACTACTAATAATGCAGGACTTTCTTATGCCATTTTGCTACTTAGCCTTTGTATGTCTTTTACCATTTTTGCCCCTCGATTATTCCAATAATGCCTACTTTTATATTTATTTGATTTTTTTGTGTTGTACCATATTGAGTTCCTTTTCTTTTCTATCTGGATATATTTTCATCTGTTTTCCTTGTGATTACACATGGAGTTAATTTTTTTCTTTTGAGGTACTGGGTGCTGGGGAATGTACCTGGGACCTCATATGTGGGAAGCCAGCACTCAACCACTGAGCCACATCGACTTCCCTGAGTTTTTTTTTTTTTTTCATTTGTTTTGCTTGTCGTTTGTTTCTTGTTTTTTTTTCAGAAGGCAACAGGAACTGAACCCAGGGCCTCCCGTGTGGGAGGCTGGTGCTCAACTGCTTGAGACACATTCACTCCCATATACTAATATGAAATAAAAAAGACTTTATGTCAAAAACAGTTACAAGGGACAATGGTGGTATGTTTATATTTAACATACTAAATATATAGCAACCAAACTCTTTCCTCTTCTTTTGCATTCGATTGTGTAATTGCTATATGATGGGGTGTATTTTTCTTCATGTGTATCCTGTTTGGTGTTCTCTGGGCTTATTGGATGTGTATACATATTTTGCTAAGTTTGGGAAGTTCCTTGTCTTTATTTCTTTGAATATTCCTTCTGCCTCTTTCTCTATTTCTTCTCCTTCTGGGACTTTCATAATGTGTATATTGGTATGCTTTAGAGTGTCCCAGAGATTTCTTAGACTATTTCACTTCTTTTTTTTTTTTTAAGATTTATTTATTTATCACACACCCTTCCTCATTGTTTGCACTTGCTGTCTGCTCTTTGTGTCCATTTGTTGTGTGTTCTGTCTGTTCGTCTTCTCTTTAGGAGGCACCAGGAACCCAACCGGGACCTCCCATGTGGTAGACAGGAGCTCAGTTGCTTGAGCCACATCTGCTTCCCTATTTTCACTTTTGATTTTTTTTCTTTATGCTCCTCAGTCTGATTCATTTCAAGTGACTTTATGTTTGTGTTCACTGATTCTTTCTTCTGCCAGCTCCAATCTGTTCTTCAAACCCTTCTGGGAATTTTTCAGTTCTGTTATTGTGTTCTTCAACCCCAGTAGTTCTGTTTAGTTTCTTTGAAAAATTTCTACCTCTTTACTAAGTTTCTCATATTGCTCAATCATTGTTTTCCTGATATCCTTTTAGTTCTTTCTCTGTATTTTCCTTCATGTCCTTGAGTATTTTTAAGATCATTTTTAAAGGCTTTGTTCAGTATGTCCATATTTTTCCTTGATATTTTCTGAATTTGTATCCTCCTTCTGTGAGTGGGCCATCATTTCCTGCATCTTTGTGTGTCTGGTACTCTTTTGTTGCATACTATACATTTTAATATTTTCAAATGTTAACTCTGGGGTTTATTCCCTGAGATACCTGTTTCTTGATTTTGTAACCAGGCAGTGATATCAGGAAGGTCTGACCAATGCAAAGGCAGTGTCTTGGATTTTCCCCGACCTTCTGGGCCTCTGTCTTGTTCTGGGTGTATGCTTGTTAGTTGTTTTGGAATTCCCCTGTTCACTAGAGTTTGGTTATCCCCTCCATTTTCCAAGAGACAGGGTGTTTAAAGCCAGCAAGCCTTTGCCCCAGATTTCTTCGTCTCTTTAGTTTCTTACACTCATTTCATTGCCTCAAGCTGCTTTTGCCTGGAAGACAAATCCTGGGAGGAGGGGCATGCCAGAGAGGACTCTCCCAGTTCAGTCTTTCCAGCCAAAGCAGAGCCAGAAATCCACAAAGGGATGAGGATTGTCTCCACAATGCACTGAGAGGAATCAGGAAGGATGCCAAGAACTACTTCAATGGCTCCCCAAAGTTGAGCTTTCTTGACCTGCCCAGTAAAGGCCGCCCTTCAACTAACTATCCCCTGCAATCCTGAGGAAATGCAGTGCCCTTAATTCTCCACCAGCGTTGCCCCTGACTGGGGCAGTTTGAGACAGTGGTAGCTACCGCCTTTGTCTGGCAGGTTGAAATAATGGCTGCCCTCAGAGCCCAGCCCACAGCAATCCAAAGTCACTAATCAAAAGCCATGATTAGTGATTGTCTGGACCTACCCCTAGTCTCGGGGAAGAGTATTTTTATGTTTTTTTTTTTTTTGTCACCAGTAAACAAGTCAGAAGCTGGACCCATGGTGGCCTGCCACAAGAGTGAGGGATTGGTATTGGTAACTGCTGCATAGAAAGATCCATTTAATATTCTTTACTGTAATTTATTGGCCTTGCCTGCCTGCTCTTCCCCGGATGGTATACAGTGTTCTGTAGGCCTCCAATGTGTACAGAAAAAAAAATGTTTTAGACAGTTCCTGTCTGTTTAACAGTTATTTTGGTGGAAGGTCTGAGTCTTGGAGCTCCCTACTCTGCCATCTTCCCACTATCCTCTGAACTGTTCACTCTTAAGAATACTCATTTCCTCAAGAAAAGCAAATTTGTTCACATTTTTCCTTATTGTTTCCATTGCTTTACACTCCATTAAAGTAGAAAATGCATGGAAGTGGGTGAGATTTTGGGAACCAAATGTGTGGTTGTGACTAATTTTTTTATTCAGAACCCCCTCAAGTTTCTATTTAGTATTTAAAACTTCAGAGATGCAAATATTTCTTAATAAAGACATTGATACAGATGCCATACCCCTACAGAATAAAAAGGACATGTCTTTGAGAAAATAGATCCGATATTGGAATTAGAAAAATATATTTGGAAATCTTTGCCCTGTAAGAAAAGAATTGCAACAACAAAAGTCTGTCTGTTTTGTGAAAGTCCATTGCATTAGCCACAGGAAATCACAGAAGTAAAATTGTACCTAATATTTTTGAAATTCATGATCTCTGTAAATAGGACTCAATGTATAGTTATAGCTTAATTCTTCTGTTTCCCTATTGCATAATAGAAATCAGAGTACTTCTTTATTGAGAGTAAAAATATACCACAAGGGCAAGTGCTGTGAAATCATAAAGATCTTTGCAAATGTATAAAATTATAGAAGAAATGAGCAAAGAATATATAACTTTGTTTCAAAATATTTTTCATGTCTGCCCTTTAATATTAGTTGCTTATCAGCAACTAGAAAATTGAATTAAGCATTTATGATAAACTGGTTTTTATGGAAGTATGTTGGCTGGTTATATGGATTTCCTCTATGAGAGGGTAAAATGTTGCTCATCATCTTCAGCCAGTGGTATATATTTATGGCATTGTTCAGTGGAGTACTTTGAAGAACGGTTTGTAGATGTTCTTATTCACTTTAAAATGAAAGGCAATATAGCATTCAATAGTCATTGCATGTTCTGTTTTTAAATTGGAGAGTATACAAATATTTACTTTATTATTATATTTCATAGCATGCAAATATATATGATATTTGTATCAACTACTTATAATAAAAATTAAAAATTAATAGTATGCCATTAGCCATTCTATGGGAATGCATATTTTAATCAGGAAATCTAAATATTTGCTTCAGTCTTTATTTTTATTAAAGTGTGCTATTTTCAGTGTTTTTATCTCTGGGAATATAATTGTTATTTTAACAAAAGGTAATTTAGAAGCAGGTGTATCCAGTCTTAAATGTTTGTGAATTTCTTCCATATTCATTCTGTATCCTAAATCTGTAATTCCTGAGTACATTAAACAACACAAAGCTGGTATTAACTGATTCTTGAGATTCAAAGACTATACCTTGGAGCAATAGTATACAAACTTACTGGGGACTGATGAAAACTAGAGCTGATCACCACCCCCAAGGAATATGGATCCATACTCCTACATACAACTTTTAGAAATAAAATTTAATATAATAGAAAACTCCTAAATCCTCGCATTTATTGTAAACTAAGAACCTCTGAATAGATGAAACATCACTACCTGCTTATATGAAGCAAAAAAATTGATACTTCTTATCCTGCATATGTACTACAGGTTTCCTAAAGTTGCCTAATGCAGACTTACAGGACATTTCCTTTTCATGCTGCCTGTCGTACCTCACACCAATGCCTGAATGGCAATATTTCAGTCTAGTTCTATCACTTGTTTTCAATCTCTATGTGTAGGGAATCTGATTTCCAATGAGCTTTATTCATGCAGGGGAACAATCTGTGTTCCACTGCCTTATACATATTCCTGGCTTGATCTCTAATGTCCAACATGGCTTTCTACTGTTAATAAAATTGGTTAAGACTGTCCAAGGGATATTGAAAGCAGTCACCATATTACCCTGCTTAAATAGAATGTTACCAACTTCTGACTAAACAACAAATACAGTACTAGAAATAAATATTGTCATTACAGAGTTGGGTATAACACAGCATCAAGCTTTCAACTGCAATGGATTTATCCAAACTGTGGATACCAGAATTGCCCTAGTTGTTTCCAACCTCTCTCACAGGAAGGAAATACATATTATTTTCTCTATAGAAGGAACAATCCTGCTCTATCATCTATACTTTTGTTTGACAAACTTCAATTTACACTTAATATCTCCATTTAAGCATCACTTTCTCAGGGAGGTCTCCTGAATAACATGTCCTTTCCCCACCATAACGTGATTGATTGTGTATCCTGTAACACCTAAGGACAGAGCTTGGTGTGATGTCTGGCACATTACAGGTGCTCAAGAAACTAGTTTTGAACACTGAATGAATGAATGATACAACATAATGAATGTTCAAAATATACTTGTTTGATGAATAATTTCATAGATGATCACAAAAAGATTTTAAAGAATTGAATTGGAACTTTTTTTTACATATAGTGCAACTACAAAGCATCTTATTTTATATACCTAAATCATGATTATTTATTTATTCATACAATGTTGTTTCAGTATCTTTTCCTCAGTGGTTAGCCTTTATTCCATGTTTCCTTAAAAGCAGTTTAAATAAAATTCACAAACATGGAGCATTTGTATGATTCTTTTGCATTTAAAACATTGATGCCTCCTAATTTTACAGAAGACTTTGGAATGGAAATAAACCTTGTGATTTGGGAATAAATTCTAAGATAGGCAATTGTATATTTTCAAAATGAAAAGAAGCTGGAGACTCTTCCATGAGTTATCTTCCTAGGGGTTGTAATCTTCTGGAATACTTGCAGGTACCTGCATCTGTATTTCTAATTTAGATCATCTCCTTTTTCCAGAGATCCATCTACAAACTCTTAATGGCTATTCCCTACCAGCCTCATCTTGGGCTCTTTACCCTTCCTTATACTTTAACAAATCTTCCTCCTTCTTATTCATAAAATAGCAAATCAATAACAGAAAATCCCAGGATATGTTATACTGTCTTGTGCAGTAATATTTGCAGATTCTCTGGTTTTTCTAGACCAGGTTTTGCAAACTATGGCCTATATGCCAAATTCAACTCACTATTAATTTTTGTAAATAAAGTTTTATGGGAACACGGCTACACTCATTTATTTACATAATGCCTATGGCGGCTTTGGTGTTACGATGTCAGAACAGAGACCACATGGCTCACAAGATCTAAATATTTATTATGTGGTTCTTAACGAAAGGTTTAGGGAAAAAAAGGAAGTAAGTATGTTTTTTTGTTTTATTTTGTTTTTGTTTCTGTTTTTGTTTTCTAAGTATAGTTTTAGATGACATATTACAGAGAGAGTGATGTTTCCTGCATATGAAGAGTCACAAACTAAAATGATTGTGACAACAGACACATAAGCTAAAGGTGAATCAGATTTGGTGTAAGAAAAAATTTGCTTTAAATATACAACTACTACTTAGCCCCAAGTTAATGTGTCTTAATGGGATGTGGACCATATATTGCCAAATCTTCCAATTTTTCAAGAAAATACAGAAAGTTGTATTCTATGTAAAACTTTCATACTTTAAAATATTGACTAAAATGTTTTAGGACAGTATGTAAAAACAAAAAAAAAAAAAAACAAAAAAAAACACACATACATTTTGGCTTGGATTTGGCCACAGACCACCTGGCAATAATCCCAGCCTTCAGAAAAAGTGTTTTTCTATGACTATGAGATAGAACTATATTGTAGTATCAAGGAGGTATTTCTAAAATGTAAATGCTTTCATGGGGGTACTCTTAAATCGATATATTTACCACCTTTATAAACATATTCAAAGAATAATGGAGGCATTATTGATCAAGTCTATGGGGATTTTCTTCAAAATTGACCCTGCACCAGAAGTTACTCGGAATCAGCAATTAATTAATAAAGGTCAGATACTATTCCTAATCAATGTGGCATGTTCCACACTCTTTATTAGTTCTTAACCCTCAATGTAAATGTTAAAGCAACCTAATTAGCCTTGGGTGAATACCTGCCAATATCTATTCAGGCAAAGTGAAAACTGTAACAAACACCTTAATTGCATCTACTTACATCTTGTTTTAAAAACTCCTTAGGACAACACATTTTCTATTTAGAAAGGTAGGAGATCTGTAGGGTATGGTAGGTAAGTCAGGTGGGCAATTGAGTAGAATTTAATAAAGGAGGTGTTTCAGAAGGTGGGGGGACAGTTTAGGGAACAGATGAACATGCAGAACCCCTGTGATAATAATAGATCCAACAGTTCATTACCACAACTAGACCAGCAGCAGCAAAGTGTAGACCAGGTTATGAAATCTGGAGTGAGCGTTCTATAGCCACTTGACAGCACAGCCAATCAACTGTGGCTTAGAAGCCAGGCAGCAGTGAGAAGAACATCATGACATTCTTGCCCTCCCATTCTCCCTCCTCCCACTCTTTCCTCCTACTGATGAACCCAGCAGAAAGTAGAGAGAAAGGCAGCTTGGTGAGTCAGTCCACAAAGGTCAGCACTTAGAGGACAGATGAGGATGTGATGGTAGAGGTTGGCTCTGGAGAGTCAAAGAGGACATACCCAGCACAGTAGTCTTTCTCTTTTGTTGCCTGAAGTGTTCTCTCCAACCTTTGAAAACTGTATGGTCTTCTAAAACCAAAAACACAGTAATGTAGAACATGAATTGGAAGGTTTTTCAATAAAGCAATTGAAGTGAATGAGCTGTGAGTGAATACTTGTGCAGAGAGCATCAAATGTGTCTGTTGATGACTATTATTATATCTTATTCTATTATGTGTCTGGTGAGCTGAGGAGTCAAGTGAGGGTGACAGACACAGTGGAAACTGTGAAATCCTATAGCCCTTCTAGCATGCTCCAAGAGGAAGTATCAAGCAGACAATTGGTATTCTAAATAAATTTACATGTATATGGTATGAAGGAAGGATTTCTGTGGAGAAAAGGATGAGAATTATTTGCTTATGTATTGGAGTATTCTCTGGCATTGAATTCCACTGACTAATTTTGAAGTCAAGCTCATTTTTCTGATCAGAGCATCCTCTTCCAGGTGCTACCATAAGGTGGGGAAATAAAGCACTTCACTACTAATTCTTGTTGTAGGTTGGTCCTGATAAGGAAAATAAACTTGGATTACTTGATGGATGTTGTACAATTTTGGAAAATATTAATTAGCAAGCAGTTGGATAGTAGCTACATTAGTTTAGTTTAGTTTTTTTAGTATAATAAACTTTATTTTTAAAGAGTGTTTAGATTACAGAAAAGTTAAATTGAAAGTATAAAAGAATCCTATATACCCCACCCCTCGCCCTCACATATCTTTCCCTATTAATAACATCTTGCAATAGTGTGGTACATTTGTTACAATTAATAAATAAATATTGAAGCATTGCTACTAACCAAGGTCCATAGTTTACATTGTGTTCTATAATAAATTCCAATGCCCAAATAATTCCCTATGATCCACCTATTATTCTGTCCCCTTCCCTTCAGAATCTCTGGTAACCACTATCTTTATATCAATGTTACATGTTCTTCCATTACTACAATATTAATGTTTAGTTTGTCCATGGTTGCATTATGTTTCTTCATTCCTTAGCCATGAGGATTTGTGGATGATGATGCCTGCTCTGCCTCAGATTGAGAGGGGACTTAGGCCTTATGGGGCAGATGGAAGAAACTGTTTTGCTTGCAGTTGTAGAGACTCTCTGTTTTGGGGGATGGGGGTTGTCCGTCATCATCATTTTGTTAGTTGTCTTGGGCAAGTCCGATGAACTGGACAGTAGGTATTGGCTGCAACCCTCCATCCCCCGTTACAAACCCAGCTCAGAGCCGGTCCATGCTCTCACTGAAATCCCTTTCCAGAGGGAGCAGAATAGCCCTTATGTACATACTGGGAACATGTATGTTTGGCCCAATCTGTCTCATGGTGGCCCAGGGCTCACTGTCCCAGAACTTGCTCTGCATGTAAAAGGCAGTTCACAGAACTCTCCTAGACAAGTCTGTGGGAGAACAGTCAAGTGGCTGCTTGGAAAAAAGGATTGCTGACTATATGTCATACAGTACAGGGTCTGGGACCATGAGGAAACTGTTTCCTAAGGAAAAGTGGACATTCAGATATAAATGGAATTCCTAGGGCCAAAAGCACACACCCAGGATAAGATACATGTACAGAGAGGATCAGGGAAGCCCCTATGCTTTGACCTGGAACTATTCTCTAACTTCATCATATGGATAAGCTTTGAAGGACAGTACTTGCACAGGTCAATCTACAATGACTGTGAAAGGTTTCACTTTTTCCCTTCCTTTACTGTTTTTCTATTAGCCCCTGGCATTCAAGGAAAGCTCTGTCATAACACCAGGTGGATACATACTTAAAGAATATATACCTCAAACTCTAAATTCCAGCAATTATATGTTAAAATGTCAAAATGTCCAGATCTCAACAAAAGTTTATAATACATACAAAGAAACAGAAAATGATGGTCCAAGTGAAGGAGAAGATTATAACATTAGAAATTATCAATGAGGAGGATCAGAGCTGGGATATTCCAGAGAAAGACTTCTAAAAATTAAGCTAAATATGTTAAAAGAGATAAAGGAAAATATGAACAAAAAACTAAATGAAATTAGGAAAATGATAGATGAACACAAGGAGGATGTCAATAGAGAGATGGAAATTATAAAAAGGAACAAAACTGAGCTGAAGACCACTGTAACAGAAATTAAAATTTTGCTAGAGGAGTTCAACAGCAGATTGGAGTTTATAGAAGAAAGAATCAGTGAACTTGATGATAAGAAAACTTAAATCATACAGTGAGAAGCAGAAAGAGGAAAGAATGAAGAAAAGTGAACAAAGCCTGAGGAAAATTCATAATTTCTAATGTCCTTTTCCATTCTAAAGGCCCAAAGAATCATCCTATGAGGATAATATGTGAAGTTTCTGGTAATAGAGTTTATAACTTACATTTGCATAACTCTTAACAGTTTGCAAATGATTTTACCATACGTTAGCAAAAGCCCATGGACCAAAGAGATCATAAAAGTAATGAGGAAGAAGAATGAAAAGGGTAAGGAGAGGTTCCATCCACTGAATCACAGAGAATGGGCAACAGAAATTTGACTCAGCAAAGGTGACTCAGTAGTCCCTTGCTTAGTTGCAAGGGACTGACTATTCTGACTATCCCATCACAATTGGTCTCTAGTAGGTTTGTAGTCCTTTGATCAGCTTTTGAATAAAAATTGTCTAATTGCCAATCCAATTAAAAATTCCTAAGCCCTGTGAAATACATAAGTTTAAACAAGTGTTAAAATTTTATCAGCAATGGGGAAAAGTACCATAGTTATTTTTCTTAATAGATATAAATTTTTATAGTTAATAATTTTCACAGTTAATACTAAGACTTTTCTATAGCTTAGCATGTAAAAATTAAGCAAATCTAAATAGTATACGTCCTATCTTTTACCCACCATCTTATAAGAAATGTGGAAAAATTACCATTCTACGTTGTCTCCCTCTTTAAAAGTACTTTTATTTATATAAGTGATAAGTGGACACATTCGGCTTGTATTAAAAAAAAAATATCACAGACAAGTTGATTCTTTAAAATGCCTTGATTTCTCAGGCTTAAAAAATCTATTCCTTCTGAACTTGGCCTTAAATCTTGTTAAAATTTTTGAAAAGATGTAATCACACAAATGTTGTATAAGCATTTTCTGGAGCCAATGAGAGTTCATGAAGAGTAAGCTGTTTAAAACTAGTTTCATGCCATTTTAAAACAATGTTCCTAGGCGTGAAGAACCAAGGGATTCTGTAGACACAAAAATTTTCTTGCTATCCTTGAGGAAAAGGTTGAGAACATTGGGCTAAATGGGGTGAATTTCTAATGATACAAGAGTATAACCTAAAAGGCAATCAAGATGAATCAATATCCATTTGCACTGGGGCTCTTAACTTGGCCCTGTCCTATTCAAAATATTTATTAAAAGCTGGGGTGATTTGACGTGGGCTGAAGCAATAAGCAAACATTAGATTGAACTGTGGTGTGGAAGTATCTTTCTCAATACTAGAAAATGCTAGTCCCCATTATGGCATTACTTTTCCAGAATAATATTCTACAATTTGACTGTGTTTCCAAACTTTAGGATATTTTACTCAAAAATGTAGTGAAAATGTGTTTTTAAATAGAACTTAAAATCATGCCATTGGAGGAAAAGTGAAAATAACTGCAGATGTATAGACTGGTGAATTGAAGATTAAACAGGCAAAAACTATTTTGTAATCTATGTAAAGAACTTCCATATTGGAGAGCAATTAAACTACAAAACACGTCTTCCTTGGTGAAAAACTTAAGGTTGAATACAAGATATGGATAGCTTATTTTTAATTTAATATAAGAAAAACTGTTTATAATGGTTATAGGTTTCCATAGCTGGAATGACTTTCCTCATTTGGGAGTGACTTTTTTATCATATGAGATATTCCAGTTCAGCTTGGAGGATGACTTTTCATGAGATTCATGTGGAGTGAATCGAATAATATCCAAAGACTTTTAAACTCTTAAGTTAGTTATTTTTTTCCTATGAGTAATAAAAGGATAATTATTAAATTACTATAAAAATTTGATAAAATTATTGATATTTAGTTATCTTCTTTTTAATGTATACTCATTAAACCAAACTGAGAAGAAAAAGAAGGAAAAAAATAGCCACCCCCCAAAAAAATTTTTCAACATTTTTTTTCTTTTATCATATACATGGGCATTTCTTTCTTCTTTTCTTACATCTTATGCATGCTACTTCTAAGTTCAGTTTTCTTAGACATTGAAAGACCATGATATAGAGAAAGAAACATCAGCAAATTTCCATCTCTTCACTCGGGAGTGTTGCTTTTTTCTCTCTCAACCCTATACATTCTAACTCTTGGTTTTATGGCATTAAAAACCCCTCTCTCACTTTTAGAAAATGTAGCCTGCATTAGAAACT
>JAKSZT010054215.1:26379007-26417422 GCA_026826555.1 Tolypeutes matacus | reverse complement strand
TTAAGACCACAGTTAGAGAAATTAAAAATCCCCTGGAGGGGTTCAACAGCAGTTTGGAGGAGAAAGAAGAAATAATCAGTGAACTTGAGAATAAGACTATTGAAATTCTTTAGTTTGAGGAACAGAAAGAGGAAAGAATAAAGAAAAGTAAACCGAGCCTGAGAAACCTTGGAACATTATCAAGCAACCAAATTTATGTACTTTGGGAGACCCAGAAGGAGAAGAGAAAGGGACAACAAGAATATTCAGAGAAATAATGGCTGAGAACTTCCTAAATTTAATGAATGACAAGAATATAACACATTCAGGACCCTCAACAATCTCCAAACAAGATAAACCCAAATAGACCCACACCAAGCCATGTTATACTCAAACTGTCAAATATCAAAGATAAAAAGATAATTCTGAAAACCACAAGGGAAACAATGTGTTACATACAAGGGCGCCTCATTAAGATTAAGTATCGATTTCTCATCAGAAATCATGGAGACAAGAAGGAGTGGGAGGGCATATTCAGTGTGCTGAAAGCAAAATACTGCCAACTAAAAATTCTATATCTGGCAAAACTGTCTTTCAAAAAGGAGAGCGAAGTTAAGATTTTCTGAGATAAACAAAAGCTGAGGGATTTCATCACCTCTAGAACTGCCATACAAGAGTTGCTGAAGAGAGCTCTGCAGTTTGAAAGGAAAGGACAGTAGACAATAAATAAAAGCCACACGAAGAAACAGCAATGACATAGGTAAATATAAATGCCAGTACTATTATATTTTTGGTTTTTAACTCCACTTTTTACTTCCTATAAGATCTAAAAGACAAATGCATAAAATGTAACAATAAATCAATGGTTTTGGACTCATAATGTATAAATATGTAATTTGTGACAAGAACTTTATAAAGATGGGGAAAGAGGGGTCTAGGAATATGGTTTGTGCATACTTTTGAAGTTAAGTTGGTATCAAAACAAATGAGATTATTATAGATTTAGGCTGTTAAATGTAAGCCTATAAGGAAAACATCAGAGTCTATGCAAACTCACGGAGGCAGAAATTAAAGTACAAGTTGACAGGCCAGGTTCAGGGAAATGGAGAGTTAATACATAGTGGGTAGAGGGGTTCTGTTGGGGAGATGGGAAAGTTTTAGTAATGAAAGGTGGTTTTAGTAATGGGGGGCACACCAACATTGGAATGTTATTAATCCCACTGGATAGTATGCTTGAGAATGGTTGAGATAGGAAAGTTTATGTTGTATATTTGTTACCACAATTAAAAAAAAAAAAAAAAGATCAACTAAAGAGACAATGACAGTTAAAGGCAATATTTCCAGAAGGATCTATCAAGGGAGGAGAGAAGGCTCAAAAGGATATTACTGAGACATATGAAAAAAAAAAAAAAAATGGAATATAGACTGCAAGCTTTATATAAATGTTAATGTCCTTGAACTTGATAACTAAATTTAATCTTAGGATTGTACATGGCAGTAGTATATAAAAAATGGATTGATAGAGAGCACATGTGCAAATGCAGCAAAATATCTAAATTGGTGGACATGAGTATCTGGGTGTTAGAGTTAGAATTCTCTGCATGGGGTTTGTTTTTGTGCTTTTTTTGTAATAGTCTTATAAATTTGAAAGTAAAAAATTAGTATTGCTTTAAAATACATATTTAATAAACACAATTATGCCAATCAGTTAATCAATTAATGATGCCGTCCCAACTAAATGTCCTTGACTCTTTACCTACTTAATTTCTAAAAGTGGAAAAATAATCATATAAACAACTTTCCAATTGCATAAAATTATCCTGCATATGTATAAAATCAAAGAACTTTGCCAGAAACAATATAGTTAATGAAACTTAAAATACTTAAGGGATTATTCCAATTTAGGCTAACTTAAATTTTCCATAACTTCTTAGCCCAATAGATTTTTTAATCATTTGCAAAGTTGATTTTTAACTATTTCTTGCTGCAGTTTCATATGAAAACTGCCAAATAAAGACAGTAGTCTCAATATTAAACAGCAGAAAATTATTCCATGGGACTTTTAATGGCATCCAAATATACAGACTACTCCACCCATCTCTTCTATGACTGTTGTGTGATGATTGCAATGTGTGTGCATGATGAAAACAATTACTGCACAGCAATTACATTGAAAAATGGCTCTCATTATACCACCTTATATTCCTCCATGTAATGTAGAATTTTTGGAATGGGGGAAATTACTGGTCTTGGAAGGAGTTTCACAATTTTTTTCTCCTCTATTTGAGTTATAATATTAGGAGGAGGGAATGTATATGAGTCATAGTTCTGTCTTTTTCAATTACTTCATAAAGAAATAAATGGAAAATTCCCAGAACATGGATTTCAGCTAGTAGAAAATAATCAGCACATAATACATGGTTTAGGAGTGAAACACAGAAATGTGGCGCATGAGAATTTTTGCTATGAGGGCTAAGAATAGCTTAGAATAAGCCTCTATTGATGCTTTTTTTAATAGCTGAGTCACCTGTTCATAGATCCTAAAATTTGCTTTAATTTAATGGGATGAAATTCAAGAAATATTTATTATTTTTCTATCATATATAAGTCATTCAGCTGGGACATTTCTAGGTACATTTTGTGTAGAAATAATCATCAGGCAGAATCAATCATACCTTCTTCATGAGCCCCTAGCAACTTGCAAGTGCTTCATTTGTAGCTTTTATAAATACTCTGTGGAAATTATCTACTTCTATATCAGTTGCTGTCAATAGATTGCAAATACCTTAAAGGCAGTTTCTGGGTCTGTATCTTATTCATCTTTGTGTAGCTCCACAAACTCAGAGGTACGATAAACATCATACTCTTTTTCAAAACCCTCTCCTATTAAATCAAGGGAATATTTAATCTCTTTTCTTATTGGCACTCCTCTCCTCCACCAGAGCTACTCATTTGGAGACAATCCATTCTGTTTGTTTGTTTTCTTTGTACCAGGACCAGGAATTGAACCCTGGACCTCTTCTGTGAGAAGCCAGCACTCAACCACTGAGCCCCAGCAGCTCCCCCATTTGTTTTTTTATCCTTGCTGATCACTATCTCATTGTCCAAGTTTGCTTAGTATCTTGAAGGAAGGTAGCTCTGTTGCATTTTTTTTGCTTTTTTTTTTTTTTTTTGGTACCAGGTGTGGGGGATTAAACCCACCTGACCTAGTATTTGGGAAGCTGGTACTCAATCACTAACCACATCAGCTACCCTGAGTTGTTGTTGTTGTTTTTTTGATGTTGTTGGGTTTTTTTTGTTGTTGTTGGGTTTTTTTTGTTGTTGTTGTTTCATTTGTTTTCTTGTTATGTTTTTTGATTTTTAGGATGCACTGTGAACTGAATACTGGACCTCCCATGTGGGAAGCAGGCACTCAACCGCTTGAGTCACATCCACTCCTTGCTCCATTGATTTTATGCTAAGATTAAATACTGGGGTATTTGCTGAAGCTGGGAGCCTTGGGCTCTAGAATCCAAACTACTGTACCTGGACACTTCATGCAGTCATTTGCTTCTCAAGGTCTTCCATCTTCCCAGAGCAGGAGAGGGGCCCTTTATGATATTAGTGAATCTCAAAGCCTTCCCTTAGGTTGGCCCGTACCACCAGCTAAGAGCTTCTTTACGTCCTCATCTCTCTTGGAATGCCAATCATAATCCACAAAGTTTTAAGTTTTGAAAACAAAAGCCAAGAAAAGAGGTGGTCTTTAGGAAATAGGCTTTCAGCCAATAATTATATCCCCCCCTCCCCCTAGTAAAGCAGGGAACACAAAATTCTGGCTACTTGACTAGAATAGAGGTGACAAAAATACAAAGGGAATAAGCACACATTTATATCACAATATAGTTTGTGACCATGTTAGTATATCTAGTACAAAGAAATTTCTTCTTTCGCATAATAAGTACTGAATAAAGAGTATGGAATGGTCAAAGACATATATGGGATTTTTAAAAATGTAAAGAACAAAGGCTCATCTTTTCTTTACATCATTCCAATCTCTAACTCTAATATCTCAGCTGGCAGACAGGATTAGCATTGTCCAAGACTGTGAGTAGAGAGGATTAGCCTTCATTTACCCCACTTGTGGTGAGTCACTCTTCATTCCACCTATCTCAATATTAGGGAATTCATAAATTTTTCCTTATGTCCATGGCTCCCCTTTATGGAAATGACTTGGTTAAATAATCTTTTGTTGGCTGAAAATATAATTCTTTATACAGCTATCAAAACTTAGCTAGTCTTTGACCAATTGCTGAGAGTCCCTATACCGTATTTGGTAATAGCCAGAAGCTATGCTATAATAATTGTTCTCAAATTCATATATGCACTTTCTTTCTAGATTTCTAGATGAGGCTGAGTGGATACCACACCATAACTGACAGGAAGAATGTTCATGATGGGACTTTTAGGCACCAGAGGAAACTAGTGGAAGAGAGATTTTCTTGCATCCTGTCGTATCATTTAGGTGTGCAATTCCTAACCTCTTTTGAAACGCATACCAGGGAAAGATAGTGAAGGAAAATGTGAAGATCACCTAGTAGAAGGCAGGTGACCTGGCTGGGTTTTTGTTTTTGTTTTTTTTTAATTGCCATTTTGAGCAGTGGTGTCACATCTACAAATAGGGGTACATGAAGTGTGTATTGCAATCCTTTTCTGACATGATGCTTTAGAATCTTGATAAAAATTCTATTGTATGCACTATTAAACTTGTTTTGTGCAATATATTAAATCAGGGTCTCCCAACTTTTTCTGATTAAAACAACTTTTGTTTACACTAAAATATTATTATATTGGTAGTTGGGGGTTGATAAAAATGCAGATATAAGGCGTTTAGAAGATGAAGGTCCCCTTCTAATTCTCTCATGTTACCAGGATGATAAGTCATTTGGATCTGACAGAAATGATATTGATATATAGCAGCAGATCCCAATCATTTGGCTTATTCAAATTTTGAATAAATAATAATATTGAAATTGAGAGAGAAAATGAAGGTTAATGGAATAATTAAATCAAAGAAACAAACTTTCTGGGAAAAATAAGGCAAATAAAAATGAATATAAAGTTAAGATTTGCCAAAGTGGTATATTCTAGACCTCAGACTAAAATTATTTTTAAAGAATTTAACTTTTTCAATAGGTTAAAGTTTTCTGAAGATATATTCCTAGAAAGTGCTCCTGAAGGGTCTTGGTGACTTATTCTCCATATTATGCGTTTTTAGGTAACTGAAAATCAGTATATAGGTTATAAGTATATGTGTGTGTGTATGTGTGTGTGTGTGTGTGTATATATGGGTTAAAATAAGTTTAATATTTATATTGAACCATATTTTCAACAAAGGGCAATTTGATGTTCTTTGTTGAACTGGTCTGGAGACACATGAACGTGCTCTTCAGCAAGCTGGCTGACAGGTGGTGATATTTGTTGGAATATGTACATTCTGCTCTGGGGGTCAGCTACAGGCTTTCTAGTTGCCTGGGTACCAGAGAAGAAAATGTCATCACAGAGAAGTGATACAAAACATACTTTCATCTTTTTTGATTCAATTTACTTTTCATACTACAAAGATTTAGAATCTCTCTCTCAAAAAAAAAAAAAAAAAGATTAACCAAAAAGACCGAGAATTGCTTCTGATTTTCGCCATACAAGGTCCCCTTTAGGGGGGAAATTAAGGAAAAGAAAGCATATTAAAAGCCCTTTCACTTGAGCGAAAGAAAATTTCCTGGCAAATAGTTAGAACAAATGAATATTTTTCCCATTTGATTTCTCTGTTGTCAGTTCTTTGGATGCAATACAAGCACATATTGATCTAACCTTTCTCTCATGATATATGGAGTTATTTGTGTTTTAAGAAACATTTTGCATACATGGCGTGAATCCATTTTGAAGAAAAGTCTAATTTATAGGCACATTGTCTTTGATGTAAAAATGTTTGTAGGAGTTAGGTCCTACACATTTGCGTCTCTTGAATCACTGTCTACCAACATATTTCATGTTGCTGAAAAAAGGAGATTTACAGCTCCCACATTTAATACATCTGCATTCATATGGAAATGGGTCAGGAAAATGCCCTGTGGTAACTCTTTGGGGATGAAGATGTAGTATACCAGGGAACAGATTACACAGAGCATTCAAGATTCTTTTCTGAGCAAAATTTTGAGCATTGAGTTTGACTGCTGGGGAGAGAAGTTAATAATAGAAAAAGCTGCAATTCAAGTGAAACTAGCAGTTGAGGTGAAAATTGTGACTCCCCCAGAAAACTTCCTCTGGCTCTAAGTATGACTTTTCCACCCCCATAAAAGCTTAAAAAGATGTAATGACCTATCTTATTCTTCACATAAGGACTCGTAATGAGTTGAGGATTTTCTGCATTCGTGTGCCTTATATTTCACTTAAGAAGAGTTAGAGTCTCCATGGAAGTTAGAACTCTCTCTGTGGCAAGTGACTGAAGACTCCAAAACAGGCTTAAGCCAAAAGGAAATATAATGACATACAAATAAAACAGCGTGTAGTGGGTCAGGCATCAGCTGCAGCATGATAAAGACACTCAACAGGGAAGCGGCTGTGGCTCAATCAGTAGGGCTCCCGTTTACCATATGGGAGGCCCCGGGTTCAGTTCCCGGGGCCTCCTGGTGAAGGCAAGCCCACCCACACGGCGTGGTTAGCTGACCCAGTGAGCACAAGCAGCAAGGGGGAGCTAAATGAATAAATAAATAAAATCTTAAAAAAAAGACACTCAACTGGCAAAACCCTAACCTCAGATAAATCCAATTTTCACCCACTGTGCTCCTGAACTTCTGAAGCTGAACATGAGTGGAGAGATACACAGGACCTTGCCAAATGGTCTCCTTGAATTGTAATGGCTGCTAACCTCAAGGGGCCATAATGGCAGTCAGACTTCTCCCCTAGTCCATTCTGTCTCCCATGCAGCTCTTTGACTATTTACTGTTCCCTTTCTCCTCATTCTTCTACTACTTCTTCCCCACCTCATGCTCAGCTGACGACTGTGATTTCTATTCACTGAGAAAATAGAAGTCACCAGAAGAATCTCCCCATGTATGCTATGTTTATCCCTTCTTGCATGCTCAAGGGAGGGCTCAGCATTTGTCTTCTCTCTCCCGAGTCATCTATTTTTTTTTTCCTTCTCTCCTAGACCATTCCTAATCCACATAATAAAGTGCTGTAATTTTCTCCTACCTTGAAAAAAAATGCACTTCTTCAACCCACATCTCCCTCAGGTCATTTCCCCTTTCCTGTTTTCTTTTACTGCAAAACCTTTCTAAAGTGTTATCTTATAGAGCCTGTCTCCAGTTCTTCTACCAGTCTACCGCAAATACTCTTGTCAAGGTCTCCAGTTACTTTCTAGTTCTTTCCCAAACCTTAACTTACTAAAGCTGTAGCAACAATTGACAGTTGATCAATACCTTTCTTCTTGAAACTCTTCATTTCTCTTTTGGGACACCTCCCTGGCCACTCCTTTTAAACCTCATTTACTAGCTTTATCTCATCTCCATAATGTCAATTGTTGAATTTTCCCAGCTCTTAGTTCTCACTCCTCTTCTCTTCTTTTGCTCTCTGGTAAATGTTCTCCAGCCTCTTGGCTTTAAATACTGACCATATATTGAAAGTTATTCCCATCCCAGAACTCTCACCTAAACTTCAGACTCATACATATCTTTTTAGATGTACAATAGGCATCTTACACTTAATATGTTAAGAAACAAATTTCTCATCTCCTCTCATAGCCTCCCCACCTAACATAACTGTCCATAAACCTTCCCCATCTCAGTACATAGCAAATACATCATTCCAGTTGTTCAGGTCAAATAAAGAGAGTCATTTGGAACAGCTTTCTTTCTCACAATTGACCTCCAGTCCATCTAAAAATCCTTTTGACTTAGTCAGAATCTAAGTCCCTCCACTGCCACTGCTTCCATCCTAGCCCAAATTACCATCTACCTTTCACCCAGCCTTTTATAGCAGCCTCCTAACTGAACTCCTTATATTTACTCTTGTCCCTCTACAGTCTATTTCACTACAGCAGCCAGAGTGATTCTGATAAATCAATGTCATATTATGTTACTCCTCTTTTCAAATCTTTTTAATAGATTTCTTACTCCTTCAGAGTTGAAACCAATACTCTTAAAATAGTCATCAAGGTCCTGGAAGATCTGGCTTCTGTGAACTCATCTCCTATTCACTCATTCTGCCCAAGCCACAATGGCCTCCTTTGCTATTCTTTGGGCTTTCCAAGCACATTTCTACTTCAAGCTTTACTATCACCCATGCCTCCAGTGAATTTACACCGCCCCCCCCCATATCATTCAGTAGATTCTTAAATGTCCCCCTCTCGGTGAACTTTCTAACTAAACTAGCAAGACCTCCACACTCCTCACATGAGCCTTCTAACTCCTGCCCTTTCATTACATGCTTTATGGTTTTTTCTTAGCACTTACTATCATTCATTTTATTTTGTTTCACTAAAGTAGAAGGTAAGCTCCCTGAGGGCAGGAATTTTGTCTATTTTTTTCCTTTGTATCCCCAGTGCTTAGAACAGTGCAGAGACCAGAGTCAAGGTTAAGATTTTATATCTGGTCTAAAGGTTCTTCATTGCACTATCTGCAGTGCACTACCTAGGTAAAAGTTATAAAATTAAAATCTCCAGTGCCATTTGGAAAATGGAATGGAGTTTATTTTATAATTAAAAATTCAATATCATTGCAGTTTAGGGGAATATCAAATATTAAAAAGTATCTCTCAAATATGCTAATACACATGATCAAAGATGAACATTATGAGGAAAACTAGAAACATCCTAAATGGACATCAGTAGGAGTTGACTCCATTCTTTGGTATTTCTGTATAATGGGATGCTGGACAGCCTTTCTGAACTACACTATCATTTTTATTGTCTTCATCCAAAATCAATTTAAATCCAATCATTTTAATATTTTTATGTGATCCAATTTTTCTCCTTTGTAAGCAACAATAATGGATACCCCTATACATATTTATGCATTTGCCTAATTTTTTCTATAGTATTCCTTCCTAGAAGGGTAATACTTATAGATTTTTTGTCAAAATAGCATCTATGCTTTTAAAAAATTACATCATTAGCCTGAGATTTTTACTGTGACAATTTATATATCTATATTTTTTTTGTGGAAATTTAGCTAGTCTTTACTTAGGGCATTTAGTTTTTCATTGTTACAAATAATGTTTCAGTGAACACCAATATTCATAAGTCATTGTCTCTAACAATGGCTTAGATGCTGGAATACCTGGTAAAAGGGAATAATCATTTTTAGGGTTTTTCATACATCTTACAAAATTACCTTATAGAAAAAGAGTACCAATTTATCTTTCCATCAGAATGATATAAATGTGCCTGTTTCATTTAAACTTTACAAACACCTTGGTATTATCTTTACCAAAAAAGGAAGTTTTTAAGAAATTATTTAAGGTTCCAAAATTTATTTTTCCAAATAGAATAGGATATGTCCCTGTACAATTTATGAAAGTCAATTCTGCTATAATGCTTGTTTGGAAAATGTGAACTTTCCTCAAAGTGGTTGAGAAATTAGGAAACAATTTGAGCATAATGAATATTTTGAATTTTCTTACATGTGATTTTGTACACAAGAAACACTGGGTGAGTACAGAAACCTGCACCCTGCTGAAAGGAGCCAGTAGGAATACAGAACCCCAACATCTCCCCGCTACCCCAGCTCACCACATGTGTTATGAACCACATCCATCCACATCTGATTTTACAACTGTCTGTCTGATTTCAGATAATCATTCTACCACTGCACTATAGGGTTGTGGTTTTTAGGAACACCTATGTTACATTATTGCAAAAATGACTCTGCATTCAACATACATTATAGGTTACATCTAGACTGAGTGTTGTATCATTTGTTAGCCTAGGTAAGTGGCTTTCCACTTTAGAAACTTTCTGAATCATTTATACAGCAGGCACTGGTGAATCTGTTATTCAATATGTCCCTAGCCCGGAATCTGCTACTTACTTGTGTATAGAGAAGGCAAACTTGAGATGGAAGAAATTAAAATGGAAAGGAAGTTTTCAGAGCATTTGATGTTAGCAATATTGAAGTTGAATATCTCTGTTTGAAAAAAATATATGCTTTAGAGGCTGAGATATGAGTTCTTTGAAGCATTGCTTCCCATCTTGTGTACAAATGAATCCTTCGGCTCTTTAGAAAAATAAAGATTAGTCCAAACTTGATATGTGTTTTCAAGGTATCAGGAGCATAAGTATTTTTCAAGCAGATAGTCGAGCAATGTCCAGATCACTCTTCTGAAAATTCTACAAGCATTGAGTTATTTTCATCATTTTCTAGCAAGAGAGCTGACATTCTGTTTAGACAGAATAAATAATTTCAGAGACATGAGGGATGGCCTTTTGCTCAAAGAAACATTTCCATCTCAATCAATGATGCCAAAATAGAGATTAAACTTCAAGTGTAGCCATCCTGGGTTTGATTTCTTTGTTCTCTAATTTAGATTCAGGAGCAAATGACATCAAATGCACCTAGGAAAAATTTGAGGATAAGAACTAAAAATTAGTGGTTGGAGAAGAAAGCTGAGAGAGAAGAATCAGTTGGATGTTAACATGAGCACAACAAGAAATGACATGCATTGTTTACTTAGCCAGGAGACCATGGCCAGCCCTTTTAACTATGGCCCTATATCTTCCTGTGAGCGTTCCTGGAAAGACTGAAACCTGAGGTGATTTTATTGTTTATGGTCATTAAAAGTATCTGCACAGCCTTGCTCTGTTATCACTCTGCATTTTTACCCCAGTCTTCCAATAGCCTTTCTCATGAGCTTTGAGTAGATTACAGGAAGGTGTTACTAAAGATGCTAAAGTCCTAAAATTTCCCAGCTCTAGAGAAATGAGCCATGCTGGTCTGGAAAATTATAATGAATAGGTAGCAACCAAACTAACCTCAGATAAGGTAAGAAAACTAGACCAAGAGTTGCTGTGTGAAAGCATGACCTTTTTTTTTTTTTTAAGATTTATTTTTATTTATTTAACCCCTCCTTGCTACTTGTGCTCTCTGAGTCCATTTGCCGCGCATTTTTCTGTGTCTGCTTGTCTCCCTTTGTTGTGTCATCTTGTGTCAGCTCACTGCGCCATGCAGGCTGGCTTGCCTTCACCAGGAGGCTCCAGGAATCAAACCCAGGGCCTCCCATATGGTAGACGGGAGCCCAACCAATTGAGCCACAGCCGCTTCCCAAAGCATGACATTTTAAGTCAAGCAGATTTGGGTCTGCTCCCCACCTTTTACCTACTAGTTCCACAAGATGGAGGAAACCCCTTAGCTGTCATGAGCATCACTTCCTATAAAATTATAACCCATGAGAGAACTTAAAAGGATTTTTAAAAAAGATTAAATGACATAAACGTGTGTGAAAATGTTTTATAATGTTCAACACCGTGCTCTACATGGAAAGAATGGTGCAAGGAAATTAACAGAAGATTTAAAAATAACAGAGGAAAAACCATTATGTCTCATCTCCACCTTTGGAAATAGATCTAACTCTGAAAAAAACCGGATCATGCAGTTCCAAAACAAAAAACAAATAAACTAATTTGAGATCAACTATGAACATTTAGTGTAATTATCTTTTGATTCATGGATTTATTAATTTACTCCTCAATAGATATCTGAGTAACTCTCTATAATGCAAGAAGCTAGATTCTAGGCATAAAACAAAGTAACAACCCATTCCCTGCTCTTCATTTTCTTACTTGTAAAGTTAGAAAATTGGGACAGGTAATATCATAATTCTCTTTTATTTTTTATATTTTAAGGTTCTGATTACTACTGGTAATATCTATGTAAACATTCATATACACTATCGCCATGGTGGAAATTTAATAGTTTTTTTTATATTCTTAACCCCAGAATAACCTCCATTGGATAGTTATTAGTATGTTCATTTAGAGATGGAAGCTCAGGCTCAGAAAGGTGAAATAATTGACCCAAAGTCATGTAGCCACTAAGTGGCAGGCACAAAATTCAGACCCAAGGCTGCCTGTGTGATTACTCAACTTTGAACTATATATCACTGTGCCTTTTAATACCCTAAAAGTAAGAATGACAAAGCATCTTTCAGATGGGATGTTGACAGATTGGTCAATTGGTAAAGGCAGGACTGCTCTTTGCAGCAATCGAAACATATATTTTTTTAAAAAGTCAAACGTTAAGGGAAGGGCTCTTTGTATTAGAAATTCTGACATTTCGGAAGACACAATTGTCACCCAATCAACTGTCATTTCTGGGAGAAAAATACCTTGAAGAAATGTTAAAGTTATTAAAAATAGAGAACTTTAACAGATCCATTCCATCTTGCATGTATCCTATTAGTCTGAGAAGCTTCTGGATAGATTTATTACAGAATGTCTATGTCTCCAGCTTCCAGTACTGTGGGATTTTTGTTTGTTTGTTTGTTTGTTTGTTTGTTTTCAGAGCCCATTGATCAAACCATGCATTCACAATTTAATGGTATACCATATTTTAACATCCAGGTCATTGAACAATACACAAACTATGCAATTCTAGGGAGTTAACTGAGGTATTTTGCACAAGTATTCTCTAATTGTTAATTTTCTTTGTAAATGGAAACATTTATACAATCTGCTGGTTTTCATGGTGTCAAAGAAATGGGAATTGGAATCACAAAACTCCGTCTTTAGAATTGCCTATGCTGCTCAAATTTCATTTTTTGCAAGGAGCGTTGGCTGGAGGAAGGTCCATAATATACTGTTTTCTTAGGCAGCTGTATTCTTAGAGCTATTAGAAAGGATGTGTACTTCATATTTGTGATTTTTTTTTTGGGGGGGGGTGGCAGGGCTGAGGTCCCAAACTACCCTTACCAGGCCCCCATTGTGGTAGAGCTTCAGAGGAGGCTAAAACACTATCACGAATACTTGGGTAGCTTATAGGAGCTCCTAATAAGAGAAGTAGTAACAGTGACCTGTCATAGGTTTGAAATAACAGAGATACACACATAGTTGGAAACGGTTACCAGTTAGTAATAAATGTGGAACTCTTGAGACAGGTCAAGATTTGACGTTTAAATATGGTGGTTATTGATGCAGAGATGAAAGTTAAAACATTGAGGGGGTGAGAATGCCAAGGGAGGGAATGAAAAACAAAATGATCAGGTACAAATCCTTGAAGATCACATCTCATTGGACATTTTTTCTTTCAAAGCATAGTTCCCTGGATAAGTGAACCAATCATTAACATACTTACTAGACTGTCCTTTTGAATGGCCTAGAAGTTCAGATCATTTTGTGAGTTTTCTAGGCCAAAGGAGAATTTTGAAAGTGATTTGCCTAATATGTTAAGTTTCAAGCTGAGTTTCCTTAAGAGAAAGATATTATATGACCGAACAGCAAAATTGTGTTGTAGATAATTTCCAAAATGTATGCCTTAATGAATTTAATTATTCTAATTTCACTCTAAATTAGGTGTTTTTGTCCTACTCAACTCTAGTAAACAGTTATTTATGTTGGTAAATAAGAACCCACCGCTGCTGTTTCCCGAACATACCCCCATCTGCCCACTAGGCTATTGTGCTATTTAATACCCTCATCAAAGTGCTGTTACTATGCCTGTGAAATAGGTGAAGGCAGGGCAAACTCAGAGCAGCCTAAAAATGCTGAAATTTCCCTGAGCAGAATGGGTCAAGGCACTGACAGCTTCAAATACGTTTCATAAAGAGCTCAGTATTATTGTTCTTATCTATTCATATCAAGACATATTGAAGAATTAATAAAAAAAAATTGCCTTTGACAACAAGAAACACTATATAGTCCTTTCAAAGCCACAGCAATTAGCAAGACTGCTGGGAAGAATCTTGAAAACATGATGATGAAGAATTTTGGAGTTAATGTCATTTTACTCTCCAAGTTTGTTTATTATATCAGGAAAAAACAAGATAGTCTCTTTCTTAGCTGGAAAAAAAGAGTAGAAGTCTTCATTTTCTTTGTCCAGGAATAATGAAGTGATTATACAGGCCATTAAAATACTTTTATAATTTATGTCATCTGTATTTGTAAATGTAGTTTAATAAAAGGGAAAAGCCACTGTTTCGAATTCAGGAAGCTTGGGTTCTGATTTTGACTTTGATATTTATGAGCTGTATGTTGCCATAGAAATTATTTTCTATTAACTGCTTTCTAATTTTTTATTAGAGAAGTTGTAAGTTTACAGAAAAACTCATGCAGAAATACAGAGATTTCCTACCCCCTTCCTTGTTATCGACACCTTGCATTAGTGTGGTACATTTGTTATACTTAATGAGAGAATATTATATTTGTACTATTAACTATAGTCCATGGTTTACTTTAGGGTTCATTGCTTATGAGGTACAATTCTATGTTGTTGTTTTTTTTAATTTTTATTCTAATAACATATATACAACCTAAAATTTCCACTACTTTAGTGATGGGCTAGATCTCTATGACCTCTTATTGGCTCGCTTTCTGCTCTACCCAAAGTTCGGATTTATTAAAAACCAGAAGCAAAGAGGCAAAAATGCTTTTTATGTTATGTAAATTGTAATTTGATTTGTAACTTGGTGGATTTTTTTTTTTTCTCCACAATTGAGAGATTTTAATGAGCTTTAAAAAAACTGCATATAAAACAGGAAGAATGTTCAGATTTCAGGTTGCACTTTTGTTGTAGGGATATCAATGTGTATAAAGCTATTCAGGGCATAAATGGCTATAGAATATAGATGTTTATAGCTGCATATATGTATGCATGGTTATTTGCATAATGACTGCTTATGTTTGGCATGTGCACAAGTATTAAATGTATATACAGGAACAGACATAAGGTATGTATGAATAACAAGTATGAAAATATACCAAGAATCTTTTAGATGCTTCTGAAAAGCACATCTGTTTTTTAATCAGAATAAATGGATGGATTTTAGTTTTCCAAACAGCTTGCTTTTCATTGATGAATCATATGGTAGGTAAAATTATGGAAATACTTGCAGGGATGATATGGTATAGGAAAGAGTCTGTAAAAGTTAAAGTATTACATAAAGTATTTCTTCAAGCTTCTCTTTCCAGCCATTTCAAAGAAGCTTCTCTGCATAAGAGGATGTATCTATGAAATGCAAGGACAAAAATGTTAGATTGCAGCAATTCTTCGTTAGTCTTAACTTACATTTTGGCCCTTGTGTTTTATGGATATATTGAAGGAGATGAGGAAGTGTTTCCCTGAGGCCTGAGCGTGTTAGTCACAGGACAGGATGTTTAAGATTTGGCTATGCCAACACTAACTGCCAGATCCCAAGTGATAATGGTAGCCATGTTTTCCTTAATACATACACACAAATACATGCTTGCACACATATATTGGCTTGTTTATGATATGTAAGGTTCTCTCCAATGGAAGACCCAGGGCAAGGGTATAAGAGTGATATTCTTAGAAGTCAACTAAAATTCCTACATCTCTTTTTGATATGAACTGCTATTAAGCTAGTATTTGAATTTGTTATTATTTTAACCTAATGTAATATTTTATCATTTTTCATTAAATTCCATTTTAAAATTTGATACCTATCCTGCCAGATGAAAATGAACTTTATTAATTTTTTTATCCCACTTATCATTATGAATTATACACAAATTTCATAAATATACCTCCTTGGTCTTTAAATATTGGGCAAAAATGCTCAAAAAGGCTATTTTCATTTACTATGCAAGAAGCCATTCAAGTTTATAGATAGGTTGTCTAAAGGGTGAGATTTTATAAATATAAAAATTAAACCAAGTATACGCACCCATCCTTTTATCACGGTTCCTGAAATCTCTACTTGTAAAGCAGTGAAATCACCTGGAATTTGGTCTTATCTACAAGGAGATAGTAAGGTCTCTTGGGGCCAGAATGCAGGAATGAAAAAAGCAGATAGAATCTCAAAGATTAGAACATAATCAATGCTGGAAGACCTCTTTCACTGAGTAATCTTCAGAATAAGTTGTTGGTAAGTGTCCAAATGAAAGGCAGACTGTCATTCTGCCACAAGGTGTTGAACTAATTACCCTTGACTTGCCTTTGAGCCACTTTCTGTGATTTTTCATGAGATTTTTAGTGTGGTATTTACTGTTTTAAGCAATGCGTTAATGCTAGCCAAAAATTACTTTAGTGGTAGAAGAAAAAGCAAATTGACAATTTTATTTTCCCTGGTCTTTCTTTTTTAAATCAACACTATATAAACTGTTCGTGCTGAACATCGTTGAACTAGTCATCTATCTTCGCATGTTAGACTCACAGAATTTTAAAGCTGGATAAAAAGCTTACGGGTAATTTACAGTCATTGTTTTAGCAGCTGAGAACATTTTCATGAAGCTTTAAATTGATGTGGAAGCATGGTATATACAATAGATCAACATGGAGCTGTCTTTCTTGACAGTGTTAAAGGGTGGGGAGCCCTTCTCTCCCTAGCAACACATGAAGTGGTTCCAAAGATACACGAATGTTATAAATTTTAAATCACGGGACCCATTTCAGCCTTCTAAATTTACAAAGTAGAAACAGAAGTCATAGGAAGTCCAGTTACTAGCCCTGTGTCTGTAATGGGCTTTAGAGTCAAGCTGGAACAAGGAGGCAGTTTCTGGTTGCCTTCTGATATCAAGTACTCTCCCCCGCCCCCAGCATCCTGTGTATATTGTCCCTTCACCAAATTTGAGGCAGAAGAGCCTGGTGGTGTTCTTTCCTCCCCTTGAGTTCCCTCAAGGGTTTATACCCTTGTCACCAGCAACAAGAGTTGCCCTGAAGTTCTTGCAAACCCCGGTGAAGGGCTAGGATAAAAGAAGAAAGAAAGGAAGATAAACCTGCTTACCTCCTATTTAACTCTTACCTACTCTTTATACAAACCCCTAGCATGTCTAATGGTCCACCTACTATTTAAAGTTATAGTGACCAGTCCTGCCAGCAAATAGATTCTTATTTAATTTCTTTTTAATAATTGAACACATAAAAAATACAGAAAAGGAAAAGAGATATATCCATACTTACATAACCACCCTAATATCTTGGCACATTTGCTTCCAGTCTTCAAAAGGAAATTCTTTTAGAAAAACCACTCTATTTTTGTAAGAATAAGCCATGTGAATTACAAATTTCTCAAATCTTACCCAGAAATGGAGATAACAGCACTCCACACATCCTTCTATGTACCTTAACAGCTGGGTGGCTAGGTAGAAATATCTTTATAACAATATCATCTTACTACACAAGCTGGTTTTCATCTTTTTAAAATACATATCTTTATTTAAGGACATAATTGATTAGCTTCTCATCTTTCATTGATTAGCATTCTCACTCATCCTCCCATCTCCACCTCCTGATGCTTGGTAGTTGGTAGACTTACCCTGTTCAGGGTTGCCAGGATATTCTGTTCAATAACCATCATTTCCATAGTATTTGCTTTTTATTTTGATGGCATTTTCTATGTTGAGGGTACTCTTAACTGCCTGGATTTTGTTTTTAGACTTATTTTAGAAAGTGCTATATTTTCTAAGCACTTTCACATTTAAGAATGCAGATTTTATATACGAAAGTTCCTGTATAATATTCTAGGCTACCAGCTTTTCTGTAAGAGCTTTGTGGCTATTCTTCCATTGTTTTCTAGCATTGGATATTAATATATGGGAATCTGGTTTTACCTCAACCCTTGTAGGTGTGTATTGATTTTGCTTTTTCTGTTGGGATGGTCTAATATTCTTTATCGTTCCATTTCAATAGCTTAAATATGTCTCACTATTGAGAATTATGTATTCAATTTTCTGGGATCATAGTATATTTCAATTTAAAAATTTAGATTTCTTTCTTCGGGGGTAATTTATTAACGTACCTTTGAATATACCTTCTGTTCCAATTGTACGTTATCTTAATATTGGAATATCTTTCCTTGTCCTCTTTCTATATCAAGTTTTGCTGTATTAGTTTAGTTCCTTTGTTGTTTTCACCTACATTCATTCTGATTATCTCAAATCTTTCCTCTATGCTGGTAATTTGATTTTCAGTGGTGTCTATTCTGTTACTTGTCTTTCTAATTTAGGTATTGGTTATCTAATGATATTGTTTGGTCCTTGATTTGTTTCCTTTAGTCAGTTACCTTCCTTTATATTTCACTCTGTTGTTGTTTTATCATCTAGTCTTTGTCCTCTACTTCCATTGAAATCATTTTCAGATTAAGTGAATCCACGTGTGAAGCAACTTGAAGAGTTTCTTCCTGTCACTTCACTTATACTTTCTTGTAGGTTGAGAACTGTGTATCTTACATTAGATGAGCCTCTCTCATTATTGTTGGCTGTGGTATGTTTCCATATTTACTATGTTTAGTGTTTTAATCTTGATCATGTGTGGGCAGCTATGTCCAAATCTTCTATTTGTTCTAATAGAGTAGAGGTTACTTCTAGACTCACCTACTACTCTCTGAGACCTCTTTTGCTCTTTGGTTCCAGTCTGAAGGCTGGATATTTAAGGTTTTATGTATTATTTAAGAACCTGTGGGAATGATGAGTTCAGCTGAAGCAGCATTCAGCCTTTTCCAAACACCCAGTTTACTATTTGGTGCTGTCTCCTATTCTTTTCCATGGGGAGGGGTAATCCTTAGGTTTGGGATCAATTGTTCAATTTATTGGTAACCCAAGAGCTTTCACCTCAGCCAAAGTCAGCTCCATCTCTCTGTTTCCCAACAGCCGTTATAACTTTTTCTCAGTAAGAAAAGGAAAAACACAAGACTAAACATTGGGTTGCATTCTGTTGGGTTTGGAGGTGTTACTGAGAATATTTAGGCTTTTCCTCACAGTCCAGGGAAGTTTCTGGGGTTTGAGGGAAGGCAAGCACCATACTCAAGTCTACCTTTCTGCTCTATTCCAGAATATGCTATTTGTATTTTTCATTCTTTTATTTTTTTGGAATTTGGACTGTGTTTTTTTTCTCTCTCTTTCTTTGGTTGCTATTGTTGAGTTTGTATGAGTGTGTGTGCTGGAACATACTCTTCCTTTCATTGGGTATTGGGAGAGCAAAAATAAGTGTTAAAATCCATCATTTTCTCAGATAAGACTTTGTGCTGAAAAACTCCCTCATAGATTATCTACTACCTACAAGAAACCCTGAAAACAAAAAAACATGTTACTTACTCTTCAGTTTGCAGCTAAAATACACAGAATTGGATCTTATGAATTGACAGAAATAACTTTTTCTAGACTTTGAGAAGATCCACATCTTTGACTTTCAAATTACCAAGAGGACCTTTTAGAAAATTATGTGACTGAGGGAAAGCAATTGCTTTCAAATTTCTGTTAGTATTCAGTGTTAGTAACTGGGTAATTTCTTTTAGATAACTGTTATTTCTGTCATCATACAATACATGAGAGTTAGCATTTATATCACATTTTCCTTAACATGTTTATATTTCCTTCACAACTCAAATTGAAAATTTGACAAAGGAAAGTGTTTATAGAGTGTAAATGTATGAATGTATATTGTGACTATGTGTATACATAACATTGTAAATATAAGTATTCTATACAATTATATATTTTATATAGAAGAATGTAGAACCATGAATACATATATAAATACAGAGAAATACATATGTAAATATGTAAATCTATGTATATTTGGGTGTTTATATATCTATATCTACATTTACACACAAAGTTAATTGTCTATATCTACTGTAGGTCATGGTTCGCATATGAATCATGTCTAGCCTCCCTGTTAACAAAAGCATCAATTAGCATAAGAATTACGACCCTGAGATAATATTTCCATTATTTTTATCGCTAGTTTGAGCCTCACAAAATAGTTCTCCCATCTTGTCCTAGGGTCTACAATTAGAAGAGGGAAATGGGAAGCTCAGTTCGGATTTATAGAGAGCAACCCTGATTACAGAAAGAGCGGAAACCTAGGAAGGGTAAATCAATTAGTCGTCTGGATAAAGAAAACTGTGAGAAGAAATTGAAAATAGTTTCCAAGCATATATGAAGGACCCTAAAGTAAAGATTGAGGATCAGATGTTCCTCATTCCCAAAGAATATAGAGCAGAATTTTAGACAAGAAGAAGAATATCTCAGCATATTATACTCACAATAAGAAGTGTTAACAGAAAATAAAATTCCGAAAGGCTAAATTTTCATTTATTTAAGATAAATAAAACTTTGTCTTTGCCAGTGATAGCAGAATAGCTTACACATTGATGCTTCTAAGATTTTATTTTTGCAATTCATATAATTTTAGTAGAAAAGCATATCCTTGTTTTCCTCCCTAGCTTTTACGGTACTATTACCCTTCTGTAGTCAAAAAATGACTAATGCCAAGAGGTTGGTCTATGAGTACTGAATCATACTTTGCCTTTTCATCTAATAAATATTTATTGAGCACCTTTCTCATGCTTGGCCTTGAGAACACAGTAAGGCAGGCCCTGTCCTTAAGTTAATTACTTAGTGAATTCACACATAGATCAATGCCACAATGGGATGAATTGATGTTGAGTCATCTGCTTTTCTGTCTTGCAGTTTCCAGTAATGATATATTTATTTTTGCTTGAGAAAAAAAATACATATATAGTTAGATATCCCACTTAGGCTTACTTACCTCAGGAAATAAGGTAGTGCACATGCCGCAGTAAAGAGCTCCCAAACACCTCTCTCTCACTCTCTGTGGAAAGGATCACTGTCAGACTAGATTGAAAAACCTCTTTTAAGAGAAAATGCTAAGAATACAATCCATAATTTACAGTCCATAAATCCATAATTAAAAACTGTTTTTTCAAGAACATTGGGAGTCCCAGTCAATATCAATAGTTAGAACAAAACTCAATTGTGCTTATATTTCCAATGCGTAGCACATTTTAGCCATTTAAGGAAAAACCAGACACAACCTAAAATTTTTAGGAGAATTCAAAAAAGTAAGTGTGAGGGTTACTGACAGAATACATAGCTCCACAACCAGTCCTACTGGCTGAACAGATGGGCAGGTAGGGGAGAGAAAAATAGAGAGAAATAGTAAGCAGATTCAGAGCCATTTTGTCACATAGGAAAAGAACAGACAGAAGTATTGGATTAGACAGAAGATAAAGTATACAAAAGTTAGTTCAGGAATAATTGAAACTAGAGAGACAGAGTAATTTCCAATCCATTAATTGAGTGGTCCATCACAAACATTTTTCCATAAAACTAGTATTTTGTTGAGTTATATTGAACATGGAAGTATGAATTTATAAAGAATATTTTTCCTACTATATTTTATCTCTAAATCTACATTCAATGATGGATGGTGGGGCAGTTTGAGATTATTTATGAGTCCCCAAAAAGAGAGATTATGTTTATAAACTTATCTATTCCTTAGGCTGTGATACCCTTTGAATGCATTAGATTCACCTGACATGTCTTGAATAAATTACCTGTTAAGATTAGGGCTTTGATTCTACTGCTTCAGTAGGGCATGACTCAGATTGAGTCCCTGCCCTTTTGGAGGGCTTATATAAATGGACACTCACTCAAGATGACACGCAGGAAGAGAGAGACCTCCGTAGACACAGAAGAGGAGAGAACATTGATCCTGCAGCCCGGGGAAGAAAGATGAGCCACTTGCCTGATAGTTTGCAGCTGAGTAGCTGAGAAGGCCTGGAAAGAAACAAGCCCTGTGCCAGCCTGTGGCTGAGAGAGAGGAAGGCTGAATCCTCACAGAGATCGGCAGCCATTTTGCTTCAACAGTAGCAAGTGACTTTGGTGAGAAAGCAACCTTGAGTTGTGTCTTTAAGGCCTTGTAAGAGTAAGCTTTTACCCCAAATAAATATCTTTTATAAAAGCTAAAGATTTCTGGTACTTAGCATCAGCACCCCTTTGGCTGACTAATGTGATTACATATGAGCAATAGCTCTTTTTTGCCCTTTATTAGAGAAGTTGTGGGTTTACAGAACAATCATGCATAAAATACAGGATTCTCATTTACCACCACACCACCACCATCTTGCATTGCTGTGGATCATTTTTTACAATTAATGAGAGCACATTTTTATAATTGTGCTATTAATTAAAGTTCATGGTTTAACTTAGGGTTCACTGTGTAGTGTAGTTCCATGGATTTTTTTAAAAAATTTCATTCCGTTACCTTATATGCTATCTAACATTTTACCTTTTAACCATACTCAGGTACATATTTCAGTGCTGTTAACTGCATTCAAAATGTTGTGCTACCATCACCATCATCCATTACCAAAACATTTCCATTATTCCAGATAGAAACCCTGCACATTTGAAGCTTTAACTTCCTCTTTCCCTATTCCCCTTAAAGTGGAATCACCTGTTGGTACAATTGTATGCTTGTGCTTATAAGAACCTGTTTCTTTGGAATATAGAATTGGCCCAATTTGGTAGCAAACATATTCTAGGTATTTGATAGGGTAAGTCTCTTTAGATATTTGGATTTAAGAGATGGCTAATGGGCTGATATCTACTATTTCAACAACAAATGAAGTAAGGGTAAAAGGCCTGGTGGGGTAGAGAAGGGGTGCTGCTCCAGGGCAGCTAGCTAGCTTCGGACCATCCTCACAGTAGAACTGTGGCCACTCAAGGATCATGCTTTTGTTTCCTCCTAAAATAATTTTCTCACAGATCTGTTTTTTTTCCCTTGATTCTTGGTCATTCACTAGCATGATCTATGCTTCCTATTATTATTTTAACCCACCTGAATGGTAAAATGCGTTCTTTGTCATTTCGAAGAGCTGTGATAAATCTTTAGAATGTGTAGAGTCTTCTCAAAGTAAAATAGAGAATGTTAATTATGTATATTAAAACTGTTTGTTTTACTTGACCTGTATTTATTATCTACTTAAGTAATTGGAAAACAGTTGCTAAATAACTTATTGAAAAGTAAAGAGACTGCAAGTCAAGTTTAGAGAAGATTGGAGAGTAATAAGGGATAGTACTAACAACACTTGTAAGGCATCTATTATGGGAACTATAACCCACAATATTATGGAAATTGTTGGTAATGAAGAAGAAATTTTACTATATAAAATTCAAGTGCTTAGTCATAGCATAGAACTTTCTTAAAAGAAAAACAAATTAATTTAGAAGAAAACATCTACCCACAGTTAAGATTTAGTTGTACAACTCAATTGCAATATAGAGGGATCACTCATGTATTAGTCTCTTCTAAGTATGATAAACTCTTTCAAGATCAGAATTATATTTTTTACATATTTCTGTTGCTTATTAACCATTTTTGTCATTAGTCCTTCCCCTAGCACTGAAATAAAAATGAATCTTTATATATGTATATGTACTAATTGCAATTGAAACTATCTTGAGAAACAGAGATTTTCTGGAAATGGGGATAATTTATTTCTGGTCATGAATTTTATTCTAGTCAAAGTAGGAAACTATAGCTAAAATCAATATCTTGCCTGAAATTGTAGTAACATTGTACATGTATGTTAAGCAATTCTCTGAAATGGACTAACACTATGTAAGTGGAACGATTTATTAGATTTGAAAATCATAATACTTCATTTTTATTAGTGATTAAGAAGTTTCTACTCACCAAATAGAATAAAAATAGTGAAATTATTTCTCTTGGGGCAGGGGATGGTACAGAAGAAGGAAAAACATGTATACAAGGGGAATTAAAAGAAAAAACATATCTTTCAGGCCCTATCTTTAAGGAACTTTATCTGATTGCCATATAATGATACATGTGAAAGATAACAATATATTAAGCAGTACATTATAAGTGATATAAAAACTAAGGACAGAGAGAGAGATAGAGCTGTTAGAAGCAGGAAATGCCTTTGTCAGCTTTGTGGAAGACAAAACTTTATGAAAAAAGGGAGATTTGAGTTGCATCTTAGAGAATAAATATAAATTGTACTGCCTAAGGAATGCAATTCTAGCAAGGATCCATCAGCAGAAAAATGCTGAAGAAACATATCCATAGTCTTTGATAAGTCATATTTGCTCTATAGTCTCAGTTTAACTGTAAAAGAAAGCAATTATATTACATCATCCTACACATCCATTTTAACCATCAAATAGTTTATTTTCAGAATGTGGGATTAATTTGGATGGAGTAGATGATTTCTATAGAAGACATGAGAAGTAAGTTCGTCAGTAAGTTTTCAAGCTGTCTGTACATTATTAAATACAAAGCCATGAGCTTTGTCTTTATATTCTGAGAAGTGATATAATGAACATTTTCTCATTAAAAAAAAAAAAAAATGCCACCTCCCTTCTTCTCCATGCCCTTTTAACTGAAGATGCAGTTAGTCTGAATTGAGAATAGAACTCTGGAATTGTGAAAAGTATGGATGGCATGATCATTCTAGATTTGGAATCTAAAAAGCAGTCCTGAAATGAGATGAATACATCCTAGTCTGTTCATCACAGAAAAGGACAAAAAGATCAAACAATAAGGGGAAATTTAAGTAAACTTCATTCATCCATTCTATCTCAGAGTAGTGTAATCAACATAAATGTACTAAGTAATGTATTGAATTCATGTGATAAAAATATCAGTATGATAGAAAGTCTACTCCCAAGTAGTTATAAACTAGTGTCAAAGTAATACAATGTAGAGGAAAACACACCAAGTGCCTTAATCAGAAACAATAAATGTCACGGGGTTTCTAAAAGGAGGGAAAATATTTTGAGAAAAAATCCAGGGCATCCTTCTTGGAAAAATAGGTTCATGAAGGATAAGCAGTTTTTTCAAGCTGTCTGTACACTATTAAATAAACTCCGAGATGAAATGGAAATCATTTTAGCATAAGAAAATAAAATGACCAAAGCCTTGGAATTAGAATAGGCCCTTGCACTCTTATTAAACTGAACTTCAGGTTATATGTAAAGGGTGTCTGGATGATAAATTTAGGAAAGTCAGCAGCAGTTTGGTTCTGATATTATTTAAAAGTCAAGTGGAAGTTCTTTTACTGAATTTCTAATCCAGCCCTCTCCCAAGAAATGTAAGTATTTTAATTCCCTTTGCTCAAACAGAGAAGAAGAGTTATACATAAGTATAATAGATTGAGTTATATACCCCAGGGGAAAAAAAAAAACATGTTCTTGATATTAATCCCAATCCTGTAGGTATGAACCCATTGTAAATAGACCTCTGAAGATCCCACTGACTTCAGCTTCTGGCTCCACCAGGTTACTTTTTCTTTATAAGGTCTCCAGTAATAGGATTAAAACCCATGCTGACTCAGTTTGCTATACCTTAGCTAACATCTGAAGTCAGTGGGATCATGGAAGAGAGAAAAGAGGACATTGCCAAGTTTCCAGTGTGGCAAAAGCCAAGGAACCCATGGATTGCTGGCCAGCCAGAACCTTACCAACCCCAGAAGAAGCAAATCTTGTTTAGGTCAACCCATTGTGGGTTTTTTATTATAGCAGCTGGGAAACTAAGACAGTTTTTGGTGCTGGAAAGTGGAGTGTCATAACAAATATCTAAAAATGTAGAAATGGCTTTGGAATTGGGCAATGGGTAGTGGCTGGAAGAACTGTGAGGCACTTGAAGGGAAAAGCCTAGATTTCTTTGAAGAGACTGTTAGTAGACTTACAGACTTTAAAGGTACCTCTAATAAGGCTTTAGAAAAAAATGGTGAAATGTCTTATTGGAATCTGGAAAGAAGGCAGTCTTGTTAAAAAGTGACAAGGAACTTAGCAAAATTTTCTTCTGATGTCAGATGGAAGTCATAACTTATAAGTGATAACCTTGTATAGTTATCTGAGGAGATTCCCAAGCCAATTGTGGAAGGTGCAGCTTGATTTCTCCTTGCTGCTTATAGTGACACCCCTGTACTACATACAAAGTTGACAAGATTTTTGAGAAATTTCTATTAACAGAAGTACTGCTGGCCTGGACTGAAAGCTACAGAGAAGGGATGGATGGAAAGAAGAATGACTTACAGGACAGAACCATGGAAGCAAAGATCTGGGTCAAAAAGATCTTGGGCCAAGAGAGAGGGCCCACCAATGTGTATGGAAAGGGATGTCCTTTGTGGTCCATGGAGGGGGTAGGGATCCTGATGAAACTGGGAGAATTCAGCCACCACCCAAAACTTAGATAGTGGGAGATGCCTAGGTATTCAAGGAAGAGTTCAGCCACCACCCCAATGCTTGAAGAGGGTATGATCTACACCCCGAGATTTGTGTAGAGCAAGTCTTCTACTCCAGTGTTCAGAAAGAGCAGGATGTTATGTTTCAGCATTTGGAGAGAGCATAGCTTCTCCATGTGCTTGGAAGAGATGGAGCTGTCACTATAACAGGCCCAGAGAACAAAGCATCAATTTACAGATTACTCTCTGACCTTGAAATTTAATAGAGTTTGCCCTGATGGGTTTTGGACTTGTTTTTGGAAACTGTGACCCCTATTTTCCTTCCAGTTTCTCCTTTCTGGAATGAGGGTGCCTATACTCTGTCTGTCCTACCTTTGTATTTTGGAAGCAGATAACTCATTTTCTAGGTTTCACAGGTCTGTCAGGTAGAGAGTAATTTTACCCTAGGATGGAATATACCCATAACCGATTTTGATGAGATTTGGGATTTTAGAGTTTTTCTAAAATGGCTTATGATTTTTGGGATGTGATGGAATGAATGGATTTTAATCATGTCTTTTTGGGGTCCAAAGGGACAATTATAGTAGATTGAGTTACTTTCCCCAGGAAAAAAATCATAATAAAGCTTAATCCCATTCCTGTGGGTGTGAAACCATCATAAATAGGAACTTTGAAGATGTTATTTTAGTTAAGGTGTGGTAAACTGAATCAAGATGGTCTTAATTCTATTATCGGAGGCTTCATAAAGAGAAAACCACAGGAAGGTACTGGAAACTGAGAGTCAGCAAGACCCTGCAAGAGAAAAGAGGGGACATCGCCATGTGATGGGAAAGCCAAGGTACCCAAGCATCCTTGCCACTGACTCTGGGAAGAAACAAGCTTTCCAGCCTGTGGGAACTATGAGACAATAAATTCCCATTGTCTGAGCCATTCCATGTGGAGCGTTTGTCATAGCAGCTGGGAAATTAAGACAATGAGCTTTAAGATTATTTCTAAAAGTTACCTAAAATGACAATGACCACCCTGTCTTCTCTCCAAATAATGCTATATCAGTCTTTGCTCTTTATTTTTTTCTCTTCACTCATTGACATTTTATTTTCAATGATAGGAAATTATTAATTTGGAAGGAACGTGGCAGAGCCACCAATGTCCTGGTACTGCCTCGTGGGACAAACTATGGCCTGTGGGCCAAATATGGTCCAACTCCTGTTTCTATAAATAAAATTTTGTTGAAACAAGGTACACCCATTTGTTTATTATCTATGGCTGCTGTGGTGATAGGGTAGACTGAGGAGTTGCCACAGAGACTGTGTGGCTCACAATGCTTAAAGATTTTACTATCTGGCCCTTTATAGACAAAATTTGCTGCACCTTGCTCTAGACTATTATGTTATGAAGAAATAAACTTTCTTGTTCTTGAAAAAAAAAAAAAAAGGCAGCAAGGGAAGATGTGATATCTGGTGTAATGCTGATAGCCTGATGGATATGAGAAAATGGCCAGAATATATATCAGAATTCACTTAGACATTTGTTTGTAAGTAGGAAATAATTGTTGATAAATCCATGATTTTTTACAATTTTACAACCATAATTAATTACATGTCTAATCAAATAATTATCGTTTTCATTAATGAGAAGGTACTAATTTTTATCAATCAATACAAAAGAAGTTATTGAGGAGTTACTGTGTGATAAGCTTTTATTTATTTCCTTTAAGACAACAAAGAGATGATTCCTATTCCTGAACTTGGAGAAACAGAACTAATCTAGATGAAACTATTAGAATATAGCCATCATTTAAACTCAATAACTTATTTTAAGAAACCCTACTGTGTGCACCACACTATTTTTGATGTGGAAAATACAAAAGACAACTCTAATTAGAGAAGCAAGAAATAAGAAAATCAAAACCAAACGCAGTAAGAGGCAATATGCAATATGCATACACATATACATACAAGTAATCATGTGCATTTTCATATTATCATATGTATTTCTACATAATTTTATAAACTGTAATATGTTTGCTATAGGTAATACACACTGATATATTTTTCTGTTTATTGTTTATCTTCTTTTTTAAGCATGCATTGCCTATAACATGCCAGACATGTTATAAGCACTTTACAAACATTAGCTGCAATTATCCTCAGTTCTTATCTCCAGGTTAAAGATGGGAACAACAACTGAAACACTTGTAATGAGTGGTAGGGCTGGGATTTAAACCTAAGCTATCTGACTCCATCATTTGGGCTCTTAAATCTTCTCTTCATATTTCTAGATATTCATATCTATATCGATAATATTTGCCCCAACTCAGTAAATAAATCTCCAGATCCACTAATAGGTGTGACCCAAAATTTGAAAAACTGGTACAGACTATAGGAATTCTGAATTCTTTATCTATAGAAGGACTTAAAATGCGAGGAGGAGTAGCCATGTTTTATTGTTGTTGTTGTTGTTTTAAATAGCTCTAATTTCTTACCTCCATCATTTCTGAGAGTTTTGGAATATTCTGGAGTTATCCTTCCATCTGAATTCTCAAGTGGCAAAAGAGCCAACTGGAGCAGTATAGTTCAGAACGTAGGCAAGGGAGTCAGGCTGTCTGGCACCACAACTTACAAGCTGTATGATTTGGGGAAAGTTTTTCAAATACCTTGTATCTCAGTCTCCACATTTGTAAAATGGGGATTATAGTGCCTGTGTCAGACAGTTGTGGTGAGAATAATACATTTAAAGCACTTAAACTGAAAAGTTGTACATAGTCAGTTCTCAACTAATTTTGACTACTGGCTAGTAAATAAATGGTTGACCAATATCTGTGGTGAAACTGTGAACAGAATCCAGAAGAGGAAACTATTTTATCTGCTCGGAGGCATTCAATAAATATTTCTGAGATCTTTAGCTCATTGTCAGTGAATTTGGCCAAGGACTAAAAATAAATTCATTATACTAATAGTAGTGTCGACAATAAAAAACTTGTGTAGAAGGGGCCATTCTCTTTAGAATGGCTCTCACTTTTTTTTATTCTTGTCTTTGGTTTGTGAATATTAACATATCTCAGTTGATCCATCTAAATCAATTTTCCACTGTGAAAGATTTTAGAATTTTAAAGTTGTTTAGTACTACATGTTCAAATATTTAGTTACAAGGAGTGAAAATTAGCACTTGTTACTCATTGAACTTAGCAACCATAACAACAAAAATACAAGCTAACTTTCTAAATGGCTACTGAAAATGCATATCCATTTCCTATGTGGAAAATAGATGATAACTGCTACTTCCTTGTGAATTTAATCTGGCTTCTCAGGCAATATGAATATTCAAATGTGACATCACTGTAAGGTTCCCCATGGAAGAGAATAAACACCACCTCTTCTTGGCAGGATTTTGAGGGATAGAGCCTGAGAGGATTCATGAGGAAAACACTGTTATATTTGAAATTTTCTTTCAACTGCAAATTTCCATCATGGAGTAATTACTATTATGGTAATTAATAAATTAAAATAAATTAACATATCATACACCATAGGAGAAAATAATAATACCATATAATAATACACTACCATAGAAAATTGCAAGGACAATAGGAATGTGTCCATGGTAGAGATGACAGTCTTTTTTAGCTCCCTATCACCTGGACTCATTTCAACAGGGAATGAGTCCATCCATGTTAACTAAATCCTAATAAGACTCTAGAATTACAGGGAAAATAAGCTTTCTTGTCTTGTATTCTGGATTGTCTCAGAACTATCAGCTTCATTTTACTTACTTTATCATTATAGATTCTATAGCTTTATGCACTTTTCAGTGTATAGGTCAATGGTATACAAATACTTGGGCATTCAAAATGTTTACCAAAATGTATTATATTTTCCAAAATTGGGTTTTTATTCTTTCCATGTGGAAAAACATCATTAACTGAAACTGTTCAGTTGCAGTTGGCAAAAAAAAAAAAAAAAGAGATATGTTCCACAGTAGTTCTTGCATGATAAGCTAAAGATTTGGAGAATGATTTGAATTACAGATTTTTTTTTTAATCTCAGAGCAGTGTTTCTAATCAGTGAAGACCTTAGCATTCAAATTCACATCCCCACCCACTCACTTTTATTTTTCTGTCTTTGCAGTTCCGCCATGGTTTTTAAATCACCCTTCCAACCTCTATGCCTATGAAAGCATGGACATTGAGTTTGAATGTGCAGTCTCTGGAAAGCCTGTGCCCACTGTGAATTGGATGAAGAATGGAGATGTGGTCATTCCTAGTGATTATTTTCAGATAGTGGTAATTATCTTTTTCATATTAGCTTATAATCCATTCATTGTTTACTAATTCTTCAGCTATGTTCTTCCCTGGGAATAGGGTTCCTTTGGGGAATTTTTATGATATGTAAAGAAAATTGTTCTCATAAAACAAGTGATTTTCTAGATGTAGACTTTTAGAGCTGAAAAAATAGCATTTGTGAGCAAATAGTCCTGACCCCTTGTTTTACAGTAAAGGCCAAAAACAAAAACAAAAACCAAAAAAACAAACATAGAAAGAAAATGGACCTGAGACTATTTTGCCAAATCTTCTCACTTTAGGTTCTTGGGAGAACAGAGTTCAGAATTTAATTTTAGATTACGTGAAGTCCAGAGTCTCTTACTTCTTTGACTTTACCCATTATAATAAAGTTTCAAGAAGATACACTAGTTATGTAGCCTTACTTTGGTAATACAGAGACTGTTTCTTTGCTCCTCTTCCACGTAGCACCAGCTGATACTACATGGGCAGTTGAGAGGGGCAATGGTGATGGTGACAATGGGGTGAGGGGCAGTGGGGCTGCAGTGGTCCAGAAGTCATGGAAACGCAGACTTCACATTAATTTGTAATTCTGAACATTGGAAGGAACTGAGACCTAAGGCAGTTCAGGGTAAAACTCAGAGTTTCCTATAAGTCTCAGTGCTCTGTCCATCCCTATCCTTTTGGGGGATAATAGGAATAATGGTACCATATTCATGGCACATAATGAATGTTCAATAAATGGTAGCTGTTGTTGTTTTTGTTGTACTTATTATCAGAATTATCAGAATGCTTTACTCATTTAAAAATGCTCTCTGAAAATTCTTTTTGGTGTAGGTTAGCATTAGTGGCTCCCATTTCAGATATGAGAAATACAAAAAGCACTTTCCAAATGTCAAAGACCTTTGCAGCTAAAGAAGGGGGCTTTAGGTCCATTCTCCTTAGGTTCGAGATATAGACATGACCCTCTCAAAGAAGAGCAGCCACCTAAGCCAGGTGTCCTGGGCAGAATGGGGCTAGAGCGCAAGGATCCCGTGAGCGCTCAGTGGCATTCCTCTGCCTCTCACGAGTGAACGCCTCTTTCACGGTCTATCAACTTCCGGGAAACTTTCATAATCTATGCACCTATTTTGGCATATTATCAGGCTTTTTAAGGAATAAATCCATAAAGCATATCTTTATCCTTTCACTGCCACTTACCATTTTTCACTTTTAGTTACATTTGTTTAATTGGTTGGAAATAGAGTAAAAAAGGTGGGGGGAGGGGGGGAAGAAACCAAAACCATTTTGAATGCCACTTCAAAGTATTTGTTCCTTTAAATGCATTGCTGTCTCTAGTACAACTGAATTAAAAATGGCCTGCCATTGGGAAACTTGAAATATGTTGTATATGCCTAAAGTATATGCTACTTGCATATAAAGGAAATTGTTGAGTGCCCTTAAGGACGCATGATAAAATGTAACATTTATTTTTTTCTACAGTTTGAATAATCTTTCTCCCAGCTTGACTCATTACAGCCAACCTATTTAAATGCTTTTTTCCTTAAGGTGAAAATTAAATGTATGATATGTGTTGTATTCACATAAAATTGTGCTTAAAAATATTTTCCCAATGCTCCAGAAATCTGAGAGCCATTGTCTGTTGCACATGTAACATTTAGCACAAATGGTAACTTATCTGAGAATTGTTAATTAGAAGTTACCCAGCTTTATCTAAGAATTTTACATCAGCTGAGAATTGACTACAAGACACTAAAAACAATTAAGAATTCCCCATGAAGTAATATTTATCTCTTAATGACTTCAGGGGAAGTGATTTAACACGTCTCAGTTACTGAACTAATTCTTACTCTAATATCGAAGATAAACTGAGTTAGTATAATTAAACGCTATCTCCAGATCTTTTTATCATCCATCCTTGAAAAAAATGGTGCCTTAATTTTTATAAAACAGGAGTTAACACTTCTGTATTTAATTTATGGATTACTGAAGGTGAAACAGCTTGGACATAAAACAAGAGCAACATGAGTATAAAATATCCATCATATCTCTACTCTCCAAATCCCAAACAAGGTACATGTAAAAGCAATTGCAGTTTTAAAAGGATTTTCACATATATTTCTGGGTAAAAATTTCCAGAAAATATCCAACCTAGATTTCCTGTCTTTTTAGAAGCTGCAAAGGGCAGTGTTTATGTTTCATTTTGCCCCCCTCCCCCCACCCAGTAGCTGCTGAACTTGAACCTCTTCCAAAAACCAGTAAAGGGATGAGGCTGCCTTTGGTGCTAACCTTTGTTTCTTCCACACCTGTTTACTGCTATCTTAGGTGTTGAAGATGGTGTATTTATTTGGCAATGTATTTTTTTCAGTGCAAAAATAGGTTAAATTGATTCAAGTGGACTCAGAAAAGGACACTGGGAATATATGGCAATTCTCTGGTGAAATAGGATATATCTTAGAAGCTGAGACTCTTCAGAGCCTCCCTTGTTTCTTCTGTAAAACTTTATGCAAGTTTTGCCTATCTTCATTTTGTCACAATGAGATGTTTGCTTTTTAAAATATTTCACCTGCTTTTTTCTTCTCCTCAGGGAGAAAGCAACTTACGGATCCTTGGAGTGGTAAAGTCAGATGAAGGTTTTTATCAATGTGTGGCTGAAAATGAGGCTGGAAATGCCCAGACGAGTGCACAACTTATTGTCCCTAAGCCTGGTAAGATGATGGGAACTTTGCTCTGTTAGCTGTAGTTACAATTATTCATGGTCCATTTGGAAAAATCCATATTGTTTCCCCTGTCTCTCAAAGTCAAATTGGAATTATTTGGTTAATCAAGGTGTGCATTTGTGTATTGATGGTATTTTCCTTCTAGCAAATGAGATAGCTGACACACACACACACACACACCTTCCCTTCCCATCTTCCTTTGATGGTGGTTCTCTCCCCAGAGCAGAGAGTGGTGGTCTCCTAGTGAGGGGAAGTGGCCATGAACAATAGGGCCTCTGGTTGTCAAGACAATTACTACATTACTGTCTCCTTCCTCCTCTGTGCCCTGCCTTTCTTCCCAGGGTTCCAAACACATACATACATATATACACACGCACACATATAGTTTTGGATCTGGAAGTTGGCAGAAAAATAGAAATAATCACCTGCAAGTAAAAACATTTTTCTCTTTTCTTTTTTAGGCTAGATTTTGACAAATTGTCCTTTATTAATATAATTGACAGAGTATTTGGAGGTTTAATATGGCAGTGCTTTCAAAACTAGCATAAACCAATATTAGACATATATGTAATATCCCTATAAAAACACAATGCCTGCCAGGAAAAAAAGAGAGAGAAAAAAAGAAAAGAAAAGATATAAAGCAAACTAGTCAGCCGCTCTGAAATGTTCTAACACAAAAGAAGGTCACAAAGAATAATTCATTTTAAAGAACGGACTAGAGAGTTGTTTATATAGATTCAAATAGTTTGAAATATTAGTAACTCACATAAAAAGTTTTCATATAATTTATTATGTAAATTTAAACTAGTTTATATCTATTTTCTTCCTTTTAACATGGCTTACTCTTACTCTTTCTCTGCAATACATTTAATACAAAGTAACTGAATTATATGAGACATAGTCTTTCTTTGGTTTTTATCATTTAAAATGTGCCTATTAAGTCCTTATATTTTGTGTGCCCCTAGCCAAGTATCTGAAAAATCTAATACTAATACTCACAAAGATGACTTTCCCTCTTTATCTTGACTAAAATTTTTAAAATAGTCACTGTAGAATAGCAGTCCCAGATAAGTAAAGGAAATAGGGTAAAGGAGGGGAGGAATTTAAAGGTGAGAAGAAATTTAAAAAGCCAATTAACTCTTGTTCAAGACCACTAGTTTCTCTGATGGACAACTTTTTCCTCACCATTTAATGTGCTTTCAGTGTTTGTGCAACTTCATTTGTGTGACTAAGAACATTTTCTTCTGCTGAAACAGTAATGAATAAGTAGGAGAAAAGGAATCTTGAAATAAAGGTCTCTAATGTGAGACATACTTTAAGTGCTGTGCCACTTGATGAGTAACAACATGACGATGTTTAACCTAATACAGACTATCACTTAATAACAGAATGAGAGAGTGCTTGTTGACCCTGATTTCAGTGAAGTCCTTAAAGCTAAGAAAAATGAAAGATAAGTAACCCCACATTTCTAAAGTGAGGCATGAGATACAAGAATCCTAGGACATGCTAGGAACTGACCTAACTGACACGGTGACCACCCGTGCAACCACTCACAGGAGTGGAAAATTCTATGAAGTGTAGAAATTTGTGGGATTAGAGATTGTCATGGTGTTTTTCCCTCTCCCAACAAACCAAGTTATGGAGACACCAAGAAAGTTCCTAGAAGGAAATATGCGTTTGTATGGGTTGAGGGAAGTGCTAGCAAATGTTGGAGACTGGCAACTTATTCTGGCTGAAAGCTGTCTGGAGATACCTATAATGCTGGGATAAGAAAGGGAAAGCAACAGTGGGAAGAATTAAATTTCCACCATTGGGAAGAACAGTGGTGTGAGTTCCATTTAAAAAAAGCAAGGCTGAAGTACTTTTCAAAGCGTCCTGCTCAAGAGCTCCTGACTGCTGAGGTGATCCCAATCAAAAGAGATCAGCAGTGCCAGGGATCTGGGGCTGAGGAAAGGGGAAGGTGTTTGTTGCAGGTCAACCAGAGCCCACAGTACACGCTTAAGGGAGGGGTACAGAAGGGAATTCCTAGGGTGAGGTTCTCAGAAATACATATGAGCACCTTGCAAATAAGAGACATTTGGATGTCTGCTATCACTGGAGGCTTTTGAGAACAGAAGCTGAGGAAAACAGCCTTTGTCTCTTTACTCTGAATCCATCTTTCCTCTCTGAACCTGGAGGAGTCCTAAGCAGAAGGGAAGTGATAGACCCAAGAGAATGGAAAAAACAAATTATAGTCCTACTACTCCCTTCCCCCATTTTGCTCTCAGGCCTACTCTGAGAAGACCTGAGATAAAATGGATAAACATTTTGTTTATCCATTCATCATTTGATGGATACTTGGGTTGTTTCAGTCTTTTGCCAATTTGGAATAGTGCCACTTACCCATTTATGAAACCATTCCCACATTTTTGGTATTTGTCACTGCAGAACTCCACTTTCCTGGCACCAAAATCTGTTTTAGTTTGCTAAAAGCTGCCGAAAGCAATTTACCAGAAAGGGTTGACTTTTACTATGGAGATTTATTAGGTTGCAAGCTTATAGTTCTATGGCCATGAAAGTGTCCAAATCAAGGAATCATCAGGCATTGTTTTCTCCCCAAAGATCAGCACGTAGAGGAATCTGTTGGCCTCTCCATTCTCTTCCATGTTTCATTGCTTTGGATTCTGGCTTCCTCCCTCCTGGTTTCCATTGATGTCAGCTCCTTGCTCTCGTGGCTTTCTCTCTCAGCTCCTGTGTTTGTTTGTTTGTTTTCTCTGTGTTTCTGTGGGTTTATCTCTCTCTGTCTCCCTATTCATCCTGTTTATAAAAGACTCCAGCAAGAGGATTAAGACCCACATTGGGTCATGCCCTACTTAAGTAATCTAATAAAAAATTCTACCTATAATAGGTTCACACCCAAAGGAATGGATTAGCTCTAAGGAAAATGATTTTCAAGCTTCAAACTGTCACATACATGTATATATGGAAGAATTCCTAGGCCCAAACACACAGGCCCAAGACAAGGCACATGAGCAGACAGAATCAGGAAGGCCTCTACTCTCAGGCCTGGAGCTGTTCTCTAAACTCCTTGTACAGATAAGCTCTGAAGGAGAGCACTCACACAGGTCAATCTGCAAAGACTAGGAAAAGTGTTTTCTTTTTATCCTTCTTTTTATTTTTGTTAGTGATTGCCATTAAAGGAAAGCTCTCTCATATCACTTGCTAGATACAAACTTAAGAAACAGACACTGCAGAGTCTAAATTTCAGCAATAACATATGAAAATATCCAAATGTCCAAGTTTCTACAAGAGATTACAAAATATACAAAGAAACAGGAAGTGAATGCCTAGGCAAAGGAGAAAATTAAAGCATTAGAAACCATCAGTGAGGAGGATCATACCTGAGATATTCCAGACAAAGATTTTTTAATAGTCTTAAATATGCTCAAAGAGCTAAAGGAATATATGGACAAAGAACTAAAGGAGATCAGGAAAATAATAGATGAACACAAAGGGAATTTCAATAGAGAGATGGAAATTATGAAAAGGAAGCAAACAGAGCTAAAGACCAGAGTTACAGAAATTAAAAATTCTCTAGAGGGTTTCAAAAGCAGATTGGAGCTGGCAAAAAGATAAAGTATCAGTAACTTGAAGTTAAGGTAACAGAAATCATCCAGTCTGAGGAGCAGAGAGAAGAAAGAATGAAGAAAAGTAAACAGCCTGAGAAAACTGTGGGACAGCATCAAGTGTACCAATATGTGTACTGTGGGAGTCTAGAAGGAGAAGAAAGAGAGAAAGTGGCAGAGAGAATATTCAAAGAAATACTGGCTGAAACTTTCCCAAATTTAATGAAAGACATTAGTGTACACCTCCAAGAAGCTCACGAACTGCAAACAAGATAAACCCAAATAGACCCACAGTGAGCCAGGCTATAATCAAACTCTTGAATGTTAAAATAATGAGAGAATTCTGAAAGGCACAAAGAGAAGCAACATGTCACACACAAGGGAGCCTCAATAAGCTTAAGTGTCAAATTCTTATAACAAACCATGGAGACAAGAAAGCAGTAGGAGGAAATACTTAAAGTGTTGAAAAACAAAAAATGTCCAAACAAGAGTTCTATATACTTCAAAACCATCTTTCAAAAATGAGGGAGGGATTAAGGCATCCCAAGATAAACAAAAGCTGATAGACTTCATCATGACTAGACTGGTCCTACAATAAATTCAAGAGGGAGTTTTTCTGAATGTTGAAAGGAAAGGTCACTAGGCAATTGACCAAAGCCACATGAAGAACTGAAGGTCTCTTGCAAAGATAATGACATGGGTAGATATAAATGCCAGAACTATTGTATTTTTTATTTTTTACTCCACTTTTTACTTCCTATAGGATATCAAAGGCAAGTGCATAAAATATAATGAAAAATCAATGGTTTTGGACTTATAATGCATTAATACATGACTTTTGACAAGATCTACATAAAGTTTGGGGGACAGAGGGATAGAAGAACAGAGTTTATGAATGCTACTGAAGTTAAGTTGGTATCAAAGAAAATGAAATTGTTACAGATTTAGGATGTTAAATTTAAGTCCTATGATAACCCCAAAGTAAATATCAGAGAATAAACAAACTCATAGAGACAGAAAACAGAGTATAGGTTTCCAGGGGTGAAGGGCAAGGGGAATGGGGTGATAATGCCAAATGAGTATAGGGTTTCTGTTTGAGGTATAGGGGAAGGTCTAGTAATGCTGATGGTTAGAGTATTGCAACATTGTGAATGTGATTAATTTCACAGAATGGTATGCTTAGGAGGGGCTGGTCTGAGAAGATTGATGTGGTACATATGTTTCACAGTAAAACAAAAGAAAAAGTTAAATGAAGGAGATAATGAAAATTCAATGTGATATGGGATACTGGATGGGCTCTAAGAATGGAGGAAAAAAGGCTCAGAAGGGTATTAATGAGATGTAAGAAAACTTGGAATATAGAATGTAATTTTTATAACAGTGTTAAATTTCTTGACCTTGAAACTGCACTTAAAGTGATTACATAAGGAAATATCTTTTTTTGTTGGAAATGTAAATGGAATATTATGTGATCAAGGATAATGATGTATGAAACCTTCTCTTACCTGTTCAGTAAATAGATAAGTAGATAGATAGATAGATAGGTAGATAGGTAGATAGATAGATAGGTAGGTAGGTAGGTAGGTAGGTAGGTAGGTAGGTAAGTAGGTAGGTAGGTAGGTAGGTAGATAGATAGATAGATAGATAGATAGATAGATAGATAGATAGATAG
>JAKSZT010054215.1:26366513-26378997 GCA_026826555.1 Tolypeutes matacus | reverse complement strand
TAGATAGATAGATAGATAGATAGATAGATAGATAGATAGATAGATAGATAGATAGATACGTAGATAGATAGACTGACAGACAGACAGATATGGCAAAGGTGGCAAAATGTTAAAAATGGCATATATGGGTATCTGGGGGTGTGAGGCTATGTTCTTGGTATGGGGTTTGCATTGTTTTTGTAACTATCCTATAAGTTTGAAATTATTTCAAAATAAAAAGTTAAAAGAAATGAAAATAAAGACAAAAATTTAAAAGTATGGCAAAACATCATTGTGGCTGTCTTACATTTTTCCTTATAAATGATCAATTGCTTTTTCCTGGCAATTTAATCAGGTCTTCAAATAATGCCGTTCTAATTCTGCAGTGGTACAGGGTGGCTCTCATGCACAGACGGCGGATGGAGAGACCGGCTATAAATATAAATTAAGTGATGAGACTGACCATGGTGGGAGAACATAGCCCTCTCTGTTTAAGTTTTAACAATAAATTATCACTATATATTTTCAGGCACATTGTGAGCCCACATTGCCCAGCTGTTCAGCTTTGGCCTGAGAAAGGCTCATGGCTGAGAGTTCCTCCTGGCAAACATAATATCTGCTTCTCACTGAAGCTCAGAAAATGGCCTATCAGAGCCAGTGTCCATTGTTGGTAGGTTGGTAGGTATTATATAAGCCTAATGAAATTTCAATGAAGTCTTTTTTAAATAGTTAGTGCTTCCCTCTTTAGCAATCAGTGATTTAAGGAATAAAGTAAACATATTCTACGAAATTAAATTTAGCTATGACTTGTTTTTCTCTCCAGAAAATAAGTTGAGAAAAATATTTCAAATCTGTGCTCTGTAACATGTGAAGTAAATAAATGGATTCCTCTAGATAAAGATCAAGATTAATGGCATTAAAAATCATTATTGTATGGGACGTTCTGTCAATAATGGTACACTTCTAACATTGTATCACCATAGACACAAAGATCAAGACTGCTAGTTCCAGACTGACACACATATACATACACACATATACACACATATTCAAGCAGAGGATGGCCTCCTGCACACATCAGAAGATATTGCATAAACATAAAAAATACTTAACTGTATAATATAAGTGATAGTGAATGGAAATTAAAAGTGTAGCTGATTTGTATCACTTGTATTGTCTATTAATCTCTTCCAAGAGTTGAGAATAGGGTTTTTTTTAATTGTTGTTTGTTTAGCTTAGTTTTGTTCTCAGTCCCTTTACGAAATGAAAGAGCTTAGCTAGTAGCTTCAAGTCCACTATTCAGTGAGTAGCCTGATGATAAAGTGTTAAGAATCAATGTGTTGGCTGTCAGGAGAACAAAATGTTTCAGTAGCCATAGTTGCAAACAGATAAACAATAAGTTAAAATCAGGTTGTCATAGAAGAAGCTGATGAATTAATTACCCATGAGTCCCTAGGGAGTATGAATAAGTAGTTATATAAACCAAACTATTTGATTACTGGGTGTAGAAGTTAGCTATTATTTGTTGTTGTTGAGTGGTGGGAGAGAGCAAGACAGGTACAAAAGATAAGATAGATATAAGATATCAAATCAAATGTTGGGCTGTCCATGTGCCAACTGGGTCCTGAGCCTCAGCAGAGTTGCAACACCTACTCTCCAGTTCACTGGACTCAACCAGGACAACTAACAAGAAGGTGAGGGTGGACAACCACCATACCAAGGAACCGAGAGGGTCTACAACTGCAAGCAAGAGAGTCCCATCCATCAGCCGTATGGAATTGAAGTCTCCTCTCAATTAGAGGTGGAGTGGGCATCATCATCCCAGAATCCTCAAGACTGGGGAATATAATATGGACTAGAGTAGACTTACTGGTATTCTACTATAGACTTATTGTGATTCTAGCAATGGAAGAGATTATATCATTGATGTGGAGACAGTGGCCACTGGAGGTGCTGAGGCAGGGAGAGGGAAAAAGAGGTATAATATGGAGGCACTTTCAGGACTTGGAATTGTCCTGAATGACATTGCAATGACAGATAGAGGCCCTTATATATCCTGCCATAACCTACAGAATTGAGTGGGAGAGAGTGTAAACTACAATGTAAACTATAATCTATCTTTAGTGGCAGTGCTCCAAAATGTGTTCATGAGTTGCAATGAATGAACCACACTAACGAAAGAAGTTGTTAATGTGGGGAAAAGTGGGAGGTGTGGGGAGTGGGGCATATGGGAATCCCTTATATTTTTTATGTAACATTTTATGTAATCTAAGTATCTTTCAGAAAAAAAGAAAAAAACTCAAATGGACTTTATCTGTAAGTTAGTTATCCTAGTTCCAGCTTCTGTGTATCATCCAGTTTCCTGGTAGTGGTATACAGAGGAAGATAACTGGAAATCACTAAGTATTGGGCTGCAACATTAATGCTAGAGAACTGGGAATGCAGCTATGTTTGGGGCCTATATAATCTGGGATATTTTTAATTTAATGGCAGAAATGGGTGAAGACAGAATAATGTTCTTATTTGCAGAAGTTTTTCATATTCTACTATGCACAGAAAGGCTGTGGGAGGGCATACCTGATCAAGATGAAGGAGGGAGATGCTCCAGTGATCTGTATGCCCACAGAAGCTTTAAGCAACAAATAAGAAGTGGTAGAATCATCTTTCTCAAAGCTCCAGAAAATAATTAAAAGGAGGCAGTAAAAGGGTGAATGCTGAATCAAGAAAAAGTCAATGTAAAAATGGTAGGATCACTTGGTATCCTTGCTGGCCCCTCCTCCATCCCCTCACTGACTTGGTACAGTACAGGCCCACACTCCCAGTGCAGGTCCCTGGTCCCAGTTCCACTCCACAAGGAGCATATTAATTAATTATATCCAGTGCATGTATGTCTGTGCTAATCTGTCTGCCTGAAGGACTGAACCAGGACATTCATTGCAGGCTCAACATCATAGAATTTGCCTTGTGCATACAGGCAGCTCACATAGCTCTCTACAGAACACTATAGGAGAACAGTCAAATCATACTTGCCTGGAGCAAAGGATTGCTAGATGTGGGATATACTGTGTAACACCCAAAATCATGAGTAAATGATTCCTAGGAGAATGGAATCATTCAGATCCAGGTGAATGACAGAAATTGGGGAGCAGTGTGCTCATATCCAGGATAAGAGGCAATCACAGAAAAGACCAGGGAGGACCCTCTGCTTTTACCACAGGGTGTTCAATAACCTCATTTTTAAGACAGCTAAGCTCTGAATGAGGGCATTTGCAAAGGCCAATACACAAAAACTGGGAAATATGGTTATTTTTTGGGTTTTGTTTTGTTTTGTTGTTAGCACTTGGCATCCATGGAAATCTCTGTCACAGTACTAGCTGGGTCCAGATAACACATTAAAATACCAAAATATCCAGTTTGTAACAAAAAATTACAAAACATACAAAGAAACAGGAAATAATGGCTCATGCAAAGAAGCATGATAAATCATTAAAACCTTTCAATAGGGAAGACCAGACCTGGGACATACCAGACAGAGACTTGAAATAAAAATAAAATAAAATAAAAGGTCCTAAATATGCTCAAAGAGCTCAAGGAAATTATGGACAAAAAATTAAAAGAAATAGGGAAAGTAGTGGATGAACTCAAAGAGAATATCAATAAAAGATAGAAACCATGAAAAGGAACCAAACTAGGCTGAAGACCACTGTAACAGAAATTAAAAATTCCCTAAAGAAGTTCAACAGCAGATTGGATCTGGAAGAAGAAAGAATCAATGTACTTTAGATAAAACAATTAAAATCATTCTTTCTGGGAAGCAGAAATAAAAAAGAATGAAGTGAACCTGAGACACCTGTGGGATACCATCAAGCATGTCAATATATACACTGTGGGAAACCCATAATGAGAAGAAACAGATAAAAAGGCAGAAAAATATTCAAAGAAATAATGGCAGAAAACTCCCCAAATTTAACAACAGCAAAAATACATGAATATACACATCCAAGAAACTCAATGAACTCCAAAAAGTATAGACTCAAATAAACCCACATCAAGGCATAATCAAACTGTCAAATACCAATTATTAAGAAAATATTCTGAAAACTTCAAAAAAAGAAAGAGGAGAAGAAGCAGTAGCAGCTACATATCAGGTGTATCCTCAACAACATTAATTGCCAATTTTCTGTTGGAAACCATGTAGGCAAGAAGGCAGCAGGATGGCATATTTAAAATGCTGAAAGGAAAAAATGCCAAACAGGAATTCTATATAAAGGCAAAACTGTCTTTGAAAAATGAGGGCAAGATTAAGATAGTTTGAGTTAAACAGAAGCTGAGGGAGTTTGTCACCACTAGGCCAGCCTTACAAGAAATGTGAAAGGGAGTTCTTCAGGTTGAAAAGAAAGGACACTAGACAATTGATTGAAGATATATATGCTATTGGAGTTAGGTTGGTATCAAACCAAACAAGACTGTTTCTGATTTAGGGTGTTACCTAAGCCCCATAGTAACCACAAAGCAAATATTAGGAATATACATACATAAGGAAATGAGAAGGCATTCTAAAGGGTTCACTACCAAAGAAAAACTAAATAAAATTATTCAGTAATGGAAAATTGAGAGGCAAAAAATGTACAAGACTTTTAAAAAATGTATCAACTGGCAGAAGAAAGTACCTGTATTATCAGTAGTTACATTAAATGTAAATGGGTTAACCTTTTCAGTCAAGAGGCAGAGATTGGCAGAATGGATAAACAAAAAGTATGATGCAACTACTTGCTATATACAAGAGACTATTTTTAAGTTCAAAGACAGGCATAGCTTGAAAATGAAAAGATGAAAAAATATTCCATACCTATAGTATTCAAAAGAGAGCAGGTATAGCTATAATAATATCAACAAAAATATACTTTAAGCCCAAAAATGTTAACAGGTACCGAAAAGGATACTGTATATTGATAAGAGGGTAAATTCATCAAAAGATATAATGATTATAAAGATATATACAGTTAACAACAAAGCCTCAAAATATATGAAACAAACACTGACAGATTTGAAAGGAGTAACAATGGGTCTACATTAATAGTAGGAGACTTCAATATACCACTTTCAGTAATGGGTAGTAAATCTACACAGAAGTGCAACAAGGAAATAGAGGACTTGAACAAGGCTCAAGGCTCAAGGCTCAACCAGCTGGACCTAGTAGACTATCATAGAACACTTCATCCAGTAATAGCAGAGTACACATTCTTCTCAAGCTCTTACAGATCATTCTCTAGGAAATACAGTGTTAGGTCATAAAGTAAGTCTCAATAAATTTTAGAAGATTGAATTCTTACAAAGTGCCTTCCTTAATCACAATACAATGAAACTAGAAATCAATGACAGAGGGAGAATTAGAATATTCATACATATACACACAAAACAGAGAGGAAACAACTAAAATTCAAATGAAAGGGGGATATTGCTACTGATCTTGCAAAAATAAAAATGACTATAAGAGGATTTTATGACCAAACATGTACCAACAAATAAATAACTTAGGTGGAAAGGACAAATTTCTAGGAGCACACAGATACCTACACTGAATCAAGAAGAATTAGATCTCAATATACCAATAGCAAGTAAAGAGGTTGAATCAGTAATCAAAAACCTCCCCACAGAGGAGTGGATGTAGCTCAGTGGTTGAGTGCCTACATCCCATGTACGAGGTCCTAGGTTCAATCCCCAGTGCATCCTAATACAAAGCAACAACAAAAAATCCCCTCAAAGAAAAGCCCAGGAACACATGGTTTCCCTTGAATTTTGTTGAACATTTAAAGATGAATTCACATCAATCCTTCTCAAACTTTCCAGAAATATGAAGAAAAGGGGACCTTTCCTAATTCATTCTTTGAGGCCAGTAACACCCTAACACCAAAGTCAATAAAAGAAAATTACAGACCAATATTGCTTATGAATATAGATGCAAAAGTACTCAAAAAAGTACTAGCAAAGCAAATCTAACTGTACTTGAAAAGAATTATACACCATGATCAAGTGGGATTTATGCCACAAATTCAAGGGGGGCTCAATCAATTGTAACACATTAAGAGAAAGAGAAAAATTCATGGTCACCTCAACTGATGCACAAAAAAAAGGCATTTGACAAAATCCAGCACCCTTTCTAATAAGATATTGTAGCAGTTTGATGTTATTTATGAATTCCAAAAATATATATTGGATTGTGTTTGTAAACTGGTCTGTTCCACTGGGTGTATTAGATTGTAGTAGACTCAGAGGTTTTACTTTTGTTTATTAAATCAAGATTAGGGTTTTTATTTGACCATGTCATTAGGGCAACTCAGTTTGAGTCCCGACCTACAGCTAACCTATGGCTGTGGGCCATATAAATGGATGCTCAATCAAAGATAGAGAAGTAAGAAAATACACAGAGAAGGAGAACACACAGAGTTTAGTTTTGATGCTGGAACCCCAGGAAGAGAGCTGAGGCATTTGCCTGATAGTTTACAGTTGGCCTTGTGGAGACAGCAGAGCAACTGACCCCAAAAGAGATGAGCCTTGGAGAAAGAGATGAGCCTTATTCCAGCCTACAGCTGAGATAGGAAGAAGCTGGAACCATGGAGCCTTAAGAGGAAAGAAGGAAGGCTGAACTCTTGCAGGCATAACCAGCCATTTTTCAACACGTGGCCATTGACTTTGGGTGACATAGTACCTCTTATGGTACCTTAGTTAGGCCTTGTGACTGTAAGCTTCTACCCCAAATTAATACCCTTTACAAAAGCCAACACGGTCCTGGTACTTTACATCAGCATCCCTTTGGCTGACACAAGATAGGCGTATAGACCAAAGAAATAAAATTGAGAGCACAGGAATTAATTTTTGACAAAGGAGTCAAGTCTACTTATAGGAAAAGGACAGTTTTTTCAACAAATTGTGCTGGCAAACTGGAGGTCCAAGTGCAAAAGAATGAAAGTTGACCCCTAATTCAGAGCATATTAAAAAAAAAAAAAAAAAGACCAACATAGATCAATGACCTAAATATAATAGCTAAAACTCTTAGAAGAAAACATAGGAAAATATCTTAAGGACCTTGAATTAGGCAATGCATTACTAGCCTTTATACCAAAATCCCAACCCCCCAAAAAAGAAATATATATATATAAATTGGATTCCATCAAAATGTAAAACTTTTGTGCAAAGGACATTATCAAGAAAATGAAAAGACAACCAACAGAAATGGAGAAAATATTTGGAAACCATATATCTGATAAGGTTTTAGATACTGGATATATAAAGAATTCCTATAACTCATCAACAAAAATACAAACAACTTAATTAAAAATAGGCAAAGGATTTGAATAGACATTTTAAAATGATGTTATACAAATGGTCTATAAGAACATGAAAAGTTGCTCAATATCGTTAGTCATTAGGGAAATTCAAAACCACAATAAGATACCGCTAGGATCGCTATTATTAAGAAAGAAAAAAGAACAGAAAACAAATGTTGGTAAGGATGCAAGGGAATATGAACCTTAGTACATTGTTGGAGGGAATGTAAAATGGTACAAAACCTGCAGAAAACAGTTTGGTAGTTCCTCAAAAAGTTAAACATTAGAACTACCATATGACTTGGCAATACCACTTCTAGGTATATACCCTCAAAGAATTGAAATCAAGGACTCAGATATTGTACATCAATACTCATAGCAACATTACTCACAATAGCTAAATGGTGGAAGCAACCACAATATCCATCAGTAGATGGATAGATAAGCAGCCTTAAAAATGAATGAAGTCTGATGCATGCTACCACATGCTACCACCTTAGATCCATCATGCTGGGTGAAATAAGTCAGGCACTAAGGGACAGATATTGTATGATTCCACTTACTTTAACTAGCTAGAATATGCAAATTCATAGAGACAGAAATAATGTCAATATAAATAATTCCCAAAATGTGTATTTACCTAAGCAATATACCAAAGTATGTCTTCCATAGCAATAAATATGGAGTGTCTCATGTTAATATCCAATATGGTGTAAGACTGGTTTTATTTTTTTCCTACATATTAGTGACAAAATAGAGTTCTACTAGAATAGAGGAAATATATTGGTCAGATATTTCGAAAAATTTGAAATCTTATCAATTACCTGTCATCCCCTAAAAAATTTACTGATTTCAAATGATATTGGATTTTTAATATTTTATTAAAGCAGAATATCATATATCCTAGAAATAGCAAAAATATTTAAGTCTGGCCTTGAACAGAGATGTATAAAATTGGAAGTCTTTGGGACTTGCTTTTGGGAGTTGTTCCTTACAAACGAGAAGAATACTTAGAAAGAAATCTTAATGGACAAGAGAAATATCTGGATGCATACTCGCATAATTGTATATTAATTGTACCTAAATATAGGATTTCTTACAAAATGCTGATGTAACATAGTAAATTCAGTAGGATTGTGTGAGACAATAAAAATTGCAGTTTTAACACTTCAAGATCTGTTAGAATTTAATTTGTCAGTGTATTAGCATCTAGGTAACTGTAAGAGAGAATGTAACTAAAGCTAAAGAGCTATACTTCTTAATCTGACAATCACTGGTGGTCAAGTTGAATTCTCACCCCTTAATATAAGAGTTACTCTCATTTAAATGCTCCCCTATATCTAGTGGGGGATCAAATTGTTCCTGGAATTCTATATATAATTTAGAAAAGCCAGTTCTATGTACTAAACTAGTAGTTGGTGGACCAAAACTGGAAAATGAGTCATTAGACAGGTTCTCCACAAAAAACTGAGATACTCTTTAAAGCTGCAAGAGTTTCTCCTTTGAAATGAATCCATTTTAAATGATTAAAAGTGCAACTTAACATTTTGAAACAAATTTCCATTATGGTGATAATTTATATCTCATAAGTCTTCCTGGAACATTTTCCCTAATCTTTTCAAGGTAGTTGTTCACTTCACCATATATGACCATAAATTCATTCAATACATTGAAAAAATATTATTTTTCTGTTTGCCACGGTAAAACATCAAAAATAAGAGGAAAGTCATGGATGCTCTTTTATTTTCTACCTCAGAGCCTCAATACTCTTAGAGAAATGTTGATCTTTAAAAGAACAAAGGTGAGGATGTAGGGATGAGATGTGTGGACCCCGTTACTTCTAGAGATTTAAAGACACAATGAAATACAGAATATATTTATGAATAGATTCTTAGACAGCAATACCCTTTCCAAGTCTCCATTTCCTCAGATGCAAAATGCAGTAGATAATTGTCTCAAAGATATGAAGCAATAAATGTATGTTAAAAAGGATTTGTAGGCTGTAAATTGCTGCACAGATGTTAGCTATTATAAAGTCTCCTTTTGGTTTTGTTAGTCTCAAAAATAACAGGCAACCATTGATATGGATAAAATGATAACTTTCTTCCAACACATTTTTTCCAACTTTCAAGAAAATAATAATAAGCATTTCAACTACAATGTCCAGAGTTCTGGTTTTTAGCCCAATAGACACAGTTTAAAGAAAAGTTCTGCTTGGAAAAGTTGAACTGCCAGTGGAAAGGTTTGCAGTATCCATGTAATAACTTGTTCATTCTAATTTTATATAGGCAGAAGTTTCTTAGTAAATAAAGGTTTGTCATTCATCTTGTCCTTCATTCAGCATGTGCTTCAAGTAGGAAGCTAGCTCAGGGCTAATCAAGAGGATATGACTGCATGACAGACTTTTAAATTAGAAAAAAATCAGCAGTATGAAGTATACTGAGGTTAGTGATAAATATAAATCCATACAATATGGAAGAGTTGATAGGTTCATAAATATTGATCATATCATACTTCAGTGGTAAACACACCAAAGCAAGTTTTTCTATCTTTCTTTTTTTTTAAACTCACCATTGTGAAGAAATGGGAAAGTATATTCCTGAGTTTTACATTAAACTCATGATATTACAGTTGTGAAAGTTTCTACCCTTCACCCAGGAATCACCCCTTTGATGAGTGGTATGTGTAGTAATTAGTAAGAGTTATACATGGCCAAAATAATATAGGTGTAATTTCTAACTGCCAAAGTGATAATATTAGCCTTGATAGAACTATAATAAAATGGAACTCCCATCCATAGTTTGAAGGTGTATAAATTTACACAGGTTTTTGTTTTGTTTTATGTTTGCATATATCAAAATTTCAAACATGTTCATACTGCTTGGTCCAGTAAAACAACTTAAAAGAATTTATCCTAAGTAAATAATCTGAGATATGTATGATATTTTGTGTATAAAGATGTTGAAGGTAGCATTATTTATAATGGTGAAAAAAGTGGAACTAACTTAAGTATTTAATAATAAAGGACTAAGTTAGTTTGAGTTCCCTGGAAAACAGACTCTGAGACAGAAATTTGCATGCTAAGTGTTTATCAGGCAGTGCCCTCATAGTCAATATTTTTTGTGAGGGAGCAAAAGAAGTTGTACTGGGCAGAGAGAAAAAATGAACTATAATTCAATAACAGCGAAGGCCTCAGGCAATCCCTCAGGGAGCTCTGGAGCTGGGATAGCTCTTCAGGCTGCTCTACTTCAGGAATGGCTATGACCTTGAGCAAGGTGACCCTATTCAGCTGAAAACAGTTACTGGAGAGGACTTCAATAGGGGACCAGCAGCCATATCACTCCCCACAGCTGGAGGAAAGGGCTACAGCCTTAGAGGAGTGGTCTGGGTGGTACACAAGTGCATCTATTACAGTCTTCCTCTTGGGCCACTCAGATCTATTGCTTCATATAATAAATTCTAGAAATAGCTATTTCCAAGACAGGTTAGTCTCATTCCCTGAAGAAAAGAGTAAGGTCATTGGGCCCCCACCACTGCAACTGCAACTAGTTTCAAGGCTGCAACTGATTTTGTTTCCCTCCTATCCATTATAGATTCATCTCACCCTCAGCTAGCATCTCTCCTGTCTACGTGGCTTACTAGGTGGAGTGACCCAGGCCCCCATCACTTCTCAGGTCTTAGCTGCTGGACTAGTCAATTCATCTTCAAACTCTAGTGTATCACCTGGGTGCCAATCACGTGCTTCCTTGTTTCCCAGAGTCAATTATTCTTATCAAAATAGTATCTTGCCTTGCCTGATGGTATCTTGGCAAAAGGAGCCTAAAATGATTAGGCAGCAGCCACAGGTCAAATTAAATGATGGAAGCATTCCTCCTCTGAGAACTAGGACCTCTAAGTCCACAGAGCCTAGAGTTGCAAGGACGGGACACACAGAAAACCCAACTGGGTCACTGGTTGTGATGGTAAGCAGGACCATACCTACTTCAGTTTCTTAGATCCAGGACCCTTTTATTCTTCCTACTGGAGATGTGGCACCATATATTGATCATTGATTTAGAGTATACACCACATCCTAGGAGATGGTTCCCATTCTTTTTAGGGCATTATCTCCAATCTGGCTCAATTGTACTTTCACAAAGCTATATATCTGCTTTATCAGGTCAGTATCTTCTCAGTGGTTGGTATGTAAAAGGATCATCAGATCCCATGTTTATTCCATTCATGTGCACTTCTCCTTTTCTATAAAGTAAGTTCTTTGCTTTTTTTCAATGTTATGAAGGATCCTATGTTGGTGGCTCAAATACTTTGCAAGTGGTACTGGCTGAGGTCCTGAGTGCACAAAATGCAAACCCATAACTGAAATACGTGTCTATTAAAATCATAATGAATTTCTGCCCCTTCCAGAGTGGAAGGAGTCCAATATAGACAACTTTCCACCAAGTGGTTCGTTGGTTTCCTAAGGAATGGTATTTTAGTAGGAGCTTGGTATTGATTTATGTTACTAGTAGATTGGATATATGGCAGCAGTGGCAGCAGCCTTGTTGATTTTTTTTTTATGTTTTTATTTTTTTATACATTTATGTTTTAAAAAATATTTAACTTCAAATGATTTATATCAGTTCATCTTTTTCAATCCTGTATTTATACCTAAGATGGATATTAATATAGCAAAATAATTATTATACATCTTATTTAGGAGTTCAGTTGTGGATCCAAGGGATCTGAGTTCAGATCTCTACTCCACTATTTACCAGCTGTGATACTGGTGAATTCATTTTATTTTATTATTATTATTTTTTAATTTATTTATTTTTTCTTGTGGGTAAAAATCGAAATTTTCACAATACATACCAATATTTGTAAAATGATATATAAATATATATGCATATATGTGCATTTGCTTACGAAAATGTTATTTATATATATATAAATATATTTTAAGAGGTGCTTAGATTACCTAAAATATTACACGGAACCCACTGGGATTCCCATGCTGCCCACCTCCCACACCTCCCACCACATCCCACACAAACATCTCCCACAAGTGTGGCCCACCACCCTCAATGGACTTACACATCCTGGGGCCTTGCCACCAACCATAGACCACAGTTCACACTGTAGACCACACTCTCTCCCACACAGTTCTGAGTGGTGTGTGCTGATTTAAAATGGCCTAC
>JAKSZT010054215.1:25885968-26359317 GCA_026826555.1 Tolypeutes matacus | reverse complement strand
CAGTGCTTGCTGGAACAAACAGCTGGACACAACTACTTGGCCGAGTTGACACATTAGCCTAACCATCACAATCTTATAGCCTGCAATATTACTAAACTCCTTTATGAGTTCTAGAAGCCTTGTTGTAGATTTCTCAGGGCTTTCTATGTATAGGATCATGTCATCTGCAAATAATGAAATTTTTACTTCTTTTCCAATCTGGATGCCTTTTATGTCCTTTTCTTGTCTCAGTGCTTGTGCAAGTACTTCTAAGACAATGTTAAATAGGAGTGGTGATAGTGGGCATCCTTGTCTAGTTCCCGATCTCAGAGGGAAGGCTTTTAGGATTTCACCATTGAAAATGATGTTAGCTTTGGGTTTTTCATATATACCCTTTATCATTTTCAGAAAGTTTCCATCTATTCCTATCTTTTGCAGTGTTTTTATGAGGAAAGAGTGCTGTATTTTGTCGAATGCTTTTTCTGCATCTATAGAGATGATAATGTGATTTTTTTCTTTCAATCTGTTTATGTGGTGTATTACATTGGTTGATTTTCTTATATTGAACCATCCTTGCATATCCGGGATGAAACCCACTTGGTCATGGTGTATAATCCTTTTGATATGTTGTTGAATGTGATTAGCAAGTATTTTGTTGAGGATTTTAGCATCTAAGTTCAGTAGAGAAATTGGTCTGTAATTTTCCTTTCTTGTGGTATCTTTATTTGGTTTTGGTATTAGGGTAATGTTGGCATCATAGAATGAGTTAGGCAATATTCCTTCTACTTCTATTTTTTGGAAGAGCTTATGTAGAATTGGTGTTAGCTCTTTCTGGAATGTTTGGTAGAATTCAGCTGTGAAGCCATCTGGTCCTGGGCTCTTCTTAGTTGGTTTTGATGACTGAGTCTATTTCTTTACTTGTAATTGGACTGTTGAGTTCATCTATTTCTGTTTTATCAATGTAGGCTGTTTGTGGGTTTCTAGAAACTTGTCCATTTCCTCTAAATTATCATTCTTGTTGGCATATAATTTTTCAAAGTATCCTCTTATGATACTCTTTATTTCTGTGGGGTCAGTAGTAATATCCCCTTGCTTATTCCTTATTTTATGTATTTGCATCTGTTCTCTCTTTTTCTTTGTTAGTCTGGCTAAGGGTTTGTCAATTTTATTGACATTCTTGAAGAACCAACTTTTGGTTTTGTTTATTGATTCTAGTGCTTTCTTATTCTCTATTTCATTTAGTTCTGCTCTAATCTTTGTTATTTCCTTCTTTCTACTTCCTTTTGGTTTAGTTTGTTGTTGTTTTTCCAATTCCTCCAAGTGTGCAGTTAGGTCTTCAATTTTAGCTCTTTCTTCTTTTTTAATATATGAATTTATGGCTATGATCTTCCCTCTCAGGACTGCTTTGGCTGCATCCCATAGGTTTTGATATGTTGTGTTGCCGTTTTCATTAGTTTCAAGGTAGTTACTGATATCTTTTGAGATTTCCTCTTTGACCCACTGTTTGTCTAAGATTATGTTGTTTAACTTCCATATCCTTGTGCCTAACCTGTTTCTCTGGCCCTTATTGATTTCCAACTTCATTCCGTTGTGGTCAGAGGAATTACTTTGTATAATCTCAATCTTTCTGAATTCATTGATTGTTGTTCTGTGGCCTAGCATGTGGACTATTTTGGAGTATGTTCCATGTGCACTCGAGAAGAATGTAAATCCCGCTGTATTTGGGTGTAGTGTTCTGTATATGTCTATTAACTACAGGTCTTCTAATATATTGTTGAGTGCCTTAATTTCTTTATTGATTCTCTCTCTAGATGTTCTGTCTAATGATGATAGTGGTGTGTTGAAGTCCCCTGCTATAATTGTAGAGGCATTTATTTCTCCTCTTAGTTTTTTCCAGAGTTTGCCGCATGTATTTTGAGGCACCCCAATTAGGTGCGTAAATGTTGATGATTGTTCTTTCTTCTTCAGAGATTACTCCTTTTACTAATATGTAGTGTCCATCTTTGTCTCTTACAATAGTTTTGCATTTAAAGTCTATTTTGTCTGATATTAGAATAGCTACTCCTGCCCCTTCTTGGCTATTTTTAGCTTGTAAAATGGTTTTCCAGCCATTCACTTTCAGCCTCCTTGAATACCTGGGTCGAAGGTGGGTTTCCTGTAGACAGCATATAGATGGATCATATTTTCTTATCCATTCTGCCAATCTGTATCTTTTGATTGGTGAATTTAATCCATTAACATTCAGTGTTATTACTCGTAATGAATTTCTTACTTCAGCCATTTTTTCTTTGGGTTAATGTGTGTCATATGTTGTTTTGTTTCTCTTTTTGTCTTTTCAGTTGTTTTTAAACTCTCCTCCAACTCTCTCTCCCTTGTTTTTTCCTTTCAACTTGTAGAGATTCCTTTAGTATTTCTTGAAGTGCTGGTTTCTTATTGACATACTCTCTTAATTGCTGTTTATCTGTGAATATTTTGAACTCTCCATCATTTTTGAATGCCAGTTTGGCTGGATAGAGAATTCATGGCTGGAAGTTTTTTTTATTTTAGTATTTTGACCATGTCATACCACTGTCTTCTTGCCTCCAGGTTTCAGCTGAGAAATCAGCACTTAATCTTATTGTGCTTCCCTTGTATGTGATGGTTCTCTTTTCTCTTGCTGCCTTAAGTATTTTCTCTTTGTCTTGAGCATTGGACATTTTGACAAGTATATGTCTTGGAGTTGGCCTGTTGGGATTTATACTATTTGGGGTGCTCTGTGCTTCCTGGATCTGCACATCCATCTCTCTCAATAGATTTGGGAAGTTTTCAGCCATTATTTCCTTCAACACTCCTTCTGTTCCCTTTCCCTTCTCTCCTCCTTCTGGGATGCCCATAATGCGTATGTTTGTGTGTTTTGTGTTATCGGTTAATTCCCTGAGTCCATGATGGATTTTTTCTATCTTTTTGTCTAACTGTTCTACAATCTCTTTGATTTCAGCTGTATTGTCTTCCATATCACTAATTCTTTCCTCTGCCTGTTCAAATCTGCTGTTATGTGAGTCCAGCATCTTTTTCATTTCTTGGCTTGAGCCATTGTTCACCATCATATCCATTACCTTTTTAGGCATGTTTGCTATTTCTTAAGTATGTTCTCCCAGTGTCTTCCTTATATCCTTAATCTCTTCCTTCAGTTCTTTAAGTTGGTCCATGATATTTGTTTGGATAGCTTTGATTAGTTGTTCGATGTTCTACCTTGCTTCCTGGTTTTTATTTTGTTCATTGGACTGGTCCATGTTTTCCTGTATTTCAGAGTCATTTGTATTTTTTTGTTGCCCTCTGGTCATCATATTATCTTGATGGGTTTGTTCAGTTGATTAGCTTTTCTCTATGCTGTAGAGTTTTATTTAGCTGTTGGTTCTGCATGTGAGATAAGTTTTCTCTTTGGCAGTTTTTCTTCTTATTTTATTTCCTTACTTCTTTCTATGTTTCCTTGAAGGCTAAAGGTTAGGGCCAGAGGAATCAAAAGATGTAAGGAAGCAGAAGGATAATAGTAATATTGATAAAAGTTAGAAGAGGGGCAAAATGAGACTTAATGAGATGAATATTTAACTTGTGTAAGCAGTGTAGAGTACTAGGGAAAAAAATGGAATTCCTACAATGTACTGGGAAAACAAATGGAGGAATATATATATAGTGATTTAGAAGGCTAGAATTATGAGGAGGGAGAGAAATAGTAAAGAAAGGTCTGAAAGGAAAAAGTTAATGCTAATAAAAAAAAAAGAAGAAGAAAACAAAATAGATGGAATAGAAATTGACACCCTTAAGTTGTGGGCCTATGAAAAAGTGTTGTATCTAAGAGCCACAACAGAAAACAGTAGGTAGAATGATGCAGTAAGGATAAGCAATAGTTTGTAATACAGAATCAATATAGACAGCGAGTGGGAAAAAAACTGAAAAAGAAGCACAGCAAAGAAGCGACAAGCTAGCAGCACCTAATTAAAAAAAAAATGGACCTAAAAAGAAAGGGGGGAGGAAAGAGGAAAGAAAAGCAAGGGACCAGAAAGAAACAGAGAGAAACCAAAGATCCACACAGGCAAGCAGTCAAACAGAACTAAGGGGGGTCATTGATTTCCCTAGGGTCCACGTGGATCCTCTCTGCCTACTTGTGTTTATCAATCATTTTCCCCACAAGGTTCTATATGCAGGTCCTGAAGTAGCTTTTAGCTATTAAACTAAATTAAAAAGAATTTATTTTTCATTTATTGAAGTGACCTTCTCACTTTTTTTTTTTTATTTTTATTTTTTTAGCGAAATTCAGGTCCCAAAATAATTCCTCCTCTAGACCAACCCCCTTATGGAAGGGACCCTAGCTGGGCCCGTGGAAATTAATCAAGCACGTCCCACTTCCTGGACTCCCCAGGGTAGCTGTAGCTCTGATGTTAGTCAGCGCGGAGTGCTAAAGACGGCCGATTCTGCCCTTTCTGGAGCCGAGCACCAGCATCACTGGGTTGCTAAGTAAATCAGTTTGAGTGTAGTTTCGAGTCTGCTCTCAGCCTGATGCTGCTTCAGGTCGGCTTATCTGCTCCCCAAAGGTATGCGGCGGTGCAGGCAGCCAGATTGATGTCGAAAAATAAAAAATAAAAAATACCCTTCCCTGTCCTCCAACAGAACCCTCCCTCTTTTGGGGAGTGTCCCTTCTTCCTGGCTCCACAGCAGCCCGGGTCTTATCCCTGGGCCGCTAGGGAAATCAGCTCCATCCCCCGACCAGAATCCCCCCTCTGGTTCACTGGGTGCCAATTAGCTTGGCTGTTCTGTTCACACAAGGTCCAAGGGGTGCCAGGCAGCCAGATCCCCAGAAAATAAAACTTTCTCACCCCACTCACGGCTCCAAATGGCCGTGGTTTTTTTTTCGTTTTTAATTTTTATTTATTTATTTATTTATTTTTAACTTTATTTTGTACATTTAATAATTGAAAACATAAACAGTTAAAAACTAAAAAGTAAACAAGGTGAATAAATATATACATTTCTCAATTAAATGTAATGGATACATATAAATTTTTTTTTTAATCAAACAATATATTACACAATATATTTGTTTCATAGTAACGCATTCATACAGTATTTGTCCTTTTGTGTCTGGCTTGCTTCACTCAACATAATGTCCTCCAGGTTCATCCGCTTTTTTTTTTTTTTTTTTCCTCCCTAACCGCGGGGCTCAGCCGTCTGTGCCACCCACCACCGGCTGCCTTAAAACTCACGAATCTCTACCGTTTCATCCATGCCGTTGATCCGCGCAGATAGATGTCCCATGCTTCTCACTCCACGTGTGCACAGTACAGACCCCCGGGCAGGACCCCATCCACCATCCACCTTGCTCTGGGAGCTTGCAGTGTGTGCCCTCCTACACTAACGCCATCTTGGCCCCGTCCAGCCTTGTTGATTTTAAGCCCATGGTGTTGGGCAATGCATAAGTCCCATCCTTGCCATCAAAGAGTTTTCATTCATGCACATGTTGTGCCACCACTGGAGACTGGCTGATGTCAAGTGGTTGAATTGTTCTGTCTACTTTGTTTAGTGCTCTTCCATGAAGGGTACAATCTGATGGATGGATGTTCATATGTGATTCAAGATCTTTAAACTTGATGTTTTCTCCAATAGGTCCATCCAGATGCTTCTTCCACATTACCTCTTTGTCCCTTATCTTCCAAGCATTCTTCCTCCAAACTCCTGAACAAACAGCTAAGGCATTTGACCTTGCTTATAAGTCTACATATATACTTACATGGGACCCTTTCTCCTTTCATATAAGATGCATGGCCTATTAGGAGGAGCTCTCTTTACCTATATCTTTTACAGCTATCTCTAAGTGAGGCAGTAGTGTAGCAGCCATCCATTTGTGGGTACATCCACATACCAAGCTGACATGCTTTGGTTTTTTCCTCCTCAGTCACCTGGTCTTAAGAGTGAGTTGAGTGAGAGGCATTTGTGAAACAATGATGGAAAACATGGGGGTCTGGGCAAACTTATCTGATGCCCTCTCATTTCTACAATATCTAGTCTAGACTATATTACTATTTTCTTTTCATAGATTAGAAGATTGAGCTTCAGAGAAGCAAGGTACCATGCCTAATATCTTAGAGCTAGAAAGTGATGGAGCCAACTTTGAAAAACATTATGAAATTTTTATTAGTTCCTACCAGGTCCTAGGCTGGGTCCTGAGCTGAGTCAATTAATAATCACATATTAATTTATTCCTCACAAGAATCCTATGAGACAATACAGTTATTAATGGCTAACTTATCCAAGGAAACTCATCTAGCAAGGAGTCTGACTCCGAGCCTGTTCTCTCAGACAGCCTGCTATCATGTAGTCTATCTGCCTGCACTCTGTCTACTACATGGAGCCTGGTCAGGTAATATGGGGAGATGGATGATGTTTCAGATTATTTGAGTCTAGTCAGACTTTGGGAATTATTGAAAAGATAGGAAAGCTTGAAATCAATAAAATCAGTAAAATTTCCACGATTCTGACACCCCAAGTGATCTCTCTCTGGATTCCCAATGCACTAGAGTCCATCGCTAAGTGTGGCTAGTTGGAGGATTTGTCTGAATGATTATAAAGTTGAGCATCACACCTTTATCCAAGAATCCATAGTTTAACAGAAAATAAACTTGGTACAACTAATCTTAATTATCAAATGGAATTAAGGCAGAGTGACTTTTAATGGTATAGAAATTATTCAACATTTATCAAAAACCAAGAAAATTTACTAAGGTTCACAAACCTGGAATGCAAATTATAGATGGTAGATGCCATTTCAGTAAAGTTTAATTCCTTGTATTAATACTACTTAAAGTCTAACACAGCCAATGCTTGATGAACTATTTTTTGTTGTTGTTCTAACTCTATTTTTGGAGGATGGTAATACCACTTGTCACACAAAATGACAACACTTCCATTGTTATGAAACGTTCTTCCCCTAATTGTTTTATTTTGTTCCATCTTTAAGTGAAAGTCTCTAGATACTAAAATAAGTAATAAAGAGAAAATTTCCTTTCATATATAGCATCTACTCATAGGTCTTTAATTTGCAATGTAGTGCCATAAAGATTATTAGTTAATAAGTCTAAATGAGTGGTGCATGGTATGCAGAGCTGTCTTTGTTATTTTATGTTGAAAAGTATCCATTAACAATCTTTAGATGACTCCAGTTTCCCTGGCAAATTTCACAAAATATATGTCTTCATTTAGATGAATGTTAGTTTCATATATTGAAGAACATAGAAAAATTCATTCAAAATTAAAAATGACCATCCTCAAAGTAGAACATATATTATAAAGCAAGAAAGTCACATACAAGCCAGTTTCCCATGTTTGTTATTTTTTTTTCAGGACTGATTCCTATTAAAATTAAGATCTATCTGATAATCAGGTCATATAATCTTTGGTTCTGAAAGATGTCAAATGAACATATGTTTATGAATATCTATTAAACAGAAGAGACTATTTTGAATAGAGAACTATTTTTTTTTCTTTATTTTTCTCCTAACAGCATGACATTTATTTGGAAGAAGAAAGAAAGAAAAATACTACAGAGCTCATTTTATATTCCTCTTTAGCTTTGTCTTCTTGATTTCATATATAGAAAGAGGCATGGGATAACAGAATTGGTGGCCCAAACATAAGCCTTTGAATCTCATGAATTTCATGTCCAATTTCTGACATACAGATCACCTACTTTCTTTTTGTACTTTAGCCTTGTTTCTCATTATTTAATAGAAGCATTTGAGCCCAATGCTGAAAATATATTTTGGATCTTTAACATATTTGTCTTGATAGGATAAGTTGGCCCTTGGGGGAATTCAACTTAGAGAAGTGGCAAATACATTTTTTACTTTTGTAGATTGGGAGCAATAAGAACGACAATAAAACCTCATACTTTCCACATGAAACATTATGCAAGAAGAAGTTTTTGTTCTTCCCTGAGTGCAGGTGCTAAGTAGTTGCCAGAGCTCACAGTCTAGTTGAAAAGTTTGACTTAAATCCTTACCATAAAGTCCCAGGGATATGTAAACACAAGATGTAGGAATAGCACAATGGAGGGCTTAAACAACTTTTTCTATGGGAATCAGAGGAAATCCCCACTGAGATGGACTTTAGAGAAGAATATGATTTTTGCCAAGCTGTCAAAAAGGCAAAGAAATGGCAGGCAGAAGAAACATCACATATGAAGCATAAGAACAGGAGAAATGTCTGTTCAGAGAAATATGTATGGTTCAGAAAATGCAGGGCTGGATCACAAAGAACCTTTTAGAATATGCAAAAGAAGTTGGTTTTTTTGTCTTATGTGTGAGGGATTACTGGTGGCTAGGATAGAAAGGATAGGTGAGCTCCCCATTGTGTTTTATAATTATTATTATTGTCTGCTTTTTTATTTTCTTCTTTTTTTTATATACTTTTTTTTCTCCTCATTTGTGTTTTTAAAAGATAACTCTGGAAACAGTGTGAATGGGTTGGCAGTGACAGGAGAAGGAATTGGAAATAGCAAGACTTCTTGAGAGGGTGTAACTAGAATAGGCAAGGGAGTATGAGGCCATATACCATGGCAGTACAAGAAGGGTGAGTGGAGAATTTGGAGAATGCTATTAGTATGTATAAATCCATTAGGAATCTGGGATAATTCCTACATTCTTGTCTTAACTGTTTAGATGGTGTGGTAGGTGGAATTATATACTCACAAAAACCACATGTTCTTAATCTGCATTCTTGTGGGTGAGGCTCCATTGTGGATAGGGTCATTTGAAGATGTTATTTTTAGTTAAGCTGAAAGAGGTTGACTCTACATCTGAATTACTAGAATCCCTAAAAAACTGAGAAATTCAGACATAAAAGAAGAAGCCATGGGAAGGAACAAGAACCTGGGAGTTAAGGGGACACAGACGAGAAAGGGGAAAGCACCACCAGGTGTACTGCCATGTGACCAAAAAGTCAAGGCCCAAGGAGTGCTGGCATCCAGCCCCAGAATGCCAGGTCTTCAGAGAGAATGCATCACCTTGTTGAAGGCTCAGTTTTGGACTTCTAGTCTCAAAACAGTGAGTCAGTAAATTCCCATTAGTTAAGCCAACCCATTGTATGATACTTTGATCACAGCTGGGAAACTAATACAGATGGTAGAGCCATTACTTAAGAATGGAGAGAGGGGAGTAGATGTCGCTTAAGCAGTTGAGCATCTGCCTCCCACATTGGAGGTCCTAGGTTTGGTTCCCAGTGCCTCTTAAAGAAAACAAACAAGAAAGCAAACATACAAGAGAGCCAACTCAGGGGAGCCGAGCCAATGTAGCTCAGTGGTTGAGCACTGTCCTTCTGCATACAAGGTCCCAGGTTCAATCCCTGGTACCTCAAAAAATAAAAAAAAAAAAAAATGGAGGGAGACCAGGAAGAGTGACAAAAGTGCGTTTTGACAGAAAAAGCTTGGATTGTGAGTGCATTAAAGTTCCCATATCTTGGGCATCTTTGCATTTCTAGTACCAAGGAAAGGGCTGACAATGGTAGATTCCCAATTACTCATTAGAAGGCCTGACATGTAAGCACTCTGTTTTACTGGTTAATTGATAATGCCTGGTATCAAATATGGTATGGGGAAAGATGAAGCAAGGTAGGTAAATATTTAAATGTCTCTAAGCACATAATTGAAAACACTTTAATCAAAATAGGAAAATCAATAAGATGACTGAAAAGCATGTGTGTTAGATTGGAATTGAAGAAAAGAGGAATGCAGAATATTTTGTATTATCCCCAGAGGGAAATAGTTATGGTTTGAACTGAGTGGCAACTCTTTATGGAGAGAAATATGAATTCACAGAATAACATGGAAGAGGAAATGTTTAGCAGTTTGCATTTGAATTGAAAAGGGGCTTTTGAAGCTGACTTGAGAATCCTGTAAATTATTGGCCTTGTTGATGGTAATGAAAAGCTTAAGGAAGAGTGTGACAGGGCCTTATTATGCATCCTTAGTTCCTTGATAGGAAATAAGTGGATCATTCTCCTACTGATTTGATGATTCCTCCTTGCTGGACATATTTTACCCAGCTTTGAGGAGGGGACTTCTTGTACTGCCATCTTGGAATAATGAGTTATATGGTTATGCATTAATATAAGATAACTACTGAGTACTGTCACTGCCAGAACTAGAACATATTAATTTGATTAGCTTTTAAATATCAGAAGTGTAAAAATGATCACTTCTTTTTCTTCTGTCTCCTCTTTGTCTCACCCTCTGTCTATAGCAGACACAGATTAGAACCGAGAAATAAACCTAGCAGTAGAAGGACTAATTTTGGCTCTCAGCCACCTGAAAATAAAATCCATTTAATTTACCCCAACTATCCCTGTTATAGTGTTAAATATAGACTAAATAGTTTAATATGGATTTATATAATGAGTTCACAAATTGATCTTGCAGTGTATGCTTGTTTTAGGAAATAAACATCTGCTTCCTATGGCCTGAATACCGTACTTATATGTGAACTCTTTATAATATGGTTTTCTTTAAAATGATGAGAAATCTAACATATGATTATTTTATCACTCCAATTTTTTAAAAATCCATGAATCCAAAAATAAGAATTAGAAACAAAGGAAAGCAGTGATTTAGAAGCTCCATCTGACTCCTAAGGGAAGCAGTCTCTATTGGGTAGCAATGCTAATATCTTATCTCAGAAGGACAAGAAAAAAATAGACCTCCACACTTTGTCTACAAAATCTCTTTTTCTCTTGTTCAAGAACAATCATGTGCACCTTCTTTTAAAATAAATTATTTAGCCTAAGCTATATGCAGATAATTTATAAAATAAAATTCCTTGCAAGTTTGAAGATGAATCCAGAAGTGCCTCTCTCTTCTAGTCCTCCTCCTTCCCCAATCTCGGGTGGCCAAACCTGATGTAATTATAATTGGTGACTGTATGGCAATGGCAGACAGTGTCAGCCAATCATTCTAGGAATGGATTCTAAGATTTGTAATTATAATGCCCATTATTCCTATTTAAATTCAACAGTGCTCTCACATTATTTTTTCCCTTGAAACATGGAAATCTTGGTGTGGGGGGTTGGGAATGGTTAAGATACAGGGTTTTACCTTTTTGAAATCTATACCTTTTCACAGTCTGTCCCATTTCGCTAAGGTACCACAGGCAGGGGAGGCCAGCTACCAAGAATGGTAATTTATAATCTAAGAATGCCTAATCTAAAATCTGCCCTTGTCAAAGGAGAACAGGTTGGTCCCTACACAGCAGTAATGGGAATTTTATTTCAGCCGAAGATTCAATGGAGGCTTTCAATTATATTCTTTAAACTACCCCCATCCTTATCAGTTTATGTAATGTACAGGTCTTGTGGGTCTTTAACATTAATCTACTTTTAAAATAGAAAGCACTAACTGTAGCCAAATCCACATCTGAAAACATATAAATTCATCTTGCAAATAAACTGCATGTATAACAACAACAACAAAAATTGTCATATAGTCATGATTGAGTCTAGCTTTATTATTAATCATCCTCCTGGTGATTAAAATTTAACTCTCTAAAGAAACTACTTTCTCTAACAGACTTGTCTCTCTTACCCTGTAACCATTTTATATTCTAAAATCATTTCTCTTAATTTCCACTCATTTATGTCAGAGCTTTTCCAACCATGGCTGTTAGAAAAATTCATAGCTGAGGAATATAATACTTCAGGGAAATAAGTGGATCAGGTGATCAAGAATTAAAATAAATATATAAAATTCTTTATAACTGTTTTTTGTTCAGTCTGCAAATTAATAGGCAGCATAGTAAATAAAGACAATATCAATGATATTTTATACATATTAAGTTAGTGATAATGGATATTTTGCTGTAACTCTATTTGCCAGCCCTTTCTTGCTGGAAATCTTTAAGGATGTCTCTCCCTCATAATTTCAATGACATATATATAAATTTATCATCTGACCTGAGATTAGTTAACTAGCAAGATCTGTCTGAATGGGCCCGACCTCCATGAATTTCTACTCTCTTGTTCCTAGCTTACCCTATTTTTACCTGCTTCTGTGGATCCCTAAATTCTACACCTTATTCTTCATCTGCCTACCCTTCTGACACTGGTCTATTCTGTCCTTCATTATAGATTCTACCAGAGAGACATTTTAAGAAACTTTTTTTACCTGTACTTTTCTTCCTTTATCTTTCCAAAAGTATCACTGACAAAAATCAATCAATCGTCATAATCATTATCATCATTACATGTATTATTTTCTACTATCTGCTTTAACACAGTTTTCTATTCCCAAACCTGGTCCTTTATCTTTTCTAATTATTCCTAATATGACTGATAATTGGTATACTGAAGATGACATACTGATGACACTGGTTGAAATATGCATTTAAAATTCCACATATTACTGCAAGAGTGGTCAGGTATCCAGATAGCCTTGGAAAAGACAATGATTTCTAGTCTTTGAGCCAATGGCACCGGAAGTATAGCACTGGTATGGCTTGGATGGGTAGTGGCATGAATGAGCACCAACACTATTAAAAGTACATACTGTAGTGAACTGTGGTCTATGGTGGTGGCAAGGCTCCAGGATGTGTAAGTTCATTGAGGGTGGTGGGCCACACTTGTGGGAGATGTTTGTGTGGGATGTGGTGGGAGGTGTGGGAGGTGGGCAACATGGGAATCCCAGTGGGTTCCGTGTAATAATTTGGGTAATCTAAGCACCTCTTAAAATATATGTATATATATATATAAATAACATTTTTTAAGCAAATACACATATATGCATATATATTTATATATCATTTTTCAAATGTTTGTATGTATTGTGAAAATTTTGATTTTTACCCACAATAAAAATAAATTAAAAAAAAAAAAAGTACATACTGTGGAATGTGGCATCAGATTAGGCATAAAAAGGCTCAGCTCTCACAAAAACAACAGAGAATGAGCCAAAGGCTGCCCAAGGGACCTGCTTTGGGGGTCAGCAGACCAGGACAGTGCTTCACAACTCCCAGGAGGCTGAGGGAAAAAGAGACAAAGAAGCTGAAACAACAGTGAGTTATGAAACCTCTTGGCTGCCTAGAAGGGCTCCCCTCCCCAACCCTGAGATATTCAGTGGGGTCTAAAACCCCTGGCTCATTTCAGCTGACCGAAAGGGGAGCAGACATCTTCCTCCATGTTGGCTGTTACAAGGAAAAAGGGAGGGGGAGTCAGGGGACTTTTCTTCAGTGAATTCAGCCAGCAGAGCCCGCTCTGAATCTTGGCTCTGTACAGATGAAAACAAAGGAAAACCAAGAGAGATACATCTCCATGGAAAGGTGTGCCGATGACTGCCATCTGCTGGCAGGTCTGGAAATTACATGGATATAAACTGCTTTTAGAGCTCTCTGTACCCCACAACAGGGAGAAAGTCTATACACCATTAGTGAGTCCCTGACATGATTTTGTTAACATAAGCTGGACAATTTTAAAGACTTAGGATAAGTTGAGCCAAATATCAAAGAGCTGTGAAAAAATAATAATATGCCAGAGACAGAAATTGGCCATTAGAGTAAATTCACCAACATATCAGATGCCTAGACATCAGTAAAAAATTACAAGCCATACTAGGAAACAGGAAGAAATGTCCCAGCCAAAGGACAAACCAAATATCTTGAAGAGATTCAGGATTTAAGACAATTAATCGATAATCACACAACTCTCCTAAATCATTTTAAAGAATTGAAAGAAAATATGACTAAAGAGATAAAGGATATTAAGAAGACACTGGGTGAGCAAAAAGAGCAATTTGAAAGTCTGCAAGAAAAATAACAGACCTTATGGAAATGAAAGACATGACAAATGAGATTGAAAATACATTAGAGGCACATAAGAGCAGATCTGACCTACTTGAAGACAGAATTAGTGATTTTGAAGAGAGAACATCTGAACTGGAAAAGACAGGAGAACAGAAAGAGAAAAGAATGGGAAAAATGGAACAGGGTCTCGGAAAATTGAATGACAATGTGAAACACAAAAGCATACGCATTATTGGTGTCCCAGAAAGAAAAGAAAATGGAAAAAGAGCAGAAAGAATATTTGAGGAAATTATGACTTAAAACTTCCCTACCCTTATAAAAGACATAAATATCAATATCCAAAAAGGACAATGCACCCAAAACAGAATAAATATGAAAAGACCTACCCTGAGATACCTACTATTCAGAATGACAAATATTAGAGGTAAAGAGAAGATTTTGAAAGCAGCAAAAGAAAAGTATCACATACAAGAGAAATTCGATAAGATTAAGTGCTGACCTCTCATCAGATACCATGAAGGAGAGAAGAAAGTGGTATGATGTATTTAAGGTACTAAAAGTGAAAAACTGCCAGCCAAGAATTCTATATCTGGCAAAGCTGTCCTTCAAAAATGAAGGGGAGTTCAAATCTTCACAGATAAACAAAAACTGGTAGAATATGTTACCTAAGGACCAGAATTACAAGAGATACTAAAGGGAGTGTTGCAGCCTGAAAGGGGAAAACAAGGGCAAGAGACTAGGAGAAGAGGTAGAAATATGAAGAATATTAGAAAGGGTAAAAAGATAGACTATAGTATGGTATGACAAAATAAAGCCAAAGGTCATAATGGATGAATTAAGTAATGCCTTTACAGTTATAACATTGAATGTTAATGGCTTGAACTCCCCAATCAAAAGACACAGACTGAAAGAATGGATTTAAAAATATGAGCCATCTATATGTTGTCTACAAGAGACTCACTTCAGACATAGAGACACAACCAGGTTAAAAGTGAAGGGTTAAAAAAAGATATTCCATGCAAAGAGTAACCAAAAAAGAGCTGGAGTAGTGATACTAATATTGGACAAAATAGATTTTAAACGCAAAACTGTTATAAGGGATGAAGAAGGTCATTATATATAATAAAAGGGACAACTCACCAAGAAGAAATAACTATTCTAAATATTTATGCACCTAACCTCAGTGCCCCAAGATACATGAGGCACACACTGGTAAAGCTGAAGGGAGAAATAAATGTCTCTACAATAATAGTTGGAGACTTCAATACAACAATCCCAGTATAGGATAGAACATCTGGACAGAGGATAAATAAAGAAACAGGGAACTTGAGTAATATGATAAATGAACTAGGCCTAGTAGACATCTATAAAGCATTACAATCCCAAAACATCAGGATATACATTCTTTTCAAGTGCTCATGGATCCTTTTCCAAGATATACCGTATGTTGCATCACAAGACAAGTCTCAATGATTTAAAAAGATTGAAATTTTACAAAACACTTTCTCTGATCATAACAGAATGAAGCTGGAAATCAATAATGGACAGAAAAGGGGGAAATTCATAAATATATGAAGATTAAACTACATGCTCTTAAACAATCAGTGGGTCAGAAAAGAAATTGCAAGAGAATTTAGCAAATATCTTGAGATGAATGAAAATGAGAAAACAACATATCACAACCTGTGGGACACTGCAAAGGCAGTACTGAAAGGGAAATTTATAGCACTAAATGCTTACATTAAAAAAGAAGAAAGAGCTAAAATTGATGATCTAATTGCACACCTGGAAGAACTAGAAAAAGAGCAGTAAGCTAATCCCAAACCAAGCAGAAGGAAAAAAATAGTAAAGATCAGAGCAGAAATAAATGAAATCGAGAACAAAACAAAACAAACAAACAAACAAACAACAAAAAACAAAACAGAGAGAGTCAACAAAACCAAAAGTTAGTTCTTTGGGATCAACAAAATCAAACCCTTAGCTGACTGACAAAGGAAAAAAGAGAGAAGACATAAATAAATAAAATCAGAAATGAGAGGGGGAACATTACCACTGACTCTGTAGAAATAAGAGAGATCATAAGAGGATACCATGAACAACTGTATGCCAAAAAACTAGAAAATGTAAACAAGATGGACAAATTCCTGGAAACACATGAACCACCTACACTGACTTAGAAGAAATAGAAGACCTCAACAAACCAATCACAAGTGAAGAGATTGAAACAGTCATCAAGAACCTCCCAAAGATGAAAAACCTGGGACCAGATGGCTTCACAGGTGAATTCTACTAATGATTTAAAGATGAACTAATAATGATCTTGCTCAAGCTCTTCCAAAAATTGAACAGGAAAGAATGCTACCAAACTCATTCTGTGAAGCCAACACCACCCTAATACCAAAACCAGATAAACATACTATGGAAAAAGAAAATTATAGACCAATATCTCTAATGAATATAGATGCAAAAATCCTCTAACAAAATACTTGCAAACAGAATCCAAAAGCACATTTAAAAAATTATACACCACGATCAAGTGGTGAATCCAAAAGCACATTAAAAGAATTATACACCATGATCAAGTGGGTTTTATCCCAGATCTGTAAAGGTGGTTCAACACAAGAAAATCAATTAGTGTAATAAGGCACATTAATAAATTGAAGAAGAAAAACCACACGATCCTCTTAATTGATGCAGAAAAGGCATTTGACAAAATACAGCACCCTTTCTTGATAAAAACTTTCTAAAAGATAGGAATAGAAGAAAGCTTTCTCGATATGGTAAAGTACAAATATGAAAAACCTACAGCTAGCATTGTATTCAATGGTGAAAGACTGAAAGCTTTCCCACTGAGATCAGGAACAAGACAAGGATGCCCACTGTCACCGTTATTATTCAATATTGTGCTAGAAGTTCTAACTGGAACAATTAGGCTAAACAAAGAAATAAAAGGCACCCAAATAGGAAAGGTAGAAGTAACATTTTCACTATTCACTGCTGACATAATCCAATATCTAGAAAATCCTGAAACATCCACAACAAAGCTACTAGAATTAGTAGACGAGTTCAGTAAGTGGTAGGATACAAGGTGAATACGCAAAAATTAATAGCATTTCTATACACTACTGATGTGCAATCTGAGGAGGAAATCAGAAAAAAAATACATTTATAATAGTAACTAAAACATTCAAATATTTAGGAATAAACTTAACGAGGACATGAAAGACCTGTATTCAGAAAACTATAAAACATTGCTAAAGGAAACTGAAGATGACTTAAATAAAGGGAAGGACATTGCATGTTCATGGATTAGAAGACTAAATATCCTTAAGATGTAAATTCTACCCAAACTGATTTACAGATTCAATGCAATCCCAATAAAAATCCCAGCAGCCTTTTTTGCAGAAATGAAAAATTGACTCTCACATCTACAGTCAAGCGATTTTTGTCAAGGCTGTTAAGCCCTCCCAGCCGGGACAGAACAGTCTATTCAACAAATGGTGCTGGAAGAACAGGATAGACATATTCAAAAGAGAGAAAGAGGACCCCTATCTCATACCTTATACAAAAATTAACTCAAAATGGATCAAGCATTTAAATATAAAAACAACAACCATAAAACTCATAGAATAAAATGTAGGAAAACATCTTCAAGATTTTGTGGTAGGTGATGGTTTTTTTAAACCTTATGCCCAAAGCACGTGCAACAAAAGAAAAATAGATAATTGGGACCCCCTCAAAATTCAACATTTTTGCACCTCAAAGGATGTTGTCAAAAGGGTGAAAAGGGAAAAGGCAACCACCTCAATGGGAGAAAATATTTGGCAATCACATATCTGATAAGGGTTTAATATCCATGATAAATAGAGGGATCATACAACTCAACAATAAAAAGATAAAGTATCCAATTTAAAAATGGGCAAAAGACTTGAAAAGACAACTGTCCAAAGAAGAAATACATGAAATGGCAAAGAAACACATGAAAAAATGTTCAACATCACTACCAATTAGGGAAATGCACATCAAAACTACAATGAGATATCATTTCACACCTCTTAGACTGGCCTTTATTACAAAGTCAGAAAACTATAAATGTTGAAGAGGAAGTAGAGAGATAGGAATGCTTATTTACTGTTGGTGGGAATGTAGAATGGTACAGCCACTGTGGAGGACTGTTTGGCAGTTCCTAAGGAAGTTGAATATAGACTTGCCATGGACCCGGCAATACTGGGTATATACCCAGAAGAACTGAGAGCAGTGACATGAATAGACATCTGCACACCAATGTTCATAGCAGCATTATTCAAAATAACCAAAAGTTGGAAACAACCGAGGTTCCGTCAACTGATAAATGGATAAAGAAATTGTGGCGAATACACACGGTGGATTGTTAAGAAGAAATGAAGTTGTGTAACAAATGACAACATGGATGAACCTGGAGGACATTATGTTGAGTGAAGCAAGCCAGACACAAAAGGACAAATACTGTATGATTGCCCTATTATGAATTAAATATATTATGTGAATATATATGTATTATGTGAAATATGAATATGGGTAGAATTGCATATATAAGACCATTTTTCTTTGAAGCTAAACAAATGTAAGTTAATAGTGCAAAATGTTAATATCAGACAAAAAAAAAAAAAAAAGCATTTTACTAAGTGAAGGAGACCAGACACCAGACACAGAGTACTACATATTGTATGATTCCATTTATATAAAATGTAAATATAAATCAATTTATAAGGGAGAAAGGAGATTAGTGGTTAATTAGGTCTGAGGAAAGAATGCTAAGGGGTGTGGAGTCTTTCTTTTTGGAGTAATGAAATTGTTCTAAAAATTTTTAAGATGATAAATGTACAATATTCTGAATATGCTAAAAGCCATTGATTATACACTTAGGATGGAATAGCCAGAAATAGCAGCTATGTACAGTGGGGGAAGCATAGAGAGATTGAGAGGTGAGGAATTTTCTTGTTTTTTTGTCTGTTTTTTTGTTTATTATTATTATTGAAATAATGAAAATGCTCTAATAATGATTGTAGTGATGAATGCACAACTATGTGATTATAGCAAATACCATTGATTGTACACTTTGGATGAATTGTATGTTTATTAATATGTATCAATAAAATTAATTTGTTTTTTAAAAAAAGTACATACTGTGGGAGCGGATGTGGCTCAAGCAGTTGGGCACCCACCTCCCACAAGGGAGGTCCCAGATTCGGTTCCTGGTGCCTCCTAAAGAAGACAAGCACATGTAACAAGCAGAGACAGTAAGCAGACACAATGAGCAGAGAAAGCATGCAGACAGCGAGCAGACAGATGAGTGAGCCATCTCGGGGAGGGGGGAATGACAAAAACTCGAAAAAAAAATAAGGGAAAAAAAAGTATTAATCCAAGGAACACTTAGTATTCTGGAAATATTACTACCTCGAATGTCTTACTCATTCGAATCATTAGCAAGATTCCTAGCATACTAGTTTTTACAATAACTGTATTTCAATTTTCTTTGTTATTCAAAATAAATTCCAACACATAACAATACAAAGACTTTATGAAGTTCTCTAAGATAATATACTACTTTCTAGAGAGAAAATCAAGCTGTGGAAAATCAAGCTCTTTGTTCACATGTTCAGAGACCTTACTAAAATGTGGGGGTAGTCGTGTCAACAGTCAAATTTTCCTACCGTGTTTCCAGATATTCCAGATTTGGGGTGAAAATAGATGGTGATAGTGATGGAGCAGAAATCCCTTCCTCTGTAGTGGAAGCATCTGAGTATCAGAGGGTGAATATGGATGTGGATTTGTACTATGTCAACTTAGTCAAGCTAAAACATTTCTCAGAATTTCCCTCCCTGCATGGTTTTGAGTTAGTGTGGGTCAAGAGAGCATTATATATATATATATATTTGGCAAGCCGTCGTAAAGAAATGATCATGCTTTGTGTTTTGGAGGCTGGCGCAGGGCACCAGGTGTCGCTCACCTACCAGCTCACCTGGTTGGCCTGCGGCAGCAGCCTGGGCCCCAGCTCCTCTACTAAAGACCTGAAGCAAGGGTTTAGCACCAACCAGACCACACACAAGAAGAAAAATGTTACAAGAATACCAATCCCAACCATACCTAGGCAGAGATATTTCTTTTAGCCAAAATGGTTAAGTGCCTTAAATAGTTCTTTAGTAAAAAGTGTTATCAGAATCAGTGCCTGGTCTTTATTATACCTTATGTATAAGAAATGGAAGTAAACACATTACAACTTGTAGATTGAAAAAACTTCCCCAAACCATCTGGTCACCTTAAATTCTGAAGTTACAGCTCTGACAGGGTATTGCTACAATGGAGTTCCTGGATTGGTTGAACCCTACCTATCAGTATAATCAAATTCTGGTGTCAGGAGAGTATGAGACCATTTAAAAGTTCCTCTTAGAACATTCTCTTACAGGGCTGACTATTATTTGATTGCACATGTGTTCCTTTTAAATAAAATAGAAATACAAAGCTAACTTTTTAGGTAGGAAGTTAGAAGAATCATCACCGCCCCCTCCAAAGCATTTCTCTGATGGTGGCTCTTAAGCTTACACAATACAAAGATACTCATTTTAAGACATTTTGTCAAAATGGTGCTCCATTAAAAATTAATCTCTCTTTTTGTGGATTCAGTAATTGTGAAGGAACAAAGTCAGTTGTTCAAATGGAATAAACTGAGTGCTTTCTTTTTTACACAAAATCCATGTTTATGCCACTTCAGTTGTAGGGACATGTTTTCTTATATCATCACTACCTAAAGATCTTGGCAATGATGCCATTATCACTTCCAGCAATGATTTCTTATTATTTTACATTATATTTAAATTGGTTTTCTTATGAGCAAAGTTTAATGATTGTGTAGTTCTCCTTTTGAATATTAAAGATTAGCCAGCATTACCATTAACCTGATATACTAGATGTGTTTATTGTATTTGAAAATATGAATATGCTTTAATAAGGAAGTCTATCCAATTAGGAATTATTTATAATTAGCATGACCAAATGTTTCTCATGGTAAAGTGACTATCTTAGTCATTAGTTTTGTAAAGCAATGCAGTGCTTCTATGCGTATCTATTTTAATGATCCTTTCCCCTCAGTGCCTCTGCTCACTGTCTCCTATCTCATCTCTGTGAAAAGCAAGAGGAAAGTTGTATCAGATGTGACAGGGTAGGACAACACCAAAGTTGTCATTCTTGGTTCCTTCCCCCCTCCAATAAGCTAAGACCTTTTTACAGCCAGGATGACGTTATGACTTCCATGGGCCCTGGACACTTTTGCCTTTGAAGGCCCTTTCTCCATAAAAAAAATATTAAAAATTCTATTTTACAAGTGTGTTGGTATAAAGACTAATATAATCCAGGCTGGATTATATTCATTTTTCTTCAGATTAAAAAAAACTACTGCATCTACTGGGCCCAAAGGATAAATCAACACTATTTTCAGCCATGCTATGATTGCATATTTAGCAATTTTGGCTTGTATTTCTAAGAGTTTTGGAGTCTTTTGATGTATAAAACAGGAAATTAAGTCTGTTTTATCCTAATTTTCATGTTATTTAATAAATAATTTCTATTTTAAAATTGTTTTCATGCCATGGGTATATTCTGTAAGCCTGTGCCAATCAACTTGTTAATCAATGGAATCATTCTTTACATTAAATTTCTTTATTACCACAAAGAACTTGAATTTTTCTTTCATATCAATTCCAATTCAAATATCTCCTAACATTTAAGCTTTGAGAATCTCTTGATTCCTACTCTTTTGCCACCCCCCTCCCTAATATTCTCACACTATTTTGTCTTAGAGCTAATGTTCTGAAATATACACCCATGTTTACCGAAGATACCAAAAATTTAGGGAAATCTTTTTCTAATGAAAATGATCATGCCTAATTCACCTGTAATGTAATCTGTTCCTCAAAGCGAAGGATGTAAGCAAATATTCTTAATTGCAGATATATCTCTTTAGAATCAAGTAGTTGTCTACATTATTTAAATATCAAATAGAACTCTAAATCCCAGTCCATGAAGTGAGTGCAGTCTTCTACATTCCGATAGTTAAAAATATCCTTTCAAGGTTCTGGAGATTGGCTTAGTGCCATGAGTTAGGCCAGAAAGTATAGCAGAACCGGACTTTCAAGAGGTGCTTTAAGGGATGTATTACATTTCCTGATGCTAAGGAAATCCTAGCCGGTTCAGCTGAATTAAGAAGCTTAATAATTTTTCACAGTTTATCTAGAAAGTGTTAGGGTTTGGGGAAATTTTAAAGATGCATTTCTATCTTCAAGAGGTTACCTGTGGTGACACACTCCACAGTTTATTTACAGCCTTGCCCCATTGACCACACATGTCCTGGGGTCACCCAGGGTCTCTCCATCAGATCAGGAGTATCAGGAGTTGGTGAAGAATTCCAGCTTTAGTTCCACACTCCAAAGCAGTAATTCATTCCTCAAGGGAGTCAATCCCAGGAGGAATTAAGCCCCAACTATCTATAGTAGGTAAATAAGTTTAAAAACAAAACAAAATCTTATCCTGAGGTTACATGTTAAGATGGAAAACAGAAACTGAAGACTTTCAATAAAGTTGACATTCCGTGTACTTGTATGCCCATCACTAATCCAAGCAGCTTTGGTTTTTCATCTCCTCCAAACACCAGAGAATATTAAGCACCCAAGAAAAGAACAAGAAAAAATATTTACTGACTCCTCTATTTGAAAAATCTTTTGATTATTTTTTGTTTAAATTTAGTAAATTCATAAGTCTTTAGCAAAATTCCATGGGACTAAAATTTTCTGCTAATTTCTAATCTTAGAACTTGAGACTAAGATTGGGAACCAAAGCATTAAGCAAAAAAAACAAACAACAACAACAAAAACAATATAAATATTGTGGCCTCTCCTCTTAATCTCCATTTCTCCATTTTTACTTCTCATTCACTCCCTCACAGAGGCAAGTGCAAAGGAAGTTATTAGAAGAATCAGGGATTCTTCTATAATTAGACTAATGACAAATCAAACACACCATTGTATACATATTTTATCATTAAAAGATTATTTTCTTTTTTTTTTAACTTTATTTTGTACATTTAATAATTGAAAACATAAGCAATAAAAAACTAAAAAGTAAACACAGATGAATAAATATATACATTTCTCAATTAAATGTAATGGATACATGTAAAATTTTGTTGTTTTGTTTTTTGTTTGTTTTTTTGTTTTTTGTGTGTGTGTGAATCAAACAATATATTACACAATATATTTGGTTCATAGTAATGCATTCATACAGTATTTGTCCTTTTGTGTCTGGCTTGCTTCACTCAACATAATGTCCTCCAGATTCATCCATGTTGCCATATGCTTTATGACTTCATTTCTTCTTACAGCTGCATAATATTCCATCGTGTCAATAGACCACAGTTTGTTTATCCATTCATCTGTTGATGGATACCTGGGTTGTTTCCAACTTTTGGCAATGATGAATAATGTGGCTATGAACATTGGTGTGCAGATGTCTGTTCGTGTCACTGCTCTCAGTTCTTCTGGGTATATACCCAGTAGTGGTATTGCAGGGTCACGTGGCAAGTCTATATTCAACTTCTTTAGGAACTGCCAAACAGTCCTCCATAGTGGTTGTACCATCCTGCATTCCCACCAACAGTGAAGAAGTGTTCCTATCTCTCCACATCCTCTCCAACACTTGTAGTTCTCTGTCTTTTTAATAGTGGCCATTCTGATAGGTGTGAAATGATATCTCATTGTAGTTTTGATTTGCATTTCCCTAATCATGAGTGATGCTCAGCATTTCTTCATGTGTTTTTTTGCCATTTGTATTTCTTCTTCGGAGAAATGTCTATTCAAGTCTTTGGCCCATTTTTTAATTGGGTCATTTGTCTTTTTATTGTTGAGCTGTAACATCTCTTTATATATCCTGGATATTAAACCCTTATCAGATATGTGATTTCCAAATATTTTTTCCTATTGAGTCGGCTGCCTTTTCACCCTTCTGACAAAGTCCTGTGAGGTGCAAAAGTATTTAATTTTGAGCAGGTCCTATTTATCTACTTTTTCTTTTGTTGCACGTGCTTTGGGTGTGAGATTATTTTCTTTTAATTTGTACACTAAACCATAATTTATTTTCACATCTTGTCGTATATTTAAGTTTATTGCAACAATCCATATAAAGACTTGAAATCTCCTAGACAGATATTTTGACAGAGTCAAGGAAAAAACTGAATCTATGACTGTTCTTTGAATGATGATGAAATCATGAAACTCAAGATCTAAGTTGTATGAAACCATTTCAAATGTGGGGCTAACTGATATTATTGGGGTGGGGTTTATTTTGCAGTTTTATTTTACTTATAATCTGCTGTCTATCTCTCCTTGAAGTTATGGACCTTATTTTTCTTCTATATGCTCATTCCACTACCCATCACAGAACTTGATATATTGTAGACACTGGAACACTTGAGGAAATACTCAGTTGTTTTTATACACACACACACACACACACACACAAATCTAGGTATTTTTAGTACCAGCAACCAAATCATGTGAACAGATTCAAAGACACATTCTGTTTCTAATATGAATATCTCCATTATTTTAAAATAAAGTGTGTTTAAATAATAGCTTCAATAGTGATGACAAAATTTTTTTAAGAACATATTACAATTGTGTCACACATATTGTCATTCCAAATGAGACTAAACATCTAACATTTGCCAACATATATCAAAAGATTGTCAACCCTGGAAAATAATCATAGGGGGACTGACTGAGGGTCTTCTCACTTCAATGCATTTGAACCCCATGGCAGGTTTTAAACACTGACCATAGGAAAGAAAGCCAAATCCCATCTGTCTGATCTTATTAGAATACCCTCAAGATTTATATTCTGACCTTCTATAATTATTATCATTTATTTAATTTAGCTTTTCAACCATAGCCAAACCAGGTAGAGCTGCTATGGCACATAAGAATACATCACTGTTGCCAGCAGGAGCTGATTGGCATTCATGCTTGAGTGTCTTTTTTATTTTCTCCTTGGCTGCTGGGAGTAGCCTGAGCAGCGTAGAAACTAAAGAGCTTCATCTATTAGGCATGACAGATTTGTATTCAGCGGTAAATGCCTGACCTTGCCCAACTCCCTCATCTATTCCCATCATCCTCTTGCCAGATGAAAGATTCTGCTTAACTCCTGCTTCACCAGCTGTTTCCTTGGCAACAATAACTGAGTCATTCCAAGAGAATAACTAATAGAGAATACCTTGATAGTGGGATTATAATACTAAAAACATTAAAAGTCATCATCCACAGAGTTATAAACCAGGAATGCTTAAAATTGTGATTTTAAAATAATAGCAGTGCATTATGATTTCCCTTATTAACCCATTCCATTCTGGGGTGATGTTTATGGATTTTTCCCAAGGTAGTCTAGTTTCAGACAAAAATATTTAAGCTGTTAGTATCCATTTGAGTTATATGATGAGGACAGATTAGTTTTGTAATAAAACTTGTATTGTTTTACATGTTGAATGTGTGGATGGGGGAAGATAAGTGCAGACAGTGTCTCAGCTGGAAAGACCTTTGTATTTGCAGACCTGTAGTGGGACATGGACTACCTAATTTTCTTACTCTTTCCTCTTCTGAAGGTAATCTGCCCTTTAAAGCATTAGACCTGGAAGAGCAGAAACCTTCAAGTTTCATTTTCCTTTAGGATCCTTTCAATTTCAGTCCCAATTCTAATATCTAAAAGAACCATCAGCATCCTTATTTTGTATAATTCTTTGACAACACATCACAAGGTTATCAAAAGTCTTGGAATCCCTGCGGAGTTCCTACAGATGCAGTGAAAATCATAGCATCAGCTGAAAACTGAATTCATAAATTGCTTTGCGAAACTTTTATGGAATTTTATGGAATAACCTCAGATTACTTTTGTCTTAACAAAATGCATTTGGATAAGAGATTCAGTTTAGAGAGATCCTGCAGAGAGATCATTGGCTGTTTGAGTAAAATGTTTTCTTATCTTGACCTCTCCAGTGATTCCATCATTCTTTATTACTTTTGATTTGTACTCAGAGGAGTTTTAAATGATCCTAAAATCTACTTTTTCTATTATTCTAATCTTATTTAATATTTACCAAGGCTACTTAACTTTTGGGTATACTTAAATGGGTCTAATAAATGATAGAGAATTATAAAATGCAATAACATTAATTTAGATAATTGTCTACTCTAGAACTCTGTTTTAAATCAAAGCTTAGCATAGCTTACATTAAAATTATGTTTGCTATTACTACAAAATTTTGTTTGCTATTACTACAAATTCTGTTATAAGAATCATAATGACATTTAGCAACCAAGTTTAACTAAGTTTATTTATGTTTTCCAATTAAAATAAAGTATGAGACACTTTCACTCATATGCAATGCCCCTGATTAGAATGTACAATTCTGCTTTGCAGTCATTTTCTAAAGGCTAAATATAAATTTATTCTGATTGTTGTTGCTGGTGCTCATTTCAGGAGATCTGCTTAACAACAAATGTGACATGTCACAGTGTAGAGATAACTGCTCAGTGAACTTTAGGAAGACATGTGATTGGACTGTCTGTCTTTCTGGATACCATCTCTCCATCACAGAGGACCCAGATGTCTTTGCTGATAGAGTTGACAGGAGAAAGGCTTTACAATAGTGTTTTGAGTTATTCTAAGAAAATGAAACAAAGCTCTGTTAGTTTCCTCTTGCTGCTAGAACAAATTACTACAAACTTAGTTGCTTAAAAGAATACATTTATAATCTTACAGTTATGGAAGTCAGAAGTCCAAAATTTCAGTCTCACTTCTAAAATGAAGGTATTGACAGGGCTGGTTTCTTCTGGAGGCTCTGAGAAGAGAATCAATTTCATTGCCTTTTTTCAACCTCCAGTGGCCCCTTGCTCTCCTTGGCTCATGGCCCCTTCCTTGCATCACCTCAACCTCTTGCTTTCACATCTCCTCCTACTGGCACTGACTCTCTTGCCTCTCTTTTAAAGGCCCACCTGGGCAATCAAGGATAATCTCCCAACTCAATATCCTTAACTTAGTCACATCTGCAAAGTCTCTTTTCCCACATAAGGTGATATATTCTCAAGTTCCAGGGATTAGAATGAAGACAATCTTTTATTTTTCTGAGAGCTTACCATAAAAACAAACAACTTAGAGTAGGCACTCAATACATATATCTCAAGTGAATAAATGAAAATGAATACATAAAGATCCACAGGAAAGAATGTTATGAAAATGCATGAGTTTAGGATTATGTAAAAATGAATGGTGCATCTTTTAATGAGTCATTCAGGTGTAGCCTAATAGTTGCATGTTAAGAACTCCAGTTGAATAGAACAGGGGCTATATGGTAGAATTTCAATTTGGAGTTGATTGATTATTTTTGCTTCCATCTAGTTTTTCTTTGTTATTTTTAGAGCTTTGATATTTATGTTATTTCCATGGAAAACCCAAAATTAAAGAGCGGAGAAGATATAGGCTATAAAATATGATAATTTAAGACATCAAAAGAAATATAATTAGTGGGTTGTGCTTTTTATTGGAGTTCCCAGCCTTATAGAGGATCATCTTTAAATTTATTCCAATAGATACCAATTGGGAAAGGGGGAGGTGGGATAGGAGGAAAAGAGGAGTAGAAGCAGAGAACCCAAGCAATTGTTTAAAAATCAGCTTACATTTTATGATATGATAATTATTATTATGATCCTTGTCTATGATAGCATTACCATAATTGCTATGCTAAAAATACCATAACTACTTTATAATGAAGTAAAATGTATTAATATTTAGTATGGTGCATTTTACATGAAATATATTCTAAAAATGTTTACCAAGCTAAATAATGAGTTAGGAATATGTATCAGGAGAAAATAAACCTTTAGGGTACAAAACTAAATCGGTTAAATGAACAGTAACCTAGTGTGACAAAAAAAGAGTTGTCAGAAAGAGAGTTGTTATGTTAATGTGTCCAAGCAATAATAAAATTGTTTAACAGAGTTAAGTTTTAGTTCAAACTGGCTGATGAGCCAAAGTATAAAATCTTTGATTTAAATGAAAGCATTTTCTTTTTCTAGTTTTCTCCATCTTGAATGTATTGAAAGGTATAAAATGAGTCAGTTATTATTGATAAATGAAAAAGCAAGCTGGTAACTTCCCTGGCACCCAGTCATGTCCAGTCCATGTGTCCATCAACCTGTTCACACATGTACTGCTGCTACCTGCAAGGATGTTCTCCACTCATCTCGACCTGTCATAAAAACAAAACAAAACAAAAACAACAAGCTCTGCTTGCTAAGAGCATAGACTTGATTGAGAAAGATAAAATAAGCTAATAAATTACAGAGACTGGACTGAAGCATCCACACTCAATTTTCATGTATCTTTTAAGATCCAAAATAGATCTGATCTCTAATATGATGAATTCTGAGATTATATCAGGACCTTGTAATGCCTCAGTTCTCTGAATTCTGGAAGGGATCATTGTCTAAATTCCACAATTAGCAACAATTTTAGAATTGTTTTTTAGGTATTTTGACCTATATCCTCTCAAAGTAGTTAACTCAAATAGGAAGGCATTATGTTTTGTTTTATTTTTGAAAGAGTTTTTTTTTTTTTTTTCTTTTTATTCTGAAAGAGTACCAAACACTGAAGTTCTGTAAGAATAGTATAAAAGCTACAAGAAGAGTACAGAGCACTCATGTTTTTTCTTGCAGAGACCCTATTCATATTTAACCAATTATCCCAATAATGTCCTTTAAAGCAAGAGGAAGAAATCCAGGATTGTGCTTCCATCACACAATGCTAGTTGCTAGCTATGCAACTTTAGCAAATAAAATAATCTTTCTGAGCCTTGGTCTCCTAATCTGTAATATAATATAATGAGAATTAAGGAGATGCCCTCTATAAAGCAACTAGCCCAGTGCTTGAAATAAAAAGTAAAAATACTACTACTAATGATGATGATGAGGTTGATGAAGATGACAGCTAATATGTATTGAGCACTATATATGTTTCCATTAATTCTCACTGTTATCCTTTAAGAGAGATAGGGATTAAGTAACTTGTTATTGACCAATAACTAGTAACTGTCTGAAGGACATTTTGAATCTAAAAATTGGCCTTAGAACTTTAACAAGAAGGCACTAAATGTAAATACTATTATTATTAGATGTATTTTCATTGTAATGAGAAGGGAAATAAATGAGAATTATCCCAGGGTAGAAAGCCCACCTAGTTTCAGCTAAAGTATATAGGAATATGAGTTCCACTGGGTTAGTAACCTTAATTTTTTTTCCTTCCCCTTAAGCATAAGATTGGAAGAGAGTAAGGGAAGTTTTTGTAATTTAGCTGAGTATCAGGGGAAAGGCATATTAATTTACTTTTTCTAAGATCCTAATTCTAATTAAACAAAAATTTTTGGCTTTAGTTTTGAATGCCCTAATTGTCATAGGAAGGAAGAAGACAGGAGAGAGAACTGTTGTAGTACAACTGTAGAGCCAGTGAAAGGAGAGAGAGAGAGAGAGAGAGAGAGAGAGAGAGAGAGGGAGAGGGAGGGAGAGGGAGAGGGAGGAGGGGGCGAGGGAAGGGAAAGGAAGGGGAGGGGAGGGGAGGGAAGAGAGGGGGGAAAGAAAGAAAAGTGAGAGGGTATGAGGGAGGGCAGGGGAGAGAGTAGGAAGAGAGAAAGGGAGAGAGGAGGAGAGAGAGAGAGAAAGAAGACTCAAGCTCCTTGTCGAGAGGAGAATGGCAGTTGTCTCTGTCCTCAGATGTCTAGTGGTTCTGGTGCCATCTCTTAACAAGCCCTAAGCACCCAGACCTCTTGTAATTAGTAAATAGTCTAATTATAACAATTAACTTACAAGAAGAGGTTTCGAGCAACGGAAGAGGGAATGGGGAACACCTATTTTAAGATAGTGAGATAGCTACCGTCCTTTTATCTCTAGCATTCTGCATTGCCCACACTGAGCACACTCTGGGATTCACTTTTGGCATAATAGATATAAACACACCTGTTTATCCCCTAACCCTTGACTTCCCTGGCAACAGTACAATTTTGCTTTACAGGTAAGATATAGCAGAAATAACTTTAACTGGCTACAATTACAACCTTTATATACTCTCAAGGAGACAGCTCTATCCAGAGCCCATGGTTGATTCTGAATATTCTAGATGGATGACATGTCTGTACTCCCCTGCGGGTGTACTTTTGTGTACACATGACTGTACATGCACTTGGCAGTGTCCTCATGCATGGTGCCAAAGGAAGTCTTGATGCCAAAATGTCAAGGAGACAAGTGGAACCAACTGAAAAAGTTAGTTATGTTAACCCTTGTGGACTGAGCCATGAAATATCCATAAGACAAAATGGCAGATATAATCCATGCTAAACCCACAGACCTGCTTGCGACCCTTTAACAGCAGTGCCAACCCAAAATCTTATTAGACCTTAAAAAATGGGCAAGGTGAGGGTTACATAAAGAATTCTCTGGACTATTAGTCACGTACCAGCATGCTGAGAACAGTAAGTACACAGAAGTATTTGTTCAAAATATTTTATTTTCCCCATGGCTAGTTAGTCAAGAGAATGCAAAGGACAACTCAATTTTTACTGACGTGTTTGTTGTCCTTTGTTCCGTTTTCACCCTCCCAGGATGGGAATAAAATGTAGAGACACGTTTGTTTTTACAGATCGTGCCATCAAGGTCCCGGTGATTCCCTGGGACAAGTGACAGTCCTTCCTGATACTACCATTGAGCTGTTTTCTTTAGCGGGTTGACATTGATTTCCCCCTCTCTTGGCATGTGGAAGTCCCAAGTGCCCCCCTGACCCATTACCTGAGCCTGTAATTACTCCAAGAGCAGGGAATGAAAAGGGCAGATCTCTTCTGCTTTCAGGGAATGACAGACTCAGGGCTGTAAGCAGGCTTGCATCACGGCAAATCTCTCAGGAGAGCTTAAAGACTCCCAAGCCTTGACTGGTGCAATTTTACATCAATGGAGGCCGTGCTCATTATTAGTGAAGACTGCAGAAGTTGTGAAGTTGGCATATGACTCTGAAACTGCTTCTTCATAAAGGCAGATCTTAAAACCCATGTTTGAAACCCAGCAACAAAAATATAATTAGCTAGCATCCCTTTTCCCAAATACCACTATTTAGTAAGTACTTTCCTACTTCATTAAAAAGAAAAAGAAAGATAAGATGTTCATGGTACTTTTTAAAGTGAGATGGTTGTTCACAAACCATTTTCAGGGACACAATCGTGTTTAAAAGCATTTTTAATAGATATAAATGATTATTCCATGTACTTTCATTTAGAGTATCTGAGATCTAGAAGGTTTTGTATTTTTGTGAAATTCATTTCCAAACTCTGCCAGGTTCTTTTTACATTACCTTAAAAGTGCTTTTCCTAAATCTTTAAAAGTAAGTGTGTTTCCAGCCTAATATTCAAGCTGTTTTCTTGTGAGTGAATGAGCTTTGCTCCCACACAGACAGACTGCATAGCTGATTTTTAAAGTTAATTATGGTCCAGGAAATATAAAGGTCAGACCAGGTCTATTTTCCTGGCTTGCTCAATGCTTTGAACATATCAGCACCAGATAAATCCCTTAACTGCTGACCCAACTAATAACTTTTCTGTACGCTTTAACCTATTTCCTGTTCCAGGGTTTTCGACTCTTTAATGGGCTCTAGGGTCCTAAAAATGGCTTATTACAGTGCACGTCACTGAGGCTTCCATGAAGACCCCCTTAGGAATTTCAAATCACAAAGTATAAGGCAGTGTTTCCACAATATGCTCCCACGTTATCCACATATTTTACAAATTACCTGGATTATTTTGTTTTAGCTTTACTGCTCAAGTAGTAAATGAAATATCATAAATAACTCTGAAAAACATAATGCTTAGAGTTAGTTACGGAGGGGTGGATAGCTCACAGTTTGCAAGTCACTGCATTCATTTGTTTATTCAGCCATATAGGGATTTCTTATTGGGTACATACTCTGGGTGTCTTACCATACTAAATTCTGTGAGATACAAAAACACAAGAGACGTAGAACCTGAAGTAACACAGCCCAACGTAAAAATGCAGGCCCAGCCTCTAGCAGAGAGAGATGGAACCAGCATGTGCCCCTCCTGCAGTCCACACTGACAGCAGCTTAACAGGGTTCAGAAGGATTCAGGGAAGAAGAGGGGGCCGTGGGGCAATGGGAACCTAAGGTGTGAGTTCAAGCAGCATAGTGTTTGTTTGTTTGTTTAGGCTGTATGACTCTTCTTTAAAATAACCCAAAATATTCATCTGCAATTAAAGGAATATGCTATGAGTCCAGGAAAATCTGAAGCCCGGTGAAATTGTATTCACATAACGCGTCATAAATCAGTTATACACAAAATCACTTCCAGCATGCTTTCACAGAATGCATGAATCCTTTTAGGATTATCTCTCTTCTACTTTAAATTTACATTTCTTAATAATTTTAAGACAGCATTGAGAAAACAGTAGCTTCGAATAAATGCTTATTAAATGGTTGATTCTCTCTTCCACAGTCAGATTTCTGGGATGCTCAGACAGATATGGGGATAAGATTCCAGGAGCAACAAGTTTACTATCAACTGAAAATGGGCAAGTTCTCGTGCTATTCCAAGGGATTAGCCCCATGCCCACTTGCTTTCTGAGTTTACCTGTCTCTGGCAGATTCTAGTCCAGAATATTCTGCTCATAATGCGTGTGTTTTATTTCTATCTTACTGCTCTTACTGTATCATGGGCCCTAATACCAGGAGAGGATGTGTCTGTTTATTTGCAGACTATGTTAAATAATCAGATTTCAGACTATGCAAGCAGGATCCAATTTAAAAGAGTAAAATACTAGTATCTCACTATCCCAGAATCCTCAGGATTGGGGAATGAACTATGGACTAAAGAAGACTTAGTGGTATTCTACTATAAACTTATTGTGATTCTAGCAATGGAAGAAATTTTATCATTGATGTGGAGGCAGTGGCCACTGGAGGTTCTGAGGGCAGGGAGAGGGAAATACAGGGGAAATATGAGGGCATTGTAGGGACTTGGGGGAATTTTCCTGAAATACAATGACAGATATAGGCCATTACATATCTTGCCGTAAACTACAAAATTATACAGGAGAGGGTATAAACTACAATGTAAACTAAAGTCCATACTTAGTGGCAATGCTCTAAAATGTTTTCATCAATTGTAATGAATGTACCACACTAATGAAAGATGTTGTTAATGTGGGAGGTATAGGAAGCGGGGCATATGGGAATCCCCTATATTTTTATGTAACATTTATATAATCTAAATGCCTTTTTTTAAAAAAAAAATAAAAATATATTTCAAAAATAATATCCCCACTGCATCTACTATGTACTAGATCTTGTATTAGGCACTGAAAATATAAATGTGAATGAAAAAAAAATACTAGTGTCTGTGGCAATTGGTTTTGAAAGGATTGTGATTTTATTTGTACTCTAACTTCATCAAAACCATGATGAACTGTGTGCCTTATCAGGTAAATTCCCTGATTTTACTCCCCCAGTTGGGCTCCCCTATTCTATTTTTATAAGGCATATCCAGGGTTTGGGAAATAGAAAGCATTTTTTGCAAGTAATAGGTTATTTTCTTATCAGTCTCTGATGATTTGTCGTTTCACACCCTCGCATTCTGTCATCATGCCTGCCTGAAAGAATCATTCTAGTGTGACCAACTTTTGAATGTCCTCTTTAGTAAACTCAGGAATGCTGCCTGAGGCATTTTGTCAGCTCACCGTCTTTCCTGCCTTACTGTGACCTGAGATGAAAGAGTAATCTGAGAAGCAGGGGTGCGATGTGACTGGTTGAAATCCTAGCCTGGCTTTCCTCGATTTCTGTCATTTTTTAGTTTATTTGACTGTGGCAGTTCCATGGGTGTATCAGAGCCCTCAGATATCACTTAGCGGATGCTCATAAAATTCCTGACAGTTTAGATTGTTCTCTGTTTCTTTCTGTTGAACATTTTGGCAATTGGACTTGAGTTGAGACTCAACGTAGGGGGTCATTTCTCATTGCTGCCCAAAGTGATTCATAGCCAAAGGCAGATAAGTTCTTATCTCACTTCAACATGTGCAAAATGCAGAGTGGTATGTCCTGCTGCTTGCTTTCTCCCATGCCTCCCATGTGCCTGGTTGTTGCTTGCTTATGGGTTACATTTGCTTGCCTGACACTGGCAAGAAGTATATGGTGTTTCACCACAAACTGGAACTCTGGGTAGATTATTCTCTCCAGTACAGGAATACATTTTTACTTGCCATAAGAACCTGTTCAGTAGGTGTTGACTTGGATGTGGGTCTGTATGACTTAGCTACCTGCAGCTAGGATGTAACAAGAGGTTGTAATTCACTCTGGGGCTTCTAATTAAGGCTCAACAATTGAAGATCTAACAACAGACTTCAGGCCCTGATCTGAAAGTGGGAAAAAAAGTCTCAAACTGTAAATACAGATCAAACAATGTGCCAAGAACAGAAGAAAGCACTGACACATGTTGGAGAATAGCCTCAGAGGGCCCATGTGCTTGTAAAATAGAAGTAGGAACGTTTCCTAGCCCACTCCCACCACCTTGTATGCTCTCAAGTTTCTCCCATTTCCTGGCCTTTCAAAAGAAAATTTTAACACTGAATTCTAGAAGGGAAAAGTTTAAATGACTAAGCCACGTAAGAGCAGAATTTGATTTGAAATTCTCCTGCCCTTAGGATCTGTGCTCCACACATTTATCCACAATGGAAATGAAGGAAAAAGAGAGAGAGATATGATTCCTAACTTCAAAGACCAAACACTAACTAAAGTTTATTATACTGACAAGTAACAGTGAAAAAATGTAGAATTCTGATGTAATTCAATGACTTGTAGTCATTGTACCTGCTCCTGGTTGCCCAGTATCAATGTCTTGCTCTCCTTGGCCCAAGCCTTACAGAAGCCCCTCTGCTGTCACACTTTTCCAGATGCTTTCCCTCTCAAGGAGAGCCTTCTTGGTGTTTCCAGGTAAGTTCGTCTGATAAAGGAATTAAATCGCTCATGGGTGGCCATGTACTACTTCCCACGGGTAGCGTATTCATATTTCAAGAGAGACTTTGTGCCTCATAGTCTCGTGAAGTTTTAAATGGTGTACATAGACTTGAAGGAAAATAATCTAGGTGAGAATGAAGCTTATGGTTCCCCTGTGACTTATTTCTGCTCAATATATGTTTACTTGGATCCATTGTTTTATATTCTCTTTTATTACTGACTTTTATCTTTTTTTACTTTTTGTTCTGGGTTGCTTGTTTATATTAATCTCACTGTTCTCTTTTATTTCATATATTTTCCCTCTCACTGTTCTCAAGTAGGTAATCACTACTAGGGCAATGCATCAGTGCAAAATAAATTAACTTTAATACATATGTGAAATTTATTTTTCGAGAAATTTAGAAACTTTGAATTTATAATGGTGGCTTTTTTATTTGCTTTCTTTTATCTTATTATTATGAAATGTAAAGCTTATACAGAACAATGTGCACACACACATGCACAGATGAATAGTTTAATGAATTCTTGAAAAACATCACTTGGGTGTAAAAACATTGCCAGCTCCCCATAAAGCAGGCATAACTTTCCTAATGGCTTAACTCTTTTTACCATCAAAGAAGGCCACTATCCTGAATTGTACTGACATCACTTCCTTGTTTTCAGCAGAGTTGTACTTCTTAAGCAAGCATCTCCAACCTTATAATTCATTTTTTTTTTATTTTGAGCTATATGTAAATAGAATCACACAATATGTATTTTTTCCCATTTACCTTTTCCTCTGGACATTATGTTTGTAAGAGTCATCCATAGCTTTAGCTAGCTCATTTAATCACTATTTAGTGTTCTGTGGTATCGTATGCCAATAAAGCATACTTTACTTATCCGTTCTACTGGTTATGAATTTATAGATTTTTTTCCCAATGTTCAGCTCTTGCACTGATACTTGGATTGCACATGCTTTCAGTTGGATATATAACTAGTTGTGGACTTGCACAACCTCAGTAGATGATGTCAACCTATTTTCCAAAGTGATTGTATTAATTTATACTCCAGCCAGGTTTTTATAAGAGGTTCTGTTGCTCTGTACTCTCACAAAAACTTCCAGTCATTTTAATTTTAGCCATTCTAATGACTTGGTACCTGTATCTCACTGTGGTTTTACTTTGCACTTCCTTTATTACTAATGAGGTTGACCACCTTTTTATATATCTCTTGGCTATTTGAATATCTTCTTTTGTGAAATGCGTGCTCAGATCTTTTGTTCATTTTTACATTGGTGGTTGTCTTTGTGTATCGAATCTATTGACTAGTCTGGGGATTCGTGATATCTTTACAAAACTCAGTATTCCAATGGTCTAGTACTCGATACATCTAGTATGCTGATTCTTTACAATATTGAGTATTTGAGTATTATAAAATTTTAGTATTTATTAGATCATCTTTAATATATCTAAATAATGTTTTATGGTTTTCTGGGTAGAAATCTTGACTATCTTTCATAAGATTTACTCTGGAAACTTCTGGTGTTCAGTATTTTTTATGTTATTTTATAAGATACTTTTTAAAGAAAATTTCATGTTCCTACAATTTTTTTCCTGGAAATGGAAATGCAGTTGATTTTGTATATAATACCTACGGTAAAGTTACATGTCTTTCCAATATAAAGTAATTCTAATATTAGATGACTCTAATAACCTGAAATTATTTTGAGTTTTCTATGTACACAATCAGAACATTACAAATATTGGCAGCTTTGTTTATTCCTTTCTAATTCCCATACACATTCTCTTTTTCGTTCTGTTCTTTCCTCCCTCCCTCTCTCCATCTCCATCCTTCCTCCCTCCCTCCCTCCCTCCCTCCCTCCCTTCCTTCCTTCCTTCCTTCTTTTCTTCTTTCCTTTTCTCTCTATTTTTTCTGCCTGTCTCCCTTTTTCCCTTTCTTCTTCTTTCTCCTTTCTCCTTTCTCCTTTCTTCTTCTCCTCTGCCTTACCTTCTTTCACTAGCTGGACCCTTCACTAGAATATAGGTTCTCAACCAAGGAAAATTTTGCCACCCAAAAGATTTGGCAATGTGGAGACATTTTTGGTTGTCACAATTGGGGAGGTGGGGTGTTGGGTCTACTGGCATCTGGTGGGTAGAGGCCAGGGATGCTGCTAAACATCATATAATACACAGGACAGCCAACCCCCAGCAAAGAGTTTTCTGGATCCAAATGCCCCAAATGTTGAGAAAACCTACAGTATAGCATTGTCTAAGAATGGTGATAGTGGATATCTTTGCCTTGTTTTGATAGCAAAATAAAAGCTTTTAACATTTATCCAATCATTATGATGTATCTTGCAGACTTTTAGTAGATAACCTTTATTAAAAGGGCATTTTCTTCTATTCCTATTTTGTTGAGACATTCAATCATGTACCAGGCATAATATTTGCAAAAAAATGTTTTAAAAAGAAAATTGAGGACTAGGATGATGGTACCTTTCTCCAAAGAGGCTTCATTTTGCTTAAGCCATGAGATCCCTTTGAGCAGAAATTGAGGTAATTCAAAGCTGAGCTGCTATTCCTCCTTTGGTTACTCTTTGGTTCAACCTTTCAGTGTAATAGTCCAAAATGAGGAAGGTCCACCAGAGCTTCCCCACCCATCCCTTTGTTACCTTTCAATGCAGGGGGGGGGTGTGCGGGTGGGGTGATTCTTTGCCTGATGGACTCAAATGACCAATTCCGAGACACCGGATTTCAAAGGGAGAAAGAGTTTATTGCGAAGTTGATGGATGGCTATAGGCCTAAGATCTATCTCCCTGAGTCTAAAGAGTTTAGAGTTTTTATGGATTCAAACAAGGGCATGTGGAGTTGGTACTATTACAACAGCAAGGATAAACAATGGCTGGGACTAGCCTAAAATAACCATTACTACAGTCACTATTAAAAAAAAAAAAAAAAAAAAAAGGAATGCGACTGGGCTAAAATAACCATTACAATGGTAAATATAAACACTGTAGTCAGCAATTACACCTTTACTGGTCCTAGATGCAAATCTGTATAACCTTAATCTATCAAAGCTGTCCAAAGCAGTGTCATCCTCAAGCCTCTTAATATTTGCCACCCTGAATGTACCATGAATATATCATATTTCCTGGGGTAAAGGGAACCCTAAACTCTGGGTTTAGATCTTCCCTTCCTGCAATACTTCTTCATTCTTTTGTTAGTGCGCCAGTGCCTTCAAACAACCTTGTTTTATATTTTGTTCATTTTTTTCCAAAGTGGCCCTCTGAAGGAAGGTTGATGAATTATCTAGTTCACCATTACAAGAAGCAGAATTCTTGCTTAGTTTGTGTATAGATTTGCTAATTTATTTCTTATTAAGACTTTTAGAAAATCAGCACTGAAAATTCTGAAAACATTTCTTCTAGGACATAGTGCATATTCATCTGTAAGCTCCTGAACATGTTGTGATATTTGACAAGATATGCTAGTATTTCCCCAAAACAATAATTCTTATCTGAATAAAATCTTTGAGCCATTTTTCATTTAATTTCTAGAATCACAATTTCTAGACTGTCTGACTCACATTTAAACAGAAGTGATGTCTACCTGCCCTCATCATCCCTGAATTAGGAAATTGATAATTAAATGATTTTGAAGTATTTCTAGTAAACTGAGGTGACTTGTAGCTCCCCAGTTTTTCAGCTGAATTGGCATAGTTTCATCAATTACCACATCAGTATCAGCAATGATTTAATGTGTGGACAGATACACAAAGCCCATCCTTAGCAATTTTGCTACACTCTGTATTATGTGGATGCATTAAAAGACTGTCCTTTAGCTTGGTGAAGTAGATTAGAGGTTAAGTGAAATCAGATAATTTAGCAATCAGCAGGTTCTAAGCCTTTGGGGATTTCCAAATCCAGTGAGCAGTGAGGGGAACACAACAGGATTTTTGCTATTTTTAAGAGGAAGCTCTAAACCCACCAGAATAGTGTAACTCTAAAAAGGTAACACACGTGGGATTTGGCCTCTCTTGTCTCCTGGTTACATATAACAACTCGAAAAATGTCTGCTCTATCTCCAGTTTTCTCATGAACAAGGATTTTACAATCTGTGTTTCTTAGTCTGTCATTGAACAGTACAAAGGATTGTCTAAATTGCTCTAAAAGAAGAAGAAAAAGTTTCCCTCATGATGTTTAGATACTCAGTCTTAATTCTAAGCATTTATACTGACAGCATGAATGTATGTCCGTTTTCCAAATTTTCTTTGCAAATGTGTAACCTTGGTGGAATTAACTGAGTAAATGCATATGCAGTAGAACCACTAAGTATATGAGTCTAAAAAGAACGGAGAAAAATGGAAACTCAGCCAAGCACCAGTCACTTCAGACATTTTAGTTGTTTTGCAATTTGCAGTTTCAATTGCTGAAAATTCTCCTGAATGCTTCATTATCTCACTGATCTACCAGGAAATGAGAGCTGTGTTAAGGGGGAAAAAAGAAAAAAGAAGAAAACACCCGTTTCATTACGGCCTGAATATTGGTGAGATTGGATACTGGAGATTGTTTTCACTATTGCTTTCTTCCTGCATTGAGCAACTCTAGGCATAAATATAGAAGCCACTACAAAAAAAAAAAAAAAAAAAAAAAAAAAAATTATCCTAGAATAAGTAAAACCTTGTCTTTTATATAGGAAGCACTATACCGAATATGTATTTGAAATACACTTTAGAGGAATACACTTTAAAGGAAAGAAACTAATGCTGGCTTTAGACAATAGCTCATTCTCCTATAGCAATCGAATCCTTGGCCTAATATTAAAACAATGAACATTCAGTGGATGCTCACACTGCTAAGGACTTTTTGTGCATTTTCCCCCGTTAAACCTCACAGCAGCTCAATGAGAGGTACTATCTTACAGTTGAAGAAAAATGAAGTTTAGAGTGTGGAAGTAACCCACCAGCCAGCCAGCTAGTAAATGACAGCACCTGCATTTGAACCCAGGTCTGGATTTATTATCAAGCACAGTGCACTGCATTGTGTGCTGGGGACTGACTACACAGTGATCAAATATGGATATTTAAACAGTGTAATGGATCTTAGTGAACAATCAGTAAGGTCTAAAACTTCAGCTATTTTCAGGTAAGCGGTATTTGAGGATCTTGAGGCCAATTTGTTAGACTCTAGAGAGGCATCCTTGAACGTATGGGAAGAAAATCTTTTTCATGTCCCATCCCGGACTGACAGGATTCTTTTGGTAGAAGTATATGTTAGTTACATTCAAAAGATCACTTAGCAGTAAAAACAACCAAAGTGTAAAAAAGCAGTAAAAGTCAACCAAATATGGTGTTCCTACTATGTTGAAACCTTTTTAGCTTTCAGCATTCATTTGAGAAACTGCTATGCATATTATTTGTCATTATTGCTTATAGGATTTGTCACTTAATTTCAAAATTGAAATTAAAATATTGACATCCGTTTCAAAAATCCCCTAAAAAATTATCCTCTTTCACTTGGATTCTTGCTCATGACTGATTCATAGAATCAATAATATGCAGGGCCAGTATCTTGAGAGGTTTTCTTTTAAATGAGTTTCCAGGGCTCCAATGATTCAAAAAATCCCATTAAAATATATTTTAAAAATTAAAGCGAACCCCACTGAATAACACATTCCTGAATACTTATTTGGAAACAATGTAAAAACGAAGGTTAAAGAAGTTGATGTGTATTTTATTGTTTTTAAAATATTTATATGGCATGAAAATTCAGTGAATTGGAACTTTCATTCAGGGGTTGCTCAGTAAATAAACTACAGAATATATAGGTTTCAGTTTACATAGTTAGAGATAATTTATTAATTCCATTTCAATACAAATGAGGAGTTAGGGGTAGATTAGGGACTAACATGATAATTTATAAAACAAATATATATTTGCTCTCATTTACTTCCCTGTTGGAAGTCCCATGGGCTTACCTCCATGTAATGATTTTCATTAGTATTGATCTATTTTCCCTTTAAAAACATATTCTATTTTCCCCTATATATTTATTATTATTTTTTGAACAACTTTACGAGATATGATTCACATATCTTAGATTCTGTTATTCTTTAGTTACATGAAAGTAAAAGTTGACCTTATACCAGAGGAACACATATTGTGACCAGAGATTTGGGAATATACATTATTTTAGAATTATTAAAAGAAAAAGCCTTTATTTACACCAAAAACCTGCATTTCATTTAGAAATAATAGATTCATTTCTTGCTTTAACAACAAACTGATAGTAAACCCCAGGTTTTAAACTGGTATAACACAAGCAACTATATTTTCTTTTATTTTTAACTAATAAACATTTGAGCCATACTGCTTCATTTTCTATGGCTTTTTTTAATGATACTTAAATAAATCTTGCCCCTGATGTTTTGATTATACCTTCCCTACATTAGAGCCACATTCTTTCTATTACTCTAAGTTTCATGTCTTTTGAAGCTTTCATAGTGTCTGAATTTAAAGTGGAAGTTAAGAGTTTCTTGTCTCTTCTTCTTTTGAAAATTAAAATTGTGGAAGTGCAGATAGATGTATGATCAATGTCCAACAACACACAAACCTGACTTGGTAGGGAGAGACAGTGGAAAGGATTGTTGCAAGCAGGGAAAAGAAACTAGCACTGTTACAGTGGGAGGGACCTATTGCACTAGGGAGAAAGTTCTGACCATAGGAACAGCAAGTTGCAAGGATTAGGGGAAAAGGTTTTTCTTTTACAGAGAGTAGTAAAGAACGTATGGGAGGTAGGATGAAGGTGAAGCCAACAAGACTGACTTAATTCATAGCTACCAGAGTAGAGGAGAGACATTAGAACTCAACTCCTTTGAAAGAAAGGACAGCAAGCTTTTTAAGGACAGGGGTGGACTAGTGGAAAGCACCAAAGGAGAAGCAGAGATTTGCTCACATGGAGGATTGCGTGATTTACTGAGGTTGCAATTAGGAACATAAAGGATGCTGTTTATAGGGCTCAGCTAAAGTTCGGTATTGTTTCTAATTAAGGAAAGGGCAAGACAAGTAGGACTCTAGATATCTCATGATATCTCATGACCCTTTATAATCATAATTTATGCACAATATGTTCATGTTCATTCCTAGTGCATCTTGGCAATACCTCATTTCTAAACTGTACCCATATTTAATTAAAAACCCATTTTTTCCCTTAATGTCATAAAATATGTCAAGGGTGCAAATTACTTTTAAGTAGTGAGGTTTTGTTTTGGTATAAGATAGTTAACATTGAAAAGAAAAGCAACAGAAAATACCTGCCCAGTCCAAAAGGTAGACAGCAGCTGTTTCAGCCCTGCTTCCAGCAGAGGAGGGCCTGGGGTAGATTTAGAAGCTCTGGGCCTTCTTGGAGCAGCAAGGAACAGCTACCTGAAGGCAGCTCCTCCCCCAAGAAAAGGCATATAGGGGCCAAGGCCCAGAGAAGGTTGTGACTGTTGATTAGAGAATACAGTCACAGGGGCTGGCATCTGTAAAACAGTTTCATCCAGGCATGGCTAGCAGCCTCATTCCCAACCATACTCCCCTCAGGGGCTAAGGTGGCTGAGAATTAAAGACACAGCACCACCTTAGGGCTGCAAAGAACAGCTGGGTGAAGAGTGCTTCCTGCTGGGTACGTCAGGAAAGTGCATATTCGGGGGGCCAAAGAGAGGTTTGGTGGCCTTTTGAGTCTACTCCCCTGGGCACAGTGGAAATGATCAACACCCTCCTTTGTGGATCCTGATGCCTGTTTTGGTAGGGAAAACAGATCTGGAAAAGCTGTCTCCAGGGGACCCTACTACCAAAATTAGCCCTCCAGGAATTAGCAGCTAGAGAAAACCAAAGGAATGTTAAAAGTACTTAGAAGACAATAAAAAAATAATCAGAACAGATTAACATTCCTAGAGAAGGAACAGGAGAAGGGAAGCTTTCTCCTAGGAATGAAATGTGTGCTCAAATAATGTAAACTAAAAAATTGTACAATATAGTCAGGGCAAAAAATCAGATGAATAAGGGCTAAAAAAAGCTGATTAGTTAACCATGAACTATTATAGAGGTCTAAAATAAGCTGAACCAAGAGACACAGAGGAATATTAGCATGAAGCCATTAACAAGAAAGCCCTAGGCAAAAGAGAAAATCTGAGCCTAGAATAAACACATAAAGAAAATCAGTTGCCAAGACATCAGCAAAAAATTGCAAGCCATACTGAAAAACAAGAAGATATGGCCCTGTCAAAGGAGCAAATTAAACTCTAGATGAGATACAGGAATTGAGACATCTTATTATAGATGTTAAAACAAACTTCCTTAATAAATTTAATGAGATGGCTAAAGAGATTAAGGATATTGGATATTAAGAAGATACTGGGAGAGCACAAGGAAACCTTTGAAAGCATGTTAAGAAAAATAATAGATCTTATGGGAATGAAAGATACAATAAATGAAGTGAAGAATATACTACAAGAATACAATAGCTTAAATGAATGTCTATGAAGAAGAAGGCCCAGAGTCTCTATGAAGAAGCAGAAGAAAGAATTAGTGGTCTAGAAGACAGGGCTTCCACAATCAGACAAGAGAAAAGAATGGAAAAAATTGAGCATGGCCTCAGGGAACTGAATGACAATATGAGGTACACAAACATGTTTCATGGGTGTATCAGAAAGAGAATAAGGGAAGCTGTAGAAAGAATATTTGAGGAAATAATGGTCTTTTGAAATATATAGATACTCATGTCCAAGAAGTGCAATGTACCCCATACAGAATAAATCTGAACAGAACTATTCAGAGACCATGCTAATCAGAATGTCAAATGCCAAAGATAACAAGAGAATACTGAAAGCAGTAAGAGAAAAGTAGGTCATCACATACAAGGGATCCCCAATAAGATTAAGTGCTGACTTCTCATCAGAAATCATAGAGGCAAGAAGGCAGTGGTGTGATATATTTAAGATTTTGAAAGAGAAAAAAATGCCAGCCAAAAAAAAAAGAGAGAGAACAAAAAATAATAAAAACAAAATAAAAAATGCCAGCCAAGAATTCTATATCTGGCAAAATTGTCCATCAAAAATGAGGGCGAGTGCCCACTTTGGCAGCACATACACAAAAATTGTAACATTACAGAGAAGATTTGCGTGGCCGCTGCGCAAGGATGACATGCAAATTCATGAAGCATTCATATGTTTATTTTCTGTATGATGACTTCAAAAAAAGACGAGAGGAAAAGACTTTTTATAATTCAAAATATTGGAATGGATATGAGGCAAATGGAACTCTCAATTATTGGCTCAACCACTTTTGACAAGCTGTTTGGCCTTATCTACTGAGGCTAAACATATGCTATACTATGACCCAATAATCCTATTTCTACATGTATGCCCCAGAAAATGAATCTGTATGTCAAACAAAAGACGTAAAAATACGTCCATAGCTTGCTTTACCCATAATAGTCCAAAATTGGAAATAGCCCAAATGCCCATAAACAAGAGAATGGATAAATGAGCTGTTGGATATTACACAAGTAAATAATGAGTGACTAATTCCTACAACAAAATGGATGAATCTCACTATAGATATTAGATTAAGTGAAAGAAGCCAGACACACAAGAGTACATACTGGACAATTTCATTATATGAAGTTCAAGAGCAGTCAAAATTAATCCGTGGTGACAGAACCCAGAGAAGTGGTTATCTCTGGAAGGTGGTACTGACTGGGAAAGGCATGAGGGAATTTTCTGGGGTGATTGAAAAGTTCTATATCTTGTTCTGGGAATGGTTACCTGAGTATGTACATGTGTAAAAATTCATCATGATATATACTTAGAGTTAGTGTACTTTGTGCATTTTACTGAATCTACGTTATATACATAAATAAAAGTGGTAAATAAAATAAGGGAGAGATAAAGATATTCACTGACAAACAGAAATTGAAAGCATTTTTTAGCAAGAGACCTGTGCCACAAAAAAAGTACTAAAGGGAATTCTACAAGCTGAAAGGAAAAGGCAGGAAAGAGAGCCTTGGAAGACAGTCTAGAAATGATATCATCAAAAGTAACTAAAAGTGTAAAAACAGTGATATAAATAAGATATGACATATAAAAGTCAAAGTATAAAATGGGTGAAATAATTACTGCTTTTACAGTAATAATATTGAATATTAAAGGATTAAACTACCCAATTAAAAGACAAAGTCTGGTGGAATGGCTTAAAAAATGAGCCATCTATATGCTGTCTACAAGAGACGCATCTTAGATCCAAGGGTACAAATAGGCTGAAAGTGAAAGGCTGGAAAAGATATTCCATGCATGTAGTAATCAAAATTTTTAAAAAGCTAGAATAGCTATACTTATATCAGATAAGATACACTTTAAAAGCAAAGTTGTTATTAGAGATAAGTAATAAGGAAGGACATTACATACTAATAATAGGGGCACTCCACCAGGAAGAAATAGAAATAACGATCATAAATATTTATGTGCATAACCAACATGTCCCCAAATACATGAGGCAGACACTGGTAAAATTGAAGGGAGAAATGCATGTCTCTACAATAATACTTGGAGACTTCAATACACCACTCTCAGCATAGGCTAGAACATTTGGACAGAGGATCAATAACAAAACAGAGAGCTTGAAACAATATGATAAATGAACTAGAACTAATATACATACATAGAACATTGCACCCCCAAACAGAAGGATATACCTTCTTCTCAAGTGCTCTTGGGTCTTTCTCCAGGATAGAACATTTGCTGGGTCACAAAACAGGTCCCAATAAATTCAAAAAGATTGAAATTATACAAAGCACTTTCCCTGACCATAATAGAATGAAGCTGGAAATTAATAACCAAAAACATAAGGGAAAATTCACAAATAAATGGAGAATAAACAGCATACTCTTAAATAATCACTGGGTCAAAGAAAAAATTGCAAGAGAAAGTTGTAAATATCTCAAGATTAATGAAAATGAGGACACAACATATCCAAACCTAAGGGATGCGTGATTTTGTCCTAAGGTGAAATAGCTAGTTTTCACAGAATATAAAGCAGAAATGTGTCGAACAAAATCTATATGAATATAAAAAGTTAAGGAAAAATATAACCTAAGGGATGCAACAAAGGGAGTGCTGAGGGGGAAATTTATAGCCTTCAATGCTTACATTAAAAAAGAAGAAAGAGCTAAAATCAAAGACCTAACTGCACACTTGGAGGAACTGGAAAAAGAACAGCAAACTAATCCTAAACCAAGTTGAAGGAGAGAAACATTAAAGATCAGAGCAGAAATAAATGATCTTGAGAACAAAAGAAAAATAGAGAGAAAGAATAAAACCAAAAGTTGGTTCTCTGAGAAGTTCAATAAAATCAACAAACCCTAAGCTAGACTGACAAAGAAAAAAAGAGACATGACGCAAATAAATAAAATCAGAAATGAGGAGTAGGCATTGCTACTGATCCCACAGAAATAAACAGGATCATAAGTGGATATGATGAACAATTGTGTGCCACCAAACCAGACAAAATAGATGAAATGGACAAATTCCTAGAACACACGAACAACCTACCCTGACCCTAGAAGAAAGAGATCTCAACAAACCAATCATAAGTAATGAGATTGAAACTATCATCAAAAACCAACCCAAAATGAAAAGCACAGGTCTAGATGGTTTCACCAGGGAATTCTACCAATCATCCAAGAAGATTTAATACCAATTTTGTTCAAACTCTTCCAAAAAATTGGACAGGAGGGAACACTACCAAACTCATTCTATGAAGCCAGCATCACCCTAATACCAAAGCCAGATAAAGATACTACGAAAAAAGAAAATAACAGACCAATTTCTCTAATGAATATAGATGCAAAAATCCTCAACAAAATACTTGCTAACCAAATCCAAAATCATATTAAAAGAATTATACACCATGATCCAGTGGGTTTTAACCCAGGTATGCACGAATGGTACAACACAAGAAAATCAATCAATGTAATACATCGCATTAATAAATCAAAGAAAAAAATCAATAGAGCATATCAATTGATGCAGAAAAGGCATTTGACAAAATCCAGCATTCTTTCTTGATAAAAAACACTTCAAAAGATAGGGATATCTTTTGAGAGATAGGAATATCATTTTTTCAACATGATAAAGTGCATATTTGAAAATCCCACTGCTAACATTGTACTTAATGGTGAAAGACTGAAAGCTTTCCTGCTGATATCAGGAACAAGGTAAAGATACCCACTGTCTCCACTGTTTTCAGTATTGTGCTGGTGGTCCTAGTTAGAACAATTAGGCAAGAAAAAGAAATAAAAGGCACCCAAATAGGAAAAGAAGAAGTAAAACATTCACTATTTGCTGATGGCATGATCCTATTCCTATAAAATTCTGAAAAATCTACAACAAAGCTGCTAGAGCTAAAAAATGATTTCATCAAAGTGACAGGATACAAGATTAATATGCAAAAATCAGTAGTATTTCTATACAGTAGTAATGAGCAATCTGAGGTGGAAGTCAGAGAAAAATTCCATTTACAGTGGCAACTAAAAGAATCAAATATTAAGGCATAAACTTAATCAAGGTCATAAAAGACCTGTATTCAGAAAACTACAAAACATTGTTAAAAGAAACCAAAGCTGAACTAAATAAATGGAAAGACATTCCATGTTCATCGATTGGAAGATTAAACAAAATTAAGATGGTAAGTCTATCCAAATTAATTTCCAAATTCAATACAATCTCAATAAACTTTTAGTAGCCTTTTTCTTTTGCAGAAATGGTAAAGCCAATTATCAAATTTGCTTGGAAGGGTAAGGGGCCCTGAATAGCAAAAAATGTCTTAAAGAAGAACGAAGTTGGAGAACTCTGGCTTCCTGACTTTAAAACACATTACTTTGCTGCCGTGGTAAAAACAGCATGGTACTGGTATAAAGATGGATATATTGACAAAAGGAATTGAATTGCAAGTTCAGAAGTAGACCCTCATCTCTATGGTCAAGTGATTTTTGACAGGACTGTCAATCCCTCACAGCTGGGTAAGAACTATCTATTCAGCAAATAGTCCTGGGAGAACTGGCTAACCATATCCAAAAGAAAGAAAGAGGATACCTACTTCACACCTTATAGAAAAATTAACTCAAAATGGATCACAGACCTAAATATTAAAGCTAGAATCATAAAACTCCTAGAAGAAAATGAAGGGAAACATCTTCAAGATCTGGTGGTATGGTGGTGGTTTCTTAAACCTTACAACCAAAGCATGAGCAATGAAGAAGAAGAGAAAAAAAAGATAAATGGGACCTCTTCCAAATTAAACACTTTTTTACTTCAAAAGACTTTGTCAAGAAAGTAAGATGGCAACCTACTATATGGGAGAAAATATTTGGAAACCACATAGCTGATAAGGGTTTGATCTCCATGTTATGAATATATTCAGAAGAACTGAAAGCAGGGATGTGAACAGACATTTGCACACCGATGTTCATAGCAACATTATTCACAATTGCTCAAAGATGGAAACAACCAAAGTGTCCATCAACCGATGAATGGATAAACAAAATGTGGCATATACGTATGATGGTATACTATTCAGCTATAAGAAGAAATGAAGTTGGGATGCACATGAGAACATGGATGAATCTTGGAGACATTATGTTTAGTGGAATAAGCCAGACACAAAAAGAAAATATCATATGGTATCACTAATATGAACTAAATATGCTGAGTAAGTATAACTAACACTGCTGATGTATAAAGGTTATGGTGGCTGAAAGAGGGTGGTCTAGGAATGGAAATGTCAATTTAAAGAAAGCTAGGGGATAATCTAGGTACTATATAACATGGTAAACTCAGTGATGGGGAAGGATTGTAGTTAATAGTACAAATACAAGAATGATCTTCTATTAACTAAAACAAATATACTTCACTATTACAAAGTATTAAGAATATGATGATACATGGGAGATACAACCAATATAACTTATGGTCTATATTGAACAGTAATATTGTAATATTTTTGCAGTAATGGCAAAGAAGTACCATATCATTGTGAAGGGTCAACAATAGGGGTATATAAGGGGTATGAGATTTTTCCTCTTGGGGCTATGGAAACGTTCTAAAATTGACTGAGGTGATGACAACACAACTCTGTGGTGAAACTGAAAGCCACTGAGTATGCACTTTGGATTGATTGTACAAGGCATGGGACTGTATAACACAGTAAACCCCATGGTGAATGATGGTCTGTGGTTGATAGTACAAATATGTGAACATTCTCACATGAACTACAACAAATACACAATACTAATACTTGGTATTAGTAATAGGGTGATTTGTGGGAAAAAAACACCAAGTATAATCTATGGGCTACAGTTAGCTGTAATATTTTGATGATGTTCTTTCCTTATTTGTAACAAAGTTTCCACAACAATGCAAGATGGTAGTAGGATGATACATGGGAATCCTGTATGTTATGCATGACTGTTTTGTAAACTTACAACTTCTCTAAGGAAAAAGTAATAATGAAAAGAAAAAAAAAGGAAAAGCATAGCAACAGCCTGCTAACTACCTAATGCACACTCTCTGGAGATCAGAACTTACATATGCTAACAGAAATCACATGAAAAAGTAATTCTGTGTATAAGGCAAACTCAGAAGGTGTGTCTCTTTCAGCTTAGCTTCAGCGTATTTAAAAATTAGCAGTTTCATTGAGAAAAGGGTTTTGATCTTCTTATTCTTAAAAGGTGGATGCTACAGTCTTCAAGAAGTCAGCCATGCCGTGTAGTGCACACACAAGCCAATGGGCCCCCAGAAGGAGCAGCAGAATGTATTCTGTTTGCAAACTGAAGTGGTAGATTAATTACATGCAGAGCAGGCACGCTGGGCTGAATCACTCTCACATAGAAGAGCTCAGGACTTCAAATCACTTTGAAAAGACCAGGCCAGCACTATAGATTTCTGTGGGCCCTCTTTCCTTGATTACGTTTATGGTTGGATTCACAAATTTATAAAAATAAGCCAGCTCATTTATTTGGGGGCCAAAAGAAATGAAGATGAAGAAACTTTTATACATTTTAAGGAAGAAAAGTGTCCAAATACAATTATCATTTTGCACTTTGAAAGCAAGTCCCGCTGCCATGGCTGTGAGTGTGTGGACTGTTGCATTCTCTGCCTCGCGAGCCCAGCTCCTGTTACATGAACTCCTAAGGTTCTCCTTTATATCACGTAGGCATTAGCATCTTTCAAGTTTTTCTTGTTTAAAAAAATTACATAACATTTATTAGCTAACCAGTGACTTGGAGAAAATAGACTTTGCAGGGGAGAGGGGGAAAAATTCACAACCTTGGACTATTGTTGGTATTGTGAAAAGGGCAGTTTGTTGTGGGACTTGGTAGAGAAAACCAGTTCACTTAAAAATGATGTATGTGAAATGAGCTGAAATCTTTGCATCTTAAAAAAAAATAGGATAAACATTAGAAACGTATACAAGGTAAAATTAAAGACACCATCTCCACGGTGATATCTAATATATTTCTTCCTGAATCTTACCTATGACGTCTCCTAAGAATTAGATTTGCCTAGTTATGGTGGCATATTAAGGCTGGTGTGTGTATGTTGTGTGTGTGTGTAGGGGAAGGGGTGGGGAGGAGACATAGAAAGTGGCAGTGGCCTAATTTAATAAAATGGCCAGAAGCCAGCTTTCTAAATCCTATCTTAAGACTGGGCCATTGAATCTCACCCTTCCTCATGTTATAATTTTTATAATTATAAAGATGATTTGCTGTAAAGGAGAATGTTTTATATCTTGCCCAATATCATATGCTTTTCCTACATTGTTCCTTGCAAAAATTAATCTTTCTAATGTTCTACTTCAATTACAAGTCAAGATTCCCCACCTTTTAAAAACAGTTCTTATTTATTTCACCCATTTCCCTAATTCCTACATCTAGATGGAAAGACCAGGTTTCCTGTATTAAGTTAGTTCTGAAAAAGTAAAATAAATTTCTTTCCTCTTGTGACCAGTATAGTTTAGTTTGCCAACCAGTCCATCAAGTGAACTTTTAAATAACCAAATTCACATTGAGCTATTTTTTAGATAGAAAGTTATAATCAATGAAAATCTAGTAAAATGCCTTTATAACTCTTTCAAATGTCAAAAGAAAGTATCTCATAGCTTTGGAATACCAAATATTTTAAATATATTCAAACTAAAGGATCCAGCTTTCATTAAAATTGCTTATATGAGATAATTTAATCCATTTCTAAATTAGAAGTTATATTGGCTAGATGGCAATAGTTAGAAATTAAATTTACAGTTTTGTCCTCAAATTTCTCTTGCACCGTAAAAACTGTAATGCTCAGTGGCCTTTGACCTACAAAAACAGCAAATTCATTTGATTCGAACTAAAACTACCCTTCCTAAGATCCTTTGAGAGCAAAAGTAGAGGAGGATGGGACAGAAAGAAGCTTTGGGTTTGCTTTAGTCTGCTGGGCTACTGAAATGCAATATACCAGGAATGGGTTGGTTTTTACAATGGGGATTTATCAGCTTACAAGCTTACAGTTCTGAGGCTATGAAAATGTCCGTATCAAGGCATCATCAGGTGATGCTTTCTCCCTGACGACTGGATACCAGTGATATTTAGCTCCTCTATCACATGGCAAGGCACATGGGGGCATCTGCTGTTCTCTTTCTTCTCTTTTTGGGTTTTGTTGCTTTCACCTTCTGGCTTCCGTGGCCTTCTCTTTCACTCTCTGAATTACATTCTCTCATAAAGGACTCCAGTAAGAGGGCTAAGACCCACACTGGCTCTTGCCTTAACTGAAGTAACCTAAGCAAAATTCCCTGCTTACAATAGGTTTACACCCACAGGAATGGGTTAACTTTATGGACATTATTTTCTGGGGTCCATTCAGCTTCAAACTATCACAAGGTTCAAGGTCCTTTATTTGCTACTTGTTCTCCAACATTTCTGTGTTTTCCCCCTTATTTGCAGCCGGTCTCCCTGTCATTGGCTGTTTGGGCTCTTAGGTTGTCCAATTTGTGTTGCTGTTTCAAAATCCATGATTTCCTATCTGCTGTTTATATATGTATAGTTTTAACAGAATAAGAGAACATTTGAGTATGAAGAAACCTGCAGATTGAATTTGGAGTATTCTAAATCAACTTCTGTTTCAATGAAATAAATATCTCCACAGTGTGGCTTCAGCAAACTTTTTCTACAAAGGACCAGATAGTAAATGTTTTAGGCTTTGCAGTCCATGTGGTCTCTGTTGCAGCTCCTGAACTCTGCCACTGTAGGGCAAAAGCAGCCATATAGAATAGAAATCACATAAATGAATGGATGTGCTTGTAATTCAATAAAACATTATTCATGAACACTGAAATTTATATTTCATATAATTGTCACATGCCATGAAATAGTCTTCTTTTGATTTTTTAAACCATTTAAATATGTGCAGACCCTTCTTATCTCACAGGGACTTGCACAAAGCAGGCAGCTAGCTAGGGCTGGCACATGGGTCATTGTTTACCAACCTCTGCTTTACAGCATCTCTGGCTTGGGCCACCCAGTATCATTAAAAACAACTCAAATGATCAGGGGATGATTATTGCACAGTTCAGCACAACTTGAGTTTGTTTTAAATGTAGTGTAACCATTTTTTAGAGCCTATTTTTTAATCAGGCAAAAGAAAAAGAATGTCCCCTATAATATCATCATCATTAAATTGTGGAATATTTTCTCCAAATAATTTCCTATGTATGTATTTTTAATTACCGTAATTATAATGTATATGATTTGAATATTACTTGTCATATAACACTGAAATCACAAGTATTTTCCATAAAGTCCATAACTGTATAACAATAATTTTAGATGTTATGACTGAAGAAAGCTCATTTGAGTGACTGTTCCATACCATGCTTTCCGTACCAAGTTTTTGGACATTTGGGTTGTTTTCAGTTACTTTCCTATGATGAGTACCTTTGGGTATATTGTTAAATTTCCAAGGTTTAGATTAATTCCTTTGGAAAGATTTCCAGAAGTGTGATTGCTGTGTTTGAGTGTCTGATCATCATAATTATTGTTGAATTTGCTTATATTAATGGGGATGATGAATTATGTCCTTTATATGTGGGAGGCTCTGGGCTAAGCACTTTGTAACTATTTATCATCTCATTGAGTCCTCACCACAACGCTTGGAAATACATATCATTATCCCTGTATATACAAGTAGAATCTTGACTGTTATTGGTAGAGATCAAATTAGGACCTGGGCCCGTCTGACACAGAGCCTGTGTTGAGGCACTGTACAGTCTCTTACCAACTTGCCAGTTTCCCATCCTAATGTGCTCATATGTTCTTTGATAAAATGTTATTTTACTTTTATCTCTCTATTTTTAAGTCTTATTTTAATGTTAAATCCTCTGTGAATTCTTTCCCAAACCCAATGAGGCAGAACATATTTGCCATAAGTCTGGGATCCCATCTACTGGGAGTAAGGGTTTATCATATCGAGTTATTTTTAGCATCCTGAGGAAGATTCTGTGCTGTTTTTATGCTGTACCCCCTGAGTTAGTAAAAAGCTTTGCATTAATTTAGGGGTAAATCAACATCCATCGAATATAACTGTGATAGGCCAAGATCTGGAAGCTTCCTCATACTGCTACAAATCCTTTTCTCTCAGCTATTAGGAGAAATCTAGTAAGTCAAATGCTTTGGTCTTGTCCTTACTTTGTCATCTTCGCCCTCCAGTGTTCAGGTACTAACTTGGCCTCTCATTCCTCTGTTGTCCTGGAAATCTATTTCCTGGTGCTTAGCTTTCCTCAAGATGTGACCTTGCCCAGCTGTCTCACCAGCAGAGAGTATGTGGCTGACAAAGGCTGCCATCCTCATATATTAGGCAATTTCTACTCTTGTAGAAATTAGAACCCTCAGAAGACCACAGGCAGCCCAGATTTTTAGGTTCTAGGTTATTTTCTATTTAAATATCCTGAAATACTAACAGTTGTAATTTGAGTCAGCATTCATTGGGGAAGGTATGTGATAAATAGATTTCAATGTTTGGGGCCTTATTCTATCTAGTTGCCCTATGGAGAGTCACATTTCCATCATCATTGTTATTCGTCTTCTCCTCATGTCATTGTCAATATCATCATCAGGCTATGGTAAGAATTTTCAGAAACTCCCCTAGGCAACTGAACAGTAGTGTTGTATCCCTATTGTTGATGCTGCCAGCTAGTAATTTTATCTTATTACATTATCCTGTACAGTAAATTAACTCTCTCCAATCTCTCTTTCCTATATCTCTTGAATGAGATGAGATTGAGAAAAGGAAGATCCAAATTATTCCCAAATAATATGGAAATTTAATAATTTAATAATTTAATACTGTTACATGAGAACTGATAATTCAACTTCGCTACAGAAAAATGTGGATTGAAAAGTTGCAGTGTAAGCAAATTTACCACTCTGAATTTTTTTAAATCATTTAGCTTATCAGAAATGTAATCACAGTACAAGTCCTGCTATATATCTAGCAATAGCTCAGGATTTTCTATAAATTCTAAAATGAGAATATATCTTATCTGAAATCTCTGCCTGTTTGGTTATATAGTCATATACATATATGAGGAGAGAATCTTTGCCTAAAATTCTGTCTATTCCTTTCAAATAACATCATAAAAAGGCCAGTATTCATAGAATTAAAATACACTTTAAATTTTAAATATAATCTTAACAGGAAGTATGTTGTTTTCAACTGGCATAGGTTTTTCTTAAGAAGAAATGTGTTAGACAATTTGTAATTGGTTAAGACAATCTTCAGTTGAGTACAATGCAATGGTTTCACTCTTTGACTCCTGTAAGAATCAATTCTTGGTAACCAGAAGCTATACATAACACTAATGTGAAGGTTATGTAAGGCAATTTAACTCTATGGTCTGCTTACCTTTATGTAAAACAAAACTGTTTGAATATACAAGGGAGTCATGAAAAATTGCTCTGTTAATAAGCAGAGCAATGATTATGAATAATGAATATTGGAATGTTATTATAGAATAAAACCACAAGTCATGATGTATCTTGCTGCTAACTTATTTAAAATGCTGTCTGATAATTATATACTTGTTTTAAGTCTACATCTTTACATGTTAAAGCTGGAATCACAGTTTCTAATCAGCACCTTTTTTTACTTCTTGGTTTTGAGGATTTCGATTTTCTTGATAGAAAATATGTTTTACAGTTAGAATTTTAAAGGAGCAACTATATTTAAATAAATATATAGTTGTCTTGGACAAATGTTATTCCAGGGCAAGGAGTACTGTGGAAATTTTAGAAGTACTTTGAAATAAGACTATGATAATTAATGAAATTGTTACTCTGTTACATTCTGTGCAATGAATTAGGGGAGAAAATACATTTTATCATTAAGAAAACAAAATATGACTAGCATTTTTAACACTTCATTAAATATGTAGATTGCTATGAAATCCGGTGAGAAGGTTAAGGATAGTGAGATGCCATAAAGCCATCATCCCACACATAGTCATTTGTTCCATACATGATAAAGTTAGAAAAATTAGCAAGAGTCCCCAAAAGAGCTTGGAAACAAACGTGCATGATTAGGGATGTATCTTTCTAACGGTGAAGTGGGTGCCATTTTAACTCCTTTCACATAAAAACTATGATTTAAAAAATATATATGTGAAAGAAAGTGAGCACATTTAAGAGTGAAAATTACATTAAATATGATAGCACATACCAAATGAAGTAATGGGTCTCCTCTAGTTTGTTTCATTTCTGACCCCAGTGGACATTTCTTCTTATTCTTCTCCTATTTGGATTCACGAGTATTCAGACAACCTCTACCTCAGGTGCAGTATGTAAATGTACAATTATACTCAGATATTTGGCGGGTTTGATTTGAATTAATACCCCTGTTGTCTCTGTTCCTCAGGAGTATTTTATGCTAAAATAATATTTATAAATCTATTGCTTAAAAATCAAGACTATCTTTTATAATTTATACATTTTTACTATTTAAAAAATGTAATACAATAGAACAAAGATTAATTGAACATCTATTATGTTCTTGACAGGCTGGTTAATGATTTTACATGCATAATCTCACAATCTTAATAATAAATCTTTAGTTGGTACGAATTTTACTGATGGAGAACCCATGAACCAGAGATGTTAAGTAACTTGTTTGGAGGTTCTGACTTTATGCCTGATGCTTAGCCTATAAATATCACACTGTGCCTCATTCTACTATTAATGAAAAGCCGCTCAATTTTATAAAATGATTTATTGGAGGCTTTGAGGATCCACTCGGTGGTGAATGCTTTGAAACTATATACAAAAACCAGTTTGAGAAAGAGAATATAATTCAATGTTTCCCTTCTGAATTCCTCGCAGCAACGTTCTATTTGGGAAATAGTCAATAACTGAACTTATTCAGTTGTTCCTTCTCTAACTGTTTTTATCCAGTTGCTACATTGGGTTTTGACCACTTGAGTGAATGATTTCAAACTTTTCCATTTTCAGGCTGACTTACATGAAAATTAAACCCAAGAGATTGTTTGTGAAACTGAATACCAGTGACATGAAATGCCTTCAATTGGTTACACTTTTAAAGTTTTACTGCAATAGATTAGGAATAGACAGTAAAGTACCTTTCGCCATTATATTTACTAAAGAGTTCTTTGGCAGTGATTCTTAATTCAGAGCTATGGTGGCTGATGCCAATGAAAACCAATATGTTTTAATCTCCACAAAATATGAACCAGAATTAACATAGGTACATAGTTACCACAATATCACCACTCCTCTCAATTGTACTGCCTCTTGGCTTGTGACACACTGTTGCTTTAGTGAGAACACAGAGTTTCATTAAGGTATAGATTTGTTCTGCTGGTTCTCTCCAATTTCTGAAAACTTCAAAACTTTATCTTGGAAAACATGTAGTAAACATGAATGACCATATTAGCTTTGCTCCACCATTATCAGGCAATTAGACTGGGCCCTTTAGCTGTCAGGATCAATTCAGGCTTTAATTAAATTGCCCTATGGTCTGACTTTAAAAAGGGAATGCCAAAAGGCTTCCTGGGTATTAACATGATGGTTATTTTTGAAGCAGATAGAAAAAAAGGAAACTCTTTTGAAACTGGTTATTGCAAAAAGCTCTATTTTGAGCATCACTCATGTTATGCAAACATCCGCTCTTCCTGGCCTTTAGCTTTGTTCTAACGGTTTTAATCTCCCTCTGTATGTGCACCCTAGTCAGATGCCCCCTCATCTATCCTTGGGTTTCAATCATTTTCTTATTAATTCAACAAAATTACTTGTTGCATGTTTAATATGTGCTATGGCCTGTGCTAGACACTGGACATTTCATAATGTACATCTGCCCCCATGGATCCTACATTCACATGTGGGAGACAGATGCTAATTAACAAACCCTTGCATATATATATAAGCTATGATCATTGCTACCAAAACAACAAACATAAATTGCAGGGTGTTGATAGAATCTGTAACAATGAACCCGATACAGGCTTTCTTGGGAAATTCACCTTTCGTCTGAGAACTGAATGAGGCATAGAAAGTAATCCGTTGAAATGGGAGACCATGGTGGGGGAAGGTGTCGGTGCTCCAGGACCAGGGAGGACCAGAAGCAAAAATCTAAGAAGGGAGAAGCAAGACCTTCAAGAACTGAAGGATGATGATGGAGGCTGGGGCTGGGAGAGCAGGGAGGGTGGTGTGAAGGGAGATTGGAGAGATGAGCAGCAGCAGGTCACAGAGGCCCAGCAAGGCACTCGAAGGTTTTGATATCCGTTCTTGTTGATCTGTGCTCATCAAAAAATTCTCTATGTACCTAGCCCTGTTAGGTTCTTTTGATTCCTTCTTAGTTTTTTTCTCTTGAACTTGTTTAAGGATGCATAATCACACTATTTTTTTAAAACCAGGACTGCACTTTCTTTTGAGGTCATTTTCTTTGTTTCTTTCTATTACTTGCTTCCATCTTCCTTTTTTTTTTTTTTGAAATACTGGGACTGGGGGTTGAACCCAGGACCTCGTATGCAGGAGGCCGGCACTCAACCACTGAACCACATTTGGCGCTCCTGAGTTGGTGCCCCTGAGTTGCCTCCCTCTTCTGTTTGCTCATTACTCCTTTTTTGTTCACTGTTGGTGCGGTGTTTTTTCTTGTCTGTCTTCTTTAGGAAGCATCGGGAATCGAACCCGGGACCTCCTATGTGGGAGGTGGGCGCTCAACTGCTTGAGACACATCCACTCTCCTTCCTCTCTTTTTAACGTCAAGTTACAGCCTTCTTCCCTCCCCTCTGTGATTATGGTGCTTCAATATTACAAGGACCCTTTCTCCAAGTTTTCTTGTTACGTGTATCTACATCCAGTTCTTCCTCCTTGGCTGGAATTAAGTCCCAAGTAGCCATTTTGTTCCTTTCTTTCTTTCCTTTCTGGATGATGAAATTATTGGTGAGGCACAGCAAAAACATATCAGATGATCAGCTCTCAGCTGAATTATACTTCCAGCAGGTGCACAGGTAATTGAAGCTTCTCATTGCCATTTTGTAATATTTCGTGGTAAAGGTTGGCCCACAGTCTTCATCTACTCTTGGTTTTTATTCCATTCCCATGATAACACTTGTGTTTCTCTTTTCTTCTGTTCTCAACCAAATGCTTTCTATTGTGTTTTCTTAAGGTTGGTATATTTTCACCCTGCTGCATATTGTTATGTATCCTGAGGTCTTGGATCTGCTGTGAGGCTTAATGGAGCATTAAGTGCCTCATGTTTGGAAAGATAGGAGAAAACCAAGGATAGGCTGTGCAAAGGCATACCAGGGGATACTAACTCTGTGGAGACAGCAAGCCATTTCCATCACAGAAACCAATGGGATCAGAATTTAGAGTAAGAGCTGATGGGTAGCTAATCAATGAAGGTGAAGATGATATGCTGCTAAAGATGCCTAATCATTTCCATTATTAAGATAATCCTTGCACACATATAGCACATTCTGAAAGTTTTATTTTCATCAATTAAACTTACATGTTATAACATTTTTTTAAGCCTAGAAGTTGAAACTAATAATAAGCCACTCTATTTTAGAAGCATTCATCCAGGAAAATAATGATCCAGGAAAATAATCTTTTATCAGATATTTTGTACTTAATAATTTGCTGATATGCCAAAAATATATAGGTTTACAGAAACAATGTTTTCCATGATACTCGGAGACTTTTTTGCTTATTCTTTTTGCAAAATATCACCTTTCCTTTCCATGGAGCATGTCTTATCCAAATAAGAGTGTGGCAGGTAATTCAGTTCTTGATGACTGTCTGGCACAGTGCTGTTTAAGCCCTAAGGATACTTCGAAACATTATCTTGGCTCTCACCCTGCCAATATGACTTACGGTTCCCTTGCTTAGAAAGTTCTTGCATTGGACTCCCTCACCAAATCTTCCCAACCTGTCAAATTGTGTATTCTCATTCTTTTCTAGCAATCTTCTCTTTACTAGGACTCCCTTTTGTAGGTCCTGCTAACATTTGCCGGGGTTGATGTTTGGCCCAAAGTGGTCACCCAACAAACAACTCAGCACCAGGGATTTGCCAAATTATTACATCAAGCAAATTGTTCGGTAAAATAGGTTCTCAGGGTTCTGCAGTTGCCTCCAGTCCCAACTTTCTGGTTCCTGGGGCACAAAGCAGCACATCTCTAACCAGGCCAACTCAACACAGCTTGGAAATAGCCCCAAAGTGCACACACAGCAACCCAATATTCCTTCATGAACTTGATACATGAGTTCCCAGGGGTCAGCACATAACATATGAGAGAAAATTTCATGATTCATTCCATAGATCTAATGGACAAACTTTTTATTCACAGCAGTGAATAAAACAAACATACATCTGCCTGTATGGAGTTTATGCCATGGTAGGAAGATACACATTGAACAAATAAATGTGAGTTATTGAATGTTTCTGAGAAGAAGTGCATGATGATGCATGAACTTACAAGAAAGGGACCTCATCTGTTAATGCACTTTCAAGAGGAAGGGATCTGAGGGGAAAATACCAGATAATCAAGTAAAAGGGCTGGTGGGGTGAGCGGCAGTGACAACAGTGTGGGTGAAATCGTGGAGTATTCCCAAGGCATTCTTTACAAGTTGGGGGTTTTTAATTCACAAATCTTGAATTCATTTTACTTTTAACGTCAAGGTATCTTGTAGACCATTTCCTTGGTTTTAACCTCTGAGACATTCTTTGTGCTTAGACTTTGAGAAAGCAGCAAAGCATTTCCACTGTATCTCAAGTTTTCTCCTTGCCTAACTGGATTAAAACAACTTAATGATTCAACTTTTGTAAGCTTGGAAGTGCTTTCCTTTTATTTTATCATTGAAATTAGGTTATTCATTGTGGCAGTTATTTGAGGCACTGTGCTGAGCTGTTGCTAAGAGCAGTTAGTATTATCCTTTCATGCTTTAAAAGCACAGGAAACAGCTGGGGGAAAATGCAGATATTTTAGCACAACACACGTATTCTAGGCTGCTCATTGATTTTCCTATTGATCTTATTTGCCCAACTGCTTGTTCCACATAAATACAAAATATGTGGAAAATAAAATGGAGCACAGACTAATATTTATCACTGTGAACTGTTCATTTTGAAGTTCACATTCTTTGTTGCCATTGTTTTCTTATAACACTGGCATCATCCAGATGCTTGGGTCAAATGAGAGCAGAAATGAAAAAGAAATTTTTATGGCATTTGAGTTGACAGGTATAATTTTGACATGTAGCAATCACTGGAAAGAAAAGCAAAATTTGAAATTCACAAATGAGAGACTGAAATGAGGAACACGTGGTCTGCTTTAGAATTATTTCATTTATACACCCAATATTTTATGCCGTGAATACCTGGCTTTAAGGAATTGATGACACAAAAGAGAAAAGATGTCTACCTGGAGACGTCCCTGTTACCAAAGCCTGGCAGGTGGAGGCTTGCCTCTTTCAGACTGAACATGTGTTAGATAAAGATCAGTGTTAAGCATAATTTTTTTTAGAAGGATTTCCTCAGATAAGTCATGCTCCCCAAAAGACTAGTCTGTCATCTTGTTGTCACTGATCATTAGACTCATTCAGGTAGAGCTTCCTATTTCCTTATATCTTCCTGAAGATCAGCAAATTCAGGAGTCCTACAATTTGCACTGGTGCTCCCCAGTAAAATGGGTTCAAAACCTTTACCTAGTCTGTAGGCACCCAGGAAATCCACATTTAATGGCCCTGAATCCAGCAGATGCTACATATGAGAAAAGCACAAGCACCTCTACCATTACCAGTCCCGTTTAAGGATTTTTTTTTTAAGTTTACATCATTTGGATCTGTTAATGCTTGGCATACATAAAGTGTATAACTTTGAGCTGAGAACTGTGCCATCAAAAACACGGATTAACTTCAATATCTACGTGAATATTTTTCTTCCAAGTAGTTACTTTGGAAAATTACTTTGAATGTTTCTGAACTTCTGCCTTTAGAAATTGTTCCAAAGCTATTTCACAAGCTAACACAGTGAAAACAACCATCGCTTTAAAGTCAAACCTTGTTATTCACCATAAATTCTAAAAGCAGGCTATTCAGTGGGAAGACCAAAGCATTCAACATATATGGCTCCAAATTATTTTGGTTTGTTTCATAAGATCAAATCTTCTCAAGCACCAATCTCTGTTACTTAAATATTTCAATCCTCAAGACTGTAAAGGAATTTCCAAAGCAAAGTTCCAAAAATTGCTTAAATAACTTCATCATCTTTGGAATACTTGCAGAGCTGCCTTGGTGTACTCATTTGCATATTAAGCTATGACACTCCTGGTAACCATAGTAGTAATATAAACCTAAGGTCACAGCAGCCATGCGTCCTAGTGAAAATGGACTAAACCTCTTTCTCACTCACCTTAGTGAGGAAAATAGCTTACATTTTTAGCACTTGCTGTATAGTATGCAATTTTTGAGGATTTTACAGAAATATATTTATTTCTCCCTAAGTTCTCATTGTTAGTTGTATTGCTAAAAATAATATGGCCAGTCTTAAACAGAGCAATAGAATATAAAATGAATGTACAAATTCAGCTTAACTTGGCTTAAAAAAGCATCTTTACTTCCATATCTGCTGGGAACACGGCATGTTTGTCTTTGTCCATGCTTTCAGCCATCCTATCCTAATGACAATACTGACACCTGAGGATAGATTGTTACCAACCTTCAGCATTTGCAGACCATTTTTGTGAAACTCCAACAAAATACATTGTTCTCAAATCACCAGAATGTTGACTTTCCTTTTTAAATTTTGCTTTGTTTTGCTTTGTTACTTACATTACCATTAAAAGTTAGATTTATTATTATTAAAGGAATTATAGAAAAATATTTTCAAAAGTCAAACTCAAAAGGAAAGGAGGGGGAAATAAAGGGAGAGTGGAAGAGAAGGAAAAAAAGTCAAATCATGCTTCCTCAAACCCAGACAACTCGCCTCCTGAAGACAACCATGTATGTATTAGCTGTTCCTTCTAATAGTTGCTTCTATATTTCTAAATAATATTCATGGAGTGACATCTCTTTTAGATATTATCTGTTGTGTTACTATTACGGCAGATTAATATTTTAATTCTCCTCCCCCTTCTGGTTTCTTCATGTCTTCTTTAATTGAGCCATGATTAACATACAATAAACTTCACAGATCCGAAATGTTCAGTTCATTGAATTTTGACAGTTTTACACACTCAAAACAAGATAGAGAGCGTTTCTATCCCTCCAGAAAAAAGTTCTCTCATGATCCTATCCAGTCAATTCTCCACCTCCCTCACCCACCCCCTTCCTGGCCCCATACACACAGGCACCATGATCTGAACTTTATACCATAGAATAGTTTTACCTGTATTAGAATTCATATAGATGGAATAAAACATTCTGCGCTCTTTGGTCTGGCTTCTTTCCCTTAACATGATGTTTTTTAAGTTCATCCATGTTGTTGAGTGTACCAATAGTGCACTCTTATTTTATTACTGAGTAATAGTACATTGTATGCAAAAGTCAGAATTTATTTGTTCTTTTCTTGATGGATATCAGGACTGTTTCCAATTTTGGGCTGTTTTTAATAAAGATGCTATGAAAATTCATGTACAAGTCTCCATGAGCACAGATGTTTTCATTTCTCTTAGGTATATACTTAGAAATTGAGTTGCTAGGTCATCTGGAAAATGTATGTTTATCAGAAACTCCCGAATAGTTCCCCAAAGTAGCTAAAATCAAATACCATTTTACAATCTCTCCAGCAATGTATGAGGTTTCTAGGTGATTCACAACTTCACAAATATTTGGTGTCTGATTTTAGCCAATAGCCCTAATTTCTATAATTTTTTCTTCTATTTTTCCCAAGTTCCTTGGTTTGTGTTTTTTTAAGGGTGGATGCTTTCCTCATTTTCTAGGAACCCCAGGCTATCCCATTCTTATCTAAAAGTGAAGCACTAAAAGTTTGATTGACCACCGGTATTTGCAGGGAGCATTATCATATGATAGGCTTCACTTTAAGACAATCAGACAGTCACCTGTCTTTGGGGGGTGGTCACCAATATAGAAACTTCTTTTAATCTTTACCCTGAGGTGCTTCAGATTCCCCAGAGAAAAGTCCTCCTATCTTCTACCTTGGGTCTATCAATCTAGCTCTGAGGGTCTAGAGCCAATGGGTGAAGGGGGTATGGGACTCCACTTGTTCAGTAAGCAGATTTCATTTAATTTTTCTGTTTTCCATCCCATACCTCACCCTTCATCTTCTCTGTATTTGGTGTCCTCATATCTAGACCCTTTCTAGTTCAGTTTCTTCATAGGTTTATACCTCTTCTCTCTTGCCTACCTAAGAAAGGTGATTTTACCACGTCAGGGTAGGAATAAAGAGCTCTGAGAGCTCCTATCACAGAATTCCAACCAATTCTCCTTTTTCAATCCCCCCCTTACCTGGACTTCTGCAGTAATAGGTTTTCCTGAGATCTGTGGGGTGAGTCATTTGCTCCCGTCAGGATCTCACCCTCGTGGCTAAGTCATGTAGGGTCTCCCATTTACCTTTACTCTCCGTGCACTATGATCTGGGGTTATAGATGCTTTCTACTTTCCTCAAAGATACAGTTTGTGTTTTTCCTTTGATTTCTTTGTTTTGAGGGCTTATTGGATTTTTAATTTTGGTTGTACATGTTTTCACCCAGGACACTCAAATTACACTGTACTTGAGTCTTTGGAGAGATTGAGTTAAAGTAAAACTGTAGTATTTGCTGATGAATGGCAAAATTAGTGTTATTGAAGAGCTAAGACTAATGGGGCCACTCAGTTTATTTTCAAGAATGCTTTAAAGTCTGCTTTAGAAATTGACACAAAAGAACTTCAGAATCTTAGAATGGGGGGTGGTACCCAATCTCTCTTCATCACCATGAGGGTTCTGAGGGTAAAAGTTCAAACAAAGAATATATTCACCTTTTAAAATGTAAATGAACTGCAACATCAGCATAATTTTCTTGTGCTATCTTGGAAAAAAAGAAATAAGTGCATTCGCAGTTTTTATCCTCTCAAGAAGAGCATTGAAAACCCATAATTATAGAATTTATTAAAACTAACTAATAAATACTGTTGGAGAAGAATACTCAAAGGTTTAAGGATTGCTAGGCTAAAGATCTTATTTTTAGATTGAATTTTGTAAGGATGCTGAAGCTGTTACTGACAAAGATAAAGACAAGTTCTAAATTAAGCATATTGGAAACAACAGGGAAGATATGAGCTGACAAATTATTGATGTTGCAGCAGGTAACCAAGGAAGGATGTGCTAAAATGACATTTTGATGATCTATGTGTGTGATTGTCAATGTATATGATCAGAGGGAAATTATCCCCCATACATCAATCAACATATTTAATCAAGAACCTATGACACGCTAGTCACTGTGTAGGCTATAAAGAAATATGAGCATACCCTGATTTCAAAACAGATTAGTTTGGTTGTAGAGGCATATTCAAATAAAGGGATGACATAGGGAATAGACACTGAGTGCCAACAAATTTATACATACAGAAAGTGCTACCGTAGCTCAGAAGAGACAGAGAAAGTAATAGGTAGTAATAGGTAGATGGAGTCAGCAAAGGAGAGGCAGAATTTGCCATTGACTTTAAAAATAAAGCAACATGACTCAAAATTGATGATTTAACTGCCAGATTTCATAGACAGAGACAATCCTATATTTGATTTTTGCATTTTTTCTAACAAGTAGATTTCCCAGAACCTGAAAGGAAGTTGAGTCTAACCAATGATGTGGTGGTAAATGTGTAAGAATTGGCTTTCTGGGAAATAAAAATCCCTGATTTGTAACATTCGCCAATTTCCATGGTATAAGTACACGTACCAGGGCTGATTTCATGCTACCAACTTGACATAACTGAATCCTAAGTGGAAAGAGTTGTGCAAGCTTACTCCAGCATGCCACTTAAGCTATCAAACTTTCATAGTCCGCCCAGTGAGATGGGTAGCAATGCTGTTCAACATTTTAGTCCTCTTTCCATTTGCATCCTCACTTGACTTTCTCATCATTCTTCCTCTGCAGATAGATCTAAAGACAACATTACAAAGTCAAAGATGCTTCATCTCCACATGTATCTTGTTCATTTAGGCTGTCAGTTGTAATTTATTTGTTATTGATTGCAGCAGCTTCTCAGTGCTTGGGCAGACATGTCAGGGATGGGGAGGAACAGAGGAGAAATGTCTCCAAATCTGGAGTGTTGTGCAGGTGTGGTATAGATATTTATTATGAACTCTCTTCTAATACAAGTTTGCACTCCAGGGCTCCTCTTCTAAAAATAAGGGTAGCAATGTCAGAGTCCTTCGTTGATTTATGGGGAGGAACACAAGTATGCAATTCTCAATGGCATACCGAGATCAAAATTTTTATGAGATACTTCATTTCCTTTAGTGAATCTGGGACAAACATTGCAGAGATATTCATAAGCCATGAGTGCCTACACCACAGGGTGACTTCCCAGGAACAGGCCAGGCCAAGTCAGGTATTCACCCATAGCTATCTGAAGTCGAATAATCAGTGAGTGAGAATCTAGGTAGAGTCAATGAAGCTATAGTACTCACCTACTATGATGGAAGTACTAATTCCTATCCTCTAACTTTCCTCCCCACTTATTTGTGGGTACACATAGGAGCACCTAAAAGTGCTCTCGGCTACCACTTGTGTTTACCATTTTCCTGTTTTCTGATTGGCCCCTGCAGTGATTGTCAGCTGCCAAATCTGTCAGAGCCTGTGCCAAAGGGTGGCTGGCCTCACTGATCTCTTTGATGCCCACAAACTGCTAGGAAGACCAAATGGATGTAAAACCATTCAGCCTCATACAACTAGGTTAAATGCAAATGCCATAAATTCACCCCACAGAAATTTTAGATGAAAATATAAGAATTCTTTTAGTTGGTTTCCTTCTCTTTTGCTGAAATCTCTTCCACAAGACTCCACAGCTCCACTCTTCCTTTTCACTGATTACAGTGAGGAGATGGACATGTTAGTTTGAGAACCACTACCCTAAAAGACTCATGTACAAGTGCCCAAAAATATCCAAGTGGCAAAGCACCTAGTCAAGAGAACTCTGGTAACTCTGAAAGCCAAGGTCAGAGGCAGGAAGACTGCAATAAATGCCAGCTATGAGGAGCAGGGGGTGGTCATACAAAGAGGAATAAAATACAGACTTCAGATACTGTGATCAGGAATGAATATGATTTTAGATGGAAAGAATGGTTGAAAGTAGAGGCCATGATTACTATCAGAGAGCAAGAGACCATTTTATGGAGTACCAGCTGGTTTAATGGAGTTGGGTAGGGTGGGTTATGTGAACTGTACACAATTATTTATTGTCATTCAGTCACACTCATAACTGGGCTAAGGGACACATTGAGGCTGCCTTTCTCTTCAGTGTGTGCATTTTAAAGATGTCTCTACAGTGAATGGCATTTTACTGCACTGCATGTTTGTTAGAATATCAGCATCTGTGTTGACAAGGCAAAGGTGCATTAAATATCTTTATGGATAGTCAACCCTAATAAAGCAGGACATACACTTAATTATAGTCATTTAACAGTGGCTTTTCTATTTTAATTATAGTTTTATATTATCTAAGCTTGATTTAGTTGAATAATAATGAGGTAGAATTTCAGTGCTGAATATGGAGAAGTCTTTGAATCCTCTATGCTCTTAAATTACCGTTGCAGTCTGGATATATAAGCATATATAAATGATATACATGCTTCTGAAGAATATCACATTGCTAGAGTTTCACACTGTTCTTAAATATGAAGGAGTTTGATTTGCAGGTCATTGGCGATACAGAGATCCACAGAGCCACCTTGAGTGACACATTTTTTTATACATGAATCTGGATTTCACTTAGCCTGTTGGTAGGTCAAAACCCAAAGGCCCAATAAATGGCTTATCTCTTGGTTCAGAATTTGACTCTGGAGTAAAAAGCGTGTAGTTAAAAGAAATTATTTTTTGACATTTGTCAGAGTTATTTCCTTATAGTGATTTACTTTGTGCATTTATTTTTACCTAGAGATTTCAAAGAAAAGACATATTGAACCCAATTTCTGACTCTGTGGCTGGAGGGGGGGAGGGGGCTTGCAGAAACAAGACTGACACTCTTCATCAGCAAATACGGTGACATATGCAAACATCAAAGGCAAAACTGGAAATTCTATTCCCTCGTTCTGGCAGCTGGTTCTGACTCCTGTATGACAGTGTTGTAATTGTTGTCACCCTTTGAAATCCCTCATGGGCATTAGTACAAAGTTGTTAGTGATCATGTGGTTAGGCATTGTTTCTGACAAGAAAAATACCAACAGGATCCCACAATTGCCAGAAACTCTTATTCGTCTGTTTTTACTTGTTGAGGACATACCTGTGCAATGGATTCTCCAAGTCTCTGTTCACCAGACATGCTCCCTGGACCCCTGCTTCTCAGCTTATTGGGATGATGGAAGTAAAAACTGTGCCTTTCTCTGAGTACCTAGGGTTAAACTTCAGTGGGAATGGGGAATGATGGAGAAGAGCCAGGTACAAAAAAATATTTATGAGATGGGGGTTGGGGAGAGGGGATGAAATAAGAACATGGAAAGTCAAAGTCAAGGTTCATCATACAAATAAATTCCCATTAGGATTGTGGATTAGGGACTGTAGGGCAAGAACAACAACTGAAAGTCATGTTTATTCATGAAGAAAACACATTGAAACATGACATTTTGATTTTACAAACCCTCATCCCAAGCCTTGATAAAATTTTCTAGGGTCACAGGGATTTTTTTTTTTTTGAGTGTTGGTGAAAATTCTTAATCCAGTCTTCCTCTGCTGATGAGCTTACTGCCATCTAGGATCAAGAGCTACATTCAGCTGGACAAGGTCTGGTGCATTTTTTTTCTCTCTCAAAAGGTTCCCATGTCTTTTGCATTTGTTTATGTTTTTAATTTTGCATGAATGGGGGAAGAAAATAGTGTTCAGCAAATCAAAGATGGCTGAGTGAATTAACAGATTTTCATTTCCTAAGGGAACATTTTAGGGTGATTGAATTGCTCTCAATCTGCAAGCCATGTTTCTACACCATGTTTCTACTTGACTAATTGATTATGACAGGTGTCATCCAAGCGCTGCAGCTAGCCTGATGCTAAGAAAGAAGCATAACAAGCAACTCCTGTTGATAAAATAGAAAGGCTATGCATGGGTATGTTTTCTTATTGATTTTCTAGTATATGATGTCAGTTAATTACTGAGAGCCATTCACTGCATAAATGTAGACAATCATTATGACCCATATTTTCAGTTGATCTTTCCCCTATAAATATGATCAGTGATTTGTTCATCTTGAACTGAACAGAAATTGATATATCTATGGTTGTGAAACATATAAAAGCACTAGATATGGTGGTAAATATCTTAAGTCCATAAAAAGAACCTCCCTATAATATATACACAGGTGAACTTGTGATGAGCAGAGAAGGAACAGAAAGTACTGCCATGCAATAGGTTGTTGTAATTATACCATAAAGAAGATTTCTAAGGCAATGATTTTTAAATGTATTGCTTTTTAAGATTCACAGGGGCTTAAAAAAAATTTAGATCTGCATTATGTTGAATGAAAGAACCCAGACAAAGAAAAGCATATATTCATATGAGTCCATTTATATAAAATTCTAGAAAATGCAAACTGAACCTTTAGTAACAGAAAGCAGACCACAAATTATCAGAAGCTGGGGGTAGCTGGAGAGTTGGATTCCAGATGGGCATGAGGAAACTTTTGGGGTTGATGTAAATGTTCTGTCTCTTGATAGTGGTAGTCATTTTTTGGGCTTATATATCCATCGAAAGTCTTCACATAGTATACTTCAAATGAGTGCATATTATTGAACAGAAATCATACTTCAAAAAAAGTTGTTTAAAAATCAGATCTATTCCTCAGTACATAAATGCTATTAGCAGAATTACCATAGATTTGTCATGTCTTTAAGACTATTTTAAACCACTTAAGCATATGAAAGAAAACTTCACATTGCTCAGAATATTCTCTGAGGAGGAATCGAATGGATAATATTCATGAATCGTGTTGAATATTCAGGTCCCCGAGGCCATCATGTAGACAATTGAGATTTTGTCTATTAGCCTCTGTAATCTGTACTCTCCTTAGGAGGAGGAGGAGGAGGTGGAGGAGGAAGAGAAGTTTCTCACACTGATCTACATGATAGGCAGCAGTATTCATTTTCAACTGCTGTGTAACAAATTACCACACACCTAACAACTAAACATGACACACATTTATTATTTAATCTTTTCCACAAGACAAGTGTCTGGGTACAGCTACCTGGGTTCTCTGCTTCAGGGTCTCCACACCCTGCAATCCAGGTGTTGGCCAGGGTTGAGGCTCATCAGAGGCTTGCCTGGGGAATGATCTACTTCTAAGTCCCAAATTTGCTGGCAGAATTCATCTGCATCATGCTGCAAGAGTGAGGTCCTGTATTCATGATGGCTTCTGGACAATGACCGCCCCCAGATCACAGAGTCCATTCACAGCACCCTGACATGTGGCCCACTCCATAGACAGCAAGGCAGCTTGCTCCTTCATGTCCATCAGGACAAACTCTGCTTTCACTGTGCTCAGACAGAACCTTATGTGATGTGAAACAGTAATGGGCACGGCCACCCAATCACCCTTCTCTATAATGCAACCTAATCCATGGAGGGAATATCCCATCACTGTTGCCATATTTTATTGACTATAAGTCCGGTGTTAGGTTATAGTGGGTCATTTTCCATTTTATCCATCAAATTTGTATTAGAAAGGATCCTTAAAATAAACAATTCCCTGAGAATAATAAGTTATTTATAATAACATAAATAATATCCTGAGAATAACAGTTATTTATAATAAATAAATAAGTTATCTTTAAGTAAATTTGTAGACATATTTTAGAATAAATTTAAGCAGAATATGTGTCACCTTTTTATTATTTTATCTTATTTGTTCCTTTTTCTTCATGTAATATGCTATCTGCCTGTGATTGTTTTAGCTGTATGCCATTAGCTCATTCTCCTACTGTTTTTAAAGATGTGTTTTCTTGATTCAGCATTCCCTCAGTTACTGCAATCCTTTAATGTTTTTCTGAGTTTTGAGGAAGATGGCTTTGTTGGGTTTTGCTAGATGTTCAAAGATTCTGTGAGAGGTTACGGCCCTAAAGCGTCTTATGCTGTCGTCTTGGTTGACCAGAATTCTGTGAAATCATTGTGATTCACTTTTAACCCAACATATTTATCAGTAAATTTAAAATTGGGTTTGATTTATATTGGTTTGGGTTTTACACAAAATCCCAGGACCATAGCTCTTGTGTAGAGATAAGCAGGCCTGTACATGGTGCACAGGCCTGTACATGGTGCACAGGCCATGAAGGAGTTAACATGCTTTTCTAAAGTTGTCGATTTCTTTCTTCCTCATCAGTAAAATGAGACCTGTAATTTGCAAAATGAATCCACATTCTCCAACAGTGGCTGAAAAAAAAATTAGAGTATTTTAATAATTAGACATTCAAATTATCTTATGGTTATCTACTGTTCATAAAATCAAAAACATAATATAAAATAACATAGATCATAATATTAGTTACAGATGTCAGCTCCCTCCTTTTTTCCTAAAGAAAGGTGTTAATGAATTACTCTAGACTGATTTCTGACATAATTGCCAGGATTGTACAATATAGCATTCCAATTTATGCTAGCAAATTAGCATCTTTGATTCATACAGTGGTAGCTTTCTTAATTTTATCATGTACTAAATACATGTTGTTTAGGTTTTCAAAATAACAGGTGGCTGTATACCTTCTAGACTGAAGAGAATTTACAATTCCATCATTGAATTACTGACTATTTCAAAGATGACACTAACGATATGCCTGTGGGTTTACAGAAAAATAAGGCTGCAACTCTGACAAGCTACTAAATACTGCAAATGCATTAATAATTTCAACCTGAGAAATATAACTTTTAATAATTTTAGCTCTCATTTGAAATCTAATGTTTTTTGTTTTTTGTTTTTTCATGACAACTATACAATAGCTGGCACTTAAAATTCCTTTTCCAGTGCCAGGAGGGCAGCTACATATGGTGTTAGTAGAAATTGTAAATTCCGTGTGCTTGTATGTACTATGTATAATATTGCAGCCAAGAGCTCAGGTTTGCAAACTTTCTCACCACTTTACCTGAAACCATGAACACATTTCTGAATTACCCAAAGCTTCCCATAAAGCAAAGTTACTTTAGAAACCACTTACTGGGCATACACTGCCTATCACAATACCTGATACAAAGGGATCACTCAGAAACAGTGGTGATACCCAATTCCTGATCATATTAAGACATTTCTGGCAATTTTTTTTATGTCTTTTTTCAAACTCAGCCTCTCTTATGGGGAAAAAGTGGCGTAAGGTATTATTTCTAATTATGCAACTTTCTTCTGGGATCTGGAAATCATGAGACTTCACTCCATCAGAGGCAGCAGGAGTTGATGTTAAAAATATATATATCTTTAAAATCAGGAAAGAGGGGTACAGGAAGATTACATAACTTGTACAAGGTAGTACATTGCCAAAATTGGAATTAGTACTTACCACCTCCTGGTCTAATTTTTTTTGCATAGTTTCTTCTTTCTTTTGGACATCTTTATTTAACAAAACTTACACTGTGCTTCCTAAGAGTCAGGCATTCCTCTATGCATTTTACAAATTTTAGCTCAGTTCACTGTCAAGATAGTCTTATAAATTAGGTACTGTTATTATCACCCACATATGTATATAGATGAGAAACTGAGGCACAGAGAGATAAAGTAGCTTGTGTGAGGACACACAGCTACTATGTGTTAGAGGCAGTTTCACTGTGGAGCCTGCACTTATCCACTACCCTGGGCTCTCTCTCATTTTCTGATGTAGCTTGCCTGCATTCTCTACGTCAGAAACCCATGGAATAATACCTATTTCCCCACTGTAGTCACTAGAGATTCTACTCTGTTTTACATATTGGATTAGTCACCAAGGAGGACACAAATAAAGAATGTGAGCTCCAAGAGGGTGTGTGTGTGTGTGGGGGGGGTATCTTGTTTTCTACATTCCCATCACGTATAAGAGTACCTTATACATAGAAGGAGCTTAGTAAAACTATTTTTGAATGAATAAATAATCAGATGGATGGGTAAATGGATGGTCAGGTGAATGGATTCGATTTGCACCTTGTTTTAAGGAGGATTTCAGTCAAAGGAGACAAGCCATAATTCAGCTGAATAAAAGGTTTTATGTCTTTTTATTTCTTTCAGATTCTTCAAAGAAACTGCTCTGTCTGGGTAAAACAGATTTGCTCAGTTTTAAAATATGTATTAGAAAAACATATGCTAAAACCCAAATTAAACAAGCCTTTATCTGCATGGCTCAGTCTCAACCCAGATTAATTTGGTAGAGGTGAAAATGAATTCTTTCAGAGAAATTGTCTTGCCATATTTTAGCACAATGTTTCCATATGGGCAGCATTTTTATGAGAGGAAACGAGCAGAATAAAGAATGGGGTAGAGGGGAGGGATATTGAATGTGTCTTCATCTTAAATATACCCCCAATAAACCAGAGTCTAAAGGGATCAATACAATGCTGGGGTTAATAGAAAAAGATTCTATAGATGAGCTTTAATAGCTTTATCATTGTAAAAAATAATAATATTTATTTTTGAACAACTGTGGGCCATTCAATTTGCTCAAAAAAAGAGAGAAGGACATATTCAGGAAGGAAAACTAATATAATCAATAGAGGACAATGGATTCTTGTAATAAGTTTAATATATGCTGAGGGAAAAAAAAAGAAAATGTCAGTGTGGGATGATGGAGAGGGTTTGGGTTATAATTTCCAGATTGGAAAGACAAGGGCTGGAGAAGGGGATTTCATCAAAATGTATAAAATCAAGAAGAATATGAAATGTGGTCATGGATTTATTCAAGAAATGCCAGTATCCTAGACCCTAAGGATGTACTCAAAATTTAAGAGAGGTCATTTGGGGAAGAATTATACATATATTTCATAGCAGATAATAAATTCAGAGTGAAAATGGTACTAAAAGTTCCCTAACAAGTATTAAGATGTTATAAAAATTTTAATACACATCCCTAAATTTTGCAGTTGATATCATGAGAGTCAAACACTTACACAGTGTGGTCCCTAGTGAAACCTCCATCATAGGGAAAACAATCAGGCTCGGTGATAATTGAGTTGATAACTATGACTTCATTCAGACATGATATTATAGAGACAAATTATGATGAAAGTGCCTAGTGACTTCTGTCACTAAAATAATGCAATGATCTAAATTTGAGATTAAGAGAAGATGTGCATGGCTTGATATCCTCAAACAACAACATCACTGAGCTGTGTTTCTGAGCAGGTACACATGAAGCAGAGAATATACAAGAGAAAGTATAAAGTGAAATTTAAAATTATTTATCATAAATGCTAATAGCCAGACTTGGGAAAAACTTTTGGGGAAGAAAGAAATTAAAATTAGCAAACAAAATAGGTGTTACAGATTAGCTGGGATTATAAATTGCCATATTTATAGGGCACATTAAATTATCTGAATGTTCTTCCTAGATTTTAGTGATCCGTGGTATTCCTAACTGTGGACTAGCATGGAGAATTAGCTGTGATGTATAAATTTTTAGAAACCCTCTTTAACTGCCTGTATTTTATATATCCTACTTACTCAATACTTTCAACTGTCTTTGATACATAAATTTTCCCTTCAGTAATTTTTAGTTTGTTTTCTAAATTTCCTCAGCAACTTATTCTGTTCATCAATTCTCCTACTCTCCATAGTTAAGCATTTAACTATGTAGGGTAGAGCTACCACTATAATTAAAAGTGATGTTTTCCACCCTTAATGTGCATTTTATTGCCTGATTACTTATTTGTTTATGGATTATTTCTTTGCCATCCTCAATAGTGTTCCCAGTCTTTCTAGGGACATCACAAAGAACATCAAGGCCTCTGAGGTGTGCTGTTATGCAGTCAAACAAGCCCCACCCTACATGTTGAGCTCTTTACCCAAAATTCTCCCCTGTGCCAAATAGTCTTGGCAATTAGCAAGGTGTGTGCTCACTGGGGATCCATCTCTTCAACATGAGCAAAACTCTTTCCTACCCTGTCATCCTTAATTTCACTGCTATCAGCTGCTACCTAAGTTGAAAAATAGAATGAAACAAGAATCAGGTTGGAATCCAATGCCTTACTCCCTAGGATGAACTCCAAAATGGACCCACAGCTAGAATCGTACCAGGTGATACAAAAGCATGAGCATGAATCCTAAATGCTCTTAGTTGTCTTAGTGGTGTGGCATTTCCCAGACTGACAGCTGAAGGCTGAACATATTGTCTCTTAAGTCTGTATTTGGAAGTCAGGTTGGTGCCCATCCTTTTCAACCCTCCAGAATCAAACATTTCACACTGGCTGATGTTAGCTAGAAACATAGTAAGAATCTTAAGAAACACTGTCCTTGTTTTCCTTCTTTCCCCTAATTCTTCACTCAGAGTGAAGTTGTACACTTCCTAAGAGATAAGAATCCCTTTATTACCTGTCTTCACAGAGTCTCCCCTGGGCTTTTGTGTAGGGTAGAGATACCCACTATAATTAAAGCCACAGTCCCCAACCCCCCCCCCCCCAGGTTTTAAAATAAACTTTTTTGGGAGGAGTGGGGATAATTTGAGATTTAAAGAAAAGTTGTAAAGGTATTACAGAATTTCCATATGGCCCTTACCAAGTTTTCCCCATTGTTAACATTTTACATTACCATGATTCATTTGTCAAAACTAAGAAACCTATATTGGTACATTTCTATTAACTGGACCCAAACTTTATTTCTATTTCACCAGTTCTGTCAGTTAATGTTCTTCTTCTGCCTCAGTATATTACTCAGCCAAAGGGGTGCTGAGGCAGAGTACCAGAAAACTGCTGCCTTTTATAAAGGGTATTTATTTGGGATAAGAGCTTGAAGTTACAAGGCCCAAAAAAGTCCAACTCAAGGTTACTTCCTTACCAAACTCTGTTGCCACGTGTTGAAGCAAGATGGTGGCAAGACATCTGCGAGGATTCAGCCTTCCTCTTCCCTCTTAAGGTCCCGTGGCTCCAGCTTCTTCCCATCTCAGCTGTAGGCTGCCATAGGGCTGGTCTCTCTTCCTGAGGCATGTTTCTTTCTGGGCTCAGCTGCTCTAGTCTCTTCACAAGGTCAGCTGCAAACTATCAGGCAAATGACCCATCTCTCTCAGGGGCTCCAGCATCAAAACTAAGTTCTTTCCTCTGCTGTGTCTTTTTCTGTGTTCTCCTGTGTATCTATTTCTGTGTATCTACTTCTCTGTGTGTCTCCTTGATTGAGTGTCCATTTATTATAGCCCATGAAGGAGGCGGGGACTCAAACTGAGTTACACTCTACTGACATGATCAAATCAAAGCCCTAAATCTTAACATAATTTAATCAAAGACATCTTAGCTGAATCCAGTACAACCAAAGGGTATCACACCCAGAAGAACAGACCAGTTTACAAACATAATCTCTCTTTTTGGAATTCATAAATAGTCTCAAACTGCCACACTCAGTATTCCATCCAGGATACCATCTTGCATTTAATTGTCAGGTCTCCACAGTCTCCTTTGGTTTCTGTGTCTTCCCTTGTTTCTCAGGACTTTAACAGCCTGAGACTTCTTCCAAACAGAGTTTGTCTGATGTGTTTCTCATGATTTAGACTGGGATTATGAGTTTTGGGAAAGGATACCTCAGAGGTGAAGTGCTTTTCTTGTCGCATCATATGAAGGATATGTGATAGCTACAAGATATCACTAGTGATAATAACCTTCACCAGTTGGCTAAGGTGTTTGGCAGGATTTTACTGGGAAGTTAGTGTTTTTCCCTTTCCATACTCTTTGCTTTGGCGACAAATGACTAAATCTAGATCACCCTTAAACCTACCCACCCCTCATTTTAATGGCTGCAATCAACTCTCTGGTTAAAATCTAACATGATTATACCATTCTGTTAATGCTCCAGTAGATCTCTAGATAGTTCTAGAAGGCAGTATAGCCAGCGTGCTGCTACCTGTGGAGAAATGCTTCTTCCTTATGAAAGCACAGGTTGATTGCTCAGAAAGTGCTCAGCACTTACAGGCCCCAGCTTTCCCATCCCTTAACTGTATCCAAGAGAATTAGATCCAGGGGAGATAATTTACATGTTTGGATTAAGATATAGCTGGGTGACAAAAAGGCACAAAAGGTCTTTCTGATTCATCTTGGTTCCCCCTCCTAGTCATTGCTAAGTACATTTATTTAAATGTCGTATTTTGATCTCTGTTTAGACACAAAACGAACATGGAAAGGAAACTAAAGGCCAAAGTTAGTTAACTTTCTCAACCATGTCTTCATGCTTATTATAGAATAGCTACAGAATACCAAATGACATATTAGAAATTTAGAAATGTTTAAGTGTGGCATTGAGCTCTGAAATCTGTAGGGGGAATTCCTCCCTTCTGTCAAAATATTTGCTTATGAGTACATTTATTCTCTGCTTTAAACAACCAAAAGTATGAGAATGACTGTTCCCTTCCCATCTGAAGCCTAACAAATTAATTTTCTCGTTCTTGAAGGTGAAGGCCACAGTACTTTGTATTCTTATGCGGGCATCTAATATAGAGAAATAATTCCTTTTGGTGAAATTAAAAATTACATTGAGAAGGAGATAACGTTAAGAGTTTTCAAAGATAACTAAAGTGAAAGTTGCATATACTGACACTATCTTCCCATCTTTTCTAACTCTGGCTTTCTTATCTACCATCCAATTTTCTTGAAATAGTTTATTTGTAACAGTTCTTGCATGTTAGGGATGTTAAGCCTTTGTAATAGTATTGAAAATATTTCCTATACTTCTCATTCATATTTTTATTTCATTTATTATGCTTTTCCATACTGAAGTTATATTTTCTATAGTTACTAATATTTTTCTTTACATATGGCTTTTGTCATATTCTTGTAACTGCCTTCCCTACTTTAGTAACATGATATATTCACCCCTATTTCCCTTGAGTAGCTTTCAGATTTGTGTTTTACATTTGTTTCTGTATACAGTACCCTGTCCTGTTGTTCTTTCTGACACTTTCTGCAATAGTGCACAGAAATTTTAAATGTCTTGTCCAGGGTCCCTCAGACAGTAAGTGGCAAAGACTGGCTTGAACCTGGCAGGCCCTGTATTCAACTGCTTTCAGAGTTGCCTCTTGTTTGTTGGAGATATACAGATATTTATAGTATATATTTGTACTTTAGCGCTATTGAGCATTCCTGTGCAAGAATGAACTGTTTTCTCTTAAAATGGAAAATGATGTTTTTTTAAGCTGGCAAAATAGTCAAGATAGGCGCTATTACCATTTTTTCCCCTAACTTTTTAGTCTTGATGTTTAATTGAACTCAAAGGACTTTATGGGCATCATCCACTGCGTTTTGTGTCTTTGTTAAGGAAGAGGGATGCTTTTACAACATTTTGATAATGATAATGGAAAAATTTAGAGACAGGAGACAGCCAGTATGTAATCAGCATCATATAATCAGTATCAGGATCCATTATTTTAACCTCCTACTTCCACATTTTCTCTTGTATCACGTTGTCTTCAGAACCAGCTATTACTCCATCTAAGTGGGTTGTGAGGTTCCATTTGTTTGCAAATTCTGTTCCAACTTTGGATGAACCAGTTTCAAAGAAAAAAAATGGAAAAAGAAATAAGTAGAAAAAAGAAGAGAGAAAAGAGCCGGATGGAGATGGAAGGGGTTGTTAGAGGACAGAGCCTTAATAGCAAACTTAGATTATCCTGTCTGCACCCTAAAAGAAATACACATCCTACTAACCAAAAGATAACAAGACCTTGTCACCTAATTCCAAGCCCAGAATTTTTTTCATTTTAGTCCAGAAAAAAAATGTCATCCATCATACCTCTCGTTACTAGCTGATGGTGAACATGTGAATACAGACCAAACCTGTTTTGTTTAGGTACAATGGCAACAGGAATCAAACTTAAAATAGGTATATTTCTTATGTTAGATGAACACCTGTGTCCTATATTTCAGAATTGCACATACCCCAGGTTATATTTGAATTATCCAATAAGTTTACCAACCATAATTCAAGTTGCTATAGGTCTGTCGGTAAATAAGCACATTTATTGATTTTTTTTTTTTTAAATCAAAGCTTTTTAAAAGATCCATCTTTTCTATAGAAATGAATATTCTACTTAGAGTGACCAAGAAGGGTAATGAGATTTGATGCATGGCCACAATTTATGATTATATAATGTGTTTTTATTGCTTAATCAATCATCTCTGGTAGCTATTCTTTTAGTTTGCCTACTTATTGGATTTGATGTAGGAGTGCTAGGTTCAGGTCAATAAGCCTCTTTTATGGTTTACAGCTTTACTATCATTTTCCTCACTGCAGTACATTAAGAAAAAAAAAAGGATGATCTTCTGGGTGCTCGCTCAGCTGTGGTTCTGAGCCCTCCACTCTCGCCATCCTGCTTCCCAGAGGCGGGACAGGAATTGGTCAGCCTTTCTTTTTCTCTCTCTCCCTCTCTTATATTGATATAAGCCTGAGAAGGACAAGCCCACAAGAAAACAAGAACCCAAAGAAACACCTTTCTCATGCATTCTCTGCCCTCTGTTGTTTTGCAGCTCTATCTGTACAAACTTGGTTGGAAAAAGTAATAATTTATCTTAGTTTTATGCTCTCCTTCATTCCCTTTCTTTTTATTTCCCCTTAATTCATTTTAGGGATATACAATTCAGGAATGGGTAGCAAAGGGTTAGAGCCACGTGCACTGCACTGAGATGCTTACGAACCCCCGTGCCCTACGCTGCCAATGCCGATGCATTCCTGGCCCATGGCGCCTCCTCGCATACAGGCTATCGCCCTGTCCGTCTGAAACACAGCCATCCAGGAACCTGTCATGCTCAAACTCCCCACTTCCATTGTCAGAACTTTCAGAAAAAAATTGAAACTACACCAATCCATTAAATACATCTTTTAAAATGTATTTTCAACTTCATGGACAGTGTTGAAAATTTGCATTAGTAGAACTTCCTGGGCCCTGAAGTGTGACTGGAGCTTTTTGTTGTTGTTGTTATGTGGTATCCTGAAATAGTAACACCAGCTCTAAAAGTACCAACATTGCTAAAGAAAGTAGCTTAAACCTTTGTTCTTCTTATTTAAGTTGTCTTATCTTCAGCTTACCTTTACTTGAGTTTGTTACTGGAAAAAATCCAGTTGCCTAACAATAAATTTTAAATTCACTCAGTTGACTCAATTCTCTTTCCTTGACAACAGCTTGTCAGCTATTTTACCCAAGTAGTGTCTCGTCACCCAAAGATACTGCATGGAAAAGCACTGCTTCTTAAGGCCTGCCATAGTGATCTGTATCAGCACCGCACATGGTCCTTTAGATGTTCTTCATGACAGAGAAAAGGATTGTATGGCAGCTCGGGACAGAGCACCATATGGCTGGGATGAGGTGGAGGATGATAAGGGAACATGGGGGAGGGGAGGGGAGATGTCACAGCTTGTCAGTCTTTATCCCCAGAGGAAGCTCTGCTGATAGGAGAATCATTGAAATGGCAGGTTTGGGATCCCTGGGCGTGAAGAATGGATCTAAACAATGACTAGACGTTCAGTGACATTAACTCAAGGAAAAGAGTGGAACCAAAGGGAGCTGGGCGGTGAGTAAAGGAGCAGTTCTCCTGCAGTTGGTGAAAGATGCCAGGCAGAGAAATTGAAGGGAGAGATGATTAAAGGTGGACACAAGGATTCTTGGAAAAGTGACAGATGGAAAAGGAGCAATGATTAGTAGAAGAGAGAATGAAATGAAGCAAATTCTTACAGGAGCACACATTTAGGATGAGTCAGAGAAGAAAATGAAGGCTGGATCTTCCCCTACAGCCTTTGGCAGAGTGTGGAGAAACAGCCCTGATAAAGGAAATAGGGAAGGATGCTGACTGTCTTTGCTTGATTTTAAATGTTTCCCAAAGCCTTTCCACTAGGGTTCCTATATCTCCAGTCAGACATTATCAAACCAGGCCAATAGAAACAGGTTTTATAGATAAACAAATAATTAAAACTGCCAGCATTCATTGAATACAAACCATATGCTAGGTACTGTGAACAGCTTTTCAAATCCATTTCGCATTGTCATTTAACGAACATGTAAGTTAAATATCTTCAGTCAATTTTTAAATATGGAGAGGCTTAGAGGAGCTAAATAACTTTCCAAGGTGCACAAACATGCAGTATCAGAGCAAGGATTCAACATTCAGTGTTCTGTTCAATCTAATTACATGTATGATGGCCCTGCCTCCACCCCACCCCACCCCCTTGCTGCCTTCATCCCTCTAGCTCCATCTTGATTAAATTTCTTCAAAAGGCACTTTCTTAAGTAAACCAATTGGAAACAAAAAAAAAAAATTATCAAAAGCACAATATGTTTGCTTTTACGTAATAGAATGTACAGACTGGAGTCTAATAAACTTTTAGTCACACATGGTTTTGTCTACCAGTTTACAAGATATTATTTTTCTCTTCATTTTGTCTGAGAAGGTCTCAAATATCAAGAGAGGTATAGTTATCTCTGTGGATAGGATACTTCCCAGAATTTGTTAGTCTTATCTCTTGGTATGGCCATAGGTAATCCTTGTTAGCATACAACTTTCACTTGGCAATGCTCTTTGATGTATGGTCCCTGGGATAAGAATCACATTTCCTATAACAGGCCCCCTGCTTTTCCTCTGACTTCTTTTCTGCTTCTTAATGAAAACATGATATCTCTTAGGAATTATTTCTATATGAACACACCCTCTACACCCCTTGACATGTAGTTGGGTTTCAGGAGCAGGTTGTGTTATATTTTCCCTTCCTCATTCAGCCCAAAATGAAATATTCCTTCCTCAATCCTACATTCCCTCTGAACTTTTCTCTAGTTTCTGTTTTTTTTTTTTAAATCTACACTGTAATTTATTAGCAGAGTAATAATGATTAGCACAACCTGCTTGCTGTTATAACCCAGTGCACTTCCAGTACATATTTTCAAATACCACTTTGTAGGATTCCGAAAGGTAATTTTCTGGCCAAAGTCTGAATATTACAATTTCACAGAAGCACAAGGCTTCTCACTTAGTTAACATGGAGGAATATTTTGGATGTCTAGGTGTGACTTACACATGCTGGGTTTGGGATTAAAATAGTGAACAGTTAAGAATTGGTTCCTACCCTCATAGAGCACATAGTTTGGAGCAGCATACCAAAACTGGCCAGACTATTACAGTGCAGCATGGCAAGTGCCCTGAAAGGAGCAGTTATCCTATCCGGGTCCTGTGAAAGCCCAGAATAGAAGGACCTAACCCTGGCTGGAACCTAAGCCTAAGATGAAACCTGAAGAAAGAGCCCAGCTCAGTGCAGCAAAGCAGTCGGGGGAGGTACTCCAATCCAGGAAGGAGCACACAAATGTAGCAGAGGTGAGATGATGAGGTCTTCATAGACGTGAACAATATTCAGTTTAGAGAGCTGCAAAGTAGCAAAAAACCAAGTTTGCAAAGAGAGCCCATGGAAACTTCTCAAGCCGACATCCCCACCCTTGGAGACCCTCAGTTAAATCCTTTCTCAGGCCTACTTCTATCCAAGACAACTGAGAAACTAGGGCTGGTGTAGGAGGAGCAGTGTTGGGTGGTATATCTTGATGGAGAACACCTGGCAGGGAAAATTACAGAGCTGCCTTTCCTTCCTGGAATTTGGAAACTGATTGAATAACCCTTCACACAATTCTTTGTACCCAATAATCCCTCATTGACTATTGAATGGTTTAATGATTGAATGCATAAATTGATTTTACTAAAGAAAGTCCATATAGATGATTCTAATCCAAAGCAGTATGACAATGATATTATGAATGATATGTGCTTCTTGGAATCACAATAATTATTGCTACTAAGAAAATGTGTTCTGAGTTCTAAACTATCTTACCAAAAATTTAGACTGATATTCATTTGTTAGAGAATGTCCAACCCTCTTTATTTGTTTTACATGTGTTCATCTTATGGCCTCAAATTAGTTCCCTATTGTTTGAGGGAAAAAGCCAAGTCTTAAAAAAAAATCATAGCTTCAAGTCTGATAGTAGGAGCTTGTTGGACATTTAATAAATATTTGCTACTCATTGAAATGACTATACTCAACAAGTTCTTTGAAGTAAGTATTAAAATTTAATGCGATCTCATAGAGTACATTAGCTTCTACCTCTTATTAATTTCAAATAAAAAAGGCTTAAATTACTTTTCTTAAAATCCATGTTTCTTAGCTTCACTGAAGTTCTTGATGCACTAGCTTAAAAGCCATAATTCCTTAAATTTTGAAAAGGATGTGAGATTTTAGAAAACAATGCTATTCTTGGTAATTTTCAGCCATGCACAAACTTTTTAGTAAGTTTGTCAAGTTACTTTATGAATTCTTTAATTTTTAACCCAAAATTTAGATTTTACTCAGTGTCTCCATTTAGACATTAAAATGCTAGAGTTTGGTGTCAAGGGAGAAACAACAACAAAAAGACAAAAGGAAAAATTAGAGGTTTTGCCCTTAGGAGACATAAATATTCCTATCATTTCACTAATGATATCTCTTAGTGTTGTATTTTATTTTAATTAAATCTTCAAGTTAGTAAGGCAATATAGCTAATAAAGTGGCTAGTTGATTTGGTGGCCACATTTATAATTTTTAGTTAGCAATGTGGGAAATGAAAAGTTAAAGAGTGACAGAGAAATAAGCTTATTGGTTTGTCTGATGTTTAATGCAAATTAAATATTTTTGAATTGTTATGAGTGTTTTCATCATCTTCCATGTGCCCTTAGGGAATAGAGGTTGTGCATTGTTAATAAGCTCAGAGAGAAATTAGTGGCCATAAACTATGTATTAAACATCTAAAAAGAAAAGAGTCTTCAGCAATTAGAAAGATTTGGCTTTATGGAAAAATAACCCAATAATATAGTTGTTACCAAGGCTATTGTGTTGGACACAATCAAAATGTGGGTTTTGTGTGTGTGTGTGTGTGTGAGTGTTTCAAAACTGTCCATTCTTTGGATTTTCATTGTCTTCAGAAATAATCTCCTTATTTTGAATTTTTGCTCTGATAATTTTTTTAAAAGGTGGTCTAGAAAAAAAGAATATGTTGGGAATATGTTGGTATAGTGTGGCAATTTCTTCTCTTCTTCTCCATGACAACAGATAAAGAAGCTGTAGCCATGGCAACAGTAATGGGCCAGGGAGATTGGGGCCAGACTGGAGATTAGACCTCCAGGAGCAAAGGAAAGAAGTCCCGATTGGTTCCTTATTGAGACCTCATCTGAAAACAACTTACTGTTGAGAAAACCATGGAAGATTAGTGAGAACAAAATGAATACCCCCTGTATAAAGTAAGAAGCTATTCCTTTGTTAAAGATGTGGCCCTTCCTTTGGCTATAATGACTCTTTAAATTGAGGTAAAAGTCCTTGATTAATTCTATTCTGAGCTTTAGCCCTGCAGCTGAGTCTAGTCCAGCTCAGGGAGAAATCTGGAGGGAGGAGATCCCTGTGAGGCTGTCCTCACTTCTTCTTGGCAACTCCTAACTGGGCGGGGAAGCCCATTCGATTGTGATAATGATGCTACTCGTGAGTGAGGTGCTTGTTGGGGAAAGGGGCTTGAAAACTCCCCACCCCCACCCCTGTTCGTCTGAAACTTATTTTTCTGACTTACTGAAAATCCTCAAAAGGTTTCTCCAAGTCATTATTGATTTATATTCTCTTCTCTTTTACGAAAATCTTTTGTAAAACAAATCTCATATGGTTCCCATTTTCTTGAAACTGATAGATATTTTGAGTAAAGTGCTGCTATCTGTGATTTCAGATTGACCTCCTGATAAGGAGAGGTTTGTTCATTTCTAAAGGATAAGTTTATAGAAATGCAAATGTTTGGTCAAATGGTATGAATAGTTCTCATTTTAAAGGATTTTTCCAAATTGACTTTTAAAAAGGTTGTACTGGAACAAACTTCAGCTGGCAGTGAGTGAGAGGGCTGTACCCTGGCCAAAGCTGGACACTGGCATCCTTTAAAGTCTTGCTATGCTGATAGGTTGCTTTAGATTTTATTTTAATGTGCATTTCTTTAATTATTTGTCAGATGGAACATGATTTTTAAATAAGGTTATTCATTATATTACTGATTTTAGACATTCTTTTTGTATTATTTATATTAACCATTGTTTGTTATGTATTTTGCAATTGTGTTGGGTCAGGGAAGTCTTTCCAGAGGAAACAGCATCTAAACAAAGTCCTGAAGAGAAAGTAGGAGATGGTCTAGTGAATAAGATGAGCTTGTGAAGGTGTGAGAGTTGCTTGTGTGAAGGGCTGGAAGGAAATTACAAGTAGTTCTGTAAGGACAGAGGATGCTGAATATATGCATCACAGCACCAGGGAGCTCTCCACAAGCTCCAGAAGGGCAATGGCTTGGTCTGTCTCCTCTCTCTCCTCTGTGCCTAGAACAAGGGATGGCACATGATAGATGCTGTAGAAATATTTTCTTAATGAGTAGAGCTAACAAACGCCTCTTACTGTGGACATCGACATGCCTCTGCCCGAAGGCTTTTATTCTGGCCAAAAGAACACACTGGCTCATCCATATACAGAACACTCTGGGTTTTCCAAAAGTTGGGGGCATTTATAATCTGTTTTAGATGTTTTCTCTTAAATATGTGTGTTGTAGTATGTGTGTGTATGTGTGTCCAGGAGGGTCGATGCTCCTGGAATCATTCAACCAAGGGGGAGTGAGTAGATAATAGCCCACTTGCTTCCCTCAGGGTTAGGATAACTCTGAGGCATATCCTAGCCTACACTGACTCCCAGAGTTCCCCATTGAGTTTGTGCCCCAGTTTCCCGCAGGGACAACCAGCTAGATAACTCACTGTTTATAGGCTTCTTTCCCATCTCTTTGCATTCCCTGACTCTCCACCGATGTTTCCTGGCATCAACTTTCAAATAAAGTATTTGCACTTGAACCCCTTTCTTATGATCTGTATAAGGGGAACCCAAACCAAGACAAGTAGCAAGCAGGAGCCATGCCAGTGTGCATATTAAGTTTGGAGGGTACCTTAAGGTAAGCAGTAGAGACTGAAGATAAGCAGAAGAGTGCTATGAACAGATGTGTACTTTAATAAGCATGTTCTGGCTGCTTTGAAGAGAATGTATTCAAGGAAGGTGAGTGTAAAGGAAGGTAGATAGGTGAACTGGAAGACAGTCACGGTAACTCTGCTGAGAGAGTTGTCTGCATCTATACATGGCAGTGGAGAAAGGTAGTGTGTGTAAATGTCGGTCAGAAGGAGAGACACTTCAAGAGATGTCAGCCCACTCCCGCAAAGTTGAGGGGTCGCCAGCAGAAGCACGACTCACACAGCACAGGGTGGAGCAATGTCTTACCCACATAGAGAAGAGACAGAGCAAGGTCAGGTTCTCTAGTGGACGCCGGGTCCCCAGAGCCAGTGGGACTTGATGCTTGGCTGCGGCAGGGAGGTGCTCTACGAGCGGCACCCCTCTCTTGCACCCATGTGCTGCCGCAGTGGAGGGAACATGCAGGGTGTGACACCCCACCAGGGTGTGAGCCGGATGTCATAAAATGTGCCCACCAGAGTCGGACTGTCTCCAGGGACGGGTTTACACATGCTCACAACAAGGGAAGGAATGTACCCACAGTCCCCTTATCGCCTAGGGGATTGCGCTTTATCCTGCAAGACCACACACTTGGTGCTGAGCCCTGAATGTGCTTGTGGTCCCAGGGAATGGCAGCAGGCAGTGCTAGGACCGTCCCCTGCCACAGAAGGTTGACAAGATGTTAAGGAAGGGGAATGTTGAATGTTGCAAGTGTGGAGGGTTTCTGGGCTGTGCAGTTGAGAGGGCAGTGTAGACCCACAAAGACAAACAATGGAGGAGGAGAAGCAGGTGGCGGGGTAGTGAGAGGCACTGCAGCTTGCTTGTTGCGCTGTCTAAGGTGTGTGCAAGTAAAGATTTTTGTCAAGAAGCCTAATATCACCCATATTTTTGAGACAGATGGTGCTTGTCCAGGCATCAATCTACCCCTTCCCCTTACTACTCAGACATAAAATATCGACTAACTCGCTGCCAGTTTTCCATTTATTTCAAATGCTACTACGTTGATCAGGAAAGCAAGAGGAAATTCTATCTACAAAGGTGTAGTCGAAGAATCTATTGGAGCCAGAAATAACTTCACAAACTTTCTGCAGTTCTTTAAACCTCTCTTTCTCTGTGTTGCTGGGGTGTGTTGTAAATTGGTAATATTCCTGGAACCACTGGAAAATGAGATATTCCCTCCAATAGACTTTTCCCAACTAACAGGAGTTTTCTCCACAGCAGGAAATCCAACTCAGTCAGCCTCTGTAAGTTGTGAATGCAAGAATGAAGACTAACTTTGATAAAAACTAGAGAAATTGCCTTACAAAAGCCAGTTTGAAGAATAAATGTAGGCATATGGGTGGGTGCTTTTACTTTAGGGCTGGAAATCACCTGTCAAGATGAAACAAATATTCCCTGGACTTGGGGACTTGAGCTAAAAGGAAGAAAACAGAGGTATTCATCAAAGATGAATTATGAATTTACACACACACACACACACATACACCACATTGCATGCATGCATATTTAATGGAAAATTCCTAAAACATTATAAATCCCTCAAAGGTTTGAAAAGCTACAGTGTTCTGTTTGTGGATGATTCATTGTTACACTCTATGAATAACAACTGTTAGACTCTGCTGCTGATACAGTGAAACTCTACAAGCATAGTGTAATTGTATATTTTTATATCTTGTAGAATTGTTGCCATCTCCTTTACTTGCAGGTAGCCCACGAGAAATGGTTCTACTTTTTGTTATTCTCTGTCAACCTTTAACTTGCCACTTTTAATTTACTGTGGTCTTAGAAAATACATAAACAATTTACTTCAAATTCTACTTAGCACAGTGTAAACAGGCTAAGTGGAATAAGTTTTTGTAATAACTGCTTGATTACCTGAGGCATTTTTTGATTCATGTAAATCCATGGCTGTTATTAGACTGTTGGGGTTTCTATTAGTCTGACTTTCAAATTAAAGATTTCTTAAACTCCATGTCAATTTATATACACCTGCTTGGGTTGTATATTTTCTTCTATGAAACAAATTTTAGCTATGAAATCAGTTTTTTATTTTTACATATTTTTTAAGAATTCCGTTTTATTTTTTTTTATTCCCTGCCCCTCCCCCAGATGGCTGCTTCATCTCTTTACTCATTGTTTTTTGCTCATTTGTCTGCTTGGTTTTGCTCGTTTTTTGCTTGTTGTCTGCTCATTTCTTCTGTAGAAGGTACTGGGAACCAAACCCAGAACCTCCAATTTGAGAGGTGAGTGTCCAGCTCTGCTCGCTGCTCATTTTTTGTTTTTGCTCATTGTCTGCTCGTTTTTTGTTTTTGCTCATTGTCTGCTTGTTGCTTGCTTGTTGTCTGCTCATTTTTTTGCTTGTTGTCTGCTTGTCTGTTCATTGTTTTTGCTCAATGTCTTTTCATTGTCTGCTCATTGTTTGTTTGTCTTCTTTAGGAGAACTGAAACTGGGACCTCCCATGTGGGAAGCAGGTGCTCAACTGCCTGAGCCACATTGCTCCCTGAAGTCAGTTTTTTAAATAATCAAGTTAGTTCTAGTTATTCCAAAAAATATAAGGGGAACGAAATTATAATGTGTGGTTTTTGTTTTTGTTTTTGTTTTCAGGAATCAGATGACCTTACTGTTCCTTAAAGTTGCATAATCACATTGTTTTTTCCTAAAGCAAAAACAAAGACTTTGCAAACTTCTGTTAGATATGACTCTTCTCTTAGCTCTTTTTTTTTTTTTTTTTTTTTCAGGAGGTTACCAGGGATTAAACCACTGCACTACACTTGTTCCCCTCTTAGCTCTTCTTTTGATTCCTGAAAAAGCTGATAGGTTATCTTTGACAGAATAGTCACCTAATTTTGATTTCATATTTAAGATATCTTAAGTTTATTTTCTCTATTATTCCTTTACTTCAAATACAATCATTCACTCACTCACTTACTCATGTATTCATCCCAGAAAGGATTCAGGGAAATAAATTATTAATTACTATAAAATAATTTTGTAGTTCTTTTTTTGTTTTTGTTTTTTAGAATTGAATTTAGGACCCTCATACATGGGAAGCAGGCACTCAATCACTGAGCTATTTATGCTCCCCAATTTTGTAGTGCTTTAACATCACTTATACGCTTTGTTTTAAAGACATTTCTTACTCACTTAAAGTCATGAAAAGTATAATCCCTTCACAAAATTAAATCATCTATACTTTACATTATCCACACTTCTAAAAGAAGGTCTTTCTGGAACTCATATACTTCTTAAAATTCCACATTACTCAATTTCTTTCCCTGTTTCTTGCTCAAACAGAACATTTTTCTTATCATCATGGATCCTAAGAGTACTAGAAACTGGAAAAATATACAGTAGAATCATATATATTAATAATTAGCCACCATATTTTTTAAAAAACACAATATTTTAGTATCATTGGTAATTTGATGACTTTTTTTTTCTTAGTTAAATTGTCAAACATTTTTTATTCCGTTTATTGTTAGTTTGTTCTCCCTTTAGAACCAATGCGGCTGTGACATGGTCATGTTTCTCGGCCATGTTTCCTAACAGGTCAGTTCTGCCTTCCTCCTCGCTGTCCTGCTGGAGCGCCAACACCCTGACAACTTTTTCTCCTTCCTCCTTAGCTGTCCCAAGCTCCAGTGTCCTTCCCTCTGCTCCAAGAGATGTGGTCCCTGTCTTGGTCTCCAGTCGGTTTGTCCGTCTCAGCTGGCGCCCACCTGCAGAAGCAAAAGGGAACATTCAAACCTTCACAGTCTTTTTCTCCAGGGAAGGAGACAACAGGTAGGTACAGCCAATAAAGTCCAGCCTAATCCACCATTCCTTAAACATAGGCCATGGAGTAATGGCAGTGGGAGATCTTGAGCAGGTACTTTGGAGGCTTCTACTCTATGTTCTCTACTCATTTACTCATTGCTGAGTGGGAAGCTCTATACCATTTCTTTAAACAGAATTATTTACAGAATCAATCAAATCATTTATATAAAGTTCTTTGAAAAAGACAATAATGGAAAATAAATAAACTTTTTTATTTCCTTGATTTTCAAAGTGATAAAAGAGAACAGTATTAGGCTGCATGTTGATAGAAGGGAGTATTAAAGAGCCACTGTGGCTAGATTATAATCCCAACCCTATCCTGATACCATGTAGCCTCCAGAAAACTACATAATTTCTCTGAGCCTCCCTGGCTTCTTTGTGTTTCCTAAAGACCAGGGATCATACTCTCTCAAGAACTTTGTAATTGTTTTTCAGTCTGCCTAGAACTCTTCTCCCTTCAGAGATCCAAGTGGATCATCCCTTGCTTCCCCTAACTCTTGGGTAAAGTACCATCCTCTCACAGTACCTGCTATACCCTTTCTTGTCTAATTTTTTATAGCTTTTTTTTTATCTTCTACTTATTCATTTTGTTTACTGAATCCTATCCCCTCCTCCACCAGAGCCTAGCTTCATGTGTTATATGAAGGCAGGAGTGTTTTTACCAGCTCTATTCACTGAGCTATTCTCCATACCTAGAGCAATGTCCACCACATACTAGACACTTACTAAATATTTGCTGAGTTGAAGTCCTGACTCAAATGTCACTTACTCTGGGAAACTTTACACAGTCTCTCTGGTCAGAATTCATCAATATCTCCTTTATTTTCTCATGCACTTTTATTATATCATGATTATGGCATTTTTTCATCTAATGACCTCTTTTATATTTGGTTGAGCATATGTGAATTTTCCTCCCTGATTATTGAGACTAGGTCTTATTTATAATCCCATGCCTAAGTGCCTGGTGCCATGCTTTGTGTAGACTTTTACTGATTGTGACCAATATGGTAAAGGTGGAAGAGAGACAGAGGTTGTACTCTTTATAGATTTTCCTTAACCAATAAAATCAACTGTGCTGCTGAGGGGGATGACTAAGCTGATGACAATTCAATAATAACTTTTTTCACTGAGAAAAAAACTAAAAGTTGATATTGAAATTTGATTCAAATATCCCCTTTCATTTTGTGCATTCTGGTTCTCATCTAGAACAAATATGTGCCATATGTCTCTAGGCGGTTAGCTGAGATGCTGTTTGCTCATGTAGGTTTATTTAGCTCCTTAACACAATAGCTTTTTAAAAGGTACTGGCTTTAACATTTGCCCCAGATCAGCAATGACTTTGTCAGGAAGGCAAATTACTCTGGCTCAGAATATCATTAATTCTGATGGTTAATGGTGTGAATAGTGCATGTGCCATAGCTGACATTTTTGTTCAACCCCTTGTGGTGCCTTTATTTCCTGAGTCATAGAGCAGCATAAATTCTAGAACCTGAAAGCCAAAATCTACAATGAATCACTTGCTTCACAAATATCCAGCTATTCCTACTTGTACTTTATAATCATTAGAACTGAAAGGAATCTTTGGGCTCATAGTCCAACCCCTTGCTACTTAAACATCCAAGAAATGATTCCCAGGGTAGGACAAGTTCCATGCATAAAGCCCCAGCGTTAATCTCAATAACAGCAAACATGTATTAAACACTTGCTGTGCCAGAAACCAGGTTAAGCATTTTATAAAAAAATATTTTTCTTAATCCTCACAAGAAAACATCATCCAGGTGAGACTTAAAGAAAAAACATTTGGTGCTGTGATATGGCTAGTAAGTGGTAGAGCCAGGATGTCTGATATCAGAGCAGAAGTTCTTAATCCCTACACCACCTTGCTTCTAACATAGTGGATTAACCAGGGACAGAACTTAGCTTTTTTTTTTTTTTTTTTTTTTTTTTATATATAATTACGACATGCATTTTTTCCTATGGGTTTCTTCACAATAATTATCTGACTTAATGCCTAAATAGATTGGCATCATTTATTTACCATTAATAAAACAGAACTTTTTGCATGTGTGTAGAGCATTATATCTCCCCTTCAGTAATCTAAAATTACTTACGGTGTGTGATGCAGTACAGCTGAAAGGTTAAGGCCATGTGGCTTTGGAACTGAATGGAGTGGCTTTGAATCCGGGCTCATCAATGTTACCAGCTGTGTGACATTGAGCCAATTACGTAATCTCCGATGTCTCCATTTCCTCATTTGCAATGATAATAGTACCTGATAGCTAAGGTTGTGATAAGTATTAATGAAATTATGAGAAAGTACCTAAAACTCTTGTTCTTTTCCTAGTACACTGAAAACACTCATTTCTTCTTAGCTGGCGCCATATGTAAAACGTTGGGTGGGTTGGAAACTAAAGAGAGTAAAATATAGATGTTTCCCAAATAATATTTAGAGAGGACTTTATTGCTTTTATAAACATTAGCCCATTTGGTCCTTGGATGAGGCAAGTATGATGATTTCCATTTTACAGAGGCACATGACTTGCTTTGTTCAGAGAGAGTCTTAAAAAAAACTTCCTAGGAAGTTATACAATTAATAAATATTAGACCACGTTTTAAATGTAATGTTTCCAGTCCAGGATCTCTTCACTGTGTCATACCAAGCTGTTTCCTAAACGAGGTACATATAAGGTACTATGGGAGTTCAGGTGAAAGAATTAGAACACTTTTATGAGCATTACTCAATTTAATCCTCAAAATAACCCTGTGAGGTAAGCACATAAGGGACTGGTATCTTCATTTTGCAAATAAAACAGCAAAAGCTCCAAGATGGCCCTTGACTTGCTCAAGGTCACACAACTCTTTTGTGGCAGAACAAAGGCCTAACAAGGGTCTGCTAACTTGTGGTACTGTATGCTTTACACTGCTTTATGCTGCCTCTGAAAACCTCTGCTCACTGCTCAGCTTTTAATGATTGACATGGAGATTCATTTTAGAATTCACTGTGCATTACATTTTAAACGTGTTGTTGACATATTCCTTCCCTGCTCTTCTGATTTGAGGACTATGCAGCTGATGAAGCTTGTTATTCATGAAGGAAGTATATTGTGATGGAAAGAGAATGAGACTCAGAATCCAAAACACCACATTCTGGCCCTGGCTTAATGTTTAGAAAAGTCAGTCTCTCAGAGTCTCACCCTGCCTCTCTGTAAAATATAAAACCTGGCCCCTTCTACCTCAAAATGTCATTATATCATCTAATGAGAGCATGTAATAGTGATTTCATTTGTCCAATGGACTTCATGCATTCTGAAAAATAAAACATGTCATCTCTAAATGCCATGTATAAATTATCCATTATTTATTTATTCATCAAATGTTGAATGTGAGTCAACTGTTTGCCAGGCTTTGTGTTGGGGCTAGTGGAGAACCCAACAGTCTCTCTGTTAGCAGTTCAGTCTTCTTGGGAAGACTGTACCACTGATGAATATGAAACTGCATGCTGTGTCAGGAGCTCTGAAGGAAAGTAGCTGCTTCTATGAGAGGATTTAAAAAGGCATGCATGATGTCCATGCCATAATCTGATTTGCATTTTGGAAAAATGACTGAGGCTGAAAAGTAGAAATTAGACTGGAGCTGGGTAGAAGCTGGGAAGCCATTTAACAACGTTATAGACGTTCAGCCAAGAGATGATGGTGGCCCTGGCCAAGGGAGTGGCAGTTGAGATGGAACAATGGAGAAAGATTCAAGAAATAGCTGGCGGTAACATTGATAGGGCTAGGTGATGGAGAGGATCTTAATTGTGAGGGAGAGGCGAGTGTCAGAGATCGTTTCTAGGTTTCTGGCTTATTTATATGGATGGATGGTGATGCCATTCCCCGTGATTAGGACGGAAAAGATGTAGGTTTGGGAACGAAGTTCATAAATTCAGTTTCAGACATGTTGCATTTGACATACCTTTGCACATTCATATGGGCATGTTGAGCAGACTGTCGAAAATAAGAATCTGGAGCTCAGAGGAGAAGTTTGGGCCAGACATGTATATCAGGAATCAGCCAGTGTATAGATGGAAACCACAGCTAGCAGAGGAAAAGATGGTCCATCTCAAGAAAACAGAATGAGAGGAGGGCACAGTATTGAGTCATATTTATTATGAGGGGAGATACTGAAACTAAAAAAAAGAGAAACAAATGAAACTGAACTATTTTCCCCCAAAAGACAGCTTTTAATTTGTTATTACAGTTGCTATATGTTAGGTAACCAGTGTCTTAGTTATGTACTAGATGTTGAAGCAGAGATTGTATTTTAAGACATGCTCCCTACCTGCTCCTAGGACTTTGCTTTTTAACAGTTAAAGGAAAAGCAGAATATTTCATCAAAATTTAATGGAAATACCATTGACCAAATGAACGAGCTCTATTCCCCATTTCGTTTTATCTGGTGGCAAATCATCTCTCAATCTGCTTTCTTTCTAACATAGCACTGATTCCAAAGTCTATGGTTCCAGAGTGTTAAGGAACAGGTTGCAGTGATTGCTGTCACTTTGATCTACTCCAGTAAACATCCTAATCCAGTATGCACAACGTTGCAGTTCTGAAATTTTCTTACATTGTTCCATTCTTGTGATCACTAAATAAATAAAAATGAGAGTAGACTGGGTACAAAGAAGATGCTGAACTCTTTCCATTAAAAAACAAAACAAAATTCCTCACAAAGGAGCATTAATATAACTCTTCCTCCTTGAAGCAACTAAGTTTTTCACACTTCAAGACAAGAGGGAAGAAGCTGTGTATTTACTTAAAATGTATACTAGAGACTTATTACAAGTGATCCACAAAGAAGCAGTATTATGCTTAATTTATAAATTCTGTTTACTTCTTAAATGTAAAGACAAAAGTGCAGAATTAGCTCAAACATACAGTTAGGTGATTTTCTATCCCCAGAAATGATATTTGCATAGAAAGCCTTCTTAGAATAGTTCCCAATCACTCAGTTTTCAAATAATGAAACTGAAAGGTGAAGTGGTATCTGAAGGCCACCCAACTAAGTTGGCATGAAATCTTTAAGAGCATCCAGCACATTGTATGAAGATTTTATGCAATGATTCTAAGAAATTTTTCACATTTATTTATGCATTTGTTGAAAACTTGTGCGCACCAGTGACATGGCCATTCTTAATACTCAGTGAGTATATATGCTAGGTGTGAAGAAAATATGAACGGAAGGTGGCATCTCTTCTAAAATTGCTCATGTTTGAGTCAAAGAGACAGACATGCCCATAAATACAATGTAATACATGCTACAATAGATACATAAACCAAGAACAAAAGAGAGCATTTAATACTGCTGGAAACATAGGATATGATGATGGGAAAACGTCACCAAGGAGATTACGTTGGAATTGGATTTGAAAAATGAACCCACTTTTGCCAAACTAAAAAGAAAGAGTGAGTCAAGGGAAGTTGGATCTCAGCTAAATGAAACCAAACCAGACAAACAAAAGTCAGAGTGAGAAAAGGTAGAGAGGAAGAGTGGATGTGGGGTGTTGTATGGTGGGTGAGATGGTTTGGGCTAGATTGAGAAAGTCTGGGTCTTGGGAGAAGGAGTTGAAATTTTATTTACATGGAATGGCAGCCATCCAAGATTTAGGGCATGGAGATGACATGATGGGTTATGTATTTTAGAAGCTTATCTCTGTCAAGAGAAGACAGAAAGAACTGGGAAGACTGGTGACAAGGAACTAGGAAAAGCTATTATTATAAGGCAATAGGTTGAATTGTGAACTACAGTAGAGGCCAGTTCCAGGCAGTGGAGAGCACAGACTAACCAGTTACTTCTCAATGCAACTTTTACAAGGATGCATTTTTTTTTTTTTTTTTTTTTTTTTCTGCCCTCAAGTTTTACTTCATGCCTCAAAAACATATCAGCAGTAAGAAGATTTACACTGACTAATGTCAGGAAAGTAGCAGTCTTGTTGTTATTGGGTCAAAATGTGTGGGTTTTTTTTTTTTTAGAATTTAAGCAGTTATTTTCTAGGAAACCTCAAACAGGTAACCCAAAAAACCTAATTCTGCAATATCCAAGAAAGAATGCTTCTTATTAAGTAAATCTTCTTGTGGTCACTCGGTGAAAGAACAAATAGCACAAGTCTACAGACTTTTTGGTCAGGAGGAGGAGTCAGATTTTGTATATTTGATACTCCGTGGGGATTTTCAATGAGTGAATTTACAGTGATGATTGATTCTAGAAAGCGCCAGTGACTTGTTTCCTTTACTTCAGTCAGCGTATCTTGAATTTGGCTTAACCCCACACTACCAATTCAACTTGGAGTGAGGGGAAAAAGAAGGGAAGTAAGGAAGCTTTGTCCGACAACAGACTTGCTGCCACATACCTTGACTCAGAGCTCTGCAGATTAGAAAGGTAATTATATTTTCAGATTCATAGAAGAGACTCACTGACAGGTAGCAGGCCTGGGCACCTGCTGTTTTCCCAGGAGCAGCTGGGGCAGTGACAAGTAGAACACCCCAACACAGCAACTGGGCAAACTGCTGACATTTAGAGTAACATTTACTCTTTTCTTTAGAACCTAGTGCATATCTGCCCATTTCCAGAGTAGCACTGACTAGAGTGAGCAGAGACAAAATCCTTAATTACTAACTACTTAAAGGTGGAAATTATGAAAAGTTTAACTACTTTAGGCTGCTGGTATTGGCCTACTGTGGGATCAGAGAAACCCAGAATAATAAACTCCCCTCCCAAACTCAGATTTTACACACTTGTTGGGAAATGATTTGGGATGTATTGTTTATAGCTATTAAAGCACCAAAGGAGGTGATCAAAAACCTCCTAGGAAACTCCTGGGTTTGCAACTGAACAAATCTGTGAAGGACGACTTGGCAAGATAAGCCATTTTTCCCAGGATGCATTTGATCTCGTTAGCAGTTTGATGATGCCTCAGGAGGACCTGAGGAAGCATAAGGGCAACTGTCAAAGAAGCCGAAACACCAGCGGGGACACATGCTATCACAGAGGCTGTTGAAGTGTGCTGAGACTCATTCCTTCTCAGTTGTTCTCAGAGAAGCCCACCCCGCCTTTAACATGTTACCATGTCCATTATTGGCATTCATTCCATAGCTCTAATGATTACCATTCGTTTTGTTTGAGCTTATCTGTGCAAACAAAATTACTGAGATAGGAAAGACCAGGAAAGTGTTTCTGTCAGGCCACATACCTTAGTGAAAATCATTTATGTACTTTTTCTTTGCTATTGTACCACTTATTAATTTTTGTCCTTAGATTCCTGCTTCTATTTGTGGAAAATCTCCTTCTGGACTCAAGAGCATTTATTCCTTCTGAGGTTGTGGTGTGTTTTGTTATAATAATAAAAACAACGGCAGCAACTGCTACTTAAGGAGTACCCCCTATTGAGAACCAGGCGCCGTACCTACTGCTTTATATGTTTTACACACAGCATCTTGTTTAATTCTTTCAGAAATTCTAGGAAGTCAACATATTTATAACCCCTGTTTTACACTTGAAGAAACTGGGCCCCAGATAAGTTTAGTAACTTGCCCAAGGTTATACATTAGGGATATAAGAAAGCCAAAACAACAATCCCAGTTTCTTCCCCCTTCCTGAATCCACTCCATGGTCTACACTGGATAATGATGTGCTCTTGCCTTGATACGATGAGGACATTTCTGCAAAGGGCCACATAAAATTGAAATGCTTAGATAGAATCATTGTTTGAAACCCTTTAAGAGCCTTTATTGAAGAAACCAGTGGTCAGAGCAGCAGCAGCAGCAGCATGCATTTAGAGAGAGTGATGTCAGGTTGTCTTGAAGGTGTGTTTATGTGGTAAGCACAATATATTTGCTTAGATTGCATTTTACAGAGTAATGCCATAGAAGTGTTTTCTCAAGATGTTTTGTACACACTTTATATAAGGTGGATGAAGTATCAATTTTCCATATACAAGACTATATTTTTTTCATTATTATTATTATTTTGGGATACATTTTGGAGGCTGTTGGAGATTACAGGAGCCTAATACTCCCTTCCCTGTTAGGAAGCACAGCATCCTCTTTTACATGTAAGGGATATTTTCATCCTATGGTCCTGGGCACTCTTACCTGGCCATGCCCATGTTTTGTTTTGCCTTTATTCCTTTGAAGAGTGCCTGTTCAAAGGGTTATGCCAACATGACCTGGGATGCATTTATTTCATTCAAATTATTTAGTAGTTAGAAGAATAAATAAAATTCATTTTGAAAGCTCTCTTTCCTTAGAGAGACCTAGGTAGCTTGGAATACAACTCTGACCTTTTATGGCAACTACATTACTCAAAAACTTAGAAAAGATTATCAAGAAATAACAAGTAGCAGTTGCCAGGAAAATCGGACACAGTGATTTCCAGATGCCCATTGTCCCTTCCTCCCCTTTAGGACTCAAATGACTTCTACTCAAAGTGCCTATGATCCAAACAGACCCCTCAGTTTCTCACTATTGTTGAAGGATATCATACTGCATTTAGAGGTTGAAACCGCAGATTTCATTCCTAACTGTGACAACTGCTAACTGCAAGTCCTTGAAAAAAATCATTTTGTCTCTCTAAATCTCACTTCTGCATCTGTAAAATAAGGGCAATAAAACCACCCTGTTCATGTCAAAGGGCTACATGAAGTAATGTCTATAAAGGTTCTGCTTAAAGAAAATAAATGAACAAGATGCAAAAAAAATCCTCTCTTTGTGCTTAATCTCCATGAGCTGCTACAAGGCATTCAGTCTGATTATGAGCGTTTCCTTTTAAAAAGTAACTCACTGGCCTGAATAATCTTCGTTTGGTAGAATATAGCAGTGAGACATGTGTGGTGTATGGAGCATGATTACCTAATGATTTTTACAGTTGCCTATTTTAGGTGACTATTGAAACCCACCCAGTCCTTCACCATGCTAGTTGGATTCAGTCATGCAACAACTTGACACTGTGTTCCTAAAGGAATGCCTAAACCCCAAGCTATATCCAGTTTCATACTGAGTGCATTTTTAAATTACTAGCAGTACTGGTTAAAATAATGCTAACTGCTGTAACTAATAAGCCTTGAAATGTATTATGGCTCGAAACTGTTTCTGGCTCTGTTAAGTATAGAAAGGAAGTTCCTGATTGACAGGTCATTCTTCTCCCAGCTCTTCTCCAGAATTCTTGCAAACTTTGGCTCCTCCACCATCACTATATGGCTTCCACGGTCACCGTGTTTGCCTGTATCAAGCCCACAGATGGAGGAAAAGAACATAGAGGATCACACATGTGCGGTTTTTCTAGGCCAGGCCTGGATTTGGCGCACATCACAGGTACTGACAATCATGGGTTGGACTGGGCCATTTGGGGCCTCATCTTGACTTCAGGGAGGCCGGGAAGTATAGTCTAATACATGAAAGAGAAGAAATGGGTTTAGGGATGAGCTAGCCAGTCTCTACCATGTCAGTCATGAAGAATGGGCATATGTGCCCAGGTGCATTCATACCCTTAGGAACTTTGGGTTTTATTTTTCTCCTCAGAAGCCTAATTTATCCTGTTAATTTTGCTAACTACATAATCCAATTGTACACCTTGCAGTAGCTCACTGAGAGTAAGCATACTGATGTAGGAATTTCTGCATCTTATTTTTTTTCGTTTAGGAGAAAAAAATAGGTTTCCCTTTATTATGTCCAAAGGCAAAATAAAATAAAATAATAAAATGAAATGTAGATAAGATTCCACTGAGAATCAAGGGATATTATCCAAAAATAATTGAGTTGCTTAGGAGTTCCTTCTAAACCAATCAGTCATTTATTAAGGACAAATGAAAAATCATATAAATGACTAGAAACATGTATGTCCTTAAAGAATACTTTGATAGTTCTTGTTTTTTAAAATTTAGCGTCCATATCTATAGGCTTTATCTTCTATTAACAACCATACACCATATAAATCCCACCATGGTCAAAAGATTAATTCATTCGTTTGCAGCCACTGTGGAAGTTTTCAATTAGTAAATGTATTGAACACATGTAGATGTGGCCTGCAAGAGGCAAGTAGACATGTTGCTGTTTCCTTCCACATAGAAAGGAATCTACTTCTCTTCTGCACTTAAAGTAACCACAATATAGAAAGAACAAGAGCAAAGCAAAACAAAATATAAAAATTTAAAAAATTAAGTAACCACAGAAGCTCCAGCTCCCATACATATGAACACTTAGCATCTGCATTTTCCTTTCCCTACAATGAAAGAAAATGCATAAACACATTTGCTGGCAATACTGACGAAGACCGATTTGTGGAATAATCAAAACCTTGATTTCTGTCATTAGCTGGCTGTTTACGAAATGGATCTTCCTGCCTCTGTTCCCAGATGTTTCTTCTTATATTTTAATAGCTCTTTGTCATGAGTTTTGAATTCTAAATTGTAAAGTGTAGAGGGAGAAACTTTACTTTGCAAGGTTCATGGAGAATAGCATAAACTTGAACTCCCCAAAATCCTTACAGTATTTATTTCTAGGTCCTTCCAGTCAGTTTATTTTCCAGAGTAAGCCTCAGAGGTCTTGAATTATGTTTCAGAGTCAAAATTAAATGAGTTAGAAGCTACCTTTTGTCCACCTCACTATGCTTGCACAATAAATAAAGGGTTTGGCTAAAAGCATTCATTTTGAAATATTCTTTCCCTTCAACTTTTATTTCCCAGGGAACGAGCAATGAATACATCCCAGCCTGGGTCCCTTCAGCTCACCGTGGGCAACCTGAAGCCAGAAGCCATGTACACCTTCCGAGTTGTGGCCTATAATGAATGGGGACCAGGGGAGAGTTCTCAGCCCATCAAGGTGGCCACTCAGCCCGAGTGTGAGTATGAAAAGGGAAGGGCAGGAAGGGTGTTTTCTTTCCTCTGCAATAGCCTTGAATCCTCTCATAGAACTTTCCTGAGGTGACAAAAGGAAGGAAGATTTTAAAACGATATTTTCATCTTGAAGATTTTCAAAGTAGGACAAAATGACCTCCTCACTTAGGCATGTCTCCATAAGGGCAAAGTAACAACTAGTAAAGACATAATCCACCCATCCAGGGTACGTACTCACTTTCTACGAGCGTGGCTTACTCTAACATAGTACATTGTCATCAACAAGTTTCAGCCTCCTCAGTTTATCTGTGAAGTATGTTACAACAAAGGTTAAAAAAAAAAAAAAAAAGCATAGAACTTTTAAATTCATGGACTGATTAAGGAACTTTAACCTGTACTGAGTGTGCTCAAGAAGACACCAAAAGTAAACCTAAACTTAAGAAATGGAGAGTTTATATTAGACAATCTCACTCTCCTCTCAACTTGATTCTCTAACTCCTATGACTCTATTAAGCTAAGTGTTCAAAAAGTAAAGCAACTGAACAGTCTTTGCACAAATTATAATTCAATGACTTCTGCTTTTATAAAGAAACAGTCCACAAATTATATCTTTGGAAAAATTTTTCTGTATCTCATAAAATTACAATTTTCCTTATGCATTTATAATGTTGTTTGAAAAGATTGATTGCTGATGAGCAGTTTTCCAGCTTTATTTTGTTTAAATTTTAAAGATTAGAATCTAAAAACTAAATGCAATGAATCAACTGCTAGTAACAAACTGCCTTATTTTAGTCACCAGTTGCATCTACTTTCAAAAAAATTAAAAATGATTTTACATTTTAATTTCTTTATTTTAAATTATGTTTAACTTCTAAATCACCTTATATACTTTTAGGAGGAAAGTGAAGTAGAAGTTAGAAACATTTTAACTGGTAAATGTGAGAAAAATAATCTTTGGAATAGGGTGCCTCTTGGGGTATTTTAAATCAGCGTGTTGAAGAAGAGAGCATGAGCAGTCTGATATACAGCCCAGGCGCTGGTATCATGTTCTACACTTGCCAAAATCTCCATTCTTTCATCTAATTAGCACAGCCTACAAAGACATGATGATAAATTGGGATAAAGTGTTTATTGGGGGGATGGGAAAGGGCTAAGCCAGACAAGTCTTGCAATACTTGCCTCGCAGAACTAACATCTCAGAGAGTATCACAAAAGCATAGTAGAGATTTGGGACACTTGTTAGGAAATGCAGGCTCTCGAGCAGGACTGGCTGCGTAATTTGTGGGGCCCACTACAAAATGAAAATGCAAGGGCCTTGTTAAAAAATTTATTAAGAATGTCAAAACAATGGCAGCAAAGCACTAAACCTAGTACAGGGCCCCTCTAAACGTGGGACCTTGTGCAGCCACAGTGGTCAGGTGCCCATGAAACCAGCCCTGTGGTAAGGTTCCTGTTCCTGAGAACCTTTTCTTATTGTTTGAATTTAAATAACTAAATAAAGTCAATTTCTACTTCACAATGACTATAGAAACATAAGAGTTGTGCCATCAATTTGTTGTTGACTTACTTTTCATATAGCATATACATAGAAACAATGAATTCAATGAATCAAATACTATGTTGAATCAATAAAGTCGATTAAAAACAAATTGGGTCAAAATATGTACTTGTAAAAATCATATGCATCATGTTATATATGAACTGACAGTTTAAAAACCCATCAAAAATACTGTGAAGAAAATTCTTGCTCAGTTTTGTAATATTAAAACATCTATCTTTAAAAGCATATTCATTTTCAAAAGATCCAATTTTTATGGATTATCTGGATTCCTTACTTCTTAATCTACCTATATTATCCCTAGAATTGTTTTAAAGTACCTTGCTGGGTTGGCTCATCATGATTAATTTTCATTTCTCATAAAAATCCTAAGTAATCAGTTTTGCTTTCTAAGACAGAGAAAGATTTTTTCCCCTTCTATCAATTCCATTGATTCTAAGTATCTAGTTTTAAAATTCAATCTTCAGTTTTTTAAAAAAAATCAATTTTATTTTATGCCAAAATTTCTAGGCCAAGAGGCAAGGCAGCATTTTCTATTTTGACAGATTAATCATTGTGCCTAATTTCAATATATTCTGCCATTTTTAGGATAAAAAAATCAGTGTCAGTGATTATTTGTGTCATAGTCACCTTTGTAAAAGAAAAAATTAAATAATTCAATTTATAGGAATGTTTATTGAGCATCTACTACATTCCTAATACTGTTGCAGGCAGTGTGAGAAAAGTTTAAAAAGCGTATAATATATGGAATGAAGTAGCAACACTTACATATCTCAGAATCTTCTTGGGGAAGCAAATATTCTAAATATGTAACAACAACAAAGCAATCCAAGTAAGCATACTTGTAAAAAGTTTTAAAATGAAGTATTGATAATTTGCTTGTGGGTGCATTACCTGTGATGGCCAAGGCATTTCATTTAGTTGATTTTTTATGCCTAAATCCTAGCGACCCATCTCCTCAGATCACTCTGGCATTTAAAAGACAGCAGCCTCGGTGCTTTCTCTATCATATATTCCTTCATATTCAGAAAATAGTCTGAGAAATTTGTGCAGATGGTTTTACCAACATTGGTCTATATAACTATTTACTTTGCTAAAAAAATGAGTATAGATTATGATAAGGCACAGTAACGACTAAAAGCCTAGCAAGAAAATAGGTTGCTTGCTGGTCTTGTTGTCTTGTGTAGGTTATCTTTTCTCGTGAAAATGAAAATGAAAAATCTTTCCACTTTAGAAACATGAATTAGCCTTGTTTTGGTTTTTTTGTTGTTGTTTTGTTTTGTTTTTTTGTTTGTTTTTCCACCAAGGGCAGAAATAACAGCCTTGGAATACTAACCATCTTTGGGCCTTTACTAATAGCACTGTTTTATTAAATTACATCTCTTCTTTCCACTGTATGGAGGAAGGATTCTTTCCCTTAGGGGCCATTGTTTATATGCACTGGTGAGTTGATTCTGTTTCATTGAGCATTGTCAGTGGATAATTCATCTCTTACTGAGTAGACAGAAACAAAGTAGACAGATATGAACAATTCAGCATGGATAAACAGTATGTTCAGAAAATCATTTACATGTACAAAACAGTTAGCCAACTCCCTCATTTCATTTAGATTAACAGCACTGTGTAGTTAACTCGCTGCCTTTATTACAGACATTAGGATAAATAAATTATGTTATCATGACTAATAGGTACTGCATATGTATTTGATCTTCTGTTGTTAATGCAAAATGCCTTTTGGCAATTTAAAAATATTTCTAGAATAAGGAGTACTTCATCTTCTCTAAGCCTGTTCAATAATGCACCAGCTGCGAGGAAGACTGAGAATCCTAGAAATCCTTGTGTTCTCTCCCCTTCCCTCCCCATCCCCTCTTTTCCCCTCCCCTTCCCTCTCTTCTCCTCCTTCCCCTTCCCTCCCCTGTTTTTCAGCCTTCTTATAAGCCCGTCTTTCTGTCTTTTTCGAGAAAATGCAAAGGCTGATTTTATTATTTGGCTAGAACACCAGAAATTAGAGTCAAGGAAGGGAAACTACGTTTACCATTATTTCTTCCCCTGACAAAATCATGTTATCTTTCAAAAATGGGTATCGTCTGGATATGCATTTGGTTGCTTCTTTTATTACTGTTTTTCCAAATGTGATGTAGTAATTGTATACTAAAATTACATAGCTTTTATACAAATTGAATTTCAAGTTTTTCATATTATTTGAAAATATCAACTGTATTATGAAGACCATATTCTCAAGGAATAAAAACTGATGGAAAATATGTCTGAAATATAAATCAGCTGGTGACTATCTCTACAAGTCCATACATTTTGTAGTAATCATTTAAAGAGATCAACACTCAGAATAGAAAGCCTTGATTTATATGAAGGCTTGTGTCCTCTGATTATATCTTCCTTTTGCTGAACTCTTGTTCCTTCTCCCCTACCTTTATGTTGTATAATTTCTCCACTGCATTATCAGCCAGGATTTAAATCCCTCCCTGCTTAAGACTTGTCTAATCTTTTCATACCACATGTGGAGAAATTTTGAATTATTATTTGGGGCCCTTTAAGATGCAGTTAAGGCAGCTTAATCATAAAGGATGTCAAAATGGACCACATACCAGCTTGAGGGCTTGAGTTAGAATTGGAGCCTATTTGCTAGCCTGCAAACCAATTATGCACAAAGCCCCTTTATATTTAAAAATTGTAAGTAATATTCTTTGTCTATTATATTCCTTACACTGAAAAGATGAGGGAAAGCAACCTCCAAGTCTAGTCACTTAGAATATATTATCTAGAGGAATAGCTGTATTGTTTTTCCCTCCTTCCCTAGAACTTTGTTTTGTTTTAATTCTGTTAGGGCTCCGCTAGTATGCAGAGTATGATAGGATTATGCTAGGATGACGGTTTTGGAAAGAACAGAGAGGTTCAAATCCTGTCTTTCAACCTTTATCCTAGGGCAAGTTTCTTAATCCTTGAGATCTGTTTCCTCAGCTATAATCAGAGGTATCATTTACTCCATGGGTTTCTAGGTTATGGTGATGATATGTGATAACATATGAAAAGCTCTGGGTCTTGCATGGCATCTAGTAGGCACTCTGTAGAACTTACCTGCCTCTGACAGGATCAACTGACAGCCTAATTCCAACTGCTCTGTGCTTACAAACAAAACAAAGTGGGCAGTCAGGTACTTGAATGAGGTTAACATAATACCTTATTTAGAATTTCAAGCTGGCTTGTCTACTGTACAATCAGCACATTTACATACTGTATTGCTTTTCTCTGAGCATCTTCCCCCTATAATTTCACAGACTGTTATAGACTGGCTAGTCCTCCTTTTTTGCCTAGCATTCAGCTATGTGTCCCTAACTAAATTTTGAAGGTTCATGATCAGAAAACTGTGTATTGCCCTATAAAATGTGTCACAGCACTGCCATTTTATGAATAGCTGGTTGGTTAAAATATGCCGGTAGAATCTGGTCCCTACTTACAGTGTGGCAGAAATATTAAATATCAGTAGTGCTTATTTCAGCATGACTCTATAAAATGAGAAGACCAAGTTAATCGCAGTCTGTCCAGCCCATTTCTTTTATCACTGGGGCTGGTTTACAATTATTAACTGAGCTGCAGGATGATTTGAGTGACTATTCCGGATGCCTAGGTGGCCACACTGACCAGGGGCATACGAGAGTTCAGTTGTGCTGTCACATGCGTGGCTAGAGGTTACCAGGAGAGGAGATAAAGATGAGCACAGACATCCCGTCCTTTATGGCAGCATACAAACACTGGAAGTTACTTATAAAGCCATTTTAAAAAAACGTGTTTTCAGGCACTACAAACATAAGATGGGAGACATTGAAGGCTTATTGTTTGACATCCTCAACAGCAGAAGGCTTAAGGAATCCATTTGGATTCAATGACCAATTAGATGAGGAAATTACGTCTGTTAAAATGACATATTAGTGAAAGAATTAGAGGTAGGCTTGCAAAGATGGGTTCTTTAATCACCACTAGAAGAGTCCAAAGCAAATGTGAATCACTCTGTATTTTTCTAATTCATTCATTCATTCATTCAAAAATGATTCTTTTGTACTAAGTTATAGACTTGTACTATCCAGTATAGTAAACCCTTTCTACGTGTTGCTATTGAAATTTGATTTTTAAAAGTAAAATAAAATTTTAAACTCAGTTTCTTAGTCACACTAGCTATATCTCAGTACTCAATATCACTTACAATTTAAATAAAATTAAAAATTAATTTTCTCATTCTCATTAGCCACCTTTCAAGAGTTCACATATGACTACCAGCTACTTTGTTAGTCAGTGTAGAAAACATTTCCATTATCAGAGAGTTCTGTTGGACAGCACTGGTCTAGACACAATGCTAGAAAATGAGGATACAAAAGCAAGTCAGATAGTGTCCTGACACTCAAGGAACTACTGGTCTAATGGAAACTACTTTGGGCAGAACTCACTAAAAAGATATTTAGCTGATCAGGCCCCCTCAGTGTTAAAACAAATAAACTATGCAATGAATTAATAGGAAAAATTTGTTTCAAAAGACCAGGAAATCTAGACTCAAATACATTCTCTAGTTAGCCAAGTTAATTAAATATTTCTCTCTCACATTAAAAAATATGTGTCTTTAAAAGTACAATTGAAGGGGAAGGCCAAACATTACTTTTTGCTTGTGTTAAACAGTGGTATAGGCATGAGTTCAATTTCCCGAAAATGCTTCTCTTGGCTCATTATTTACTCTTCCTTCTATTTTGAGTACACAGCATAATTCAGGCTTCTTCAGCAGATGTAACCAAACATCTAGAGAAGCTATCTGCTTGGTGAGAAATTATGTAGAAGAAAGCTACTATTTTTCTCTTTGATATTAGGGGGTGTGAGGAAAAGGGGCATGAAAATGTCAATATAAAAGTTTTCCAGGCAGTATGGGCATCTAGCCTGGAAGACATAGGTTCTCTAAGTGGATTTGTTTGGGACTGAATTGCCTAGTGTGGTGATGGGGAGGTGTGGGAGGTGGGCAACATGGGAATCCCAGTGGGTTCTGTGTAATATTTTGGGTAATCTAAGCACCTCTTAAAATATATTAATATATATATAAATAACATTTTTGTAAGCAAATGCACATATATGCATATATATTTATATATCATTTTGCAAATGTTGGTATGTATCGTGAAAATTTTGATTTTTACCCACAATAAATTAAAAAAAAAATGAGAGCAAGTTGCTTGCTAAACCGAATTAGAGCAAAGAGTGTTTGAACTTCTTAGGGGATATTGTCATCACACCGGGGCAGCTGAATAAAACTCCACTGCTAAGATAAGAGGAGTTTTAGGGAACTCCTTTGATTAAATCTAATTGGATGGAGAGCTGTGAACATGACTAATGAAGAATAAAGACAGAAAGAGAATATGGCATTGTTATCACATAGGTATTTATCACTCCATCATCCTGAGACCATTCATGACCTGCAGTCCATAAGCATTTATTGAGTACCCAGTATGTGTCTGGCATGCTATAAGGTGCTAGGGATAGAAAGTAAAATAGGATGGGCTGGATAATATCAAAGGAATTAGGGGTGAAATGTTTTTGGGAAAATATATCTGTAAAATTAAATGGTTCTAAATCATACTGTAGGATCAACTTTACTTCCTCTCTCTAATCCGAAGTTATAATTAATGTAGTGTACAATTATTGTATACATTAATGTATGAATTTATATAAGTGTATAAATAGTGTTAGTATGAAATATCATAGTGCATTTTAGAAAATATCACATCAAGAAATTTACAGTTGACTAACCTGATGTGATACCCACCTAAGATTTAAGTAAAACTCACATTTAAATCACTTCACTGTTTTATGGATTCTTTTAACATACATTATATTCTGCCTCCTGTAATAAATGATAAACCTTACATAATGTACAAAAAGTCAATAATGTGATTGTAGCTATTGTTCTCTAACTCCAATGTTCCTGCAGTGTTATATTGTATTAAGAAGGGTATTATTTCTAGTTTGCAAGAAGGTATCATGAGAAAATAAAAACTTGTACCCTATACTACAAAAACTCTTTTCCATTTCAGATCAATCTTCTCCACCTTAGAAGAAAAGTGTCAGCTCCAAATCACGTCTAATATAGGAACCTGGGTCGGGCCTGAATTCCTGATCACAGGCATATTTTACAGGTAGAGCAGATGGTTCTGAACTGAAGTTGAAATATTTTAAGGTGATGACAATTTCTGCTTCAGGGCATAGCTGTTAACACCAGAGTTAAGGTGTTGCCAGTGGTGTCTGGAAGGAAATGATTTCTATTATTATTATTTTTTAAATCACCTCAAGGGCAAACAAATTTTCAGACCACAGCCATTGCAGGTTACTGGTCCATTTCTGTTTTATTTAAATCTATAATCAGAATTCCAGCTCTTCCAGATGAAAGCAGAGTGGAAGGTAGTTAAGAGCAATGATTCAGGAGTCAGACTGGATTTGAATTCTGGCTTTTTTACTTATTAACTAACTGAGGAAAGTTAACTTGTCCTAATCCTCAGTCTCCTCATAAGTAAAATGGAGATAATAATATCTATTGCATGGGGGATGTTGTAAAGATTAAAAAGAAAGTCTGCAAAATGGGAGCACAACAGTATATCTTCAAGGGTTATTCTAACAATTAAATGAGGTAATTACTGTAAAATGCTTAGCCTGCCCTCTGGCACATTGCTAGCCATCAATAAATGCCAGCTGGTGTTATAATCATCCATTACTCCATTACTTGAGTCTAATTATTCCCCATGCAATGATGTTCCTTAACAATGTACATAATCTGCTCATTTCTATCTCTGTGATCTTCACATATGTTTGACATGTTCTTCCTTCCCCTTTGGCTATTTCCTAAGTCCCTTCAATTTCGATTTGAACATTTGTGTTTAAGATTTCTAAGAAGCAGAAAGCCTTCCCTGGCTAACTCACCACATGGATAAATCTTTTAGTCTGCTTAAACTTGGTGTTCACTGTGGCAGTTTAATATTATTTATGATTCCAAAAAGAGATATTGATTATGTTTGTAAACTGGTCTGTTCCTTTGGGCATGATACCCCTTTGATTGTATTAAATTCAGAGGTTTCACTTTTACTTTATTAAATCAAGATTAGGGCTTTGATTTGACCACGTCATTAGGGCAACTCAGTTTGAGTCCCCACCCCCTTTGTGGGCTGTATAAATGGATGCTCAATCAAGAACAGAGAAGTAGATACACAGAGAAGAACACAGAGCAAGAGAGACAGCTCCACAGACAAAGCAGAGGCCCCCGGAAGACAGATGAGCCTTATAGTTTGCAGCTGAAGAGGACAGAGAAGGTGAGAAGCCCTGAGAGATGAGCTTTACACCAGGTCAGATTGGAAGAAGCCGGGACCACAGAGCCTTAAGAAGAAGAAAGGTTGAAACTTTGCAGACATCACCCGCCATCTTGCTACAACATGTGGCAACAGACATTTGGTAAGAAAGTACCTCTTATGGTTCCTTGAGTTGGACTCTTTAAGGCCTTGTAACTGTAAATTTTTACCCCAAATAAATACCCTTTATAAAAGCCAACAGATTTCTGCTACTTTGCATCAGCACCCCTTTGGCTGACTACACATTTACTCTCCAAATTAGTTTGAATCTTACCACACCATTCATTCACTTGTTCATTCATTCATTCATTCAACAGTCGTTCGTTGTATGCCACCAATGCGCTTCACTCTATTTGTAGTCACTGTAAATTCAGCAGTAAAAAAGACAGCCAAAGTACTTATACTCAGGAAATTTATATTCTAGTGATGGAGAGGGAGAATAAACAACTAAAAATAGAACATGTAGTAGAATAGAGCAGCTAAATGGGATATAGAATGAAGAAAAAAAGAATGATTCTAGACAGAGAAGTTAATGAAAGCATTTTTGAAGAAGGCATTTAAGGGGAGAACTGAATGAAGTTGGGAGGGGTGCAGACAAAGATCTGGAGAGGAAACATTTTAGGCAGAACAAATCTCATGTGCCAAGACCCTGGGGAGGAAGAACATGAAGATCACTGGGTTGCAGAATTGTGGTAAGAAGGAGAGTGATAGACACAGAGTCAAGAGGTAGAAGTAGCAGAGCCTAGACATAGAATGCCTTGAAATCCACAGTAAGGAATCTATATTTAATTCTGAGTAGGAGGTACATGTGCAGGATGGGTTGACATGTTCTAATTTACATTTTTTTTAAAGATAGAAGCAAGGAGATCAGAGAGGAGGCTATTGAAGTAGTTTAGTCAAAAAATGGTGGTAGCTTGAGTTTGGTGGTAAATAGGGAGATCGTGAGAACTGGCAGAATTCAAGATCTCTTTGGAAGACAGACAAAACTTGCTATTGGGTATGAGTGGGAGAAAAGAGAGGAGTCAAGTTTACTCTTAAGTTTTGGTACTCCAAACTCGGGGAATGGTGGTGGGGATCAGAAAACTGAGGAAGGTGTTGGCTTTGAGGGAGGTGAGGGTACAAATCAAGAATTCTTTTATTTTTGACACATTAAGTTTGTTAAATGTGTGCATGTTTTATTTTATTAGTCTCTGAATGCAAAGAAGGTGACCACTCTTTCCTTTGAATATAAAAGTAGAAAGAAATGCCAAAGACAGCTAGGCCAATAGTCAATGCAATGCAGCATTTAGCTTGTAAGAGTGCCAAAGCAGAACAGTTGTTGGAAAAACATGGGAGAATGCTTCATCCATGGCATCAGCTATAAGAGAGTTGGACCCTACATGTCCCTAATGAGTCTACTACAGGGCTCTGCCCAGTACCATGCACAGAAGACACCCAAATATTTATCCATTACTGAGAAGCCTCCTTTTTAGAAAGCCTCCTGGCAGGCCAGTGAAGTATAATGGGATGTGGCTATTACTGGAAAGAAGAATTGACTGAAAGGAGACCTCAGATATACAGCCCAGTCTTCCAACTGCCAATATTTTCCAAGGAATCAATTCAAAGGTGGTAAGTCAGTACCAAAATAAATGTTATCCCAGAACCAACTTGTTTTCTGATATGTACTTTGCCTATGTTCATTAAACAGGAGATTGAATTCTGATGGGGTGTCTATTCTGGGATGATCTAGAGGTTGAATCTCCTTATAGCTATGACTGCTGCAGAATTATACCTGCAGAAGCCTGGTTTGGGCCTGAGAGAAGAGCACAGAATTAAGGAAGGATTTACCTTTTGGCTTCCAACATCCCTTTTCTTTACCCTTTCCCTGACCTTGGAAAGTCATATAGCCTCCATAACTTAGGGTACCCAGAGTCCAAAAATTTCACCAATAAGCAAAAATATAATGTTAAACCCATAAAATACTTTTTTTTTAAAGATTTATTTTTATTTATTTTTCTCCACCCCCCCCCCATTGCACTTGCTGTGTCTGTTCATCTCCCTTGTATCTTTAGGAGGTCCTGGGAACTGAACCCAGGACATCCGATGTGGGAGGAGGTGCCTAATCTCTTGAGCCACCTCTGTTCCCTGCTTTGTTGTATCTCATTTTTTTCTTTTTGTGTCTCTTGTTGCATCATTTTGGAGCATCAGCTTGCCGCGCCTGCTTGTCACGTCAGCTCACTGTCTTGCTCGTCTTCTTTAGGAGGCACATAACGTCTTCTCCCTGCTTTGTTGTATCTCTCATTATGTTTTTCTTCTTGTGTCTCTTGTTGAGTCATCTTGTTGCAACAGCTTGCCATGCCTGCCTGTCACGCCAGCTCGCTGTCTTTGTTAGGCGGCATCAGGAACTGAACCACAGACCCCCCCATGTGGTTGGCAGAAACTCAGTTGCCTTAGCCACATCCGTTTCCCCTTAAAGTACTTTTTATCTAGTTAATACCAACCACTGAATTTTGTAAAAAATAAACTTGAGGTCCAGAGAGCTTAAGGACCCATCAAAGGGCAGGTGGGTACACTGGTAGGATTTCCAGGCCCATAACTGGATCCTAATACAGGGCTGTTCATGTCAAACAACTCCATTTGGAATAGGTGTGGTTTCTCTTCCAGAAAATGGTAATAATACTAAACCAACAAGCAAAAGAACTGAGTTTTAGACAGAGATAATCTTTTTTTTTTTTACTGTATATTTTTGAGCAAGTCACTTACCCTTTCTGATTCTCAATTTCCTCTAATAAAAAAGATCATAATGTACTACAAATTAGACAGCTTGTTAGTATGATTCAAGGTAATCTTGGTGAGGATTGAACAAACCAGAAAGAACCATATACGTATAAGACAGGGGTTCTTAACCTCTGTTGTTCCACGGATCCCTTTGCCAGTCAGGTGAAAACCACGGACCCCTTACGAAGTCCACACTATACTGTGTGTTATTTAATAAATATATCACATCAACACATCCCCACAAGAATAATTTTTTAAAATTTCAATTCATGCTCACAGACCCCTTGTTAAGAACCTTTGTTATAAGATGATTTTTAATTAATTAGTTACATTTTCATTTTAAAAATAAATCAGTCATGGTTTCTCAAGCTGAGGAGAAATATTGGTATTAGAAACATTTCTAGCATCCTTAATATCATATTTGAAATGCTCATACCTTTTTCCTTTCTCTAGAATTCTTACCCTACCTAGATAGCTGTAGGACATAGCACTTTCTGTCTATTAAGGATTGCAGACTGCTTAGGTGGCCTACAGGATCTAGAATGTAAAAAGAGCCAGGTAGATAAGAATTGGCTGACGGTGCCAGTCAGAACTGTTACTGGAATTTGACCACAAGCTCAGTGTTCCCGTCTTTGACCTTCAATTGATAAAAACCCCATAATCATTTCCTCCCAGACACCCATGGCAACATCTTGACTCTGATTTCAGTAGCTATGGCCTGAGGCAGTAATTGTGTGCCATCACCTTAAAATCCTTCAACTTCAGCCCACATCAGTTCCCTCTACTTGTAAAACATCCAGTGAATGAGAATTCTGGACTAACCCAACTTCTACAATAGATGTAACAAAATTAAATGTGACATAGCTAATACCGTCAGAGCTGGGATTCGAACCTACCACTGTGTGTGTGTGTGTGCTTGTATATGTATGTGTGTTTACAAACTAAGATTAGCCAAGATAGGTTCGGGACTAGGGGAAAAAGTAATTACAAATTAACTGCATTTTACCAACAGTTCTTTAAGGAGTGAAAACCCTTATTTGTTCTCCATTGCTAACCATTAGTTCAGAAAGCATTGTAATAATAGCACGTTATTAATAAAATCCCAGCATGATTGAGCTTAAGCCAGTCTGGGTGAGTTATGCTAACCCTGTGCTGAATAGCCTGCTGGGCACATAATTTCTACTCCCTGTTATAAATCACCTACTTGATCTTAACCCTCAGTCTGCTGCTTTGATTCAAAGTCCTCCCCTCCTACCTTACAGTGAAACAGAAAATAATAATTACTTTCCTTTCTTCAGAGGGGTTAATTGGCTCATAGCTCAGTGTAAGCTCTTCACAAAGAATGCCTGGAACTCCCAGAAATGAGTTGATGTTACATTGTCTGTTATGTTTCTTCACTTAATATCATATTTACACAACTAATAATGTCATAGTAGATTTAGCATACCATTGACTTTAGATTATGCCACAGTGTTTAAATTCAAAGGTTGGTTAATTTTATTGCTTTGAATATGATTTTTTCTATATCTCCCTTAAAACTTAATGTCCTTATAGTATTTTTGCCGAGCTGTGGGGAAATATTGAATTTTCCTCCATTCTAATCCAAGAGTTCTTAAATTATCCTCCAAGCTTTGCCTGTATCTCCAGATGGCTATGGAGCACTTGAATTATGGCTTTCATGAATTAACATGGGCTGTAAGTGTAAAATATACATCAGACATTAAAGACTTGGTAAGAAAAAATATAAAATATTTTAATAATTAATAATTTTACATTGATTACATTTTAAATGGATAATATTTGGATATATTGGTTAATATAATTAAAACAAATTTCACTTTACTTTTTACTTTTTTAATGTACCTACTGGAAAATTCAAAATGTGAGCATTTATGCTTCACATATTTGTATTTATATTGGGTAGTGATACTTACATGTATATCCTAATGTCTTATACCCATCCAAGAGGAAATTAGTAAGGTTACCCATCTGATATGAAACTGAGTTTCAGAACTATTGAAATGCAGTGGTTGAATTGAATCCTTCCCAAAGAAATATTTCTGAGTTGTCTTAATAACGTTTATATTTAACCATTATTTTCCTCATTTGATTCTATATTTACTCAACATCATAGTTAAGTGCCTTTGAACATGAGTCAAAATTATTTCTTTCTGATTGGTCTGATACTTACGGCACCAATGAAAATGAAAACAAAAGTGGTGGGGTGGGGATGGGGAAAGAAAAGAAATATTTTGATCCAAAGCAGCACACCAGAGTTCTAGTGTTTGCTTGACTTAAAGTCGTTTTCCAACTTCTGTGAGATGATTTACTCCCAAAGTCTATTTGTCTTCCTGCTGGTATCTCTGAACAAGCCCAGATCTTCCATGTGGTTAATAAACTTCTTATCTTTTGAATACTAAAAATAAAATAAACTTAATCCTCACGGTGGTTCAGTCAGCAGACTGGGAGACTTTTCAATGCTTTTTAGAGATACAGAACAACTAGGTTTTCAGCCCTGCGTGAGTATCAGGCTTTCCCTCGCATGTGTGCATGTGTAAAGGTGTTAAAGGGGCTTCTCAGTGATAAATGTCAGTGGAATCACAAAGGGAATATTAACCTCGGTTGTGTCAAGGTCATATGTTCACTGGATTCATTGTTATTGGAGTTTTTATTGTTGCTGCTGTTGGGAAAGATTTTATCTCGGGCTCTTTTATCAATTATCCAGAGAGAAAGTGAATAAGAGACCTCAACATGCATATGCATTGCTCAGGGAAAAAAAGTTCCTTAGCATAGACAGATATGTTAATTGGGGCAATTATTTTGCATGCCTTAAAAAATACCAAGGTGTGAGTTTAGAGGAACTAAGTTCATTGGGAACAGAAAAACAGATGATCACAAAACCTGGAGACCAGCTGACATTCCTGAAAAGTTCTTCACTATATAAAGAAAAAGAAAGAAAATTGCAGGGGAAATAAAGAAGAAAAACGTCTGTGATGAGGCCATTCACATAAGTAGGGAAGGAAGTTATCTAGCTTGAAGCCCAGGAAATTAGAAGAAAAGATAAAGGAAAACATTAGGCTATGGCTGTGCATTTCTGTTTATAGTGAAGTAACTCAAATCTAACATGGGTGCCAAAGCTGTGATATTCACTCACTATCCACCCCCACAATATACAAACACGCTTGCCTAGTCTAGTCATAATTCCAGTGTTTCACATCTCAGGGAACATCACAGAAACCTAGCTATGCAATTCAGAAACAACAAAGTCATTCTTGATGTTTCCCTAGTCCTCACTCCCAGATTTCCAATCCATCATCTTTCATCTAGCTTGGAATCTCTTGCCTTCTCTTTGCCTCCATCACCACCATTCTAATTCGAGCTGTTAACCTCTCTCTCCTGGGCTTTGGAATATGCTCCTAAATAGTTACAAAACACTTGCCACCTCCAGCTCCTTCCTTATGTGGCAGAGAAAGTACAAAATGCTTCAACCCATCAATTTCTTTCTGATTCTTAGCATCAAGCCATGCTCAAGGCCTAGCATGGCCCTTCATCTAGTCTGGGCTCCTTCCCCCTGACTCCCTGTGGTCCGGCCACCTTAGACTGGAAGTTCCATGGAGCCTTGAATTATTTCCCCGTCATGTCTCACAACCTGATACAATGAAAAAAATAATATTTATTGAGTATATACTTTGTGCCAGATGCCTTTTATAATTCATTTATTCTTCACAACAAACCAATGAGGTAGGTACAGAGATTAGCCCTATTTTTAGTGATAAGGAAATTTAAATTCAAAGTCATTGCCCCAGCTGTATAGCCTGTTTGTGGGGGATGAATTTGGACCTAGGGTCTCTGATTCTGAAGGCCATCTCTTTACTGTTTGTCTCTATCACCAAAGCTTTATTAGATGGCATCCTTTGGCATCACCAGCATCAGTGTATCTCAGATCTCTGATTTCTGAAAAATGTATGTGTTAGGAGAATAGAGTTCTAAATTTCTTCCTTAATTTATGGCCTTCCCAAAAGAGCCAGTTTCCCCAAGGCAGTTCCTTATCTTTCAGAGCCTGGAAATAGATAAACAATAAATTTCTTCCCCAAAGAGATGGTATCTTTTAAGGTAGCATCTTTTCATGACGATGTAGAAAAATCTACCCACTTGAATGTCTGAAAAAGATTGCAGCTTCCTTCTCCTCTAATAAATGGCACCTAGCCCCTTTTATAAAAACAATCAACTCGTCATTTATTGCTCTATTAAAACTACAAGTGTCAAATATCGATTCTTCCCACACTGACTGTAATATAAACCTACTTTGGGAAAGTTTGCTGGGATTGCATTACATTATCACTATGGGTAACACTCTGGGTTCCACATAAGCTGAAGACACCTGCTTCTCTGATACATATCTATTTATAGAAAACTGACATTTTTGTATACAGAAATACAATCTTGAAATATATACAAAGTCTCAAATCAGTGTGACACAAGCGTGAGGCCAGTAAACATCCTTTCTGAGGATTTCTGCTTGTGACTCTTCTATAAGAATTAAACAGAAATTTATGGTCTCTGTGCTAAGGAGACTATAACAATAAAACTAACTGTGAAGTATTTACAGGAAGGCTAGAAGGCTTTAACTAATATCTCCTATGACAGAAGGCAACACTCAGATTTTCTATTAGGCACTGTCTTGGCCAGGTATAGTTATCAAACTGTCTTGGTCAGTACTACATCCTTACACATCCATAGAGTACTGTATTTCCTGTCTCCCTTTCACATACATCATCCTTCATGTTCTTCTAATAAACATGAAAAGTAAGTAGTAAAAATACTCCTTCCTGTTGTCTGATGAGGGAATCTAAATTTGGAAAAATTGAGCACTTGCTTTTCTATATAATCTCATTTAATACTTTTAAGAGCCATGTGCTATAGAAATTATAAACCCATGAGAAAATGATGGTCGGATTGTTTAGGTGCTACACTATTACTAGACGGAGGAAGGGGATTTGTGATTTCGAATTCAAAACCAAGGTATTTCACTTCCATTTCAGGTATTTTATTTTCACCAATCTGGTGCTGAAAAAAATAGAAAAGCGATTTATTAATTGATAATGTCATATCTGAGAAAGAGGTGAGATGAGTTGTGCCTTGGTTAATTTAATTCACCTTGGAATTATTCTCATTCTTTTTAGTTGAGGACCTCAGCATTGGAAGTCTTACCCGAGTTGTTTAGTGGTTTTTCTCTCCACTAACTAACTTGTACATTCTATTCCAGAGAGGTTAATGTCAGAGCTATTACCCATTATATTCATTCACAGCAATGTACCTTAACTTACCATATTCCTCTTTCACACCTGAACTCCCCTGTGTTTCCATGCTTCATCAATGAAATTCTTAATTGTTCAGTCTATGTAGGTTTTCTCTGCCCTAATAAATAAATTCCTTCAGAATTTCTATCATAATACAATATCTCACAGCACCGGAGATAGCACCATATGCTAAACACATACTCATAATGATTTGATCTTTAAGTGAACTGGTACTTTCATCTAAAATTCCTAAACAAAATGGAGAGAAATGAGACCCAAGGAATTTTTTCGTATTTTCCTATATAGCTCGGTGGGAGGTGCGGGGGACACTTAAAAAGAAAAAAAAAATGTCTCTATAATTAGGTTCACAAGACTTCAAGCCTTCAGTAATATGGAAACTTAAGCACATTTGGCTGTAATTTTATTTTTTTATTTTCAATATTTGGTATCATTTAGGTTTCTCTAGATCATGAAAACAGTTAGCTTTGACAGCATTACTTAAAAATCTCCAGCTTATATGCATTGAAACCTTAATTATTCAGTTAAGAATCTATATCCTCCACTTCACTTTGCATTTCTAGGCATTGCCTATGTTTTCCAAAGTCAAATTCAAAATGCTCTCGACTTCACCCACATTATTACCACATGGCTGTGTTAGTGAAAAACTTAAGCTACCCTACCGAAAAGACCTTGTGTTCAGCTGATTGCTGTAATCACTATTATTATTAAACTACCTCCTGTTTTAGACTGAAGCAAATTAAGACCACATTCAAGACTATTTTCCTTAGAGAAAATAATATTTTTTTCTGTTAAGCTGTCAAAAATATCCATCGTTTAATATATGAGCACACATATGTAGAGTTGTATGTGCATGTGTATATATATATATTTGTGAGTGTGTGTGTGTGTGTGTGTGTATGACAGAGTTGGGTATTTTGTGATTAGCAGATAGTACCTATTAAAGCCAAAGGTGAAATGAGCAGCTTATAACTGTTCATTTGTTCACTCCAACCAAATCTTGTCAAACTCTTGTGGTTTCATAATAGAAATATACCCCATAGTTTGTGCTTCTTATTTGCCAAATTGCTGTCATATTTTCTAACTATGTATAGTGCAGGCAAGAAGGGGTTTCATTATGTTAATAATTACATTGCCTGTAGGCTTTTTGATGTTGCATTTCCCATACAGAATAGAAACAGATTTCATGGAAATATCATTAAAGCTCTTAACTACAGGAGGAAAAAATCAAAGAGGCAATCAAAGCATGCATTTTATTATCAATAAATGCAAGTTGTTTCAGAAATGGCTTGCTTTTGAAATATGTTCAGTGAGGAGATCATCGGCAATGGAAGCTGCTGTTTAAAGGAAGAGAGCTTTGTATTCTAAATCTATTTGGATCCCTACAGGTATTTGCTAAGATCCCTGGCTATCCCTTTTTGAAAATGGGCCCAAGAATCATTTTTAAATTAGCAAATGAACAAAATGGGAGAATCATGCTCAGACTTCTGACTTGAATTGAGGACATGTGAATTACAGGACATTAAATGAATGACAACAAATTTTGTGATTTTTTTTTCCAATTCCACTGTTAATTTAGTTCTTAAAAAATGGGTGACTGTTAAATTGATGATTTAGGAACAGTAGAGCTTATTGTACTACACAGTCATTCTGAAAAGACTTTAAATATTCAAATGCTCAACTATATAGTGTCTGACACTAACATTTGTCTTCATTTTGGACTTCCAGCTGAGAAACATCAGTATAATGGCTGAGAGACATCAGCCTCATTCATATTACGAAGACAGTGGCATGTCTCAATCCTTCAAAAGATTTTTCTCTGAAAAGCTTATATTCTCATTCTTATGTTGAAGACCTTATTTAAACTCCCAAGATTTTTTCAAGCAGATATTTGCTAGATTACAATTTAGATTTCAGTGTGACCAAGCAAACATCAACTTGCTTACAGTACAGAAAATTCAGGAAGGGCAATTGGGGCTAGATATTTGAATAAAAACAGAGCAAGTAAAAGGAAAGAAAAAGGAAAAATAGTATTAATAATATTAATTTATATATGCTATGTGACTTCTTGGTCATCAGAAGCCCTAACATCTTGTAAGGCCCAAAATATTTGATAAATTACGCCAAATGAATTCTTTAAAATATGCATGGTTTGAAAAATAAAATAGAAATATTTATTTCAAAACCATATTTCAGCTTTCAAAGCACTAGTGTTTGATTCAAAGTTAAAGATCTTTCTTTAAAGTGAAATCATTGCCGTGTTTTCCACCATGAAGTAATTAGCAATCACTACAAACGAGTTGATGAGAAGGAATCACTGAATTTCAGAACCAAAAGAAACCAGAGATATTATCTAATTCATTGGGAGCTACCATTTGGAGGATCTCAAAACACTATAGACCCTATACCTAGGAATTGTACATATTGTATTTTTGAAAATGTGTACACAATTTCGAGATGTTCTTGGACTCCTTGATGGCAATGACAGGTGCCTATCATAGATAGAGAAGGAAAAAGAAACTATCTCTTCTGAATCACATCTACAATTAATCAGCTGTAGTCCATTAAACTGTGATTCTCTGTCATGTGTGCATACACACATACAAACACATACCACACCCTGTATTCAGTATTATATGATGTGATCTGTCATGCTTTATTGAAAATCTAGCTAAGTTTTCTATGTCATTTTTTCTGGTTAATATGCAATAAAATCCCATTATAAGCAATTCTGTTATACTATAAATTTATATATAGTCAGAAATTGCTGTCCCTGTTGCAAATAGTGACATGTAATATATCTCATTTACTCCAACATAAGTATTTAATTTGTTCTTTCGTACAGGTGTTATAATGAATTTCTGCTGTAATGCAATATTGAAATTTAAAAAGGTAGTTGGTTAGGGTGACATTGATTGATTCCTTACTTGCATAGATTATGCATCTATTCTGGAATCTTTCCACTCTTTGAAGAAATAGGTAACTTGAATAGAGATGGAGAGAAATTAGATGTGGTTTGCCACAAAGTTATTGTCCAACTGAGGGGATCAATGGGGATTATTAAAGACATCTTGGAAATGATGAGCAGTTAAGCCCATTAAGTTTCTTGACTGACATACTAAAAGATAATGAAGTGGAAGGCTGAAGCTGTTAACTGTATTGATTTCACATTTAATTCCCATTGTTGAACATTTTGAATCTCCCTTTTTCTCTTTCTCTCTTGCTAGCAGCTCATATGCACATAATGTACCATATATGTAAAATTAAGCTGTGCTTAAATATACTTTATGGATAGGATCTGAATATAGACACATATATATGTTTATATATATATGCATATCTTCATAGTTAACATAAGATACAATATATCATCCACAGATATATTATAGGGGAAAGTATTAGGGAATTCATGAATTTGAAATAATAGCTCCATTTTGAAGAAGAGTAAGCATTTAATAGCTCAAGTGCACCGCAAAGGCTTGACTCTAACTAGGAATGAATATTGTAAAGAGGATTCCCATGTTCAGACAGTATTTTGGCCTACATCAGGGTGCTGGAATTTTTATGAATTTATATATACATTTATGAATTCATATATGATATATTTGATGGTAACCCTCTAGTGGTACCAACATAGGACTATAACATTTTTATTTTAAAAAATGAGGATATTAAAGAAAATCTACCAATACAATCATATCATAAAATATATTGCATTTTAAGATAATATGTTAATGTAGGAAATAATTTAGCACTAAAGGGCAATCTTTTCTCAGAGATGGCAATTAGAAAATTTACCCCAACAAATTGAGTATTCTCATTTTCTGGATATTGGTTGGAACACATACTGTTGCTTGTGAATCCTTTGAACTAAATGGTCTGAGTGATCTTTTCCACCTTTCCACTTCTGGTGCCTGATATGTCCCCTTGAAATTCTTCTAGAAAGCTAAACACACTTACCCTGATAGTGTCTAGTGCTCATTTGGAAGACAGAAGAAGGCAGTTGGTGAACAGATGATTGCCAGTGTAAACTGAGTCCAGATTATGGTACTCACTATTTGGTATTCTCCACTCCCATGTACAAAATACACACAGACACATATACCAACTTCAGCAGTTCTTATCAGGTGTGTTAGGAAAACACTATTTCTGATCATGTACAAACAATGCTAAATCAACAAAATCAAATGGGTGAAACTACATAGTGTAATGTTAGTCTTGTGATTGTAACATTTGGCAACTGTACATAGTCATTCACTTGATACAAATGCATTGAATACCATTTATGTTCCTTAGTCTTGTTCATAGCCTTGTAGAGAAGTCAGGTGCTCCTATAATTAATCTGGCCACTAAGTGGAAACGTCCTGACTATCCTCCGCCCTCCCCCCACCCCGCGCATTAAGAAGCAGGGTATGAGGCAGCAATGGCTGGGCACAGCAGGAAGCGTGTGGGCTGACCTTTGCTCTTGTAGCACTGCTGCCTTGAGCTGCAGACCTCCCTGTAGCATGTTCTCCCCACAGTGCCTATTGGAAGGGGCTCTGCAGTTGGCTTATCTGATTCCCACGCAGCTGATCAAAGTGCGTACCCATCCCACCCCCTCCACTGCAGACTAGCAGGCTGTGCATGCTCCCCCATACATGTCCCCTCTATCAGTCAGTGTGCTTCCAGATTCTCGTGCTCACTCTGGTCCCACCAGTCATTCATGAGTGCCCATCCATGCCATACTCGGGGCCTCAGGGACCTTTCATTGCAACCCAGTTACTCCGCACACCCTTGCCTCCTCTGTGCAGTCACCACCTGCTATTAATGTGATAGATCTTTTGTACGAAAGTTCTTACTGTTTTTCTTCTTTGACCCTCAAAAATTTGACTCAGTTGGATTTCTGTCTCTACTCACCCCATTGTGCTATAGTGGTACAGATGATCAGAAACTTCCCAAACATTGTCTCCTCTTCCCTTCTCCCAGACACCCACTATTTTCCCATTCCTCCTGGGTTTGTTCTCCCAAGGGAAACCAGGGCTATGGCTCTTATGCTGTCTTGAATGTGTTACTTCTCACAACAGAAGTGGTGTCTTTTGAATTTGGGCATTTTTCAATCTGAGCCTTTGTCTCAGAGGAAGGTATGTTCATACCAATTGCCGCCTTTTCAGTTTAGGCACTAGAGAGCAAAAAGGACTGCCATCAATTAATACTTCCCACATCACTGGGCCACATGTGTATGTTGTGTGTTTGCTGTCAGAACCCTGGATACCTCGCATTCAACATGTATCTTGAGCAGCTCCCTCAGTCTCAGTGCACTAGCTGCTTTTTCTGTCTTCTTTCCTTAGAAAAATAATAGATTCCAAATCAGAAATGCCCCTACTCTAGTGTTTGCATTGTCTTTGTGAACATATCAGTAATTGTAGAAGCATACAAATTTTATCTTTAATTATTTTTATTAGTTTCCTTTAAAATAGTATACTTGAGAGTCCAGTTAAATAATATCAGTAGGCAGTCTTTTCTTTTGTTTTGTTTTTATTTCCATGAAGCAAAATGTCAGCTTCAATATAATTCACTTCTGTGTCTTTATAAACTGTGACATAAGGCAAGACTCCCTGTTGTTCACCATTATCTCCAAAAGTCTCTCTTATGGAACAGGGTTTTTTTGCATAGAAAAATCACCCCTTCTTGAAAGAGTTCTGAGGTGGGTATGCTCTCATAACATGTCTCTTAAAAATGATGGGCCACGTCAGAAACCTGGGACAATTTGAGAACTGAAATAATTAGAGACAGTAATGAATTGTAAATCATAAAAATGTAGGAATCCATATGTCTGTGCAGATAATACACAGAAACGTAAATAGAGAGAACTATGGGCTCTTACTAGTGCCAACTAGTACGTGTGAAGGAAGTGCTGAAAAAGAAACAAAACAAAACATCATTTTGTAACCACTACGGGAAAAATGAACCATCAAAACATGCTAAATCTATGGGAGATTTTCATAAGGAGCACGGTATTTGCATAGTCCTAAGGTATCTTCCCACAGATTGCTTACCAGTTGCAAAGGAGAAAAATCAGTATTCAATGGCAAAATCATTACATTACAAATAAGGGACAGAGAGATATCCTATACCTTCAAATGTGATGTTCTGAGAAAGATATGGCATCACTTATGTTTCATTTCAGCCTGGAATGCATATCCTAAAGCTAACATGAGGAAACAGGCAAACCCAAAATGAGGAATATTAATAAAGCAGGGGCTATATTCTGATAAAATATCAATGTTCCAGAGTAAAGCAGGTGAAAGAGAAATAACAACTAAATGCAAACCTAATCATAAACCAGATGCTGAGTAGGAGGGGGATAATGCTATATAAATGGTATTATTGGGCCAATTGACTCAATTGGCATACAGATATAGATTATATAAAAGTATTGAAAAAATCTAAAATTTACCATTTAATAACTGTACTGTTTATGTACAAGTTTCTTTCTAGGAAAAAATGTGCTAAAGTATTTAGAGGTAAAGATCTATGATATATGCTGTTTAATCTGAAATGGAACCCCCACCTCCCCCCATCACATGCATAGTACATAGAGCAGACTGTGAATGAGCAAATTTGGGTAAAGGGTATATGGGTGTTCTATGTACTATTCTTGCTCTTAAAATTTATGTAGGTTGGATTTCTTTTCCAAATAAAAAGTTTTTAAAAAATTGTTAAAAGGGGTAAAAAAGCAATGACTTTTTAAAGTGAGAAAAATGCTATTGTCAAGAAAAGAGATTCTCAAAATGTTGGTGATGCTGGGAAAATATGTGAAGGTATAAGAAAATATGTGTTTCTGATGTGAATTTATAATTTTCCAAATGAATGTGAGAGCAGTGATGCATTGGAGAGGCTGGGTTCCACAGAAAGAATGCTGACAAATGATCCAGAGAAATGCTCTGAGTTCAGCGCTGATCCAAGAAACATACTGTTCAGGTATCATGTCAGCCAGTTTTTCAAATGTGGCTTTTGCTATGGATGTTCAAACTCATGGAATTATTTTAGAGGCCTAGAATGTATGTCTGTCCAAATCTCAGTGGATTCCAAGACTGGGAAGAATGTACAAAATTTTTAAGTTAAGGTTATGTATACTTGCAATATTGAGACCATTTGTTTTAGGCGATAATAACTAACAAGGGAATTGCCTTTGCCATTTACAAGGCATATATTTAAATTCAAGTCAATTATTTATGCACAAACTCAAAATCCCACAATACTGAAAACTGAAGATTTTCCTTCACTTGGGTGACAGCCAAACCTGACCTGACCTTATGCTAGGCTATTTATAATCTCTAATATTCCCACTTGATGTGAATATTCATATGCTTTGCTGTAAATATACGATTGCATTTGATAACAGTGTGCTCACACAGACCCCAGTAGGGGGGGTTGCACTAGTCCCTGCATGTGCACCATATTGCCTTTTGTAAAATTGGAAAATTTCTGAATCTCATAATACAGCTGGCCACAAGGGTTTTAGTTAAGCAACTGTGGACCTGCATCATCTAATTTCATTACTGAGAGAGCTACTTGCCCTTGATTAAGTAAAGTAATATTTATGAGAGGAAATGGGATACTGGAAAGTGAAATTGAAAAGGAAGTCTTGAAATTTATTTAAAGGACCCCGGATTGGGCCAGATTTTAAAATATTACTTAAATTAAGACAATGTGGTAAATTACCCATTTTTGTACTGCCTGCCTGTTCGAGTCATTAATAGAACCATAATGTAACAAGTATTGTAATTGAAGTGTCTTTTTCTCTGCTACAGTTATTAGGAATATACAGGCAAAGCCATACTAGTATAGTGGAAAAATTTCCAGACTAAGAATTGAGACCAAGAATCCTACTCTTTCTCATTGTATATTCTTTGATCAGTTTCCTCATATGCAAAATGAAATAAATGTTTACATTAATATAGGTGCTCTTCTGAGTTTTAAACTGAAATAATTCTAAAATTCCATTATTTTATATTCTTAGTTCATATGATTCCAAAATTAGCACATGTGGCTACAATTTCCTTGAATAGTAAAAGATGTTTTTTCGTTTGCTTTAGAAAGGGAACCCTCTTAAATTAGTCAATTTCTTTTGTATACAGTACAAGTCCCGGGACCAGTAGAAAACCTGCAAGCTGTATCTACCTCACCTACCTCGATTTTTATTACCTGGGAACCCCCTGCCTATGCAAATGGTCCAGTCCAAGGTTACAGATTGTTCTGCACTGAGGTGATCACAGGAAAAGAACAGGTAGGCAAGTGAGTGGGCCACACCACATACACTATTGGATGCTCTGGGACTAGAGAAATAGAAGACCTGCAAGCACTAGGTATAGTTCAGTGTTCAGCACATTAGTTGGATAGAGTATTAGACTGAAAACACCAGTTATTAGAAACTTTAAACAATTTAATTAAATAGTGGTGGTGAGAGGCAAAATGGTCAAAGACCTAAAGTCCAGGTGAAAGCCACCAATTTTCCCTTTGGGTATGCAGTCACCTGGGCTAGTGAAGCCACATTTGTATTAACCAGCCTGGTTCCAGAACACATTTGCATCTTCAATCCTTATCCTAAGGGATTACTGAATTTATGTTCAATGGCCTCAGCTAAGCTTCCTTTTCACATTCTTGTGTATTTTATGTTATTTCTGTTCCCTCCCCACCATCAGGTGGTCACCTCTCATTGTTTCCTGTATACCTTTTTTTTTTTTTTTTTTAGAAGCCTACCTTCCTCCTTCCTACATATGGCTTCTAATCTGTGGTCCTCACACACACCTGCAAATAGGCAAAAGGAATTTCAGGAAAAGTAACAGTCAATAAGAGTCTTTAGAGGGACACATGAAGCTCAGCGGTTCTATGTTGTGCCTCAGATATGAGATGTCTTCCTTCTAGATTCTCACTTTGTGTGGGAAAACATAAATAGACTAAATAGAAAAGACATAGATGTGACCTCGGGAGACCTGAGTCATTACTGTGTGTTGGGAAGATTGCACCTGAAGTGTGGTATGCATGCTGCCACAAAAGTCCAGCGTCTGCATTTTCATTTTAAAAGGTGTTTGCAATGGTCCTGCTCATACATAGTTCAAGTTCTAAGTTATATTATAAAATAAGCATTACTAGGTGTCCCTCCTATGTAATCATTCCACATATATTTGGTTTGCTGCCCCTATTCTATTTAGCAATTCTTTTCACCTTTATATTCTAGCTGCTTCTATATACTTTAGTTCTTCTTCAGTAATTCATTTTACCAACCCTTTTAAATAAATAAAAAAGCAGGATCACCCAAGATAGATATGTGTGTGTATCATCATGTAACGCCAAGTAGTGAGTGGGTCTCCTAGAGAAAACTGGCCTTGGTTTCCTCAGTGACTTTCCTCTCCAGGACCTCGTTGATGGCAGCTGTGAAGTGGTGAAACTGTTCCCACCTACACTACATTTGGGGATATAAAAATTGTGGCAAAGTAACTGTCAGTTTCAAGAGTTGTGGGTATATTTCAGCAAGAAAAGGAAGAAAGGTATTGATTCTTGATGAATTATTCCCTTTTTGGGACACAGCACCTCTCTCTTCCCATGGACTTTGCAAGCTGCCTTTCTGTCTGGTTTTCTACGTGGGCAGAATGACCCACACCATTGAATGTACTGGGTAGCGCTACAAAAATTGGAACTTAATGACTATAAAAATAGCATGGTGCTGTTTTAACAAGGAGTCTGCAGAGTATTTGGAGCTTTAGTGGAGGAGTCTATGTCACAAGTTAGCTTTTACAATTCACTCTAAGGCTAGAGTGTAGTTTTGTAAGAGTCTAATATCCAGTCCACTGACTGCACAGAATTACTGCCATTTCCACTTTAATGTGTCTCCTTACTAACAGTTTTGGCTTTCTGTGTCTCCAGAATATAGAGGTTGATGGATTATCTTATAAACTGGAAGGCCTGAAAAAATTCACGGAATATACTCTTCGATTCTTAGCTTATAATCGTTATGGGCCAGGAGTTTCTACAGATGATATAACAGTGGTTACACTTTCTGATGGTAAGTTTCAGCAGTGAAACTTCATTCAAGTGTTTGTTATAATAATAAAAGAATATGTATGTCAAAATTTCCATTTTTAAGGCTTCCTGACAAAAATTTGCTGGAAGATCTATTAACATTAACTAGAAATTGGGCTAATTCACTCACACTGTCTATTAGTCAATTTTAAATGTTCTTGCAAGATATATAATCTGAGTCAGGGAGGTACTAATAGGGAATCCTCAATGTTTGACTAATGCCTAAGAGTTCAAATGAAAGTTTTTATGTTTTTATTTTATTTCTATAAATGTCCTAATAAAAGTCACATTTGTGCATGTGTGTGGCCTAATTTGGGTTTACATGTTACTTTTTTTTTTTTACTCTTTCTAAAAGAGGGTAGAAGATGCTTTAAATTGTATACTGACAATCACCCTATATATACCCCTTAATTTGAAATTATATCATAAGAACTTATGCCATATAATCCAACACTGAAAGTATTAAAACTGAGATATGAAAATATATACTTTCAGCTATACCTTGCCTAAGAAATGAAAGAAGTGATGCATTTCCTTAAATACCATAAAAGAGAGGAAGAAATCTTAATGAAGAGGATGGTTGGCAAAGGAGTGGCAGGGGAAATCTAAGGACTTGTCAGGAAAGAAATACTAGGAAATATAATCAAAGTGAATGTAAAGTACAGAGAAGTATATGATGGGGAGGGCAGGTGCAGAAATGCAGAGATGAGCCACATGCGTGTTCAAAAAGGCAACAAGCTATTTCTTTCAGCCATGATTTACATATTGGCCTGCGTACTTCTATAAATTATTGATCATTTGAATTTCTTTTAAAAATGCCTTTTAGCTTGTGATTTCTTGGCTTCATTTTTTAATCTGAGAAATTGTCTGAGTGGCTATTTCATACAATAGCCATAGATTTTTAAAAGGGGTACGTGTTATTAAGCACAATGAAAAAGGACACGAAGGTAATGGGCTCATTTGCAATTTCAGCTTTAAAAATGTATTTTATATGTAACACCATTTCAGTATCATTTTAATGTGGTTCTTATGCCCACCCATCTGATTCTGTTATTGAAGAGACAACAGAATATTTATTGGCAGAATAAATTACTTCACAACTTGTAATTATAAAAATAAAGGAAAAACAAATGAAAATGAATATTTTACATAATTTATGGAGATTTAATTCACACCCTGAACTGTAATACTGTGGCCCTATTCTCCACTTTGATTTTAAATGTCATAAGTGAGAAAGATAGATTATTACTAATTAGCCCAAGAATTATCTTCTGGAAGTATTGCAGCGTTTAGGACTGAGAAAATACCTGTCACTGAATGAAAGGATTTCATGACCCTAACCCAACAAGCATCTCCGAGGAAGACCACTAACTTCCCTCCATCAGGTAGGAGAGAGGAGACATTTCATGCCCCTCGGAGTGGGCACCCTGACTTTATCTGATCTACACAATCAACTGATGTCTCTTAGTTTTCAACCAAAAACCCTGCACTTATGATTTCCTTTCCACTATTACGCAGAACCCTTCTGTCTGCTTCAATCTCATTTCTTCTCTGATGAAGGTGCTTGTGCTGAGGTCACCCATCACGTAGAGATATTCTGGATCACTTTTCATAGTCACCAACTTCCCAGTCCTCAGTCAAGGAGCCCTCTTCTCCTTGACCTTTTGAATGTTGTAAAAGGGATATTGTGTGAAAACTAAATGTGCTAATCTATATAAGAACCTAAAACAGCACATGGCATATGATTACGTGTTTGATAAGTGTTAGGTATGTCAGGGTACATGTCTCTTTTCCCCGTTATACTGCATGCTCCTCCATGTGAGGGGTGATGCTTTATTCATCTCTTTATACCTCCTAACTCAGTAAATATTTGTTGAATTAGCCAGATTAATTCTGCCAAAACCATACAAGTGCTTGTATGTATAGACTCATCTTTAGGACTTCCCCTTTGTGGGGCTAATTTAATGTATGAATGAATCTAAACGCATCTGTTCGGTAAAGAAATCATATTTATTATCATGTTAGAGGAATTCTTACCGTGAAAATTTATATTGGGGCCACAGAAAAGGTGAATAAAAATGAAAATGCAAAGCAAGTACATTTTTTCTGATTAATGATTCCAATGGTTTCTTTCTTTCTGTTTTGCTAAGATAGTTATAAACATTTTTACCCAGATGAGCTGCCATCTCTAAATTAGCTCTATTTAATTGTTCTCCTGGGTAGAAACGTTGTATTTCATTCAACTGCTCTACCTGGTGTCCCATTGGTCTACAGCGATCCATGTCTTTAAATTATTGGGATTGTAGAGCTAAGATCTAGGCAGCCTGGTATTTATTGTAAAATGTAACTAATTTTGTCAATTTGTTCCAAAACACTGTCACTTGAACTAATTGATATGTACAGGGCAGAGGTTGCATTCACAGCTTTAATCAATGAATTAACAATTATGGATACCCATGCCACCTTTCTGCCTGTGCCCCAAAGCTGGAGTACTCAGTATCTTAGGCAAATCTAATTATAGGAACATACTTCATACTCTTATCACTGTTATCCCTAATATTCATTGAGCAGTTACATGTTAAAGGCCCTGCTCCAAGCACTTTGCATTATTAACCTTTCATCTTCACAACAGTATAATTTTCCTCACTTTACAGATGACAAAACTGAATTATAAAGAGGTCACAAAATCTAGTAAGCAGCATAACCAAGTCACATAAGCTAGTAAGTCAAAAGTTAGGAGTCAACGTGTTCTCTTATACTAGGATAAATGTCCCGTATTAATTCCTTAAGCAAAAAACTTATAATTACGTGTGAATTATTTGATGTATAAATTGTGTGTACATGACAGCACCGGTCTGCTAAGGGGAAGACATCAGGCACCTGTAGGTATGGGGAGTCATTTACCAAAGCCAGAACTTGCTCTGCACTACCAAGTGCCTCCTCACGGTGTGTGTCAAACCAGCACGTTCCACCCATTCAGGGGAGTTTCCAGACCAAACATCTCTGCTTGGCTTTAAAGAATTTAAATGATAAATTACTTGACATTTTGTAAAGAAAAGCAATGAACTATGTACTTCCTTTCTGCCTCTTAAGAAAAGCCAGGATAGATGTCTATTCCTCTTCCTTCCACCAAGAATCGAATCCTATCTGGCACAGCTATTTATCTTTAAATAATATGGAAATTAATAATGAGAAGGAGGGGAGAGAGATTGATAGCTAAAAATACAGTAGAAAAAAATTCTATACTTTTCTTTCCTGACTGTGTATAAGGCAGGTATAGCTAACGTGTTATCAATGGAAAGAAAGAGAAATTTATATTATAAATAGATTAAATACATGAGCACCATTATTATAAATATCCTAATGATTTTATTATATTGGCTTTCAATTCCTAATATAGAAAATATTCTTGATGTTTCTAAAATTGTGATAGGTTAAAAAAAGCAGGACACATCTTTATCTTTTATCTAATATATTTTTTACTTTCTGATAATGAGGAGTTAAATACCATTTATGAACTGAAAGTGACATTTGAGAGTTACATGCCACCTAGTGCAGTACCTGGGACAAAACACATGGTAAATCTCAGGTAACTTCTCCTTCCTCCAAAGTTCAATCACACATCATAAATTGTTAGTGTCACTGAAATTACGTTTTGATATGATTTAATTGGCCAAAGGAATGTAAGATGATTATCAAAATATAATATGACATTTAAATATTACAATATCATGTTAAATGTAAACTAAAACTTTTCCATGTTTAAGAAGTGATTTATTAGCTCTTAACCAATATTAAGACATCATTTCCAAACTTTGCTCTTAAAAAATATGATTTTCAGAAGTTGGTGAAATTATATGATTTAGAACATAGTGTTCTTTTCAATGTGTGCCTGTTTTAATTTCCAATGCTTTACACAATATTTTGAATATGGATCATGCTAAATTCTGCATCATTGTGAGGATATCAGTTTGTTTAGTGCATCCGAGAATGAGAATGTAGAGATTATTTTAGTAAGGACTCTGTCTTCTTCTCTTTCCTGAATACTGTAATGGGACATCCACAGGCCTGTAAAAAGATAGTTTGGAGACGACTCATTTCATTAATGTGTATCTGTAGGGTTGAGAAAATGGAAAGGTGTGCCAAATGCAGGAGAACCCTTATGATTCATTTTGGCTTTAGAAGAAATAAATGTTTGAATGATTTAATCATCAAAACGTGAAAATGGACTGTAAGATAGAAAAGAATGAAAATTGTTGAAAATGAGTTTTGAGGGAAACTGATCTGTGTTAATAAAACATAGTTTCAAGAACTCCACAAAAATTGATATCTAAGTGCCACAAAGCATGTGAAAAAAAAAGTTCAACATAACTAGTCATCAGAAAAAGCAGATTAAAAACACATTGACATGCCACTACACACCTACCAAATAACTAAAATGAAAAATATTGAATATGCCAAATTTCAGCAAGGTTTGGTGCTACTGGAACTTTCCTACATCATTAGTGGGAGTGTAAATTGGCACAACTATTTTGGAAAACTGTTTATCCATATCTATTAGCTTAACATATACCTAACCCATGAGCTAGCATTTCCACTCTTAGGTATATAATGAAGGGAAATGAATGCAAATTTTCTACCAAAGACATGTACAAGAATTTTCATAGCAGCTTTATTCACAAAGCCCCAAACTGAAAATGATCTAAATGCCATTCAACAGTAGAATAGATAACTATAGGGCAGCATAGTCATATAATATATTGATAGTCTTAGAATATATTGGAATTCTATGGAGCAATAAAAAGTCCACATTAATGCTACGTGTAACAACATAGATGAATCTCACCGAAATAATAACAAGTAAAATAAGTCAGTCCCAAAAAATCTATGATTAAGTGTATAGCAAGCCCAAGAGAAAACTAAACTAACTTATGCTGTTAGAAGTCAGACGAGTGGTTACATCTTAGAAGGGAATTGACTGGGAAGGAACACAAGGGAGCTTTCCAGAATATCACAAATGATCTATATTTTGAGACAGGTAGCAGTTAAATGGAAACACACACACACATAACTTCATAAGTTGTACACTTAAATTTTTTTCATTTTAGTATGTTATAACTCAATTAAAAATAAAATTGCAAAATAAGTAAATTGTGACCAGAACAATGAATATGAAAGAGGTTTTATTATGTCTTATAACCCTTATATTCATTCATTCATTCATTCAATTAATATTTACTTAGTGTGTGCCATTCACTTTTGTAGATATTGGGAATGCAGGACCAAAAGGGGCAAAAATCCCTGTTCTGATGGAGGTTACATTCTGTACTTAATAAGAAAACTATAACTTGAACTAAAAATTAGTTGCTAAAGTCTATTTCCTGAATTATAGAATATGTTTTAAAAGACTACTTGATGAAATTCATGAAAAAGAAGCCTCAGGTGAACATTTTATCCCAAGCTACATTGGCTACCCTTTATCAATCACTAAGACAAGTTCAAAATCAAAACAAATTGTTTGCCATACCAATCAAGTTGAAAAGTGCCCAGGAGCTAATATTCAGTAAGTATTAATTTGTTCATTTAATCACTCAGTCAGTAAATATTAATTGAATGTCAGTTTGGAGGATTTGAAGATGAATCAGACATTTACCATGCCCTCATGGTGATTCCTTTTCAGAAGGTAAAATCAAAGAAGGACATAAAAATTTGGAGGGTTTACATTTATTCCCTAGAAAAACATAGATATGGTCTAAGTTCAAGGAAAAGGGAAAACATGAGAAAAAATGGCTCTTAAACTCCTGAAAATGCCCCAAAGCATTTCTTAACTGTTAAATTCATCACCTTGTCATGAACAAGGATAAGAATTACCGATTGTATAGATTAACATGTGTGACATATTTATTTAATGCTGTTTCTATTCCAGTTGTCGGGTAGGAAGCTTTATTTAGTTTATGTTTCATCTCAGATGTCTAAAAGAATGCCTGGCACATAATGGCTATTCAGTAAATAGTTGTCTTTGAATTCCTCATGATATACAATATTCAATCTTTGATATAGTAAAGATTCACAACAAGTATTAAAGAGAGAGCTCTCAAATATCCCTCCTTCTTCCATGAAGGAGTGGAATAAATCAAAATGCAGGTAAGAGAAACTAAATACCTAGAAAATCCACAAAGACAAACCGCTCTTTTGTTAATAGAATTGACTCACCGGATGCTACTGATAATTAGTTTACACCTATGATCCAAGTTGAAATACATATAGCTAAAGTAACAGGATGTATTTCTACGTATTTCTTCATTTCACTTTTTAAGAGATAATAAAGAGTGCATTAAAGGAATTAGCAATGTGGGTGACCATTAAAATGACATATTTCATCATAAAACCATGAAGATCCTGAAACGCATAAAATCTTAAGCCTTTAAAACCACTGCAGTAAATCTTCTGTGTATTTTTACTGGTTTCTCTGGGAAGGTTATCACAAGATAGCTATAATTAAGTAGTAGGATTTGGTGTCACAGCAGGCATTCTTTTGCCTAAATGTTTTGGAGGGTTCCCCAGATGGATAACTGGCCCACCAAGTGAGAAAGAGTAAACAGTTGGAGTTATTTTTAATCTCTCCAAAAAAATTCTGAAGTGCCACCTGAATTAATCTACATTATTAACTTATAAACTATGTGAAAAAGACACACTTTGCTTTTCAAAAGTATGTTGTTGTTTCTCTTTCATGACTGTAGCATAACCATCTCAACTTCGTGTATTTCTTTTAGTGCCAAGTGCTCCGCCACAGAATGTCTCTCTGGAAGTGGTTAACTCAAGGGTAAGTTGGCCAAATGTTTGTTATTCCATTACCTTTTCATGTGCAACTTCCACTCATCCATCTACCCTGGTAGGTACAGGATGATCACTGCACTCATCCATCCACCCTGTTGGATACAGGATGGTCATGTCAATGAGAAGAAATGTTCTAGAACCTCACGGTAAGTAGCATTGACTCCACATCATCTTCCATCAGATTTGAAGAAATTAAATGAGGTATTTGTTTACTTCAAATGTACTTGATTTTATAAATATTATAAAGGTATATTCAGGAAAAATAAGAGGTCTCTTTTACCTACATTCGCCAATACAGAACATAACTCTTGTATTCTCTTGGATGGGACAATGAAATGTAGGAATGAATAAAGTAATTTTAAGAGTGGGGATAAAGAAGCACTTTGTTTCATGATGGTGTAATTAGAATTGACTATTTCATTATTCATATTCTTCCTTGTAAAAATGAACATTGAAGACTATTCTTTTTTTATTGTGGTAATATATATGTATAACTTAACATTTGTCAGTGACATTAATTACATCCACAAAGTTTGGGGACCATTACCACTATCTACTTCCAAAACTCTTTCATCACCCCAAACAGAAACTATATACTTACTAAGCAATAAGTCCCCATTTTCCTCTCCACCTGGTCCCTGGGAAGCTCGACTCTACTTGTCATCTTTATAAATTTTTTATAATTTTTCCTATTCTAGATAATTCACATAAGTAGAATCATATAATTCTGGCATAATGTCTTCAAGGTTCATCCAAGGCTTGTATCAGAATCATCCTTTTTATGGCTAAATAATATTCCACTGCACATATATACATGTTCGTCCATTCATCTGTGGATGGTTTCCATTCATCTTTTGGTGGTTTCCACCTTTTGGCGATTGTGAATAATGTTGCTGTGAACATTCACATACAAAAGAGTCATTCTTTTGGTCCAAAAAGTTTATATTTATGGAACAGTGTTACCCAGTGATCAATGTTTTACTGATTCAGAAAGTTATACTTTCAAAAGGCTTAGATTAGGCAAAGTATAGCTGAAGATAAGGACCTAATGCCAGAAATGAGTTAGCTAGAAACATCTCATTAGTATGGAACAAACAAGACTGGACTGGCCTTGACCTTGTCATCACATGATTATGTGCCCTCAGAGAAATCATTTCAGTGTCTCTGGGCCTCAGTTTATCTACGTATTCAAGTGAGGGGGTGGCCTAAGTGTCTCTGAGCTCTGAGGGTCAGCAGGGGAAGTAGATGAGTTTTAGTGAAAGTCGTACCATGGTTTTTAATCTTTGCTTCCCATTATAATAACTGCACCAAACTTCTGCTTCCAAATAATGCCTTCCTTTTTGGTCTATCGTGAGGAAATAAAATCATATATTCAATGGACCTAACCTAGTGTTAATAATTATTACTTCCCTCCATGTGCAGTCCCTGCCAGATGCAAAATCTTTGATGAAGGCACACTTTGTAACTTTGTTCAGATTGGCCTCCCGGTGAACAATTTTCTCTTTTGGAGCTAGTGAAACGTCTCCTAAAATTATCATCTGCATATTTTTAGGCACTATGCTAGATAAGAGCTATTTAAATAAATTTAAAATTACAAGGGTTAAAAGTAAGAAAATTTATGGAGGAAAAATGAACTAAAAAAAATAATCAGAAATAAACATCACCTTAAAAGACAGACCTTTTTTTGCACCATTAACTGTTTTACAGATGTCACTCAAATGAAGAGATGACCAAATCGAAGCCAAATCTATTTTTACAATTATCGCAAGTTGTTAATGAATGAAATTTGGAAAACCACTTGTTGTTTCTTTTGTTTTAATGACTTATGAGCATTTTCACTTACTTCACATCTTCCTACAGGATGGAACATGGAAACTAATATATGAGCAATTTTCTTTGTGTATGCACTTGTCCTTTGAAAGTGTACTCCAGTAAAGGATGAATATTTTCTTCAGAAAAGTGAATGAGCCTTTATTGAATGGATGCTGGATGCTGACTGTATTTTAATATGGATTTACTATTTTCCTGAAGAGGGAATGCCTAGATTGTAACACTAACTTTTTTCAATGGACACACACACACACACACACACACAAACACACACATATCACAGCCCATACTTTTCTATAATATGCAATGATTCCAACAGCCAAATAGAGGCACTCCTGCTTCTAACTACGTGTAGATTATCTCTGAAACATTACACTGCTAGAAAATTTAACTTGTTCTTTAGTTTCTGAGAGCAGATACAGCAGGCCCAAGCACTGGAAGGTCTTTCCCTTTCTCCTTCTCTCCCTCCTTTTTATTTTTTTAAAATTTTTTTATCTTATTCCTTAGCTTTTAAGGAATTATAAATTATAAGTTCTTTTTCTTGGATTGTTACCAAGAAGCAAGAAACTGTATAATCAAAACACTGTATTTTTTTTCCATTCCCAAGACGTTGATTCAGAAAGAGGCAAAAATAATATTTTATTTTGATATTCTTTTATTTGAAATAAAGAAAAAGTCCTCAGATATAATAATATTTACTCCTGAGTATTACCACTTCAAGGAACAAAATGTATTTAAAAAGAAATGTTGTGGTTGAATAAATATTGTATTCTTTTAGACTAACAACATTATAATGAATTATATTTTGTTCATTTTATTTGGACTTTTTCTTTAAGAAGGAAGAAACAGAGTCTCACATTTCAAAAATTTATTCTATAGAATATTTTCAATTACGGATCATAATTGATTATTAGAAAATAATGAGGAAATTGTTGGTGATATTTTTGCAAAAGGATGGCTATAATTTCTATATATAGTACAGAGAGGTTCCTATAAGGTATAAAATGATCACTTAGAGTTACTTGATAGGCTTATGCCCACCTCTAAGCCAATTGAACCCAGAAATCATGTTCAGGAGTATTCAAACAGAAAGGTCCTTAGGCATTTAGATAAAAGAATCAAAGGAAATTATCTTACTATATCATTCTGTAAAACTTGTACAAAGCTGTCATCACAGGAAAGACTAGATTTCCTTTCCCCAGGATATTTGTGAACAAAATTTTGTTTGAATGACAACCTACAGGTGCTAGTTTTCAGGTAATAGTGGATCATGAGGAGAGGGCTATTTGTGAACTAAAATTTCTTTACAAGAAATAACATTAATGGTTTACAGTGTGGACTTTAAAAGATGAGTGTTTTTATCAGGAAGACTTTTTATAAGGACAATTTTCTTTTTTTACTTTCCTTTGTAATTCAATTATTGTTTGAACAAATAAGTATTGCATATTAATTAGCTGGATACTATGTAAGGCACAAGTTTATAGAATGCAAATAGCTTATGTTGAACTTGGCGATTTTCCTATGTTTCAATCCAAAAGGTCTCTGAATAAGGACCTTTAGACTGTGCTAGAATTAGAATGCTCAGGATCCTTCCCCAGCTCCTTGAGATCTTCAAAGTCACTGTACCTCAGTTTTATTCATTCATGCAGCACTTACTGTATATTTACTATGTATTGAGTATAATTGCTGGAACTTAACTCAGTCCTTGCCTACAAGGAGCTCACAGGTTAGGAGGAAAACTTTTCATTTCACCACTTTGAATCTATTGTAAAACTTCAAAGTTGGCCTTATTTCCTCATGGATAAAATGAGCAGGGGCGGGGGAGCGAGATAAGCTCTAAAATCTCTTGATTCTCCAAATATCTATGACTCTGTATTTCCAATTATACCTTTTCCAAGCATTGTATCTTTAAAGAATTAGTGAAAATGGCACAGATAAATTGATTAATGTATACTGGACTTACCTTACGAATACAGATAGTAGGCGACTGCACACTATAGGGTGATTGTAAGGTATAAGCTATTCTGTACATATAAGAATTAATAAAACAAAGTATATCACAGGACTTGGATTGTTTCGCAGATTTGCATCTTTAAACTGCAGAATGGTGGATTCCTCTCATATCACCCCACATCTCTCTATTGTTGAAATCCTTATCCCTGAATAGTAGATAAACCCATATGGATGTCATTTTGTTGCATTCCTAAAGCTGGCACCCAGTCAGCCATTCATAGCCCAATAGTGCATATGGACTCTGTACCGCAGTATAGAAAAAGTGACTGGGATCTCTCTGCATCTTAAAATGTCTCTCTCCCCAGTGTTTCTGCATAACTTGGCATGCTTAAATAACTCAAAAATGGGTTCAGGAACCATACAATTCCCTTTACCCCAAAACTACCCAATGGGAGGATTAAAACAGCCATTCCCAACTCCAAAAAACAAATGGATCATTTTGGCCCCAGATGTTTTGCTGCTGTATTTTAACAGTACAGAGGAAGTGTTGTACCATTGGGTAATGGCAGAAGGGGCATAGAGGCATTTTTCTGAAGATGTGGTGTGGATATGATGGGTTTTGACTGAGGTCTCTCTCTCTCCTGTCTTTGTGATAGTGATAACTCTCTTATCAACTGAAGCAGAAGGCAGAGTGAGTCATTTACATGTGAAACTCCCAACTGGGTTACCCACTTGTTAGGTACTGTGAGCAAAAGTGTGAAGAGTGAGGAGAGGAGGAAATACTGGAGGACTGAAAAACAAACAGCCATCATGAATTATGATACCAATTTGCAGGTTCACTGTGTGTTTTCAGAAATTGGGGTTATCTTGCCTTGGTTGTGCAGAGGAGACTTGAATATGCACTGCTCCCAATTGCATTGCAATGCCCTGAAAGCACCCTGTTCACATGGGGCGTCTCAGCATGCTTCCTGTGAATGTTGATCTTTCTCTTCGATGTGGTATATATGCCTAGGCTTGGAGAGCCCATAAAGAAAAGCTTTTTCTTTTTTTTCATTCCATATTTTTTGTAAAATACTAAAGGTCACTGAACTATTTCACAGCCAGGTAATGTGTTTAGTGTAGAGATAGCATGTAGGAGAACTCAGGTGGTTGGTTCCAATTAAAGCTAAATTAGAAACCAGCATTTGCTTACCCCCAGACAATTCAAATACAATAGCATTTATACTCACAAATTTCACACTAATATTTATACTCAATCATATTACACAGAACATTCCTCCTTGAATATAGCATCTGGCCCTGTTATCCATCCATTTGAGTCAATTGTATAGTTCTCTTGTATTTATTTTATTCTTTGATTCCTTCATTAATTCATTACATGACTGTTCTTTGAGCATATATAGTTCAGGAAACTATGATTGAAATAACGTGGGAAAGGGTCAGGGAATAATTATAATGTAGACAATGCTTGCTCTGATAGTTCTTACAGTATAATGTTTCTGTTTTTGTCTATAATTTGTACAGTTGACTAGCTGGATCTGAAGGTTTATATTGCATTAAAGTCAGATGATATATAATAATTAGTGAAACTCCCTCAAGAATAAAACAATTTAGTCTGTATTAGGGTATAACCCATCTTCATATATTTGTTATTCTGGCTTGCTTTTTAAAAGCAATAGAAAACCAATCCACGGAAAACATTTTTGATTGCCTTTTTACTTCATCTTCATTGAGAAATAAAACATTCACAAAATTTTATATGCTCACTCTCATAGGGAAACCAAAGATTTAGCGAATCATAGTGGTCAAAAATCCTTTAAATGGCATTATTGATGGAAGTTTCAGAATTCTTCTATTCCAAGGACCCACATTTATGAATTATTTTAAAATCTACCTATAAAGCCATATCAGGGATTAAAGAACTAGAATTCTATACATAGGATTGTTCTGGGATAACTTAAAAAAAAAACAATCTTGGTCACAGATTTAGACTAGAACTCCTAATTGGAACCTAACTTGATCCTTTGGTTTTATAAAGTTCCAACAAGTCCACCGTTTCCACCTTTTTTCAATGGATAGACTATAAATGGCAAGGATAATTAGGATAGTAAAAAATGGCACAAACCATTTAAAAATAATATAGAATTCATCGTTCTAATTTAAATGCATTAGGTAAATAAGTTGAATAAGAGAATCCTCTGGATACCTTTTACCACACCATCACTCATTTTCTTAGAGCAGTTTTTTTAAAGTCTGTTCCACTGAAAACTTGTCTCCTGGTGCTTCCCTAAACAAGTTTGCTTCCGTTTAAATAATTGTGAAAAATGCATGAAGTCTCTCTTTGGAGATAATAAAGGCTGTGGGAAGTATTTGTTTAGCTCAGATTTCCCCAAATCATTTTTTCTACAAAAGCCTTTTAGACCAAATACTACTTTTTTTTTTTCTTGAGGTACCAGGTTGGCGATTGAACCCGGGACCTCACATGTGGGAAGCCAGTGCTCAACCACTGAGCCACACTGACTCGACTGAGTTGGTTTTTTGTTTGTTTGCTTATAGTTTTGTTTTTGTTTTTAGGAGGCACTGGGGATCAAACCTGGGACCTCCCCTGTGGGAAGCAGGTGCTTGATAGCTTGCTCCCCAAATACTACTTTTAAAATTTCTCAAGTTACTTATGTTATGCTCTCATAAACAAGGAAACTGTATTCTGTAAATTGAATAACCTCTCCCACTAAAGAGTACATTCTTTTATGAATTAATTTAAAATAAAAATATATAAAGTGATTTAAGCTAAAATAAGAGATGAAAAAATAAAATTTATAAAAACTACAAGTGAATCCAGGGGCAGTCTTTATAAAATGATTGTCACATAACTATAGGATGGGAAGTTGAAAATCAGCTATGATGTCTAATACAGGGTTTGAATACGTTAGAGACAAGATTACATCTCCATGTCTCTAACATAAAAAGTTCTTTATGAACTTTTTATAATATAAATAAGAGTTAGGAAAATATTTTTCTAGAATTTTCTCCTTTCATATTTCAAATACTTAAAATACATCATTTTTTGCTGTTGTGTGTTTTGACGTTGTATTTTGCTCTTTCCAAATTTATGATACCAATGTCATTTAATAGACCTCACAAAGAATTTTGACAAAAAAGATTAAAATATGTGACAGAATACCATTCTCCATTGAGTTCTGTACTTACTCTAATATCACCTTGTAGTTTGTACTTCATTACACACATTTTTAACAGCTTCATTTTCTGGTTGGTTCTGAAGGTAAAATTCACTTTATCCTTTCCATGGAGTTTAATGAGATTTTCCTCAAGTCATACATTTTGAAAAGCGTAAGGTTTAATAATGAGCTAAAATTAAATAAACTTAGGTCTAGTGATAAGGTCTTTGATTTTAATTTCATTCATGGAAGTTGTCCTTATAGTTGGAATGGTTGATTAGTTAAAGGACATTAATAGACTTATTTCCATCAGTAGGTAAAAGCAGCTGCTAGCTATTTGATTTGATTTTAAAGAGGTTGAAACATTCACCCATATTCAAATTTTTCACTAATTTAGTTTTAAATATTGTTTACATTAACAAATAACTTAAAATAAAAGTATTTCACCTGAAAGATGCAACACAGGATGAGTTGTTTAATCAACATTCATGACACAGATACACTGAGCATCTAATAATTCTTACAATAATTGCAATAACAAACTTTTTCTTGGCAGGTATTTTGTTCCTCGCAATGTGTTAAGCAACTTAAACAGTTTTCTATTTACTTCTTATAACAACACTATAAAGATAAGCATATTCATTAAATGAATAACTAGTTACAAACTTTGAGCTTTTCTTATTGCTGGGAAAGGTGCAGTGAAGGCAATCAAATGACCTCCGTTCCTGGAGCTTACTTACATTCTAGTACAAGGAGATAGACTGAAAAGCAAGCAAACAAAGAAATGAAAAATTAACACATGTGGGTGATAAGTTCTGCAGAGAAAATTAAGCCCTGTAACATGATTGAGAGTGACTTTGGGGAACTAATTTATATCAGGTTGTCAGGGAAGGGCCCTCTAAGGAGATGACACTTGAACTGAGATGTGAATATGAGAAGGGGGCAGCACTGTGCACACTTGGGGTAAAATATTCCAAGAAAAGCTAACAGCTAGTTAAAAACCCTTGCGGTAGGAACGAACGTGTGTGATTGCAAACCTGAAATAATGCCAATTTGAATGGAACACCGATTGCTGGGATGGAACCAGATCACATGGGGCTTCGTAGGCCATGGTAAAAGTTGGGATTTCGTTGTATGGATGATGACAGAGGTTTTGAAAAGGAAGTGATCTCATTCACATTTTTTTATAGATCACACTGGCTGCTGTGAGGGAAATTACTGGAGGTGGGGAGAGTGGAGGCAGGGAGACCAGTTACAAGGCAATTGTGTTGTGACATATATGATGATTGTAGCTGAGACAAGGGAATCTTTCTTGAAGATGGAAAGAGAAATGGAAAAAATGAGGATGTGTGTTGGATCTAGAGCCAACAAGAGTTGCTAATGGATTAGGTATAAGGGGCAGGGGAAAGAGCAGAATCAAAGATACAGGCTAAATCTTTGACTTTAAAAACTGAGTAGCTGGTGGAACTGTTTACTGTGATAAGGATGGATGGAGGAAAACTTGGTTTAGAGGGGACAATCAATTATTTTTGGACTAGTTAAATTTGAGATAGCTATTAGACATACAATTACGATGTCAATCATGCAGACCATTTTATATATGAGACTGGAGGTCTGATGACAGATCATGCCAGGAGATATAAATTTAGCATATCTGTAGAATCTAGGAAGAGACTATTGTTAGGGAAAAAAAAAAAGTGGCTGAACACTGGGGATTATCACATTTAGATATTGGATAGAGGAGAAGCAGCAAGAGTGGTAGGAGGTGTTACACAAGCCAGGGATGAAGTAGGTTTCCAAAAGGTGGAATCAATAGGGAATGTATGTTAGATTCAGAGAAAATGCAAGTCAGAACACTGGGCATACATTTTTTAATCAAATGTTAATTTAAGTAATAAAAACTAAAACAAATTGAGCATGAACTAGATAAGTATGGAATAAATACTGCCAGATAATAGAGCAACTATCTAAATAAGAATATATTTTAAGATATAGCTGTTTAGCAACCAAATTATTTCTAATATATCCTCCTCTAGAAGTCACCTTAGGTTAATCTGATTTTTAAAAAACCCACTAGTATCTTGCAATCTGAATATATATTCCCAATAACACTCAACATTAAAATCCACTTATTTCATTTATTATATTACTCTTCCACATAGAAAATGATAGTCTCAATTAGTTTTCCAAAGCTATCCAAAACAAAACTTCACTCTGTCCTCTGCAGTTCACTGGAAAACCTTCTGGGAAACTGATAGAATCTTAGAGGGTCATCTTCATGCTTCCCAACAATCTTGTTATAAGTTCTATACATATTGAATATGAGGTTATTTTTCAAATGAATCAACAAGTATATAATAGTAAGTCTAAAAAGTATGTAAGAACAATTTAAACAGAAAATGAAATTAAGAACATATTACGTATATAATGTTACTGCAACTGCTAGAAATTACTTATGTCTTCTGTTAATAACTTTGTCCCAGGATAAACAGTAAGAAATTCCTGTTTTCTTGTCTTATAGTATTCAAATTCCTTCTGTTTCATCTTTCAGAGAAATCTATGTGACAGATCCTTCTGTGTTTTTGCTGAGAGACAGTAGCTATTAACTAGCTAGTTTAGTATTGCATGAATAAAGTTCAAGAGACAAACACAAAACGGATTTATATGTGAAGAAGTGCCTCATAGTGACTTTAAATAAAATTCGTCTCTTTATAAAATGTGATTCAGACTGTAAATTTTTATCTTTTATGCATAGATAAATCTGTGTTCCAAAAAATATATATGTCTACATCCATGGCTGTATTATCAATAAGTGTTTCTTCGGAAATATCTGTATTTCAATATTTCCAAGTTGGTTTTCTTTACTGTACATCAAAGAAAGAAAAGCATATTTGGGCTTCATTTAGATTCGAATGTATGGCACTTAAAGAAAACATGGTCACTTTTGAAAAAATCCAAATGTTCTTTTAATTTGAAAGTTTTATTAGAGAAAAGGCAATACAGAATTTAAAGGTTAAGTCTGTTGAAATCTTGGGTTCTTTCAGGTGCTCATTCCTGCATTCTTTTGTTTGTTTAATAATAAATGTTTGTTGAGTCTATACCATGTGACAGTCACTAGCTAAATTCCACAAACTTCAGCACCTCCATGAGCTTTGGCTCAATTGAGAACACTTGATCCTGAGTAGAGTTTCTGCTTTTAATAAGAAATTACTTTCTCTACTTATGATAAAGGGAATAAATGCTTGTCTTTTTTCTATGGTTTAGAGATGCTTGAGATATTTTCTGACTATATTTAGCTTTGCTATAGTCAAGGATCTCCTAGGTTTGCAAGATACCAATTGATGAATCTGGACTGCAGCTGCCAGTAGGAATGAAATTGTCTGTTGTCCTCCTGCCCTGGCCCTGGAGCTGAGTGAGGCCACTAGCTCCACACTGGAGAAAGAATAAGTTGATGGTCTACAGGTGATAGTCTCAAACTTTAAGGAGCATTAAAATCTCCTAGTTTACAAGGCAAAATTCTTCCCCTGACCACCACAATTCTGACTCAGTCGGTCTACTCTCCAGGAAATTTATGTTTTCAAAGAGCAGCCCAAATAGTTTCCATGAAGATAATCTACAGGTGTCGCTGTGATAAATTCAAATTATACCAATAGTTTTCAAAAATTTTAATGCAATAAAATCCATTTTTAGAAGCATACTTTTACAATAGCATCTTTGTGTAAATGCCAAAGCAAAGATATGCCTTCTCGGGATGAGTGTAGTGGTATGCTGAGCCAGCTCATACTAGCTCATGAGAGCCAATTGCTAATTTTTTTAGGAATTTTGAGCATCCATTGTTAAACACAGCCTTAATAAAAATTAAATTAAACTTATAAATTATATGAAAGCCAAAGGTAATGAATACTTTAAGCTTATCACTTCCCCATTATTTTATTGCATTTTAATATTATCTACGTCCTTGAGGTTTTTTGGTCTATTGTATTTGTATGGTGGAAATCCCATATAAATGGTGCTCCACTGCACATCTCTTCCCAGCAATTCTTTCAGAGACGTCACCTTGGTAGCTTGAAATCAGCCTTATTGACTGTATTTACACCACAGAATTAAGCAAAGGCTAAAAATCAGGACTTTTTCCTCTGCGGATCCAGTTTTTAGAATATATATTAGCACATCACTAGACAAAGTTGCATGTTTGAGAGTGCCAAATTTTTTAGCCTTCCCTCAGTTCCCTCAGAGTATTCTGAGGAAAAAAATAGCTAAAAACAAAAGCAAAAACACAAAAAATAGTTGGAAAAAAAAGAAAGAAAAAGCTTTCTTTAATTATATTTTGGCTGTTGAACATAAAGGAATTAAAAAAAAAAAATCAAGGAGAAGGAATCAAGAGGACGATGAAGTTCTTTAGCCCTGAACACACACATCTTACAAATTTAGTCAATACTGAGGATCTAGACACTTTCCCAATACTCCTTGGAAAAACAGCTCTAGACTAGATCTAATTGTTCTGCTACCTGATTATCTTTTTTGTCAGTCTCCCTTATATAATGATGACTACTGAAATAGGGAGAGGATCACACTCTCTCATCTGCCTTTCTTATCTATCTATCTATCTATCTATCTATCTATCTATCTATCTATCTATCTACTTACCTACCAATCCATCTATCTTCAAATTATAACTTCACTATTTACTTCAGTAAATGGTCCATCTTCAGCGATATTAATGAATAATGAATGCCTCCATACCTTTTTGAAATACAAGTGACCATCTAGCATAAAAGAACTACATGTGGCATTTACTTTAGCAAATTTACTTAAAGAAATTTCACTAGTTTACTGTCTATAACCTACACTTTCCTCATAAACACTAACATATAATTTGATATGTACCCAAAGCAGAATTACACAGTGCTTTTAATAATATCTTCATAATGAAAATAAATCATTTAATTAGAAAATGATTATTTTGGCCTTTTTCAAATGAAATGACCAGATTTTTTAATGTTATAGAGAAAACAGAAGTTGTTTTTTTCTTTAGGGACTCCAGTATCTAATTTTAGATAATAGTGCATAGCCTTGTGTCTGTCATTTAGTCATCTACTCATTTATTCATTTTCATGGATTCATGTATTCATTTTCATGGTTCATTTATTCAAGAAAGAGTTACTGGGATTGAATAGTAACTGCTAATGGGTGAGGTGTTCTTTTTGGAGTAATGAAAATGCTCTAATATTGATTGTGGTGATGAATGCACAACTCTGTGATTATACCAAAACCCACTGAATGTACACTTTTGATAGATTGTATGGTATATGAACATATCTCAATAAAATTGCCTTAAAAAGAGTAATTATGCACATATTATATAATAGGTATTGAAGTCCCCTAAGAGGACTGATCATTAAATAACCTGAAATTTAGATCATTGAAATAAGCCATCTGAATTATGATAAATTGAATAGATCAGAATTTACCTTTGTTTCTTACTTTGACTTATATATTAGCTTTCTTCATTTAAAAATTGCACAATGTTTTAAAATTCTGTATATGGAGATTCAGTCAGAACACCAGATGAAAAGTTTGTTTCAGTCAAATAACTTGTACGATTTTCTCTCTATAACTAATTTACTCTGTAACTGAAATGCATTGATATTTAGAAACATCTGCACATGGTGGCATCCTTGAAGTGTTTTGTAGATATGTAGACTTGCTTATTATATTCTTCAATAAGATAGGTGTATCTTTTCTGGGAGTATTTTTAGAATCCTGGTTTTGGTGTTTGAATTGATTTTTTTCCTCCATACTAAGAAGGACATAGATGTCAAGAACTTTACTCGGGGATCCAATTTGACAGAATGAAGCACACAGAAGTCAGGTGTTACCAATAAGAAATACTTATTCTTTGACACCTGGGTCTTGTGAGAAACTGACATTGATGGGAATTGATGTTCTTTAGCCAAAGGGAGAACTATCTATCATCCTGTCACGCCAGATTTGGCTCACACTAAGTAAACACATTTGTTAAAATATTATTCTTCAGCAGTATGTTTCTGAATATGCTCTTGGCTCTTTAGATGAGAAGTTGTAAATGACTCTAAAGTGCATTAAAAGTATGTGTCTTAATTGGCCCACAATGGAAGAAATGTATACTTCTTCTGTATCTAGGAAATGGAGTATAAAGCAAGTGTCTCAGCCACGCAACAATGGACTACATGTCAACAATCAGCAATCCTTTGCTTAACTTTACAGAGAACTGAGAAAAATGATACAATTAGTTTGAGGAAGCTGTTTTCTTTAAGGGGCTCAAGCCTTATTTCAGTTCATGATTTTATATTTGATGGTCTGAATTTCAGAACCTAGCAAACAATGTTTAAGACTATTAATTTGATTAACAGTTTTAAATGTGAGTCTTATATAAAGTCTTATCCTCAAGATATTACATAGATCTTCTAGTATTAACAATAGCAATTCATTCTACCTTTGCTAATCATCTGTCTCCACTCTCACATACCCAACAACTACAACAATAAAACAGAATCACAAAGAATTTATTGGAAACCTGAAATTTTCATTTTATTGTCTCACAGAATATGTGCCAAAAGGCTCTTAAAAATTGAGTGCACTAATCATCTATTTGATGGTTGAGTCCCCTCTATAACAGTTTCTTCAAACTCATGCCTGAACTTCTCTGGTGACAGGCAACTTATTTTCTCTCTAAACAGCCATTTTTATCTTACGTAGGTTTAACTTTCAGCAATTTATATTCAAATCAAATTGCTCTATCTCCCTATAACTTACACTCAATTGTCATAATTATTTCCCCTGAGACTATAAAGAACAAATCTAGTGAATCCAGTGGCTCTGTCTTATGGCAGGGCTCTGCATATTTGAAGACATCTGTCAAGTCCCTACCTCCCCCAATTCTTCTATTCTCCAAGTTAAATATCTTTAGTTCCTACAAATATTTCTCATTTACTTGTCAAGTCTCTACTTGATATGCTGTCCTCCTCTGCAGGGTTTGCAGTTGTCATGTGACTACTAGATAGTCCTTCAGGGTCCCTTCTTCATTTTAAATATTACATTATTATCCATATAACCTACAATCACCTTGATGTTGTGGGTGGCCACATAAAACTGTCAACTCATTACAGAGATGATTCTCTAATGAAATCTTTAAATATTTGGTGAATAATGCTGAGAAATCACATCTTCTTCACTCTACTCATGCCAGGCTTTGTGTGACTCACATGCTCTTTATTTATCTTTATTACATTTTGTCTTAGATTAAACCCATTACCACAATCTCTCAAGGTCCCTTGGCATCTTCATATACATATTCAACATCAAGGATTTGTTGAACTGCTGGTACCTGTCAGGCAAGGTGCAAGAGGCTAATTCTGTGGCCCCATTGTCCCATACAACACCCTACTTCAACTGGCCTCCTTATTCCCAGGGACTTTTGCTTCCACTTTAATTCATCCGCCACGCTCAGACCTTGTTTCCTTCACCTTGAAAAGATTTTCATTAAAAGCCATAAACACCAAAAGCATCCTAAATGATGGCTTCTTTTTCCTTTCAGATCTCTAATGTCTTCACTACCAAAAAATTTATCAACCTCATAAACATTTTCAGCTTCTTGATTCCTTTCCTCATTATCTCACTCTTCTTTTCAAACTGAATCTTGTGGTTGGTCATGTGACTAATCATCTTCAACACTCTCAAGATTATTTTTATTTAGTTTTGTTTTGCTTTACTACAATTCTCATTCATCTCTTATTGGCCACATGAACTTCCATGCCTATTCCTAACGCCAAGCTAATGAGTGGTATGGGAGAAAATCCCGCACCTGCTGAAGTGCATAGGAATGAAGGTTCTAAACAAACCACTAAACCTTCCTTCTTGTTGGCATTCTTCTGTTCTCTTCATATGTCTTCTCACCAATTGGTAGTCCAATACTCTTTTAGTTTTCCATACAATTCCATATATTCTTCACAAAAAAAAGTCAGCTATGTACTCTGCTCTACACCAAAAAACACATTTTGCCCATATCCAAATGGTGAAATCATTCACTTTACATTTGCAGGAGTGGGGCTCCATTGACCTTGCCCTTTTTTATGCAAACTGAATTCAGGGCAAGAGACAATTTTTCTATACATTTTGCTAAAAGTATTTGAAGCTGATTTACTTGGATAATTATTACAGGTTTCCTTTTCCTGCAGTTTTAGGGTCAATATATTTATCATCTTCCTATTCAAAACCACAATAAAAAGGGGTGATATTAAAGGAAAGTTGTTTTCCTGCTTAACTTTTTAATTTTCCTTCTGAACTGTATCTGATTTTATTTAAAACTCTCCTGAATTATTTTAGGCAGCAAACACGCGGGCCAGTGCTTATAACCTCATGATTGGTATAAACACTATTTTATATGGAATAGTTCAGGGGTCAACCCAAAAGCAGGTGTGGAAATAAAGTAGAAAAAATCCCCCATCCTTTCCAGTTGCAAAATGTATTGTCCAATCAGTCTTCTTCTGCTTCATGACCACAAAACTCACACAAACTCTAGCCAGAAGTACTACATATATTATAAGTATGTCCTACGGAAAACCATGATTCTCTTAAACAGTGACTTAGCATGACAAATTTAGAACTTTAGAGAGAAAATAATCCAACCTCCTCATTTTAAAGGCTATATAAAACAGAGAATGTCCAAATCCCTCAGGATTTTAGTGACAGAACTGGAACCCAAACTCCAGTTTTCTACCTAAACTAGCTCATAATTTGTTCTTCTCTACCGAAGAACAGATGAATGCATACAAATTCCAGTGAGCTGGTAGGACCCTACAATAGCTAAGTCTCTTGAAAAAAATATTAATTTGTTTCAGAATTATCAGTTTAAATCTGAAGCTTTTGATAATTTTAGAGTTGGTTCCCCCTTCCTTTCCTCTTCCTTGTTACTATATTCATTTTATTACTTATACAAGACAAATATGTGTAACGAAGGGAGACTCACATAATTTCTGTTTAACAAACCTCATAAGTGTGAGGAAGGATGCCCTCTAGATAGTCAATTTCCATTCTTTCCATTCTAATGTTAATGGTGTTATTTAAAGTTTAAAGCATCAAATGACATTATTTCAAGTGACTTCATGACACAGAGGGTACATTGTGTAAGGAATATCAAGTAGAGGTTCTCAGATGTTTTTCCCTTTAAAATTCAAAGAAAGAAATGCAATTACTATTTATTATTTAGTTACCTAATGCCTGCCCATCATGTCTTTTTGAATTTGGCCCGGTAACTTATAATTAAAAGGATCATTATCCCTGCTGGATGTGGGCACAGATTCACATTATTTCCTTGGAAGCCTGTCTGCTGTCTCACTTTAATGAAAATTTAAATCTCTTAGAATGACATGTGGTACCTGGAATCATTTATCTTTTGTCTGAACAGAGTTAGAAGGGGAAGGAACTCCCAGGAAAATAAAGCAGTGTTCCATTCTATAAATTCTTGTCTTACAAACACCCATTTTCTTTTGGGTTTTTTTTTTTTTTTGGAAGGATTAATGAGAAAAAGGTGAAAGTATCTGCACAATACCATAAGACCATGAGTTACCAGATCAGAAACAAAACACCTAGGCTCCCTCCCCTAACTCCCCCCCCCCCCATATTTAGCCTAGATTATCTGGCTCCTTTCACTTGGCATACTATTTTTGAGATTTATGCATGTTGTTGTGTGTCAGTAATTTGTTCCTTTTTATTGCTAAGTAGAATTCCATTGGATGGATATAGCATAGTATATATTCACCCATTCTCCTATTGATGGGAATTGCTTTAGATTTTTTCAAGTTTGGGGCTATTATAAATAAAATTGCTACACCATTCTTGAACAAGTCTTTTGTGACCTATGCACTTATTTCTCTTGGGTAAATATCTAGTGGTTTTATTACTGGGTCAGAAATTAGATACATTTCTTACTTGGTTAGAAATAGTTTCCAAATGGTTTTAGCATTTTGAATTCCCTCCAGCAGTGTTTGAAGGTTCCAGTTGTCTAATCCTAAACAATGCTTGGTATATTTAGTCCTGTTAATTTTAGCAATTCTAATGGGTGTGGCCATATCACATTGTGGCTGTAATTTGTATTTTCTGGTAAGTAAAGATGTGGAATAACTTTTCATATGTTCATTTACTATTTGAATATTTTCTTTGGCCATTTTAAAAGTTTATATTATTGATTTTTAGGAATTTTTTATATATTCTGGAAACAAGCCCTTGTCAGATTTTTGTATTGTGAAGATTTTCTCCATATTTGAGGCTTACCTTTTCTCTTTCTTAGTGGTATCTTTTAATGAACAAGCAGAAGTTTTAATTTTGATGAAGTCCAAGTTATCATTTTTCTTTTATTATTAATATCATTTATGTACTGTCTAAGAAATCTTTGTCTACACCAAGGTATGAAAGTATTATCGGTTTTGCTAACTTTCATATTTAGGTCTATAATTCCATTTTTTTATGTTTTGAGGAAAGGACCAAGGTTCATTATTTTTCCGTACAGATATCTATTTTTGTCAGCACCATTTTGTGAAAAGAATTTCCTTTCTTCATTCAATTATTTGGTTCCATTTAAATAAATAATTTTCCATACATGATCCATTTGTTTATCTTCATGCTGACACCATGTTGTCCTACTTACTGTACTTTTATAGCTATTCCTAAAATAAGGTTTTCTAAGCCCTCCAATGTTCTTTAAAATAGAACATTACTGTTTTAATTTCATTTTGGTCCATTATTCTCCAAAAGAACATATAATCTTAGGAGGAAAATGATCTAGTGGAATCTAGACCATTAGGTTTCTCTTCATAATCAAACAAGGCATTATTTCATTTCAGTCAAAGTAACTGAAATAAGGTGGGAAGAGGGATAATATTTTGGGAATGCCTGTTATGTGCCAGGTATTCTGCAAAAAGGTCTCTATATCTTGCCTCATTTAAATTTAATTCTCACCTCAAACTCTGTGAGATAGTTCTTATTATTTCCATTAGTAGATGAAAAAAGTGAGAGTCAGAGAAAAAATTCATTCAAAACATTCAACTGCATCTCTTCTTCATGATCTTTGTCATCTGTAGTCATCCTCAGTGATTGCCTAGGATGCTTGCTTATGGTTCACAACTGGGTTTTTGGCTAAAGACAGGTCTACCTATGCTTCTCAGTCAGTTATCATACTGAGTAGTTATAATCCAAAGAGCAGTTTTAATAATTTTATGACAACTCACTGGACCTCTTATAGAAAATGCATCCCGGTACTTTACTTATAAGTGAGTTGTTGTGAGATAAAACAAATTCTGATTCACATAATTTTTAAATCATTCTGAGTATTAAAAGCCAAATAAAATAAAATTTCGCTGCCAAAAATGTTTGACAAACTGAGCTAACAACGTTTATAATAAATAGTTTAAAATTATATATTAGTCACATACATAATATAAATAAGTAGCTAAATGATCATTATATCTTGCTGCCATGGAAAAAGGAGACCTTGGCAAACAATTTGCTTTAATCTCTAAATCTGTTGCTTGCAGAGAAGATCTAAAAAGACAAACTGTTTAAAATATTTAAATCTATTATTTTCCTTAAAATAAAAAAAAAAGCCTCATCAAGCACTGTGCTTGACCTTCACAAAGGAAACATTGTAGGTGAAAATGATTAAAAGTAATTTTGTTTCTTATGTTTGTTTTAAAATTTCTCCATATATATATTGCTGATGATTCTCTCCTATTCTTCTAATGGGTGTTCTAATTTGTAATTAAGGATATATATAAGGTGCCCCTAGTGATCTAGTTGAATCTAGGTGAATCTAAACTCCTAGAATTGTGCAATATGAAAGCTTTATTGGGGATAAATGTTACATGTTAAATTATGTACTTCAGTTATATTACATAAGATTATAATGGTTTTGGAAATTCCTTTATAAGCGCAATAGTTAATAACACTATTAAAGTAATTCTTACCCAAACTCTCTGACACAGACAGAATTTTAATATCACTATTTCCATTTAATATGAGAAAACAGAGAATTCAAGATAGTAATGATTTTTCCACATGTGTTAGGGGGCCCCAATCTTAGTTATGAGCCATGAAATAGTAGCAAACACAGCATGATATGGATATATAACTACCATTGTAACTAAAGGACTTACAGCCTAGAGTAGGAGTGAGATCAGCAGCAAAACATATAAAATTGAATTTGAAAAATGTTATGATAAACATGCTTAAAGAGAACAACCTTAGCCAAACTATGGGGAAAATTTGCCCACAGAAGGTGAAATCCAAGCACTTAGACATCTAATACTTATATGAAAGACCCTCAGTGCCTTTTATGTGCCCTGTGCATTAGGTATATCTACTCTTATTTAACCTTCACAAAAACCCAGCAAAACCCATTATATTATCTCCATTTTATAGTTGCAGAAACTGGAGGAAAGAAAGGCCCTAAAGAAGAAAAAAAATGAAATGGCCTCTCAGAGTTTCTCCCGGGTGTGTCATTTTGTGGTTCTCTAAACCCCAAATAGCAATGGATCACTGCAGTTTTCTTCCTACTTTCCAGTTATTAATGTTCTCTGCTATGTGTTCTTTAGTCATGACTCATTGTTGAAAGAAGCCACAGACTAGAGATGACCATTTTTCTGATAGATGATGAGTAAATTCACAGAGCAGAGCTAGCTGTGATAGGGAACTATGCTGATATAAAGGCCCATGGTGGATTCCATCGTTATGCCCTTTGATTGCTGTTTTTGACATGATTAACAAGAAAAATGTTTGAGAATGTCAAACAAACCGTCATAGATTTCCTGCCATCAGTTGAGGAACTCCAAGGTTTTAAACACTAATATCCCATCCCAGGAATAAGAGAGTTATGGGGAAATTCCTCTGATTTTTCTTGGTTTTACTTCAGAGGAGTAGAAATAATAATATGATTTACAAAATTTCAGATGGCCTATTAGAAGAATTCTTATATATATATATATATATATAAATTTTTTTTTATTTTTTAAAAGATGCTTAGATTACCTAAATGTTACACAGAAATTATAGGAATTCCCATGTTCTTCACCTTCCACACTTCCCATAACCTCCCACATAAACATCTTTCATTAGTGTGGCACCCAAGGGATGATAAAATCCTGTAATATATGCCTTTTTTTTTTTTTTTAATGTAGATGTGCTATGTAAGCGGGATGTTAACATAACACACATTTCAATCAGAAATTGATTAGAGCAATAAAGACAACATTTGTGGTTGTATTTTCTCTAGGCAAGAAAAGTGAGAAAAGAAGGGAAACTATTTAGACATCCAAAGTTTTATTTCTAGAGTCACAAAAACACTTTGCTCATCCATGTAAAATATACAAGCAGAAATGGTCATGTTGCTTCTGCTTTCTAGAAGAATAAATAAGAGTTTTAATTATTTTTAAAATAGATTCTTTCATGGGGATTTTTTAAATAGAGGAAGCGATATTAGAAGAAAATAGAAGCAAATGCTATTGCTAAAAAGTAAATAAAGGAACAAACAAACAAAAAAATGGAACAGGGGTAAGCACACAGACAGCCTCTATCTTTGCTCCTTACACTGAATATCTTCCATTTGTATAGCTGCCTCAGCCAATCCTGAGTCATATCAAAAATCTGCTGTGACTACTGTGGTATCACCCATCCTCTGGGTCATTACCATGGCTATAGTCAATTTTATACATGAAATGCAGAGGAATACACACTACCAATCCTGGTTCAATTGCAGAAAGGATCAGTATTATCCAAGGATGAATATTTGTGGAAAATATATTAGACAATGATCTTCAGGGCAAAAAAAAATTGGTTTTTGTGTCAAACAGACTTGATATTAAGTCCCTGTTTTCAGATGTGTGACTTTTGCATAGTTAATTAACCATCTAAGCATGGGTTCCTTTATCTGACAATGAGATTAATACTAGGTCTCAACTGTCATGAGGCTGTTATTAGAATTAAAAAATGGTAATGCCTCTAAATGCACAGTGACTGGCAGAGGTTTTCATTATCATTTTCTTTGTTAATATTTCCATTTTTCTCTGAGAGAATGTCTGTACTCACAAACTGTTTTGTCATAGTTGTGTTTAGCCAAACCATATATTTTAATGCTTTAAATTAAATAAAAAGGTTGCGTTTAGTCAATCAATTTTTTTTTTTTTTTTTACTTTTACCGGGAGGTCCCGGGGATCGAACCCAGGTCCCTCCATATGGCAGACGGACGCCCAACCATTTGAGCCACATCCGCCTCCAATCCATTTTTAAAATGTTTGTAATAAGAAAGGTAGTTTCACTATTTTAGAGTTTTGTTCTATTGTTTGCATGTGGCTTAAAAACCTAAGGAAAATATATTCAGGACATTAGCCTGTGCTCTTGATTCAGAAGAACCAATGCAAAGCATCAGGGGCTCGGGAAGTCCTCAGAAATATTACTTACCTCTTCTGTGGCAGAGATTTTGGAGCATCTGAACAGACCTTATTTCACGCAAGTTATTTGGTCCAGAGTCTCCAAGTGGGGATGGGGAGGGGCGATTCCAGGAGGCTGGGTGAGGGCAGAGAGCTGGGGAGGTGTGGCAAAGGCCAGCACTGGGTTCAAAGGTGCTACCTTCTATGTAGAGGAGGCAGGACTGCAAATCTCCAGTGATGGCAAAGGTAGGAACTTCTTAAAACTTGCCCAGCTTCCCCCGCCCCTTCTCTTTACTGGCAGTCTAATTCTTAAACTGAAAAACAATTGTGTGTTTGTGTTAAAAAAAAGAAAATAAGGAAGGGCTCTAAGAAGACTGAGATCCAGGCCCCAGCCAGTATTAAGAGGAGGAAACTGTGGTGGCTGCAAATTTCAAGGAAGAAGAGAAACTTGTTCAATCTTTGATTTAGAAAGAAAAGTAAATCTGCTAACTTGGAATCTTCTGAAAGACCTTCAGGTTTAATAATATTATTTTCCAGTGGGGATAGTAAGAAACTATTGTTCTGTTGTTCTAAACTGCATTTAGGAGTAAATCAGGTGACATATATCAAGCACTTAGCACACTATCTATATCATAATTTTTACTCAGTAAATAACAGTTTCTTTTTCCCACGAAAATGGAAGGAAAGATGGATGTAAAAATGACTTCAGAAAATATATATTAGATACCTACTACTACAAGCTTTATTTGTGGTTAAAACAAACAGACAAACACTATGAAACATGGCCCTTGCATTCAAAGAATATTTCGTCTTCTCGGGGAGAGAGCAAATGAAATCTAACGCCATAATGATAGTATGTAAGAACTAACTGCAAGAAAGTAGTGTGGTTCCACTGTCAATGGCAATGCTGTTGGGATTAAGCATTTAAGCACCTCGACAAAAATGCTGAACAGGTCCTGATACAGACCACAAAGAGGTTTTCAGAAAAATGGGCCTAGTCTCTCAATAAAACACGCACTGTTTTTAGGCACTTTTTCCCCTCGAGATGTTCAAACCTATCCTTTGGCATCAAGGTTAAAGGAGTGTGTGCGTGTGTGTGTGTGTCCATTTTTGTGTGTTTCTTTGATATCCTGATATCCAGCCAGTGAACTTGCAAGGTAGTTCAAGCACTCATTCTATATTCCTCATTTCAAGATATGTCAGTCCTATAAGTGGTAAAGGGAAGGTCCCCAAAGCTATAAAAGCCAACTGGCTATTATTCAAGCAGGAACATTTTCAACATGTTGAACTGATGTGATTCAAAGCTGTATTTTTGGATTCAAAAGAGAAGAATGATGAGAAAAGCAGTCCTACTTTGGCAAATGTGGCACAAATGCTGGCACTGAAGGAAATGTCACTTGAGCTGTCAAGGAATTGGATCCTCATTAGGAGTGTGAAGACAACTCGTGGCTGTATTGCAGATTTTCTGGGGGAAAAAAACCCTCCTTAAAAAAACATCATGTAGCACAACTTGGGGAAGACACTTCAACAGTGACCACACAGAAACAAATTAATCTAAACCCTGAGAGTTCAGCCAGGCATTGGTACTTGGCTGGTAGTTTTAGCCATTGTAAGCATCTCCTTGTGCCAGATACTGAAAATCATCTCAAATACCTACCAAGGAGATATATATTATCCTCTACTCAACTAGAGGATAACAAATGGGATAAGGCAGGGACCAGTTGCCACTGTGTTTCTGAGTTATTCCCAGTAGTTTCCATATCAATTTAATCAAAGGATGCAAACTTGGCACACTCAATGAATGACACATCAAGGTGTTCTCTGCAAAAAGTTAGAATAATTTGCTGGCAGATTGTACTAGCCAAAGGGGTGCTGATGCAAAGTACCAAAAATCTGTTGGCTTTTATAAAGAGTATTTATTTGCGGTAGAAGCTTACAGTCACAAGGCCATAGAGAGTAAGTTACTTCTCTCATCAAAGTCTGTTGCCACATATTGGAGCAAGATGGCTGCCAGTCTCTGCTAGGGCTCAGCTTTCCTCTTCCTCTTAAGGCTCCATGGTCCCAGCTTCTTCTGAGCTCAACTGTAAGCTGGCATAAGTCTCGTCTCTCTCCCCATGGCTCGTCTCTTTCCAGGCTCAGCTGCTCTGCTCTCTCCACAAGGCCAGCTGTAAACTATCAGGTGAATGGCTTGGCTTTCTCCCCAGGGCTCCAGCATCAAAACTAAGCTCTCTCCTCTGCTGTGTTGTTTTCTGTGTGAATGTCCACCCACCAAGGGGACGGGGACTCAATGTCCTACTTACGTGGCCAAATCAAAGCCCTAATCTTAATTTAATCAAGTAAAAGTAAAACCTCTGAATTTAATACAATCAGAGGGTATCATGCCCAGAGGAACAGACCAGTTTACAAACATAATCAATATTTCTTTTTGGAATTCATCAATAATATTAAACTCCCACACAGATCATATGGTATAAGAAGCTGCAAGGAAACTAGAGGTTCCGGCAAATTTGGAATATATTGGAAAGCAGGAGTCAAGTTCTAGCTTTAAATGAGATTTTCATGAAGTGTTATCCATATAAAGTTTTATACACAGCATGGTCACTCAGCTAAAGTGAAGGGGTGAGAGCAGATTCATCTGGTTTCTCCGAAGAAATCCAATCCTAAAAAATTTTCTCTTTCTTTTTATTACCTCTGCAGTAAAAATGACACTCAAGCAAACTTGTCAGGCAAAAGAGAGCAAGATATGAGGGTTTTTTTTCTGAGAGGCTAATTTGTCAAGTGCAGGGAACTAACATTCTCAGCAAAGCATCATCACAAGGCAGAAGATGGTTTTGCCAATGATTATGAAAAATAAGGGTTGGCATCTGCATGATATACACAGTTTTGTATCATTGAAGGTTATTAGGCTGCAGCAAATGTAACCAGAGGTAACAGTTTTGCAGTCCAGTTTCACCTGTCACGTTGAGCTTTATTGTTTCCACCGTGGAAAACTGAATGTTCTTCATGGGAAGTTTGATATTTTATCACTTCAATTTCATTTTATAAACTTGAAAAAATTCCCCTTAGAATATGACCCACCTACAGAAAGGTTTGCTCTAATTCTAACATTTGCTATTACAGCGACTCAGACTTAAAACCAGTGGTAGAGCATCTATGACCATTAGCTCCACATAACCCCAAGATTATTTTATAGGACTTGAAGCAAGAGTTTTAATACACATGTGCTTTTGGTTATTTATCACTATGTTAACAAACTACCCCCCAAAACTCTGTGGTTTAGTACAATAATAATTTCATGATCTCTCGTGATTCTGTGGGTTGACTGGGCTCAGCTGTATGTGGTTCTTCTGCGCCATGTGATGTGGGCTGGGCTGCATCTGGGTGCTTGGCTTGACTGGAACATCCAAAATGGCTGGCAGTTGGTGCTGGCTAAGCTGGGTACTTGACTAGGGCTATTGACAACAGTGCCTCCATCCTCCCTGTGTTCTTTCCCTGAGACTTGGGCTCCTCACAGCATGATGGCTGGTTTTCAAAAGGGAGCACACCAAGCAGGAGGAGATTACAAGAGGATCTGGTTCAGGGGAGGGCATTTTTAGGGACTAGCAAGGACAAGTTGGAATCTGGTTTGCATATTCCCAACTCAACAAACATCCCAGAATCACAGTATGGGATATTGTCCATAACATTCTAACACTGGGACTACCTACACTCTATTAAATAATTCACCCTGCCTTTGGAGTCTGAAAGTAAGAGATCCCATTTTAAATGATTAAACATTTTAATGTTCTTATTTTAAATGGGAATTAACATCAGTGGTATTTTACTTATCTGTGATATTTAATAGTTTTCTCACTTCTGACGAAACCTAACTATCCTGAGAAAATGTAATTACAGTTGTGTATTGGGATGCCAGAACTACCACCTTACCATATAGTCCACGCTAGAAAGAATATTATTCAATCCATATACTTTTCAGAAAAGAAGCTGCGACCTACAAGGTTATAGCTTACTCCAATCCCCTCTCCCTGCCTCAAACAGAGGTGCTTCTCTGTCATCTGTTTTATATATTGTGGCTAAGGTATGATTTTATTTGAAATGCCAAGTCCAATAAAATAAAGCTCAATAAAATAAAGCTTAGGAAAGAGGCAGCATAGCCTCTTAGTTAAGAATGCAAAGTCCAAAACCAGATTACTTTGGGCTATGATTTAAACTCTCTATGCCTCAGTTTTCTCATCTGTAATTTTAGGAAAATAACAGTAACTGCCTTACAAGGTTGATATGGAGATTATAAAGTTAATATTTGTAAAATGCTTGGGACTTTCCCTGACACCTGAATAACACTATGTGAATGTCAGTGAAATAAAATAAACCCATTGCACTAGAGATAAAAGGAAATTCAGAGAACCATCAGGCATGGCAGCTTACTGTTCAAATTCAGGTCCTAGGAATAAACCTGTTTCCTCTGAAGACATTGTATTTTTTAGGCATAAAGGAAGTGTCCCTAAGCAAGACTATTTTAAAAATTATTAACTGCCTCCATTAATAATGAAATATTTAACTGTCAGCCTTCTGTATCAGTTGGGATGCCTTAGACTGTAAGTGACAGAAAATTGTACTCAACATCCTCAATCAATAAGGAATATCTTACCTGCTGTCCTTCTGCAAGCAACAATGTCACAGTCATATCTTGACTCCCAATTGTCAGAGGTCACTTTACATCCTCCTCATCCCATCTGCCGGGCAACCTCAAGTCTACACTCACAATTCTGTCAAAGTATGGCCTCTGTCAGGCTTTCACAGAGCCTGACCCACCATCACTTCAGATACACGCATATAGCTTAATGATGGTATCTAGGAGTTCTCCGTAAGGCTTGCTATCAACGTGGACGTCTCTCAAGGAAAAAAAGCATAAGGCATCTCATTGCTCAGATTCCTCCTGAACCTCTAGTGTTTCTGTTACTTGCCACCACTGGCTGCAGACCCAACCCAGGGGCCAGGCGCCAGGACTCTTTTCTGCAACTCATCCAAATCTAATCTTTCTCTTCCAGCTCAAGCAATCATTCTAGGTGAGCAGCGATTACATGGATGTTTGTTTATATTCTTTCCAATCTAACATTTACAGCCCTAACCATGAACCTGGATTCCTTTAGTACTGTGTATTTTTCATATCAAAATACTCAGTTCTTATATGTATGAGAGTGGGGGAGGGTAGATACAGACAAGAGTCAGGCAACAAGGAAATGCAAATGGTAGGCATTAGTTCATCCAGATAAGTTTAGGAAACATTATCTGAAAGATTTATCATTTGCAGATGGTCCTCCAGAAAGCCTTGCCAGACCAACGCAGCTCTGAAATAAATTCTGAATTCTTATAGCCATTATTATCTGCACAACTCCTTGAATTAATCACAGAGGACTTGAGGCATCTCCTCTATTGCTGACTTATTTCACTTTTTTGTTTGTTTCCTTTCACCTATTCATTTAGTCATGCTTGGTTTGATTGGTCATGCTTAATGATTAGGGGCTCCTTTAGAATCTATGGAACTTCAAAAACTTCTACCTTTATTCTTAACACAGTCACAGAATTATTTTCCTACCTCTAGTCATAAATCTGAATGCTTAAATATCCATGTGAACATCCCACCCAATTTTGACATTTCATAATTTTTTTTAACTTTTCAAATCAGATTACCTTGCGGCCTCATACATCAACCCACCAACCTCTCTACTGCGGCTCTCCTTGTATACCATCCCCACCCCCACCCCGCCCACCTCTGCCCTTCCAGGTCTATGAGCTAACTCAATTTTTATTGTTTATGCCAGTTTGAGCTAGGTATCTGTTATTTAATATCAAAAGCACCTACCTGATACAAAATTCTAGACAAAGAAAAAATTAGATGCTTTCTTTAAATGAAGAAACTTAAGTCTGCCCCTTCCTCCACCCCCAGAAGGATAGTGATATCCTTTTTTGGCCTATATATAACCACAAAGTGAAAAATGAAAATATCCCAATCATGTGAAAATTTGGCAAGTTTATATTTTAGGGGAAGGTACTTTAGGCAGTTCAGAACAAATAATACCTTTGCTTGAAAGTTCCTATTTCACTCTGCACGTGGATAGAAAGTCAGGATGACTGTGTTTGCTTCTGTTTGGCACCTTCAGGAGTTCGTGTGCCTTTCACAGGAAAAATTTCCGCCCAGAGATTTCATTGGTTTCCCGCTGAGTTTAGCTTCCCTTAGGACAGCTGGATCAGGCCCCATGTGAATGTGTGCTATGGAATTCACATCGTTTACAATGAACAGTAGGAGTTTACACAATTTGCAGAGTTGGTTGATTATATTTTCCAATTTGTTATATCATTTAGTGAAAAATATCTGATTTTCTTTCAGTTGAACTGTAAATCCTTATCGTATTATAATTAGCTTTTAACAAAGAAAAAGAAATTGCTCACGTGTATGTTGTATCCTAAAGTGACCCGGAAGGATGCCTCTGTGCGTGTCCTCATACTGGAGGGTGATGAAAAGTCCCAACAAGTCACTTGTTTTTGATATTTTCATAATTCGCTTTTTATGACTATTTTTGGCCCATGTCTGCAAGTTCAAGGCACTTTGAGTCTATTTCCACAAGGGAAATAAGGATAAAAGTAAATGTGTGAATTAGTGAAAATAAAGTAGAGATCATTGTCCTGGAAACTTGGGGTAGAATTAATTACTTGTTTATTGTTCCAAATTTGATTCTGAGCTTCTTGCCATTTGAGGCAAAAAGGAAACAGAATGAATTTCATACTTTTCAGTGCAAATGCTGTAATAGGAAACATGACAGTAGAAAGAATTTTTTCTGAATACTAAATTTTAAAAGGAATTTATTATATGGAGAAATTCTTTCTGGGCAGTCATATGGTCAGCACTTATATCAATCTTCATTAGAAATCATATCAATCTTCATTAAAAGTTAATGGCATGATATATTGAAATTCACTGATAACATGGGGGCTAAATAAAATAAGGCCTTCCAGGAAAGTTCCTCTCTTATGGTCAGATTTTTTATGAGCATAAAATCAAATGCGATTTTCTCTCAGGTTATTCTGCTCAAATTTTAATTGGGATTTTTACAAGAGATAAAGAACTTGAAAATAAAGTCCCTCACAAGGATGTGAAGTACAGATAGTCTACACTGTTGAAAAACCATTAATATATTTTAAGCTATTAATGCAGAAAGAAATTCTGTCTTTAGGAGAGAATTATTCCATGTATAAAAAAATCTGGGGTGGAGTCAAAATATCCCTCAGGAAATAGCTTTGATTTGACTTTAAGTTCTGATTGTGTCTTCTATTTCTATAATTCCTTAAGGCTTAACAATTTACAATATAAAATATTTGCATTCTGAATTCTATCAGGAAATTTTAAGGTTTTGCTGTAAAAACTTCAATCTTGGATTAAAAACCAATTTAAATAAATAATGAAGGCAGAATGCTATGAGAACTCCAGCCTGAAGAGTCACTGCTGGGGCTACAGCTCCACTGCCAACTAGTAGTTATGCCTTGGGGAAAGTAACTTGGCAACCAGCTATTTCAAACTGATTCATGCTTATTGCTAGACTTTAATCCCTCTGTGTCCTTTCACTCTGCCCTGGCAGCCTTCCAGCTCCTAGACCTAGTTTTGACAACACTTGCCTCCATTCTCCTCTCCTTCCTTCCTCAGGCTTCTGGACAACACTCCTTCATAGAGTCCACCCCTTTGCTCCCCCTCCTCCCAATGCCTAGAGGTTCTCACTCTGATTATCCTCCCTTTCTTCTAACTTCTACTCCCCCTCAATGGCCTTCCTCTCATTTGCATATTTGAAGAAACTCTGTCATAATAACAAAAAGTGTTCTCTGTCTTTTCCTTCTTAGGAATGTTTCTGAAAGCCCTCTCCATACTCATGGGCTCCACTTCCTTGACCTCCCCTTGACTCCTCAATCCTGGTCACTTGGCATCTGCTATATCATTTTCCTAAATCTGTTCTTATCAAGGCAATCTATGACTTCTGTCTTGCTCTTTATTAGCCTCATTTTGCATGGTATATCATTCTGCTTTCCTAGAATGAGTCTCTTTCTTTGGCTCCTTGTCCTTCTGTCAGTTCCTCTTTTGCATCTCCTTTGTAGCCTCCTATATTAGTCAGCCAAAGGGGTGCTGATGCAAAATACCAGAAATCTGTTGACTTTTATGAAGGGCATTTATTTGGGGTAGAAGCTTACAGTTACCAGGCCATAAAGCATAAGTTACTTCCCTCACCAAAGTCTATTGCCACATGTTGGGGCAAGATGGCTGCCGATGTCTGCCAAGAGTTCAGGCTTCCTGGGTTCCTCTCCTCCTTGGGCTTGTTTCTCTCTGGGCTCAGCTACCCTGCTCTCTCCACAAGGCCAGTGGTAGACTATCCGGCGACTAGCTCTGTCTCTCTCCCCGGGGCTTGACTCTCTCTGGGCTCAGTTGCCAAGGGGGTGGGGACTCAATGTCCTACTGACATGGCCCAATCAAAGCCCTAATCATAATTTAATCAAGTAAAAGTGAAACCTTTGACAGACCAGTTTACAAACATAATTCAATATCCATTTTTGGAATTCATACACAATGCCAAACTGCCACACCTCCCATTCCTTTTTATGTCCCTTAAATGGGGACTTCTCAGTTTCTTATAAAATCATCTCCAGTCCCATTGCTGACTTCATTATTAGACTCCATCCTCTGCTCTGCATTCTGACTGATGTGGCTAAAACACTTCTACGATTATATCAGTTTCTTGCCCGCAAATTCTCCATGTCTCCTTATGGCCTGGAGACACCTTGAACTTAGACTGGCAAGGTAAGATTTGCTATATTCAGTTTTTATCCTGTGACACAAAACCTCTGTCTTTTATTTTTTATGTGCCTTCTTTAATATTTCACACTGATCTCTCCTCCCTTTTGTGTTTCTTCATCTTCTAACTAGAATTAATTCATTTAACTAGAAATGAGCATAGTGATATATCTTATATATAAATCTAACATTAACAAAAACATGTGTGCTGCTTTCATGTACTGTATAATCAAGAACTTGTCCAAATCATACCTATATCTCAAATTCCACTTCTGTTTTAGTTTCTTAGCTGTCAAAGCAAATACCATGCAGTGGGTTGGCTTAAACAATGGGAATTTACTGGCTCAAGGTTTTGAGGTTAGAAGTCCAAAATCAAGGAATCATTGAGGCGATGCTTTCTTCCAGAAGACTGTGGAGATTTGGGTCTGGCTCCCAGCAATCCTTGAGTCCTTGATTTTTCATCACATAGCAATGCACATGGCAGCCTCTCCTGGCTGCTCTTTTCTCTTCTAAGTTTTGTTGACTTCCAGCTTCTGTCTGCTCCCTGTGGCTTTCTCTATGTGAACTTCCCTATAAGGCCTTCTGTAATAGGATTAAGAGCCCATCCTGTTTCAGCTGGGGCATACCTTACCTGAAGTAACCTCATCAAAGGCCTCACTATTTACAAAGGCTAATAGTCACAGGAACTGATTGAGTTTAAGAACATGTTTTTCTGGGGTACATAGTTCCAAGCCACCACCAGCTCCAAACAGAATCTTCCTGTACTCTCCCTAATGCTGATCTTCTCAACTAGAAAAAAAAAATCAGGATTCCTTTCTTATTTTTATTTTTTGATATAGAGACACTTCACCAAAAAAGATATATAGGGATTGTTGATAATAACAAGAAAGTATGCTCAATACCAGTTATTAGGGAAACACGTGTTAAAATAACTTTTTGTTTTTTTAGGAGGTACTGGGGACTGAACCCAGGACCTCGTACATGGGAAGCAGGTGCTCAACTGCTGAGCTAAATCTACTCTTCAGCATTGTTACTCCCCAGATGTCTCCCTCATCTGTCTGCTCGTTGTCTGCTCGCTGTGTCTGCTTGTCTGCTCATTGTGGCTGCCCATTGTCTGCTTGTTGTGTCCGCTCATAGTCTGCTCTTCTTCTTTAGGAAGCACTGGCAACTGAACCCGGTACCTCCCATGTGGGAGGCAGGTGCCCAACCTCTTGAGTCACACCTGTTCCCTGCTCGTTGTGTCTGCTTGTTTGTCAGCTCGTTGCATCAGCTCATTGTGTATGCTCGTTTCATCTGCTTGTCTTCTTTAGGAGGCATCAGAAACTGATCCCCGGACCTCCCATGTGGGAGGTGAGCACCCAACTGCTTGAGCCACATCCACTCCCCCAGAATTGTTTTTTAAAGATCTATTTGGCCCAACAATTACATCAGAATCACGTGGTGATGCTTATTTATAATCCAGATTTCCAAATCCTGCCTCACATTAATTGCCTCAGAGTAATTGAAGGTAGATTCTGAGAATATACATTTTAGTAAGCAAAGGTGTTTCATGTGCATACTAAGTAGAAGTAGAAGATTTTTGAAGTAGCTTATCACTCCATATCTTGTATCACATTTTAAAAAATCTTTCTGTTTATATTGCTGTGATTTATATAAATTTTCTATGTTCACTATTAGACTGTAAACTCTTTGAAGATAGAGTCCAAGTTTGTTTCATCTTCCAAATTAACCTTTATTCTTGCCCTGCAACTTATAAAATATATGTTAAATATGATTTGTATATGTTTATATGCCCATGTGTGTATTTTATGTGAATGTATTCTATAGAGAACACAGTAACAGAGAAGTGTATGAGAAGTCTAATAATATAATATATATATAATAATATAATTTAAAACTCTATTTAAAGCTGAACATGATTTGCTACTACCTACCTTTCCGACTGTAGCTTGCAGCAAATTTCCCCTTGCACTCTGAGTTTTGTTTCCTTTAAACCTTATCTTTTTTTTTTTTTTTTCAGTTAAATGTTGCTTTCCCTCTACCACATGGCCTTTTGCATATACCAGTGCTTTGCTAGAATGTTCTTAATCTCTCCACCTTCCCTTCTTCTAGTTACCTCATATTCACCTTTCAGAGGACTTTTTTTGAGGAAATCTTTTTGATCTTGATAACTAAGTCAAGACCCCTGTTGTCTGTTTGTCCTTTGTCCCATAGCATGTAACACAGTAGCAATTTTCCATTGATCTTTGTAGTACTTTGATTTGTCCTTCTCTCTACTTGATCATACACTCCAAGAGGTCAGGGACTGTACTGTTTTCTTTCTTTTGATCTCGCTATCTCATTGACAGCAATGTGCCAACACCAATAGGATATTTGGATTCTATCAAGGTTATTACAGATATTCTTATGTTCATATATTCATATATTCAGTCAGTAATCATAAATCACTCTTCTTTTTTTTCTCTCCACTGCCCATTTAAACTCATTTTGTGGAACTAATTCTCCCATTTGCTTTTTGTTTTTCTTACCTGCTCACTCTTAAATAGTAAGGAATATATGATGGTATGGTAATTAAAATATCTAACCCCAAATAATAATAAATACTCTGAACTTTGGCTTCTTCTCTCTTTATTTTATCTAATCTTTCCCATTTACCCCACCCCACCTCATTCCCATTCCCTAGCATCTGCCCACTATCCCAGAATTGGAGGAGAAAAGGCAGGAGATGTCATGGGGGAAAGAACTATTTTATTTTGATCGGCATGGAGCTGTCATTGGTTTCCTTTGACTGCAACAAGTATTTAAAGCTGATTTTTCTCCCCTCCAAGGGCAGTTTTGAGGGTTCATTGCTGAAGTACTGCATCCCATCATCATCTATAGTTTGTACTTCCAATGCTTTGAAATGTGTGAATCAATGTATTTTCCTCTGATATGACTTCCATATCTTCCCCCTAACCCTGGACATCTCCCAGTTCCGTATGTCTCCAGGGTGTCACCTCTGTTCTCTTTCTGCTGAAGTCTCTTCACTTCAGTCCACTGGGCTGCTTCTAGGAAAATCCCAGGAAGATCCTCCACAGGAAACATGCATGTTTGGCCTGCTATTGTTGGAGTGCAGCCCTCTATTCTGATGCCACAGATATCAAAAAGGAAAGGATAAAATATCTGAAAAATCTTCAATTTTGTTTTAAAAAAACCAATAGCATGCAAGATTTTAGATTGTTATAGGGAAAAGAGTTTCATACTGAGTCAATTGTTAAAATTACAAATTATATGAATGAATATATGTAATTAAATTTGTAGAATTTACATATCCTATTTTGTAAGCTTCTAAGTATTTGGGAATTAAAGAAATACATACACATGTACATTTACACACACATGCACACATATATAGCATACACACATTCATCTATACATATATATTTTTTCCACAAAAGAAATCAAAATATGAGCCAAGAAAAAAAGTTGTTGGATTGAAACCAACTGATTAAAATAAAAAGTCAAAATGCTGCTTCAGACCCTTTATCACAGGATTTGGCCTGTGCCTTCTGCAATAAATCCCTTTAGATGTCATACTATTTGTGTATTTATGTATTTTTGTATGCATAGAATTTGAGATGTTCTACAATAAAAATACAAAATAAAACAATAAGAGAAACACAGTATGAGAACACAATAAAAGTAAAAAGTTAAGATGAGAAGGAATGATATAAAGGAAAGACAGACTTAATACTTTAGGAATTTCAGGTGGCTGGTGAGTTTGCATGTTCACAGACTCTGAAAAATAATAGTTACAAGTCTGGTTTCATAACAAAATCTTAAACATTAAGTTTATTTCCAGAGCAGTGCATATTATTTTCAGATTCCACAGAGGCAACTTAAGGGTCTCTAGGACAACACATTAGTGCATTTTTAAATGAGACAGAAAGTAATCATTGCTAGACCCAGCAATAGCAGCAATGAGCTGTGATCCATCATCAAGTAGTTTTCTGAGCTCTACTCTGTGCCTATACCTAGAAGAAGAGCTGCAAAAGATTAAGACACATGGAAGGCATAATCCCGGATTTCAAGATTTTGACTTATCAATACATCTGAGGCTAGATGTACACATAAGACTCAAATATTGATCATGACCAAACAGTATAAAGCCATGAATTGGGCTAAACAAGCAGTTTAGAAATAAATTATATATTTTAAAACCTCAATTTCTAGTGATAGTTGACATTTGAATAGTATCTTTCACTACATCCCTACATCCAATGATCCCATGTTAAATTCACAAAATGAGATGAAGAAACTAAGCAATAGTTATTACATATTTCCCCCAAACCTCATAGCTAATGATATTAATAAGACTAGCATTTGCAATTTCCTGACTCCTAATCAATTATCTGGTGCACAACTCGTTTTATGCATATTTAATGTTCCTGTATAAGTTAATTGGAAATATCACTGTATGTCAGAAAGTTAGACAAACTAACATATAGACAGGTAAGTGGATATGAAAAATAATGTACTTAATTATCTAAACCAGAACCCCAATAGTCAGGTGGATCTGGACTATTTTGATAAGATAACAGCTCAGCTATTTCTTATCTATGTATTTTGGAGTAGTATGGTTCCCATTCATACCTCTTCTTATATCCATGGCTACCCAGAGTCAGCTAAACTACAAGGTTAGAAGACAGACAGTCTTCTACAAGACTACTCTTACTTCTGACACCAACTGCAGGTTGGGGGATTCCCAAAACTACCCTCAGATTTGATAATTTGCTAGAAAGATTTGCAGAACTATGTTAAGCATTATATCATGGTTACAATTTATTACAGGGAAAGGATACATATTAAAATCAGCCAAAGGAGATGTCTAGGGTAGAGTCTGAGAGGATTCCAAATGTGAAAATTCTGTTGTCCTCCCCATCAGAGACAAGATAGATTAGCCTCCTGGAATCAACCTGTGGCAGAGCACACAGTATTGTCAATCAGGGACTCTCCCTCAAGCTTCGGTGCCCATAGTCTCTGTTGGTGCTTCATTATGTAGGTATGTTTGATTGATTGATTACCCATGTGGTTGAACTCTGCCTCCAGGTTGACTGATCCCATGTGACTTCCACACCATCTCATGGCTGATCTTTCTGGCACGACCAGTCCCCACCATAAAACTACTGGGTGTGATCAGTCCCATCTGAAGATGTGGTGTGGTCAGTCCTGTCCCTAAACAAAGAGACACCTACCAAGTATGACATAGATTACCTTCCAGAAGCTGAGGGCAAAGGTAAACCTCTCTTTGGGCAAGGTGAATTCTTTACTACACAATGGCTAGTATTTATTGGAAGGTTATGTTGTGCCAAGCAAGACTGTAAGCACTTTATATATATTATTTCATGTGATTAAAAAAAAGCCTGTGGAATAGCAATTGTTTTTATGTATATTTTACAAATGAGGAAACTGAGACAGAGGGAAATTAAAGAACTTGCCCAAGGTCACCCAGGTATTAAGTGTCAGAGTCAGGATTGAAATTAGAAGTGATCCTGAATGTCACCTTCAGCTGAGAATGTCTAATTCCAGACTTGGTGCCATGTCATCTCAAATAAGGTATAGATCAGTTTGGTCTCATTATAATAACACTCTGCATTAATATTACCCTTCCCTGAGGAGCCGAAAAGTGCTTTGGAGAAATTAGCTAATTAACTTGTCATGCCAATTATATTGTATTATTTTTCTTATTTAATAAGTTAGGATCATGCGCTTTCTCAAAGCCAACTTAGGGAACGTCAAGAAGAAAACTTGAGGTTTTGCCTTTTGGTTAATATTTCTCAGAATAAAAAATCTCTCACACAGAGTGAAGGAGTTCTATTGAGGCCAATTATAAACCCATGACATTTTTATTTACCTTGGAGTAGGAAATGACGCCCTCCTCCCCTCCCCCCACGTGTGCTATTCTACGCGATTGATTAGTGAGTTAATTTGAGAACTGATGCTTCATCTGAGACAGGGCGATGAAGGATGTACAGGAATCAGTGTTAGGTGGCAGGTGTCTAAACAATGCCTGATTAGATGAAATGTGTTTCCCCTCAGTCATATTAGCATAAAGTGTCATATAGCCTCAGAAGTCAAAAACAACAGGACAGTTTTAAAGCTGATGAGTGAAGGAATTGTTCCAGGTTCCCTCATTATAAGGAATGAATGATTACTTAGTGTGGGGGAAACAGCTCTATTTATTTCTGGTATTAAGCAAATAACCTAACCCTAAACAAAAGAAGCAATCACCTGAAAGCAGAGCAAAAGGGTTTACTTAAAGCTACTGAGGCCCTTTGCTCTGAAATGTTAACATATTTCCCTGAAGGTAGGGACCCACCCAGCAAACAGAGCTGCCAACTGGCTGGAGAGTCAGTCACCCATCACTACCGTGGTGATGAAGGTCAAGGTTAGTCCCCCTCAGGAAGGGCATGGGCCCCAAGTTGAAGGGGACTTTCTCAGCAGCAGCCTTCAGAAAGGGAGATTCAAGAGCCACCCATATCTGAATCGCCATCAAAATGTAAATTTAGTGCCGGGTCCAGTCCAAGTGAATCAGGACATTTCAAAGGGAAGGACAGAATCTGCATTTTAAATTAGCCCTTCTAGCTCTTCCCTGAACCTCCCTCTCCCCAAGTGGTTCTTAATCAGATTATGACACTTTTAAAAAATGCACATGCCCTGCCCAACTACACCTACTTCTGTTTCAATGCAAGAGCCTAGGGAAGATTCCTTGGCAACTGCATTAAAAATAATAATAATAATAATAAAAACACAAACGTTTCTCTGGAGGTGATTCTGTATGTCACCTACAGTTGAGAAGAATTGTCCTAGGGCTTATTAACCATGTGACCTTAAGTATTAATCAGGGTAAGGTGGAATCCTGCCTAGATATATGCATTAATTTGTAAGCTTAATAATACTACCCTTTCATTGACAACGTTTTTGTGAAACACATTGACATTACTGCAAGAAGAAAACATGTAACGTTCTGATTTAACACACCTTGGAAATTTCCTGAGTGTGCAGGAATTGATTCCTCAATCCACTCCTAAACAGAAGAGGTCTTAGCCGCTAAAGTACATGCTGACCTCCCTTTATTGGAGTCGGCTGGTAGTGCCCAGAGCCCCAGTGCCAGCAGCTCTATGTTTGCGAGTGCTCTCCTGTTCTATTTGGAAGCAGGTACCTCCAGCCTCTCTGGTCTCCCTGCAAGGCTGCTCCTGCCCTTCAGTCCAGGTGTCACAGATGGGCATGTGAGTCCTTTTGCCTTCCCTGTCCCTGCACTGGTGTTAGGGTCGATGGCTCAGCTCCTGGGCCAGGGCCCAGCTCCAGTAAGAAACTGGATCATATTTCTCTGCTTCCCCTCTTTGTTTTGGTCAGATTACCTCCCTGCTCCATCCTCCTCAGGCTATAACCCTTTCCTATTCTAAGCTCCAATGACCCCACCCCACTTTAAAATCCAGAGTGAATATATCATATTCAATTTTTTCTCATTTTTATAAGAGCTCAGCAAAACAAAAACAATTGTGTGTACAGGCCTACAGAATATCTTCAAATTCTTCAAATTCTAATATTCGAGGGTCTGTTTCATAGTGCTATAACTCAGGACATGTGACATGAATTTTATATTTCAGCATTATGAATTGATATGTTGCATTTCATAGAATTCATTGTCCCTGGGCCTTCATGGCTAGACCTTAAAGGGAAATCCTGTCTGATTCTAAAGACTTTATAACTCTTTCAGAAGAGATGGTGTGTGCTAAATTTTCATGCACATATTTAAACGTCTACTGAGCATGTTTCTCCAGGTAGATAACACAACTCAAGGCATTACATAATTTAATACATGTTCTCCTTGTCTTTATATAATGAAAGCCATTGATAAATTCTAAAAGATAAATAAAAACACTTCACTGAAGAGACATTCTCCCTTAGTCCTTGAGGAAAGATTTACTAGTTTTTCTAAATTTTAAAGGCATAACAGAGGGTTCAAAATGGCAAATAATCACAAGAATCTTCAAGAGTTCAATAAATTAATTTCTGTGCCATCGGATAAATATTGAACTCCAATTCTCCATAGAATGAATTTCATGATTATTTCCACAAAATGAGATTTGTTCATTTGTGACAAAATTTACAAATATGAGATGGTAGTTTTAAAAAAGGCCTTTAAGAATTAAAAAAAAAAAAAATGTGTATCTATGGATGTCTTAGAAAGCATTGGAGATGAAAATTTCCATTGAGAATTGGGTAAAGAGGTGGGATAGATTAGCTATGATCATTCCAGCAAAATCAATATGAATAAATAAATTAACATAAAAATTCTCCACCTCTGCTCATCTGAATGAGTTTACTATTGTGTAAAAAGCATACTATTAAAACATTTTTCTATATCCTAATAGTTTAAACTTTTATACATTATTTTCAGAAAATTGAAATTTTAAGGCATGTTTAAGAAAAAGGTTTTCATTAAATTGCCTTTAGGAAAAGAAGTAGATATTAGGATGGAAATGTTTGTGACCACTTTTAACACTGCATTTAAAATAATTATGATGAAGCACCCAATGTGTGTTCTAAACTTCTTCAGACATAAATGACATAGACTTTAGTACTAAAGGTACACAATATAGTTTGGGGTTGGTTTTATAATCTTTAAAATACAGGTCAATCAAGTATTTTCTGGGATAGAGAACCTATTAGTAGCATTACATGTCATTTTTATAATAAATCGGCCCCTAATGATATTTTATCCTTCTCAATTTTTAGGATTCTTTCTTTCTTTCTTTCTTTCTTTATTTATTTGAGGTACCAGGGGCTTATGATTAAACCTGGAAACTCATATGTGGGATGCCAACACTCAACCACTGAGCCACCTTGGCTTCCCTGAGTTGTTTTGTTTGTTTGTTTGTTTGTTTGTTTGTTTTAATTTTTTAAAAATTTTCAAGAGGCACTGAGAATTGAACATGGGACCTCCTAAGTGTGAGGCAGGCCCTCAACTGCTTGGGCCACATCTGCTCTCCCTCTTTTCTTTTGAAGGTATTATTTTTAAAGGTGACAGACTCAGAGTTGACAATGACTTAAACATTTTAACTTACAAATCTAGTTGTTTTTGAACTTTTACTAGATTGGGATTTACCCTAATTTAATAAAGTTCATCCCATTTCCCTTGGGAATAGCTGAAGATTAGAGGCTTTAAGGTGTATCCTCTGATTTTAAGTGTAGTATAATGATTCACAAAGTATATTTTTGAAGAAGGGCTTGTGGCTAAATATATTTGGAAATCTCTATTTCCCATATTTTGCCCCTAAAATGCACAAACCCCATCAGAACAGGAAACATTCAGAGGAGTCTCACAGTAATAAAACCTCTTTGACTTTGTCCTAGTGTTTCATAAATTCATTTCACCATGAAACCATTTTACACAGAATGTTGGGAAATGGTCCTCTAGAAATAACTTTTTCCGGTGATATCTACTAGGTAATCCCCATTGAATGCCCTTGGCTTAGAGTTTAACTATAATTAATGGTCCTCTTGCATTGTCTCATGGATGCAGTCAATGGCAATTCTGATTCTCTTCTAAATTTGGAAAAGCTGATATCAGTCTTTCAGGTTCAGTAGATGTAAGACCTGCTGCTTAGCATTTAACTCATTATAAAGTAGCTGTCAGGTGCCTGTCCCTTTAGGTCAATAATTCTCATCATTTTTCACTGAACAGAATAAGTATGGAAAAAAATCAGCATGAATAGAGCAATATACCTTAAAGTCAGGTCATGTGATAGGAACATCTTTCATATCCTGAAAAAGAAGTGACAGCTACTTTCAAATTATTATATAATAGATGGGGGTGGGGGGAAGGAAACTTGCTCACAACTTTTGTTTCAGGCATTCTTGTTTAAACAGGAATTATGTCTTCACTCAGCAAGTATTTGGTGAATGCCTTCTAATCATATATAGCCCAGTGTGTGCCCAGAAGTGAAGGCAATACTGCACTTTTGCTCACAGAGAAGTGGATCAGTCCTAAGCTAAGCACATTCCATGTGTCAGAAACAATTGGTTGACATTAGGGAAACAGTCTATGGAAACTAGTGTGTTTTTCTTTTTTTCCCAAATGCAAGCTAATGAGAGCCTTGGTCCTTGGCCTCATTAGCCCTAAATTTTCTGAGCTATCACCTGGCTCAGTATTACAAATAGAAGTGACAACCTGTAAGAAATTATGTCATAATTTTTGGGAGATGAGTTTCGGTATAGAGTGCATTGAAGAAATACTATAGGTATAAGAGGGGCTTAGAAAACAGTTGCCTGGTTATTATCAGATTTTAAACAGATGTGATGATTGCTAGCAAAAGATGTTGCTTCTGCTAAATAGAATAATATTTTGAGAATTTGAGAGATCATTTTTATTTTCCTTCTCCCTAACTCTGACTACAGACTCTTATTTTTGTGATCTTAACCTACTCAAGTTTAAACTTTCTATTTTCTTGACATTCTGATATTAATGAAAGGAAAAGTAAAAATGCATACAAGTTATATAGCTCCAGAAACAAATTTACTCCTAAAAAATGTCAAGGCCATATATGCTGGTGACTCTTAAATAGAAATATAAAATAGAATATTATAGAGTAGCTTCCTTCATTTCCCATTATTGCTTATATTCCTCAATTAGAGAAACTTGGGTGGCTAGAATAAAACAGCTCCTGTCCAATGCTCACTACCCAAACTGTGAGGCACCTAAACTGAGGTATAGTTATGGTCAAGCAGACTACATACTTTCCTTATATACTAAGTTTGGACTGGATAAAATTCCTGGTCTTTATTTATTTATTTTTTTAATTCTGCACATGACAATTGCTCAAAATGTGTCACTTACTTTATTTGAAGCTGTGAGAGTTGGGATCTTTATTCTCCAGTGCCCATTTGAAGCACATCTTCAATATTGTTAATGAGGACTGGGTAATGCTTTATGTTTGGAACTTATCAAGTCAAGCGGACATAACACAAACACATTTAGCTCTGTGAATAGCAGATTTCCAAACCAAGGTTGGCACAGATTGGCTACATCTAAAGAAGATTCTTTGACATTCTAACTACAGATATAATTATTTTGAAGTCATAGAAAGTAAGCATGTCAAGGCACTGAAAGATTCTCCTTTGAGAGCTCTGCACTGCAGATTTATTACTTTGGGGTAGCAGAAAACTTCCATTGTATTTATAATATTTGATTCCACTTGAAACAGGAAGCAAAAATGAGTTTGTAGAAGGTCTCTGAGGTAAATTTAGTAAGAAACAAGATTAAGTGTTGTCTCTGAATTTCTTACAAAAAATTTTTTTTCTTGGTGGGGAGGTCAATTTTTCTACACCCTAAAGCCTCATGATTTTTACAGATTTGTCAAAAAATTTCAGCAATTCAAATGATAATTATTCTGATTTACACATATTTATGCAAATAGAACACGTGGTAAATCTGTTGAGTTTAAAGTAGCCTCGCATCAATTTCAGAAGGAAGGAAAACATATTCTTTCATAATTAAAATTTAAAAGCAAAGGAATTATTATGTTATGAGGCACATTGGATTTAAATGAAGAACTCTCCTTTTCCTTTCACCCAGGAAAATGTTAATATGTAAAATGCCTTCTTGCCTATACAATAAGCTCTTCTCAAAATGTTTCTAATCTGGATTTCTCAGCCTGAGATTTTCACATTTGCAGTGTTATTCTCACTCTTCCTTTCTGCCTTACCTTAATTATTTGACCTAAAACTAAAAAAAAAAGAAAGAAAGAAAAGATATAGAAAAAAAGACAGATTCCTATCTCTGGTCAATTGTTTGACTCTGGTAAGTTTCAAAGGGCAATGTTATTATACGGGAATCGTGGCACTGTCAGACTGATCTCAGGAAGTCCCGTTTTCATTCTGATCTCTCTTAGTCTTTACGATGACAACCTGAACAGGAAGTGCAGTCCCAGAGGCTGCCACTGAGTATAAACTGAAGAACAGAGAACCTCTAGGCCCAGGGGAGGAGGCCCGTGGAATGAGGATGGATGAGTGGAGGGGGAAGTACAGCTACAAAGTCCACCTCTGGGATAGAGGGCAATTGCTCTTTATAGACTGTCGTCTGCAGATCATTTATACTAGAAATGTGTTTCTAAAGGAAAGAATATTGCCCATTAGTGAACAGATGGTCTCAGCAGGAAAGGCATCTCAGGGCAAGTTTTACTCAAGCTATAGAGTTCGCAATAAAAATATCTGGTGCCATATTATCCTGACAGAGGTGTGTGTGTGCGTGGACGCATATATATGCCCCCTTGTCTGAGTGCATGCAGAATTACTGCTTTAACTTGCTTGACCAGTTAGATGAAATAGTTTTACATTTATTTGTTATAAAATGATAAATTATGGTTTTAGCAAAAATGTAAGCTTTTATCTTCTCTTTGTACTCTAACAACATGCATATATTAACTTTTCTTAAATTTACCAAACCTAAAGAGATTTCATCATGGCATTCTAAATTTAGCAACCATGTTCCATTTTATACCAAATCCTAGTTGTCATCCCTGGGCACAAAATTATGTCCAAGGTGCTATCTCTAGCTCTACTGTCCCTCCAAACTATATGGACCTAGGTCCTAGAAGAAAAAAAAAACAAAACAGAAAATCATTCTCCTGTACGCACTGAAAAAGGGCATTGGATATTAATAATAATAGTAGTAATAATAATAGTAATAGCATTAATGGCTTTTGAGTACTTACTGTATGACAGGTGCAATGCTGAGTGGTCTATGCAACTTATATTCTTGGTCCTCATAACAGTTCCACATGGTAGATACTATCATTAGCTCCATTTTATAGATGATAAAGCTGAGGCACAGAAATGTTAAGAAATAGTCCCCAAGTGCACAGTCAGCTGCAAATCCAAAAATCTTAGTTGGGTAACCTGACTCTAATATGGGGTGAATGTATTCTGGAGGTGGATATCCTTGAGATAAGCCTGGAGAATGGATGGCATTAGGATAGCCTGAGTGTTGGGATGTTGAATGGGAGGAAGACTTGTAGACAAAAGGAATCACATGAATGAAAGCAGGGAGTATGGAAGGGGCGTGGTGCACTCCTGGGATCCTTAAGAATTCAGGCTGATCAAGTAGACTCTTCAGGCTGCGAATATTATGGGGAGGGATTAGTAGTTCTGGGATTTATAACAGACAACCTCATTCTGGCTAGATGAAAGACCAAAACACATGGGAACAAACATCCCTGAGTTTTCATCTGCCCTTCTGTTTCTTAAGACAGATGCAAAATATCTATAGTTTGCCCACTTGTTTCAAAAATGCTTTCCATAAGCTCTTGATTCCAAGGATTCTTTTGTCCAAACATAGTAGGGGATTTAAGAGGTCTTTTTAAATTGCTTTGAAGATGTTAGCTGGAATATTTTAAGTACAATAAGGATTGCCTGGTTGGAGAATTTTGTGATTCTTTTTTTTTTCCTGTGGAGGAGGGGAGGGGTGGCAAAGTGATGAGGATTTTTATATAAGAAGAGCAAGGTGTTTAAATTCTCTTAAAAAAAAAAAAACTAATGCTATGTGATTAGTTAAATGGTCTCAATCCTGGAATATAAGCAGATCTTATAATTAAAATGGCTGTTGTGGAAGATTGTTTAAAGAGATGAATTTCAATCTACTTCCTGGGAGTCATATACTGGAAGAGTTTAATCTAAAACAATTAGAAGAGGGAGTTTTGAAATAAAAGGAAGTTTCCCCTTCTTACAATGTTACCTTTATTTCTTGATACAGAAAATCTAATAAGCCCCAAAATACTAGATGGCACACATTGGGTACTGGTTATTCAACTCCCATACCCTGACCAAAACTCTGCAGATTTATATAAAGTTCTTATTATGGCCATGCTTCTTAGGTTTTACTCTTATAATTGCCACTAATTAATAAGAAAACCCTGGGATATTTTTACTTATTTTTCAATATAAGTAGTTAACACCTACTTTATAATAATGAAGAACTATTATAAGTAAATTCACACAATACCCTGTGAGGTAGGTACTGTTAACCATTTTACCAATGAGGAAACTGAGACAAAGATTTTAATAACTAGTACAATGGAGCATAGCTATTTTAAAACAGAGGTTGGTGTCGAATCCAGGCAATTTGGCCCCAGCAGCCTTTGCTGCTCACTGCTCAGCTGTCCTCCTCTTTAAGGATAATGTTAAACTCACATGTCAGCCATATGTTATACTGGAGTATTTTGCTTAGTACTTATGAGTACTTGCTTGTCCACAACCTAGTAAAGCACTATTGAATTCAGATTTCCTGAGCAGTCTTCCAAAATAGATACAGATGAGGTATCTGAAGGTGATTTTTCTTGTTATCATTACCTAAGGAGTGAAGGAAGCAATGTGTTAGTTATCTATTGGTGCATAACAAATTGAACCAAAATTTAGTGGCTTAAAGTAACAAACGTGTATTATTTCCCATTTCCATGAGTCAGGAATCCAGGCATAGCTTAAGCAGGTCCTCTGGCCCAGGGTCTCTCACAAATCTGCCAGCAAGGTGTCTGCAAGAGACTGTGGACTCATCTCTAGACTTGGCTGGAATAGGGTCTGCTCCAAGCTCACAAACGTGGCTGCTGGCAGCCTCAGCTACTTTGACTGTTGGCCAGAGACATCAGTTCCTTGCCACATGGACCGCCCTAGTGCAGCGCACACTATGGCATCTGACTTCCCTCAGAGCAAGCCAGTAAGATAGGCCAACTCAAGAGAAGCCACAGGAACTTTTTATAACCATCATTTTTGCTGTATTCTGTTCATTAAAAGCAAGTCACTAGGTCCAGCCAAGACTCAAGGGGAAGGAATTATACAACAGGATAGATGCCAAGAGGCAGGGATGATTAGGGGCCATTTCAGAGACTGCCAACCAATGTTACTTCCCTTGTCAGCCTAAATTAAGTCAAAGTCACTGTAGAATAATAAAGGCCCATTTAATCGGTTGTCTCCTTGCCTGTTTCAATAGTTAATGGACACAGCAACTTACTTTCTATTTAAGGCTACTTTTTAGGAGGAAAAAAAAAAAACATTTCTGTCCCTTCTATTAACTGAATACTAACTTCTACCAGTTTGCTGTGTTGTGATAAGCTGTTGCTTTAATTATATCTTCTCTACTTCAGAGTGACTGATCCTTCATTACAGGGATAGGAGGCAGTATTTTGGCAGAATTGACTGGTTAATTTGTTTAAACAAGTTAATTCAGCTAAGCAACTGACTTGACTGATTTGAATCCAATTAGTACATGCCTGTTGAGCTGAGTTACTCAGAAGGAATGTTCATTTAGCTTTAGGTGGAAAAAATTTAAGTAGAAAGGGTACTCCCTAGTCTGTTTTTCAGATCCCAAAATAAGAGGAAATATAGGATTAGTTAATGAATCTTTGAGGAATACAGCAGATTATAAATTATATTTGCCCATAGAAGATTATGATTGATAAGTCATAATTTCCATCAGAGAATGATGACAGTTTTGATTTTGAAAGATGCCCATTCTCAAGGAAGTATCTTGTCACTCGTTGCCAAAATGTCCTTTCAAATATGTATGGCTTTTTCTCCTAGTTATTATTACAATATAATTTTGATTTGTAGGGTGAATTAGTAATAGACCTACTTATAACTCATTTGTTCAAATCTCAGATGGGGTTTATTTCCCAGTGGAATTCAGTCATTTATACATTGAGTGATTACTTCTTGAGTTCCTACTCTGGACCAACACAAAGCTAAGCACTGCAATGTAACTGTAACCTTTGCATATTTTTCCAAATAGCGTTATAAACAGCATAAGAGTGTTTAGCAGCATGCACTAAACTGATGCACTAAATTTACTTCTTAATATTTTCTTTAGTAAACAAGCTTCAAATAATTAGCTGATACTTTGATTGTTTCTGAACAGCTGTTCTCTTTAAGAGCATGTAAATATCACCAAAAATTGATATATGGTTCCAGAAGAGTCTTCTGGAGATAAATAAAAGGCTCAATACAGTGATAGAAATATAAACTAACCTAGTGAGAAAAGAGCACAAGTATTGATGGGATCCAAACCTTGATTATGTAGCAAATAGTAAAAGAGGGATAATGATCCATTACTAAATGGAAATAATTTAGCTTGATTATTCCTGCATTTTCAAGAGCAGCAAGATCAGCCACACGCAGACAAGTGGTACAGAGTTGTTAGGAATTAAATGTAGGGATGTTGCAATTATATTTAAGATATCGTAATCTCACTTAGTCCCACAGAGCGGGGACTATGTGCTCTTGTGAATAACAATGAATTACGTTTTGATTTCTTTTTCATAATAAGTAAGTATATGTGTGCCTGTGAATTCTCTCTAGGTTGGTGAGAGTTACTCCCTTTGTGCTCCTCCCAGTGGCTGTCAGTAGGATTCCCTGTGTATGCACGTGCTGTGTGTGACCTGATGCATCAAGATTAGCTGTATTAATAAAAGCTATGGTGAATGATTTCAGCCAAATGAAACTTCATTGGTAGGATTAGTGAATTGTGAACTGGTTAGGATTTAAAGAGCAAATGTCATTAAAATCCTTTAAAAGAATCGCACATTATTCAATTAATAGTCCTGTGTCAGGAAAATCATTTAGCACGGAGTTCTGTTTTAAAAATTAAATATTACATTTCATTAGTGTTGCCTGAGGACTGTCCATTTGCAAACAAATTCCAGGTATTGTTTTATTATACTGTATCCATGCCATAGAAAATACTGCTCTCCTATACATTATATCTTTTTTCCCATAATTTATCTCCTTAGGTCATATCTCTTTCTTCTATTTTGTTTATTTTTAACCCACTTACTTCAATATGAATCTTCTTTTCAACTCAGCAGCGTTTCGGGGACTTCCTCTTCTTGTCCAAGTGAGTTATCTCAATTGAGTCCACACATCACACATACTGTCCAGCACATCTGGCAGTCTGGGTCCACACATGGGCTGCCGAGCCCTATAGAAGCAGTTCCTTCCCACTGATAAGATCGTGCAGGAGAGAGAAATCAATAGGGCCCCTGGCAAGCCTGAGGAGAAGAGTTAATTAAAGGATGTGAAAAAGAGAAGTATCATTCACAAGCTGCAAGATACATTAAAACAAATAAGGGTGTGGAGGACAGGGTAAATCAGGAGAAAAATACCCTCTAGTTTTTCAAAGACACTATAATATTAGTTTTAAATTTTAAAATACATTACAGACACATATATTTATATTAGTAAATTAAAATAATTTTATAATTTAGTAAGGATAATGTGTGATAGGGCCAATGTTGATCCTACAGATGGATCATAATATTTTTTTATGAATTATGCATTATGTGTAGGGACTAAATTTCAGGAGTTGTGATTGTTTTTACATTAAACAGAATCTCATAATCAATTTGCAATTCTACCTCTTAAAGTCCACTTTCTATCCTGTCTGGAACAAATCTGCATTCGGGAGGCACTCAGCTATTGTTGTAAAAATTTTCAACGGACTCTATTGCAATATGCTGCCGTTGTATGTGAGCTCAAAATGGTATGAAGTTAGTGTGTGGAATACCAAGCAGGTCACACGATTTGCACCTCTGTTCTTTACAACATGTAGCATGACTCCAGTCAGATTAGAGAGTAGAGTAGATGCAGGATCAGTAGAAGATGCAGCATGCAGGTGTTGCTAATGCTGAAATACCTGCAATCTCTGATTGAAGGAGACTGACAAACCAAACTGTGTGTGAGTTGCAGAGGAACAATAAATATATACCATCTCAGTCTGAATGTGGTTTCTTCAGCTTGGAACACCCTACCTTTAAATCTTCAGGTGGCCACCTTCCCGCTACTCTTCAGGTCTCAAATAACGTGAATTTCACTTCCTCAGGAAGGCCTTACCCAACCTCCTACCTAAAGCAGCCACCCCCACCCCACCTCCATCGTCACTCTCAAAAACATTAACCTCATTTATCGTCTTCACAGCTCATACATGTCAGTAGTTGAAATTGTCTTTTTTAAAAATTAGTCTACATGTTTGTCTCCTCCCACCAGAATATAAATTCCTTGAGGCAGGGACTCTGTTTTGGTACTCTTGGTACTTCAGAATTCATAATTGTGCCAATTGAATCAATTAGTGCATGTCTGTCTCCACAATGCTGTATTGCTTCAGTATAATTGTGCACAAGCCCAAATTTCTGGAGGAGCAGAGAAGAGAGAGCAGTTAAGTCTGAATACGGGCTTGGGGGAAGGAGAAACCAGGGTGAGGCTTCAAGGAGGATGTGACATTTGAACGGATTTTGTAGAAGGAAAAAGAGTAGAAGAAATACTTTTCAGGTATGGGGGAATCATTAAAACCGTAAGAATACAGAATAGCAAGTTAGTAGGTGAGGCAGGTGTCAAAGGCAGCAAGTGAGTGGAGTAGGAAGATTGGATTGGATAGTAGTTCAGGCAAAGTTCATAAGGACCCCTGGAGGTCAAGCTAATAAGATTAAATGTTTTTTCCAAAGGCAAATAGATGTCTCTGCATGGTGTATAGTAGAAGATGAGACAGATCTACCCTTAAAATTGGCTTGGATTTTCAGAAGCATATCATTCTCAAGGAAATAAAGAGCATTACTTTAAAAAGCCTGTTTGAACTCTTATCTGACCAGCCATGCTTCTTGGTTGTATTCAGAAACCTGGACTGCCATTTGCTTTTAAAACAAATCACCTATGCTCTTGCTAGTCAAAGTGTGGTCTTTTGGCCAGTGGCATAAGCATTGTCTAGGAACCAGTTTGAAAAGCAGAGTCTCAGATCTCAGGTTAGGCCCACTGAATCTGAATTTGCAGTTAACAAGATTCCCCAGGTGAGACCTAGGCATATTACCCTGCAAAGCACTGAGCCCCAGGCAACTGCATCCTGGGTAGGTGTATTATAAAAAGAGGGGGAAAATGCTTAGATTGCAACTCCCAAATCCTGCCTTCTAGCTGTAATCCGAACTGCACTGAAAAATGTCTAATTGGCAATCAGTGCAAATAAAGATAGTTAGTATTTGATGCCTCTAGTGCATAGGAGGAATTGAGAGGAAGTAAAGGGAAAGATCTCAGCTTTGCAGAGAGTGGAATTAGTTGAGAATGTGATAAAACATGTATTCCAGAAACTCTTCGAGTGCAGTATAAACCCATATTTAGTCAAGTGCTGAATCAGAGCTTAAGGCTATCACTGCTATGTCAGTCCTGGGATGCTAAAGATTATTGCACAGTGGTGTTCTCGTTAACTGGTTTTAAATTGGTAGTCCTTTCACTCAACCCCTTTTGTTGGCTTCCTATAGTTCATTGTATTACAATTTAGCGCAGAAAAGTTGGACAAAAAACTTTAACGAATACCATGCATCTGTAGTCAAGTAGAATACGTGGTTATTTTGAGAAATTGATCATAATGATAGTGAACAACCCCTCCACATACAAACACACAAAATCAAGCAACACATACTTACCTGGCAGGGGAGATACCATGATCACGAAGGTGGTTTTCCCAGGGCGAGGCTTATCCATTGCACTCCGGATGTGCTGACCCCTGCGATTTCCCCAAATGTGGGAAACTCGAATGCATAATTTGTGGTAGTGGGGGACTGCGTTTGCGCTCTCCCCCGGTAAAAAATAAATAAATAAATAAATAAGCAACACTAGTAAATGTCTCTCCTGTTTAATTTCTTGTTGGTTTACTATTCAGGTAGATCTGGTTTTGTGGGAGCTAATGTTAATAAAAGGGTCATCACTGATAATGCATATGATCAAATTTTATTGAAGTTAATTTAAATATAAATAGGTATTATATGTAAAAAATTATATTATGTGTAAAAATATTGTAAGTTAACCTGTTACTTCACTAAGTAGGGGCTTTTAATTAATAGTAAATAATGAGTTTCATAAAGAACGTTCTTGTGAGTATTAAATGATCCTTGTATGGGGCATCTTAAATAATACTCTCATATGACAATGAAAAAAGTATCAACTGCCTTTTTTCTTATTTACAAGTTTTAAATACTGTTTTTGAACACCATCTACCTGTATTTAGACAGACTGCAAACGATTTCTATTTCATTTGTTTTGATTGGAGTAGATAAATAATAATTTAGTTCTTCTGAATTCTTTGGGACATAAGAGTAGTACAGAGTTACTGTAAATGTTCTCCTTCCCTCAGTGATCTTTCCATAGCCTAGGACATTTCTCATCCCATGTAATACCATAGAATTCTGCATCAACTGCAGTTTAATAATGCGACTCAAATGAGAGATGATAGGGCTGAACCAGGGTGATGGTAGTATAGATGGAAAGGAAGGGCTGGTTCCAAGATATAACTAGAAAACAACATCAATAGTACTTCGTGCCTGATTGATTACAAAGAAGCCTGGAAGAGACACAAGCAAAAGACATGGAACCACATTAGGAATACAGAAGATCTTCAGCATTTTGAATTCAAAGTACTAAGACGACCTTGAAATTAAGACCTGGATAAGACAGTTATAAATTTGATTCTGGGACTTGGGTCAGTATTGGAATCAGAACTCTAGATTTGTTGGTCATTCATTGATAGTGGTAGCTGAAACAATGGAAAACAATTTAAAAAACACTTAACCTAAAAAGGGTGTATTCAGTGATAAGGGCAGAGCACCTAAGCTCAAGCCCAATAAATAGATGCTAGAGAAAGAAGAGACAATGAAGAAAGGACAGTTGGATAATAAGAAAATTAGAATGTGACAATCTAAAATACATGCAAAATACTTTGTACGTTTAAATGAAGGCATATAGTCCTTCAATACACATAAATTAATGAGTTTTAATTAATTTATGAAATTTATGAAATTTATTAAATTTAAAATTTCTCAAATATTGCAGGTATTAATATTTTAGGTATTTTGGCATCTCTGGTAGATCTGTGAGATTGTTGGAGTGGATATGAGGTACAAAGTGTGTTTATCCTTTAAAACAAAAGAGAATCAATACCTATCTGTCTGAGACATCTAGAGAACAGAGTTAAAAGCTGAATTTGAGGGATACACTTAGCCATAGAATCATCCGCCAATCAGCCTTTTGGGGATTTGAACTGATTTCCGTGTTTGATGCACTTGGAGTAGATTTGGTTAAGGTATGTGTTCTATTTCAATTGGCTATTGTGAGCCTTGGAAACTCTAAATGGGTCATTATTTAACCAGGTACATTTCACTACAGACAATATCCTAAGCCACTGGAGAACTGACTCTCCAGCTTAAATGTTAGCAGTGAGCATGAGCCAGGAGTAGACCTGTAAGCCTATTTTGCCATTGGAGCACTGGTTGCACACTGGGTTACATCTTCTACAGAGTACGGATTCTGATCAGTGACCTTACTCAGCTAGCTCAGCGTGTTCCACTTACTTTGTTACTGGGTTGAAAGAGGATGGTTCTGTGTTGCTTGTTATTCCGTACACTAACCACATCTGCTTGCCAACTGTGAACCTGACCTGAGTATTCATCCAGCACTGTCAGTTTTACTACGGCTTCAACATCCCAAAAGTTGACTTGACAGCAGATATAATTTTTACAAAATTAGAAAACCTCATGGAATGGGTTTGTCTCATTCAATTTCTGACAGAGATGTTAAAGAATTGTTTTCCTGCCCCATTTGCCCCTCCCCTTTGCAGCCTTGATTATACATTTACACAGCAAATCAGTGAGCTACTCTCCCAGTGAAATGGAATCTCTCCCTCTTCCAGTGGACTATGCCCAAGTAATCCTTTGATCTTTTGGAGAAATAAAACCCTCTCTCTACAGAAAACCTCAGCTCCTCAGAACCTCACTTCACACAGCAGATTTGAAGCCATGCTAGCATCTTTAGGACTGGTGGGATTCTGGATTCTTTGCTCCACACCACTGTAAAGCCACCAGATATGATGATAGTTCACATGACAGCAATTTACTACTGCTGAAAAGTTCCCAGGCAAACATCCAGAGAGAAAGAGAATGGCACATGCCAAGATCTTGGCTGTAATATTTTTACTTCTTTTTTTTTTTTTTTTTGCAAAATAATAGTGACTATAGATGTGTTTCATAGTTATATATTCTGTACGTATATAAATAATTGGACTAACAGGCATTTTGTTTTCTTGTCCTTTAAAAGAAGAACAGAGAATAACATAGCTTTCTCTTATGAGTATTGATTTAATAAATAAAAAGTTAAATTTATTCACAGGCATGTAAATGGACAGTGAATAGATACACTTAGCATCTGAATAAAAATGTGAACATGTAGATATTTGGCATTATGTATATAAAACAACTGAATAATTAGCATCATGGTTCTTTCATTCACATTTGGGTATTATATGGGCCTAGGATGAAGGAACAGGAGCTCGTGTCATTTTTCAAGGAAAGACTAGAATTTCTTTCACATGGAGAGAAAATATTTCTTTGTGATTGGAACAAAGATTCACTTTGTGGAGTCACACTGCCTTAGCAAGGTTTTGTGCATTCTTCTTATATCTTAGGAAATGTCGGTTTAATCTACCATACCATCTATATTTATTCTGTGCAATAACAAGCGTATATAAATGGTTCTCTTATAATTAGTAACTCCTGTAGGTGACCCAGGATTAGTATTTACTGTTTTCACATTAACGTGGTAGAGATAAAGCAGGTTGTCTTTCTTTCACCTCCTCCTTCCCTTCTGTGCCCTCTCAGCTCCTACTGCTAGCTTTAAGTCCTTCTGGATTAAAATATATATATATATATCCAGTGCTAGGACTCTATCATTTTTCCTTAAACTAACTCATTTCATTCTTTCTGCCAAGCACTTGCCTTTTGACTCAGCATTTCGCTTCCATAGCCCTGGGAATAGTGTTGATAACGGGCCAAGGTCTCATAAGTGCTTTGCATCAGTTACCTCATTTAATCCTCACAAGAACACAGTGAAGTCAGTGTCATGATTCCCATTGTATAGATGGGAAAGTGAGGCACAGAGAGGACACCTAAAAAACACACAGCTGTTAAGTGTCAAAATTGAGATTCAAGCCTAAGCTGACTCTTTTTGAAGCCTATGAATTAACCATTTTATGATACTACCTCTTGCTTTTTGAATGAATGAATATAAATGATAGAGCAGGGGTTCTTAACAAGGGGTCAATGAGCTTGAATTGAAATAAAAAACAAACAACCATTATTCTTGTGGGGACGTGTTGGTGCGGATGTGATATATTGATTAAATAATACACAGTGTAGTGTGGACTTAGTAAGGGGTCTGTGGTTTTCACCTGACTGGCAAAGGGGTCCATGGAACAAAAAAAGGTTAAGAACCCCTGCTATAGAGACTCTATCACAGGAGGTATAATCTAGTCACATGAAAATTGCTATTTTTGTCTTTTTTCTATACCCATTTAGATTCAATATTTATTTTCTTTCCCAGTATTGGATTTATTTTTAATAGGCTGGGGTCTCATTTCTGTTTACACATCAGAGATTTTTATGGATTTTTATTGTTGTGGTTACTTATTTATATGAAACAGTATATGTTGAACTTGTGGGTTTCCACATGGTTAAAGGAAATCTTGGTCCTAGTCTCAAACTTTTGAATATCCACCAGATTTAAATTCCTTTGTGAAGATTTTTGGGTAGGATGAGAAGCATGTTCTGGACTTACTGTCTTCTGCTCTTTCCTATGGACCTCTCCCCTGTTTTATTTATTGTGTTGCTGAGCTTCTTAGAGCAGGTTCTTTCCTCGGGTATGAAATAATTTTTTTCTCTCTCTCAAATTCAATGTATATTAACATATTAGAATATCTGAAAACCCTTGTAATTTGGGTTTTAAATGTAGCCATTATCAAAAATCTTTGAAATAACTAAAGCATCTAAAATGTACTTGATGCTTCTGCTTTCTCATTCAAAACTGGAAAAGATTGGACAAGTCAAGGAATAAAAACTAGTCTCTCAGGCTGAATCATGTGAAATCACCATTTTTGTATGTCAAAAATAGTTGATTATTAGCTGTCTCATTGGTTTAACCTAAAATGTCAACTATTTTATTATTTGATATAAAAACCCATATGTATTTATATGTAGAAGAGGTAGCAGTGTGCAATCTCCTCTCTTAGAAAAGAGCCTTAACCCCAGCCAAATGTTATGTGGCCCTTGGGGTGAATATGGTTGTTTTGGGGGAATGATCACAAGCCTGGACTTCTGGAATTTCATGAGACCAGTTTTATAAACTTCTGTACCATGATGCAATGTGTCTATCACTATGTAATTTAAAATAATATATACATTTCTTTAAAAAATTGCTTCAAAGCATATGTTGTTTGCCACGGACTCCAATTTATATATATATATATTTTTTTTTTTTTTTTTTTTTCAGGATTTTGGTAGTTTTGCAAGCACCACAAAACTAGGGCTAGGCCTGAGGTGTGTCATATGATGATTTCACTCTAAATTTGATACGTCCTTCTTCTGATTCTTAACAGAAATTCATACTAACTATATAAGATCAACACAAACAAAAGTTTAATATGGCCATCTGAGTCTTAGTCTTCCCATGTATAAATACTTCTTGATTGCTAAGTATTAGAGGAAATAAAAAGGTTGAATCAGACAAAGGCGTTGTCCCCAAGGGCCTTGCAGTTGATTTTAATGTACAGCTCCATTCCACCCAGACTGGTCCCATTCTGACTTCTGGGTCTGTGGCCTTTATTGGCAACCTGGCTTCATATGATTTGTTGATGTGTGTTGGAGCCAGCATGGACTGGCTTATGAGAGCAGATCCTTAATCAGAAATTTTGCAAGCCTGTTGTTAGTCCAGTGGTAGCTTGAAATCGGCCACAATGAAAGTTTTTATCCCACCAAAATAGGCAAAAGCTTCCTATTGGTTTTTTTTTTTAATTGTTGGAGACCCAATTTACCAGCCTACAACTGGGATTCATAGTGCCTGAAGTGATGGTAGCCTTCTTAGAAAGCTAGACATCTGATTGTAACACACAGGCAGCCAATGAACCCCCCCTACTGGCAAAAAAGAAAGAACTCTGAAACATTGTATACGACTAGTTGGGCTAGGATACAGAGAGAGAAATTGGAGAACTGTAACTTGGATAAAAATAAATTCAAAATGAATTCAAACCCACTCAGTTCAAATAGTTGGTTTAATTTCTCTTTACTAGACTTTTCAGGAATAACCTTGCAGGGGGAAGGAACAGGCTTTATTCACCACCAACAGCAAACCTCAATGTGTTAAACATTATCTCATGTAATTCTCACAAGGCTCCTTCCAGGTTATTATTTTGTTGTTGTTTATTCTTGTTTTACATTTAATTCCTACTTTAAAAACAAGGTTAAAAGCACAGGTATGTCATGGCTGGAACTGGGATTTACACCTAAGCCCTGATGACTTCAAGCCTGTCCTCATCTCTTAACTACACTGCTGCCTACCCAAGAAGCACCTGCCAAGTAAGACCAATCATTTGAGTGTCTTCCCCTCTCTTATAGCTTTGCAAGTCTTCCCCCAGATAAGTTAAATTGCATTGAAGAAGCAAAAAGGGTCCTTGGAGAAAGATTCTGAAGTAGAGATTTAGAAAATTAACAATTAAAACCAAGAGTAACTATGCCTATGTGTGCACGTTTTCCACATTTGCAAAATACTCACAATGAGGAAATGGTAGAAAAGTTATTTAATACCTTTGACACTTATTATACTAAAGTGTTATATGAATGTAGAATATTAAAATTTGATCATTTCTGCAAGTTAACATCTCTCCACACTGTACCCACTACCCCTCACTTTCAGGCTAATTTTGTAAACGTTCTTGTTCATTGAGGCGGGAAACAACAAAGTGAACATTGGAAATCTATTTTAATCTCTCAGTTAGTTATAAGATACACAGACAATAGTACTCAGCCTCATGTTATTGAATATGTGGAGGGAGCCAAAAAAGACTTCTAATTAAACAAGTGCCACTGGGTACAAAGTTTAAAAGCCTGAACTGAATGACCGTCATCATCAATCCTATAAAAAGAAAATCTATGTGCACAGAACATTGTCTGGTGACTTCTGGCCATTTGCCTTTCCCAGTAATATTCAGTGGCCATACCACGTGATCTCTACAGAGCACACTAATTATAAAGAATAAAAAGCCAAACAAAAGAAATCATTAAGTCAACATTGGTCTAACCATTACCAAGTGAATGTTTTTACAACTGACCTACAGGTAATACAGGAATGGGGAAATATTTGTGTTCAAACATTTCAATATTTCATATGAATTATACAGCTTAGAGCAAAAAATACAGAGTTCAGCCAGAATTCAAGAATAAGATAAATCCTGAATCTAAAGAGTAGTTAACAAGATAAACTGGGAAAGACAAGACAAAATTTGCCATCTGGTTATGTATAGATGCGTGTATTCTGATTTATTCTGAGGAAGAAAGAACATTTGTTTCTTTTTCAGATAACTCAGAGTCTTCCTTTTTTTTTTTTTTTTTTTAGGTTTAGTTTATTTATTTATTTCTCCCCACCCCCTTGTTGTTTGTGTTTGCTGTGTCTGTTTTGTTGTTCTGTACTGGTCTTTTTTTAAGGAGGCACCAGGAACTGAACCTGGGACATCCAATGTGGGAAGGAGGCACCTAATCACTTGAACCACCTCCACTCCCTGCTTTGTTGTGTCTCTTGTTGCATCATCGTGTTGCATCAGCTTGCCGTGCCTGCCCATCACATCAGTCCACTGTCTTGTTCATCTTCTTTAGGAAGCACTGGGAACCGAACCTGGGACCTCCCATGTGGTAGGCAGAAGTTTAATTGCTTGAACCATGTCCACTTCCCCAGTATTCTTTTAAAGATGTTTTTATAGTATTCCAATCTAATTTGAAGAGCAAAGCCAATACATAATAAATGAAGATAAAAAAATAAAAGGCAGATGTATGTAAGCCAAAGGGGTGCTGATGCAAAGTAACAGAACTCTGTTGGCTTTTATAAAGGGTATTTATTTGCAGTAGAAGCTTACAGTCACAAGGCCCTAAAGAGTCCAACTCAAGGTACCAAAGGGGTACTTTCTCACCCAAAATCATTAGCCACGTGTTGGAGCAAGATGGTGGGTGATGTCTGCAAGTGTTCAGCTTTCCTTCTTCCTCTTAAGGCTCCATGGTCCCAGCTTCTTCCAGTCTCAGCTGTAGGCTGGCATAAGGCACATCTCTCTCCCCAGGGCTCATTTCTTTCTGGGCTTAGCTGCTCTGTTCTCGTCACAAGGTAAATGTGGACTCTCAGGCTCATCTCTCTTCCCAGGGCCTCTGCCATGTCTAATGAGCTGTCTCTCTTCCTCTGTGTTCTTCTCTGTGTGCGCGTCTGCCTGCCAAAGGGGCGGGAACTCAATGGTCTACTGAAGTGGCCGAATCAAAGCCCTAATCTTAATTTAATCAAGTAAACGTAACCTTTGAATTTATTACAATCAAAGGTTATCACGCCCAGAGGAACTGACCAGTTTACAAACATAATATCTCCTTTTGGAATTCATAAATAATATCAAACTGCCACCATAGAATATGAAAAGATAATCTTTTGGTTGACTTCCTTTAGATCACAATGACATTGAGATGTGTTGGACTTTTAAAGTTCTATAAAAGGGAAAAATAAACTATGGACCAGTATTACAATAGTATATAATCAATATGTGGAAAAATGGGTATATATTTCCAATCTGCGATTTTATATGAAAACAATATGTGCCATGATTTTTATCAGCTTGGCCTTTACTCAGATTAATGTTTCGTTAACTGTGTTATGAGTCTGTCAATGCCAGTGATGGGCCCTCCTTGATTCTAAAGATTGCAACTTGACAAAATTACAGCCCTAGGACCTGCCAACCATGCCCACCCCTCCGCCTGGCTACTACCAACTCCATGCTTCCCTGATCGCTCCTTTTAGCAGTCTTCCTTCTTAACACCCCTCCCTCCACTCCAGTGAGCTGAGGGTATTACCTGGTAGCAGCTCTGGAGAACCATTATTTTAACCCAGTTTTTTCCATGACAACTATTTTTTACAACAATTTATTTAATTCCAGTTTAGATAATCAGTCTCTTCAAGTATATGCTTACTTTTTAGCTTCTTTCTATTTTTCTTCAAACTTTTGTCAGGCTCCTCAAGGGCTATCACTCTTTTTTATTATTTATTTATTTTTTAATTTTTATTTATTATTTTTTTTAATAATAATTTTTTTTTATTTTTTAAAAGACACTTAGATTACATAAATGTTACACAAAAATTATAGGGATTCCCATATGCCCCACCTCCCACACCTCCCACAACTTCCCATATAAACATCCTTCATTAGTGTGGCACATCACCTGCAATAGATATACACATCTTGGGGCTTTAGGGCTATCACTCTTTCTGTCTTCATTGAATGTGTGATCCAAAGTCTGGCACAAGTAATGTCTTCTAAGTGTAAGAGTAGTGCTATTAATATAATGGTAAAAAGTAAAGGAAAGCTTTGATGTGAAATTTTATTAAATGCAGAGCCAGTGCCATTAAAATGTTTATTCATTCAACAACTATGGACATTGCCCTTAGTACTAGGGATTGGGTTGTAAGTGAAAGCAGAAAAGTTTATGAGCTTTAGATCTAGGAAGCTAAACAGACACTAAACAAATAACCAGACAAATAAATATAACCTTAAAACTGTGCTAAGCAATAGGAAGAAAACATAAGTAGCCTATGAGAACATTACATGTATTCTCTCATTTCACTTTGGTGAGCTTATGCAAATGAATGAGCACTGGAAACATTATTTGCTGGCACTTTTCATAAGCTTCACGCCCAATTTAATCATTCATTTGTATGCAATAACCAGTTCAATCTCCAGCCTACATTCCCCTTGCCCCTCCAAAATATGCTACTCTGTATAGGCTGTAACCATATTCTAGTTCTGTTATACAAGAATCACTGAAAGTGGAATGTGATTGGCTCTTCCAAGAGGTTTTCCATGGAGTTCAGCAGAGATCTAAAACAACGGAGCTCATGGCAGAGACATTAGCCCTAATTGTCCTCAGAGGAAGCACCTGAAGAAAGGGGGTGGGACTTCCTCTGGAGTTCATATTTGGCCCAGACTGTCACCAGTGCCATCCTGAAATATTTGTGAGTATTTATGTGTACAGGACATCATACCAGTGATGGGGGATATGGAGAGGACGGATTCAGCAAGACCCACAAATGTAGCTCTTTTTCCACTTTACAAAAATATGTAAGATTCCTTCAAATAAATTCTTACTTTCAATCTAGAGTTTGGGGAAATATATATGTATACAAATGAAAATGAATGAAAATTTTGAAGTAAAGTATAATAATATTGGAGTTCATTATGCTAATTGTTTCCATGTTGCAACTATTTTTCTTTTTAAAAAACAGCTTTATTATGTCTTTATTGAGATATAATTCACATACCATACAATTCACCCATTTAAATTGTACAATTCAATGGATTTTAGTTTATTCACAGACTTGTGCAACCATGACCACAATTAAATTTAGAACATTTTCATCACTCCAAGATACCCTTTTGCTATCACCCCACATTTCCCTCCAAACTAGCCCCTAAGCCCTAGGCAACCAACTCCTAATCAACTTTATGGTTGTGGCAATTTGAATTTGGTAAATCAAAAGAAATTGTGTGTTTGATCTAATCTATTCCTGTGGGTGCGAGATCTTTTGATTGCATTATATTTGGTTAAGGGACCTTGATTAGATGACTTGATTAGATTAATTTAGATTGAACTATGTCAGTGAGACATGACTTAGGTTATTGTCCATGCCTTCTTACTGGAGCCTTATAGAAATAGAGACACAGGAGAAAGAAGACATACACAGAAAACAGAGCTCTGTCATTTTGATCTGGGCATGTGAGGAAGAGGATTCAAGGATTGCTAGCAGTCGAAGCTGAGGCATGAAGCCCCCAAGGAACTGGAGCAGCTCAAGGCTGAAAAGATGAACCATATGCTTGATCACCCACAGCTGGGCTCAGGGAGAAATGGGAACAGCCAAGGCTGAGAGAGGAGGTCCCTGGAAAGAGATAAGACAGATGCCTGATCACTCACAGCTGAGCTGCTAGAGACAGTGAGCCTTGAGGAGAAGGCAGGGAGCTCAGCAGAGATCAGCTGCCATCTTGTCTCATCATGTGTCAGGACACCAGGATCACCATAGCTGACTTTGGTGAGAAAGCATCTGAGATAGTGCCTTGATTTAGACATTTTTGCTGACTTGGAATTGTAATCTTTTACTTCTAATAGATGTCCCATTATAAAAGCAACCCATTTCTGGTAATTTTTCATTGGCAATGCTGTGGCAAACTAATACAATGACTATAGATTTGCCAGTTCTCACATGGAGTCATACATATGTGGTCTATTGTGATTAGTTTCTTTCCACCTACTATACTTTTGCAAGATTCATCCATAGGAGCAGATTCCAAGCAGTTGAGCGCCTGATTCCCCATTGGGAGGTCCCAGGTTTGGTCCCCAGTGCCTCCTAAAAAACAAAAAACAAACAACAAGCAAACAAATGGGAAAAAAAAAAAAAAAAAAAAAAAAAAACTCAGGGGAGCCAATGTGGCTCAGTGGTTGAATGCGGGCTTCCCACATACAAGGTCGGGGTTCAATAGCTGGCGCCAGTACATATTATTAATAAAAATTTTTAAAAAAAGGATTCATCCATGTTGTAGCATCTATCAATACTTTTTTTCTGTCAAATAATATTCCATTGCATGGATATAACTTCATTTTGCTTATGCATTCATCAGATGATGGACATTTAAATTTCTACTATTTGACTATTATGAATAATGGTGCTATGAATATTCATGTACAAGTTTTTTTGTGCACATATGTTTTTGTGTCTCTTGGATATAAACCTAGGAGCAGAGTTGATGGTTTACATGGTAATTCTGTGTTTAACCTTTTGAGAAACTGACAGACTAATTTCCAAAGCATCTGTGCCATTTACCTTCCTACCGGCAGTGTATGAGGGCTCCAGTATCTCCAAATCCTCACCCATAAGTGTTGTTTGCCTTTTAATTATTGCCATTCTAATGAATATGGTGTCTCATACTATTTTAATTTTGTGTATGTTTGAAAACTTTTATAAGGAAGAGTTTCAAAAAAGAAATATCAGACTCTCCTACTATGTTTAAAATAGTCATTAGTACAAATCTTACATTTATACCTAATGAAGTTTTTTAAAAGATATGGTCATTCTGTCCCAATCCATTTTTGAGATCATCTATCCTCAAAAAAGTTACATTGCAATGTTAGGGAACTGTGTAGATCTCTTCTATAGTTTTGAAGAGTTAATGGTTCTTTAAAGGCATAGATGCAATACTAATTTGCTACTAACTCTTTCTCAGAACACCAAAATGAAAACATGCAGTAGTTTGTACACCAGGATGGTTTTAAGGTATTTTAGGTAAATATTGACTTTCTCTTTTAGAAAGTTGGTGTTTGTAACAATTACTTAGATTCCCATTCCACTGAAAATAGCACCCAAGGTCTCTTTTGAGGATGACTATTACTATTCTCCTGTTTGTGATAAAGGATCAAAGAAAACTTTTATTTTCTAAAACATGAATATTTACTAAAGCAAATTACAAATAGAGGTCTGTTGTTATCTCTTATAACCTAGGACCTTCTTTCTAATACCATTTGTTCTGATGGACAACGGCATATTCTGAATTACTTTCATATCTTCTAGGAAAATGTCATATTAGTTACATTTAAATGATGGTTCGGCAGTTTCTCTCCCAGACTGTCACCATTGTTAAATCCATTAACAATGTTTAAAATGGAAATCTTTAACAAATGTTTCATTGAATTGGTTTTCCTCTCAATCTTAATAGACTATTTATTTTGGAATTGTTTTATTCTTTTCTTTATGATATGATGGTTCTCATGCAGATATCATTTTAAGTAATCAACCGTAATGTGATCAGTAATTAAAATTATAGCCAACTACAGGTGCTACTAATTGTTAATCAATTAGATGCATAATGATTGCATATCTAATTGAAATACTGATTGAAGTATTGATTGTTACCTATGATTTTTTATAAAAGTAAACTACCTCCTACTATTCTTAAATTGCAATGAGTTCTTGAGAATATATTTCCAGCTACTCTCAGAGTAGCCTCTCTGAACTTTAGTGGGAAATGTACCTTTCTTTCTACATGTATAAATAAAATTGGTATAGTTGATCAGAACTGACCTTGCTGGCTGTTGAATCAGTCTGTGAATTTTAATTGGTTTATTTGCATATTAACAGACAACATTCTGCAGAATTTTTTTGTGTGTGTGGATCCTGCGTATCTGGATTTGGCAAATTCTAAGACCATTATATTTGAAGGTAACCGTCCTTAAACACTGATAGAATCCCTGTTTTGCTAGGTGGCTGCAGTTGGTATCACTGTCAACTTGCTGATCTGCCTTTACAGGAATTAATTACATATTTACAGCAATTTGGTGGTTACACTCTCTGCATGACAAAAAATTATTTGACATTTTTTCCTTCTTAAAAAAATGAGTCTCGAAATTCATGTCAGGCTCAAGCTTAGACATAATTATTTTACCTATAGTGTCATTACTAAAAATTCTTTTACATTTTCTAATCACTGAATCACATGAATGGAAGGCAGTTATAGCAAGAATGAGCAGTCTGGATAAAATTATTTACATTTCATGATTTGTGAAATAATGCCCTTTCTAATTTATAGGCATAGATACTGATGAAAAAAAAAAAAAACAGAATTTATTTTTTCAAAAGGAGACTGTGGAACGGCATATCTTTTTAGCATAATACATTTAGTAATGTAAATCTACCAACAGTATCATAAAATTACCACTGAAAGCATCATGGTCTTCAAGGAAAATGTTCTGGTGATGTCCTGGCACTCAAGATGTTTACTGAATAAACTAATAATGCAATGAAAATAAATTTTAACTAAGCTTTTCTTTATGCACTAATCCAACAACAATTGCTAACTAACAATCCAAAAAGAGTTTTTTAATATTATTATTTTTTAAATCAATAATTTACTTTTGAGATGACAGAGCATTCTTGATTATTGCTTTGTCAGTGAAGTTCCATATGCCGCAAGCATAGAGACCTCTTCTGTTAGCTGCCGTGGTTCACCTTAGGCTAAGTAAGAGTGTCCAAGTATAGACTGGGACAAGGAGATGAAACTGTAGGGAAAAATACAATTTGGAAACTTTATTTGTAAATTCCTCATTTATATAAAACGAGAGTGGATTTTAGTTTGTGTTTTTGAGAAGAAAGGCTCTGAAAAATCTGAGTAAATACTGTTTTTTGCTAAAGCAACAGAAGGGAAACACAGGGGTGCTATTTTTTTATTATTCTTTCTACTTGTATTTTATACCATTTATGAAAACAGCATATATGACATCGTTTTTAATCCAGCAACTCTCTCAGTACCTGGTCATTTATGATTTGGATATAAGTGAAAATAGTAAATTATGTTATTGGTTTGTCTTCTGACATTACCTGAAGATTGAAATTGGGAAGAAAAACTCCACTTACCTCATCCTTAAAAGGAATATTTGTGAAAACGCCTCAAACTCTCACTTCCACTGGGAGAGCACCACAAAGCTCTTGTGGTTCTGGAAGCAGCCAGCTGTTGACGTGAGTTATGTGAATCTGACCTATAATCTCACCTGACATCTGGAACTCAAATATTTTCCCTTATTTCCCCAACACAATTAAAATATTTAGTCTCACTTCATTTTCTGAGACATAAATAGCTATGGAAGTACCCTGTAATTACTGTACATTGTAACAAATGACCTCATAAATACATTGTAATGTCCCATGTAATTACATGCTAAATCGTGTCTTTGAGATGGCGGCTCTTGGAGATGGAAAGCCTGCTGGTTTCGCAGATTAATTACTTACGGCCTAATTTGACGGTTTGCTTGAAGATATGCTTCCATTACATAGCTACTTCTGAGTTTTTTAAAGAAAACTGTTTGTTTCACCGTAAGATCTTATTTCTTTATTGAATATGGCCCCAGCTGTATGTGTTTATCCCTGAATATTGGCCATGCCTGAATTTAGAGGTACTGAAAAGCCAAGGTCGCATTGCTCTGAACCGTATGAGATGGATTTTCTTTCCTAATTCTTCCACCAAACACTAGACAGAACCTGATTTGTGACAAGTATTTTAAAAGTTCTAGTTTTATTATTCAAAAAAGATTTTCATTTATAAGGTGGTATAAAAATTATGGTTTTTATTCTGTTACCCATTGTATTTTCTTATGCTTTGTACAATGTTTCCTTTTTTATTCTCTTAGGCATTGCACAATGTTTCCTGTTTTAAGAGCCTAAGTTGATATGTCATGATCATTTTAGTATGAGTGCATTATTACAATACTCTGAGTTCTTAGTGGTTATTCCTGATAAAAGTATTTATTCCATTAGTGAAAGAATTTTCGTACAGCAACTATCGGTATTTAAATTCTTTTTGCTTTGCCTCAGGATGCTTATCTGGTGATATCTGGTGCCATCAATTATTCTGAAATTGTGCTATTTACACTACTGCTCAAATAGTATCTTGGTTTCTATGTTCTAAAACAAAAAGGAAATGGGAAATAAGTGGACACTGTATTTTCCACCTTAAATTATTTATTGACCCATTTTCTTTTACTTTTCAAGGGTGCAATATTGCATATAACTCTCCTGATGTATTTGTTTTCTGGTTTACTTAGCTCTAGTTCTTATATCAAGGCTATTATATTGCTCTTAAGGGTTTTATTTAGTAGAAATGAATAGTCTGAGGAAGGACCTAGTGATCTGAAAGAGTTAATGAGCCTCCCTAAACATCCAGCTTTCTTCCAGGGAATGACTTAGGCACTGGAGAATAAAGTCTATTGATACTGACAAATTCTGAAATGCATTATTCGTAAGATCACTTTATCATGAACTCCAGGGAACAACCAAATTGTGTTATTGTAATGGAATTTTGTCAAGATGTGAATACCTCCTAGAAATTACATTCCCAGTTTCTAGGACATAGAAGAAAATAGAGCTGGCTACTATGCTATGCGTAGCAAATTAACACATGAAAAAAAAAATGCTATTTTAAATCCAGGCACTTATAAAAAGATGATGCTAGGTGCACACCAATCCAAGCACTTTTTAATTTTTAAAAAAATTTTCCCCTTAGGTTGGACTATATTCTGCATTTGTGCATGGATTTCTTGGTTGATTTAGGAGCATTAGGTTTATTTTATCTGGTTGGCCAAGAAAACCTAGCCATGGAAAGTTAACTAATTTTCTCTAGTTTTCTTCCAGTCTTGGAGACCAGACATGGTTTCATAACTGAGAAACAATTCCAACTGGGTTGCTTACCATTAGTGGGAAAAGCCCTCTTTCTATTGGCCACTGGTCAGTGTACGGTACAATTTGCCATAAAAAGACCATCTCTTCTAACATTGCACTGAATGCTTTTTGAGTGGCAAAGGAAGTTGTTTCCAGGGATGTGTAATCTAGTAGTTGCAATCAGGTGAAGTGTTTATTAAGCTAATTCAGCCTCAGTGAGAATCAATGATTTATTTATTTATTTATTTATTTTTATATTTTTATTTACCCTTTCGTGTGAGGCCAACGTAACCTGATGCCTCAATTCTTTAAAAAGTTGCTTTAGTTTTCAATCTCCCTTTGTGAGTTTCCAAATAGTTGTACATAAGAACAATGAAATGATAAAAATGAAGATTAGAGCAAAACGATGTATTTTGTGGTGTTTTCAGTTTTCTATGCCCTTTTTCATTGATCACCGCTCAAAAACTGGTGGGGGGTACAGAGTATTTGTATGATATACAGTTGATACAGTTAGATAAATGGGTCCTAGTATCACTCAGCAATTTAATAAAAAGCTGAGAATGAAAGAGTATGCTTTGTGCCCATCCATCTTATTCTGCTTATTGCATATTTAATATTTGCAGAACACTATTCTCTCACTGTTCTCTAGTTCTCTGAACAGTAATTTAGAAATACATGCTAGATCAGAATTTCTAAAAAGATTTTCCAAGCACCAGATATATGAATTTGACGTTAATTCTTAAATAGATCACTAGCTTTTATTTCATGGGATGTGTTTGCAAGTTTGGGCCAGAGTTGAATTAACCAAACCACCACAGAGGAGTCTGCAGCTACTCCCAGCTATTATCCACTCTTCTCCTTACAGAGCTCTGAGCCTCATCTCTGAGTAGATGGAGAACTATTAAACAAATATTCATTTGAAAGTGTACAAAATATTATTCAGACCAAACTGCCAAATTGTCAGTCTCCATGAAGTACGCTGGGTCTCTGTGGACAGTGATAGATTGATGATCTCACAGTGAAAATTTGGCAACCTGTTTGACCCTAATTTACTGGTGTAGGTCCCATATGCTGCTAAAATGAAGTAGATTGGGTCAATGATTAGCTTCCCACATTTTCTTTGGAACTGTGAAGATTTATTTCTCAGAAGTTGATTAAAGGAGTGGAGAAAAGTGGTGACATGCCAAATTCCCAATATCAATTTAAATTTAGCTCAGTTTACTTTAACAAAGAAATATAAAAGTGGAATTTATAAGAAATGGATCACATGCCAGAGACATTTCTTACTGTATAAATACATTTTTTTTTTAATTGAAGAAGGGAGACCTGTGGGGTAAACGGGTATGGCGTTCAGAGCAGGTGTCAGGCTGTGTTCCTAAAGCAGAAGGGGTGAGTAAGGTGATTAGGTAGGTTCATTCAGAAAGACTGATCACAGTATTCAGAGAAAATGAGTGATAGATCACAGTTGTGCCGGGTGGGTAATGCCAGAAAGGACTGAAAAGGTGCTTTAGGTGGTGGCCCATAAGGCCAGCAGGTTTATGGTTCAGAGTCTGCAAGTGGTTAAAGAGCCTAGGTTTAGAGAGGCAGGTAAATATTGTTAGGGAAGCCTAACAACCTGTGGCAGATTCATAGCCTTGACGCTAACTTCAAGAGACTCAGTCTTGGATTCTTTGAGGAACCAGGCAGATTAACAAGGCAAGGGTATTCACTAGAAAGCAGAATGGTACTTCTACCAGAGAAATCCACTTACTAGAATTGAGACCCAAATCAAAGTGCATTAGCAGTATTTTATTTGAAGTTGAGAAACCTGAGAAATTGCCTTGTGTGCCTTAGCTTATTGCATAACCAGGGGCAGGATTTTCTCAGCAAGGGTCAAGTCAGGCTTTATCTCTAGGCTAGAATCCCAGTGGTCCAAGCTGTGAGGATAAAGGGGCCACTGGGGCAGAAAAACAGGTAAGACCATGTTACAGCTAAGTGTATTGAGGAAGAAATGTTGTATAATTTCAAAGCCACTAAATAAGATCACAGTAGGCTAGCATGTATTATTTTATGAAGCAAAGCAATGTGTCTTGCCTAAATTTAACATATGTTCATGAATTTTATTTAAAATCAACTATTACTCAATTTGTCTATAATCACACATTTATTATTGCACAAATATTTAACTCAAACCTTATGTGGTAGTGGCAGAATTTTCACTCTGGAAATGTTTCACACTGAAGGTGTTTGCTAACATGGCTTTATGAAGTGGTGTCAAATAACAATGTCCTACATGAATTCAAGAATGCCAAATTTAGTATGCTACCCAACATTCTAGTCTCAGTTTTCATAAGAGATTATGTATTTATAATAGCAAAATAAAAGTATTTCCAATCTTCAAGAATAGTATATAACTGCAGAAAAAGACATTCATGACCGCTTATTGCTATTTTTTCAAATCCATACATGGGTAGTACCATACGAGTATAATTTTATTAAAAGCAAAAAACAATTTTTGCAAATGTTTGCACATTTATACACACAATATAGCTTAAGATACTGTTTTATCAATGGATTAATTTCTATTCCAGCTTGAAATTCAATCAAGTGTTTTCATCATCTATAGAAATATTTACTAAGTGTTTAGGTAAATATCAAAGTTTAAAAGTTAAATGTTTTTATTGTATAATTTTGGAGTTATTAAGATGTAAGTATCTTTATTCTGAACCAAAAAAAAATTAGAAAACTGTCTTTCCCAACATTAACTAGTACATTGTCAATATGGATATGCTTTGTTTCTATATCCTCTGTGCATTATCATTTATTGATGCTTCCAGTAGGTACAGTGATTGCTTTTTTTTTGAAAGTGGTTCTTTTTCAGACAATTTTATCCCAGGAATTGCACAATCATCCACCAAATTGCTTATGCCAGAAACTTGAGAATCATTCTTGATGGTTTTTCTTTCTTTACACTTGACATTCAATAAATCGCCAAACCCTGTCAAGTCTACTTCAAAAAATATATGCTGCATCTCTTCACTTTCCTGCATTCCTCCAGTCTGCCCTCTCTTCCAAGGTCTTTTCTTCACTACCTATGTTTTAAGATTCCATGGGGTAGAATAAGAAATGTGAATAATACCATGCACAGATTAAGTGCTCAATAAATAGTCATGGAAGCAAGGATTAAAAAAGAGTTTCTAGGTAATTTATCTCTCCCAATGCTTCTTTTGATTTGCAGAAGAAAATTCAATGGGTCACTCCATGACATACACCAATAGTAGGTCCAAATTTTGGGCATTGTCACTGCATATGGCTTTGCTTGCTTGCTTCTTTCCTACTCTTTTTAACTTCTTGCCTTTTAAAAGTTTCTCTGTCTTTCTTGCTGTCACTTTCTTTCCCTCTTTGCCCCTTCCTTCTAAGCTCCCTTAAAATATTTATAATAATTGCCTATAATAATGCAATTATGCACCTGCAACTCCAGGCATTATCCCATTGTCTCCTTTAAAGCACACCAGGGTCCTATGAGATGGATCCTACCAGTGGTTCACATTGCAGGTGAGAAAGTGCAGGCTCAGAGAGTTTAAGTTGCTCACCCAGGATCATACACTGGTGAGGAAGATAGCTGATATGGGTTTGAGGAATATGATATTAGAGGCATGGAGACCAACAGGTTAACTATTGTAATATTCCAGGTAATGGAAAAATCAAAGTCTGAATTAGGGTAGTGGCAGAGGGAATGTAAATCAAGGGACTGATGAGGGATCCAACAAAAATAGATTCTTTAGAAGTGCTGATAGATACTCTTTAATAAACGTAATAGGGTCTCATGAGTCCTGAGAGCATATTTCTTTCTTCAATCACCTTCACGTAAGATTTAACAAATCACCCAAAGCACAGAACAGAAATAAGGATGGTGTTCGAAACTGATTTCCAGTTAAGTCTCTAGATGCTTACACTGTTGCTATATCCCAGCCAAGGTCCTTCTTTCAGATAGTGCCCTCGAATTCTCTGCTGTTCTTTACTCTAGAGTAACTGAATGTTTTTGGAGAGGGTTTAATATGGGCTTGGCTTCACCTGAAGTTTGCAAGAAAGTAAAGTAAACTGTCAGTATGCAATTTAGATATATGGAATTAGAAATGACAGTTTATGAAATGTAGATTCTGAGAAAAATTGGGGGGCAGGTTTATCAATTTTTTTTATTTTTTCTCATTTATTGCTCTTATTGATCTACTGAAGGAAAAACAAAGGGATGGATAAAAGAGGCCATGAAAAGAGTAATACAGTGTTGCTGAATTGGACATGGTTATCCCAGGCAGCTGGGAAATGACAAACAACTGATGATTATTTGGAAAAAATAACTTTTTTTCGTAATCAAAGAGGACATGGAGGGAGTTGGAGAAGTTGAATCTTACACCTTTCCTTTTTCCAAATCTGAAGAAAAGTGAAATTAATTCCTTATTCAAGACAGAATACTGCAAAAGTGAAAAGGATGAATTTTTTCCTCTCAAGTAATAAAAAGACCAAAAGTCAAGTCACAACTACTTGAATTGATTTTTCAAATGTCAAAGGCCATTTGTTAAGTGCTTTCAATAAAATTCATTATGTAGGCTTGCCTGTGAAAACTTGGATGTGTTAAAAGGAAATTCCCATAAGGGTGACAGCTTTAGGTGAGGCAATGGGGAATGAAGTTTGAGCTACCGAGCAATAGCATAACAGGTGTCATATAGAAGATAAGACTCATTATATCATTAAATAAGAAAAGTTGCTGAAGTCTTTCCTTTAACATCCCAAAACAATATAGTTTGGGGCATCTAGGTGTATCATTTGCAGAAGGAGAACCTAAACAGAAAGAATTTGACCACCAGATTCTTTGCAATCTGCTGCACTTTTTAAAAATCACTGAGAAAGCATAAAAGACGCTGATAAATGTAGCTGCTACCCACAGGTGAGGATGAAGAAAATATTTACTTCAAAGATGACTAAAAATCATTGAGGGGGTTCACCTCCTGGTATGTAAGGTGTCTAACTGATTCTATTAATTAATTGCTGCTAGGCATGTATGTCAAGATATTGGCTACGTGGGGGTAATTTATACAAGTGCAGGAAATCATCAAATATGATAAAGGAAAATTATCATCTTTCAAAAAATAAGTATTACTCATGAAATTGTTAGCGAAATTAAGTTCTCCAGGCTTGTCACATGATTTGCAAGCATTTGGTAGACATAGTAAGCACAATTATTCTCCCTATTTTCAATACACACAATGAGATTTAGGTCATTTATACTTAAAGACTGACATGAGATCACTGAGCACAGCCCTTAGGAAAGCATCAAGTGGAATTTAGAAGTTTCAAACTCTTGGTTAAAGGTTTAATATTAATATGCATACTTTCATATTCTGTTTGGATTTAATTTTGGCTTTAAAAACCAAACTTGCGTTCCTCAGAAAACATCCCTTCTTGATTTACCAAGGACCACTGTGGGAAGGCCTACCTTGGGATGTATTTTAAAACTAATGATTTAAATTCAGTTTTCTTTTTTTCAAGAATATTTGGTAGATGAATATAGATGAGTAGAATTGCGAGTAGAGGCCCCATGATTATTTATTTTAGTGTAAAGTAATAAAAGGAATATTACACAAAGCAGTTGGAAAAACTTCTATTGATGGTGAAAGGTGACCTCAGACCAGTCATTCATTTAGCTCTGGTTCTCAATTTCCAACTTTGTCTGACTGTAAAATGGTCATAATATCTATCATGGCTACCTTGAAGTGCTGGAAAATAAAAATAAGGTGAGTAGTTGAATATAAGTGTAAGATATGTCTATTCATCTAATTCTGGTTTTCTTTACTAGATTCTAAATACTTGAGAGCAAAGAACATGTCCACACATGTGCATGAATTTGTGTGTGTGTGTGTGTGCGCACATGTGTGTCCGTGTTTAAGGCTGTGCATTCTTTTTGGACCTAGCTACAATATATTATGATATCATTCACTAGTTTATCTCCCAAAGGACTTAGGCAAATGCCTTAAACAAACACATTGCTCTAAACATAGGCCTCTTAGGCATGGTCTGAAAGACTCTTTTTTATTTTGTTCCAATATACCTTTCCATTACATTGTCTCATAGGTTCCCTTTGCGCTAGACACTAGGGGACACTTGAAATTCACTTGAACATCCTTTATATTTTCATGACACCTTGAGCTTGTTCTTGATACGCTCTTTGTTTTCAATGGCTTTCCCTTCTCCTCCATGAAATCCTACTCCCACTTGAAAGATGGGCACCTTGTAAAGTCTTCCTTGACCTCATGTGGCTAACTTAATCTCTCTGTCTAGTACATACCTATTTTATTTTGGGGGACTCTATTTTGTAACACTTAGCGTTATTTATGCGTCTATTCATGACTGTACTATGACTTATTCGGTTATTTCTGTAGTCCCAAGGATAGTGCTTACAACACAGCAGGGATGCAATTAATATATTTTATATGGATAATAACAATGAATTAGACTCTCAGCCTCTTGAACTCCCCATGGGCTGCAATATCAAGTAGTAAAGAACACAAACTTTGAAATCATATTATCGGCATTCAAATCCTGCTTTTACCACTTAGTGTTGCTTGAGTTTAAGTTCTTAACCAATGTGTGCCTCAGTTGACTTGAATGTAAAAGGGCATAACAATAGCCCCTAACTGAAAGGGTCCTTGTGCGGATTAATGACATAATTCATAGAGTGCTGAGGCTATTGCCAGGCCCATAGCAAGTAAAAAAAAAAGTGTTAAGTATTAGTAAGAGTGTTATTTAGTTTCTCATATTTAAAGGGTAGTGGGTGAATTGAATGATCTCAGTATGGACATTCTCCTTGAAATATTTTCGAGCGACTTAAATAATCAGATCAATTCTTTGTAACTAGGGCCCTCTAAAATTATTTAAAAATGTATATCATATAATTAGTTTTGCATACTCTTTGTAATTTTTAAGCTGCTTTGTGACTTTAGAGGCTTTTAAAAACTTTTGCAAAAAAACTTTCATTTTAGAGCACCAACTAATCAGTAGTAGAGCTGGAAAGGAGGATCACAGATATCTGCTCTCTCTCTGCCACGTGGTTGAAATGGGGTCAGAGGGCTCCTGGGGTTCTGGTCCAGGTGGCTCAGAAATCTATTCCTTCACTTTGTCTGGTCTCTTTTGAACAGCCAGTTATTTGTTTTTATCACCTCAAGAAGACAGTTTTGTGTGTTTATTTTTAAAATTAATTTGAATTTTCAACAAAGCGTTACATGCACATCTTTTTTTAAAAAGCAATTTTATTGAGATATACAATCAATCCAAAGTATACATTCAATGGCTTTTGGTATAGTTACAGCATGCATATCTTTTTAATGTAAATAATGCCAAAGGATTTATAAGAAAAACAATAGACTCCTTCTCCAACCCTCTCTAAACCTGGTTCCCGTACCCTAATGACTCTCATACTTATCACATTTATCTGTTATTTCTTTTCTCATGTTTGTGGATTTTTTTTCTTGATTAGAGAAAACTTGACATTTATCATTCAGATTGTGTGTGTAACACTTCCATTTAAACCAATTGTAAACATGCAAATTAGACCAATTATAAGCTGTGGGTTTTTTTTTCCCCACCAGAGCACATGACAAATGCATTTTGCACAAAAAGGAATGTTATACCTGGCCATATCTTAAATCATTGTTCTCCTCCTTTTATTTTTTTAGTTTTGTTTTTTATAGCAATGCTACAAATTACTCAGTTAACACAAGATAATAACTATAATAACAATAAATTTGCTTTAGTCTGCGGTTAAGCTACCCATTATTTTTGTTCATTCCTCAATCTTGATGGATTTGTGACAATGTCCATTCTGACTACTCCAGGCTGAGAAGGTATGTGGATAAGGGGCAGAGGAATGAACTTGTTTTGTTTGCAGTTGAAGATACTCCTTGCTTTTGGGCTGGAGCTGGTCTACCTCCTTTGTTTTAAATTAAAAGGAAATACAATGATCAAATTTTAAGTGTTTTGACAATTGTATTTATTCAGGTAACAAACATGAAATCAAGATAAAGACCATTTCCATCACCCCCAGAAAGTCTCTTTGTACCCATTTCCAGCCTGTGCCCCAGTGAAACTGCCAGTGGCAGCACTGTTCTGATTTCTATTACTGTAGATGTTTAGCCTGTTCTTGAATTTAACATAAGTGTTCTCTTTTTTATTGGTATAACATATATATGTCTCAAAATTCTCCTTTTTAACTACTTTCAAGTGTACAATTGAGTGGATTAATTACACTCACACAGTATATACTCTTTTGAGTCATGTGTCTCATCATTTCCTGTCTTTTTATATCACGTTTGGGCAAATAAAGTTTCATTTTTCCAGTTTGATGAGAAATTTTCTCACTGTTTAACCAAATTTATATTATGGTTATATTGGTCTTCATTCACAGGATATTTGTGATTTGGGGATTTTTGTTTAAAATTGCTGTTTTAAAAAAATTGCTTACTTACATATGGGCCAATTGCTAATTTTTCTTCCTACGTGTTCCCACTACTCAAAACAATTTTTAGACTGGCCAAACCTATCAGACCAACTCTGAGTTCTATTTTTCTCTTTTTTTCTCCTCCTCCTAACTTGGCTGATGCTTTGTGGGTTTTCTACGCAACACTCCCACTGGAAATTTTCATCACTGTCCTCCTGAGAATTCCTTATTCCTCTTTCTGTTTTGGATTATCTGTCTCTTGGGTTTCAAGTCTTTCTCTTCCTTGGGTTGCACTCGCATTTTCCCGGAGCGTACCATCCGTTCATATCCTCGTGAAAGTAACATAGATGGATATATTTTGAAACAATGTATGTCTGGAGATACCCTTATACATGAACTTATAAAATTAAATATCTTTATATTTGTAGTATACTATCTGTATATGTGAATGTTTATTTTACTAGATGTAAAATCCTAAGTTTAAAATCCTCTATGTTTAGAATTTATTTTAAAGCATTGGTCCATGGTTTTCTAACTTCAAACATTGTTGGAAATCTGGTGTTTTTCTTACTCCAGATTATTTTTTATGTGACCTGCTTTTTTTTTTTTTTTTAACCTTTCTGGAAGCTTTTAGATCCTCCCTGAGGCCCCAACCCCCTAACCCTACCCCCATCCCCCTGCTCTGGTGTTTCACTGGAATGTGCCTTGATGTGGTTCCTTTTCATTTAAATTATGTTAGATATCCCACAATTCCTTTCAGACTGCCAGACGCTCAAGTCTTCCAGTTCGACAAGATTTTTATTAGAGGTTGTGGGGGGGATTTATTTAGTTTTTCTAATACTCTGCATTCTATTTTTCCTGCTTTTTAATTTTCCCATCTTTTTAGTAGGGTGTTGGAAATTGTGGACTAAACCTAGAATTTCTTATCTTTTCTCTACACATTCCTTTGAATTCTGTAGCTTTATTTTGATTTGTTTTCCATTTTATCTATTGAATATTTAATTTGTCCAAATTATAATTGTTATAAAATTATAATTGTTATAACTTTTTTCTTAATGTCTCATTATTCCTGTATTTTTTACTGTTTATGGATGCAATAACTTCTTTTAGATTGTCAGAGTATTAATGATAGTTTTTGGATCTTTTTTTCTATTCTGCATTACTGCTGTTTCCTTCAGATGCCATTATCTTTTTATTTATATTTCCTGTCTTTCATGCTAGAGGTTTTCTTTGATGCCTAGTAGTTTCAAATTGTCATTCTACATTAAAAGTGAAGTATTAAAAAGCTGATTGCAAAATCTAGTGCATGAGTTGGGCTTTTTAAGTGATGGGCTTCAGTGTTTGGAAATTTATCAGGAAGCCAGCTGTTGTTTTTTTTGTTTTTTTTTAGAGCTAAACTATTAATATTCTCTGGAGAAGGATTTTCTGATGTTCTGCCTGGGAAGTTAGAAATCTGGCTGCTATAGCTTTGGGTGTCAGGTGAAGGAAGTGGGCTTGGGAAAGTCATGTGTTTGACTTAACTCTTACACTCATCTCTATCCTCTTTTGTGCCTGATATCTCTGAATCTGTGCCCTCTGTTTCACTATCCTTAGTGGAGAAAGTTCTAGTTGATCTAAGGTCAGGGAGGGTGAGTCAACTGGTTTTACTGAGTATTGGTAGAGAACTAAGAGACTAATAAATCTTTATGGCTTTCAATCATCCCTTATTTCAGTGCCATACCTCTGCCCTGCCTCCCAAGGTAGCTAGGAAGCACCAATTTTCAGATTTCCCTGAGTTTTGTAATGCAAATTGCCTCAATTCTCATTAGTGCCTCTAAAGGAGGTATTTTGGTTTTGGCTTTGTCCTTTGGCTCAGTCACGGTGTCTCCCTCCAGTTTTTACCTTCCAAATATTTGATAACTTCTCTCGTCCACTATCATCTAATTTATACATTTTTAAATCTTATACTGTCATTTTAGTGTTGTTTTGCAAAGGAGAGATAATACATGTAATCAATCAAATAAATTGTAATGTTTGTTAAAATCAGACAAATAAGAGTACTGTCAGATTGTAAGCACGGATTTAATTTGGTTGTAAGGAGCAATTCCTAGCACTTCTTTCCTCTCTGCCTTATTCATACTTAGGTTTGGGTCATGTCTTTGACCCTGTGATGTTGTCTTGCCTTTTCCCTTTCTCCAATGTTTTAATTTACATCTATTATTTTACAGAGTATCAAAGTAAGTTGGCTGCCTCCTCCATCAGGAACACAAAATGGATTTATTACAGGCTATAAAATTCGACACAGAAAGACAACCCGCAGGGGTGAAATGGAAACACTGGAGCCAAACAACCTCTGGTACCTGTTCACAGGTCAGTGTTCAAAGGGCGTAGTCCTGCGAGGTTCTGATGAATTAAATGCTTTAGGAATAAAATATACTCTCACTTCAAGGGATCATTGGATTTTTTTTTCTGGAAGGTGACATTGATTGGCCTGCACAGGAATGACCTTCATATTTTTCACTTTATATTAGGTGATGCACTACATACTTAACTTCTGTATCTTAGTCTTAATAAATGTATTATAGCATTATATATCGTGAGTTTAAACCATATTAGTTTCTTGTCATTGCTGATTCAACAGTAACTCCTATTTTCTAATAAAGTTAAAAATCACACAGACACAAAATTTCAGTCACTTTGATATCCCCACACAATCTCCAGGAGTGAGGATGGGGTTGGAAAATGGGAAGAAGAATATATAGAGAATAAAGAGAGAATATTTTTCTTCCCATAAATATAAAAGTAAATTCACTTTAGTAGTAATATTGGTAGAGCCAATATTTTATAGGCCAAACTTGTCCACAAAACTAGACCCAGTGTCCATTCAGTATTTAGAGAACATGTTTTCTACTTTATAAAATAAATAATTGTTATTTTTAAACTATGCAACCCTTAATACATGTCAGTTCAGCATCCTAGAAAAGACAGACAGGCAAGATTTTCAAGTAATAACTTTTGGAGGGGCAAGTCTAGGAAAAGAAGAGTAAGGGAAAAGGGGGAGTGGGACAGGGAGAAGAGAAATCAAATAATGTTGGTACATCATTGAGCTGGCACCCCTTGGGATCAAACACAGAGCTTGCTAGGCCTTGTGGGGTCTCTCTTGAAAGGCCATATGAACTACTGTATCTCACACAGTCCGAGGTTGGATGGGAAATGTGACAGTTTCTTTCCTGTCAATCTCGGGTCGATGACCACCCACAGGTTGTTAACTACTCTGTACTTGTAGACGGCCCCCTGGGAAGCCAGAGCTTCTGGTGAGTGTGCAGACGTGGAGGTCTCTCTTGTCAGCTAGAACTTCATGTGGTGGTAGCTTGGTCTGGGCAGGCAGCAGTGCTCAGGGCTTTATAGGCCTAATGCTATGAGCTTGGGAGGCAAAGCATGGAGCCGTGGCCCATGAGAGGGACTGATAGGTAGAATCAAGCAAATTTGGAGTGGCTCATAAACTGGGTCCAGGAAAATATACAAACTGCAAAGCATGTAGCTGACAGCTAATGGATAAAGCAAACTATCATTACAAATGAGAAAAAAAGCATGTAACCCTCAATTTATCCCTTTCTCGATATCAGGTATTCCGGAAACAACCATTTGAAATCACCATGCACATACACATGTGTACACATACAACCATATACACTGGAAACTGTTAAGCCTATAAACCCAAGCTTGATAGTAGTCTGGCAATCTGATTTTTTGCTCAGGGTGCAAAATTATATGTATAAAAATTTTGCATACTGGTGGAAGTGCTTCCAAAGTAGATTGCCAAAAATCATATTATTTGTTTTGAATCTGGACAAAATATCCTAAACAAGTATTATTGAACCTAAGAGGAAGTATGGTGCTCTACCATACCATTTATGAAACTTAAGAAAAGCCAAGATCCTGTCTCTTTTTTTGCTGTTGAAATAATGGAAGTAGAGTAAAAATAATTGAAGTTAAATTGAGTCATATATGTTCCTTAGGAAAATTAGTACCAACATGTAGTTTAAGACAAATCACCAAAGTAGAAAAATCTCCCTGGAAAAAAAAAAAAAAACAACAACAACAACTGCATGAACATTCCAATAGAAAAACTAACTAAGGATTGGCTATTCAATTCACATACCTATAAAAGGTCAATAAACATGAAAAATTGTTAACTTCCACTAGCTCTTAGCTAAGCAGCTAAGAAGGGAGTACTTCTGGAAAGTAAGTGAACAGTAGTAGCCATATGGGAAAAACAACTTGCTGGCATGAATTTCCTAGTATTATGAGTGGTTTTAGCAAATGCTATTTACACTTTCAGCTTAGTATTATCAAACCAAGACTCTGACTCTTTAAATATTCAAAATTTTAGGATTTTTCCTTTACAGAAGTTAAAATCATCTTTCAAAATAGCAAATTACCCCAAACTTGGTGACTTAAAACAACAGAAATGTATCCTCTCTTAGTTGAGGAGGCCCGAAGTCTGAAGTCAAGTTGTTGGCAGGGTTGGTTCCTTCTGGAGGCTCCTAGGGAGAAGCTGCCCCATGCCTCTCTTCTAGCTTCCAGAGCTTCCAGTGGCTCCCAGCAGTCCCTCATGTTCCTTGGCTTGTGGGTGCATCTTAGCCTCTGTCTTTATATGGCCTCCTTTTCTGTGTGTCTCTGCATCCTCTCTTCTTCTTAAAAGGATACTAGTCATTGTAATTAGGGTCCACCCTAAATCCAGTATAATTTAATACGGTGACACTTAATTAATTACATATGCAAAAAACTTATTTCCAAATAAGGTTACATTCTGAAGTTCCAAGTGAACATCAATTTTTAAGTCACTGAATAGGGACACCATTGAAAAGGGACACCATTCATTCCATGACAGACCTATTTTATTACCTTTCCTGTTAAGGACAATCATTTTGAAATGTATCCTATAATAAACTTTATTCAAACATAAATAATTCAGTTCTGCATTTCTACTCATCTAAGTTACACGTGGCAATCAGTGTTTTTAGTCAGCATGGGATAACCCTCACCACTCTGGTTTAATATCATTCCAGCCATAAGCAAAGAAATGAGATGAATTAATTAGCTTGTTATTGGGAATAGCTCAAAAATGCCCATGCCCATCCTTATAGGTTTGTAGGAGTCTGGAATCCATATTTGAAGTCTTCATTTATGCTGTTACTTCTTCATTTCAATAATTATAAAAATACATTTGGGAATGCAAATATAATTTAAACAATTATATTTGTAATTGTACCTGAAAATTATTACAAAAACACTAAACTCCATTTCTTTTGAACAGAAGAAATAAAAACAGCCAGTTAATAGCCTTATACTCTTAAAGAGTTAAAAACAAGTTTTGCAAACTCTCTGTCTTCCTCTCCCCTGCTGAGATTTGGCTTCAGTGATATCTGTTGCATGTCAACACATTGTGGCAGTGCCTTCAATGCTACCAAGTACAGGGGAACCAGGAAGTGCTGCACTGGTAACACGGCAGTGGTTTTGACTAGTCCTCAAGACATGTTAGTAATTTATACACTTTGTAGTAAGCAGAAGTAATTGATTTTCTATCTGAATGGGCAGCACAGCAAAATGTATAGGGTTTGGCCTCGTGTTTTCAATATCTGTAAGAAACATAGGTATATTGATTTGGCTGTTAGAAAATTGGAAATGCCAGAATTCTTCATTTGGATGATTTACATATTCAGCTGTAGAGAATCAAATTTTTTTTTTACAATCCTCTATTTGTTAGACAGGTGTTTTGGCTGTGTGTATGTATGTTTTACTAGGATAATGAGACATTTGCAATAACAAAGTAATTCAGAGTTATAACGAGGATTTTAAATCATTGCTATCAGTTTTATTGTGGGAACTCCTGTCAACTAAATTTTAAAGTGCTCTTTTTAATTTTTGAGGGCTCTTCAGAAAAGGTTGTTTGGAATTGAATTTAAAAGTTTTCTTGTATTTCATGGCCAATGTAGAATAAATATAATGATAAATATGCATTGGTATTTTATGGACTGAAAAATTGAAACAATAACATAGCAATTTTATAACAAGGTTAACATTAGGGGGAAAAAAGGAAGTTATACTGTTTGGATAATGCACCATTTCTCAGTATAAGTTCTAAGAATTTAGAAATAGAACAGAAGAATTACAGAGCTTGAAGGCATTCAGTATTGGGGATAGAAACAGGAGAGGATAATCTACTTTCAGCACTAGAATGTCATTGCAGCTAAGAAAACCACCGCTAGCTACATCGTACTTTCTTTAGAATAGAATTGTACTTAAGTGCAACTAGGAAACATCAACACACACACACACGTTGAGGTTGAACTGTAGGTCCTGACAAACATAGCAGGAACCACACAACTCATCTGATCCAAACCTCGTGTTTTACAGAAAAGGTAGTACAGGTCTGGAGAGTACCATTTCTAAGTTCTACCACTAGTCAAGGGGATGATCTCAACTAGATTGCAGGCATTCTGACCCCTAGTTAAGTGCCCCTTCTACTAAACCATGTTGTCTCCTATAGCTCACTTTATTGTGACTGTGGCTTCTATATGATAATTGATACTGAAAACAATTTAAACATTTATAACAATAAAAACAGCAATGTCCATCATTTACTGAACTTTTCACATGCCAGCCACTATGCTAACTGCTTTATACATTTTCTCAAATTTTACCTTGAGAACAATTTTTGTTGTACATAGCCTCATTTTTTATGAAGGAGAAATCTGAGGCAATGGAGCAGCGCTAGCAAATTCATCAAGGTCACCCAACTAATAAGTGGTGGAGCAAAAATTCAAATCTAATTCTGCCTGAAAATAAAGCCCACAGTCTTACTGTAGGTAATGGGTACTGGCCAAAGGCAATGAGGGGGTGATTGTGTGAGTGCATAAAGGGATGATGAAATAATAAAGAGATGGAAAGAGAAGTCTCCTGGAAAGCAAAAATTCAATAGTACTCTAGAAGAGATGAAATCAAAGCTTTCCTGACTCATGTTTTGAAAAACATATTATTCCCACTAGCCCTGCACAGGAAATACATTCCATGTAACCACTTCTAGAAGTGCACATGCGAAAAAAAGCCTTTGATTACAGACTTCCCTTCTTCTACCCACCCCTGCAACCCCAACCAATGATTACTTACATACATAAATGAACAAAAGCAGCATGAAAAGTTTTTTTGATGACCTATCAGGATTGGGACCCCCAAAATTGCCCTTTCATGGTAGTTGTTAGTATAGCTCTTAAAGACACTTCTTTCCAACAGGGTAACACATTTTCTAAGCAATATAACAATTTAATTCATTTAAACTGATCTCTTCAGTTGATCCACTCTCAAAATAAAGAATCATCAATTCCATCCTGCCCACCTAGCATCCATTATTGTGTTCTGGCTGTAATCATTATAAACAGATATGCTTGGCATATTTACTTAGCGTTTTGCTTTTGCTGCCGATGTCCCTCTTGGGACCAGGTGGGCCTTTGAAGAGAACCAGAGGGTCTGTAGGGCCCCAGGAGGAGAAAGGACAGAACACAGAATCTTGACCCAAGGGCAGTCCAGGAGCTAGTGAAAACACAGCACCGTTGCTAAATTTCTTTGAGTCTTATTATCCTTATCTCTAAACTGACAGTAATATTATATTCTGTGCCTAAATTAGAGTATTTGAAAATCAAGTGAGAAATGACCTCCAAAGTTCTGTATAAATGTTAGTTAACTTTACATTTATAAAACACTTGATTTTGTAAATTACTTTTACAAGCAGTTTGCTGTTTGACCCTCACAAGAAAACTATAAGCTAGAAAAGCAGGTATTAATACCACCTTACTTTTAAATAGAAAATTGAGACTAAAAGAGCTTTCAGTACATCTAAAACTTGCCCAGCCAAATACTCCTCACAGCAAAGAAGCAGAAACATCTGCTGCCTAGATTCCTGAAGGTGATGCCTGGCCTGTCTCTGAAATGCCAGAATTTCTGGTCTGTTTATCACCACTTCCTATACTTACGTACATAGGTCACAGGTTTGATTCTGTTGTTAACAGTTTGGTATAGAAAGCACAGTTTTTAAAATCAGAAGACTTGAGTAAACGTATTCTGAGAGAAGGATTCAATTTGTTTTTGATTCCACTAGGTAAAGCCAGGATGTGTAGATAATAATACCATAAAGCAGAATCCGGGAGATCTAAGAAATAACTTCTGTCAAGCAAACCTGTTGGATAGGGGTATCCTCTGTAGATGAATTTTCTCATTCCCAAAAGTATTCCTGCTTCACTTAAGGGTCCATTTTATTAGATGTGCAACATTAGATGGGCCATTTGACTGGATGTTACTTAAGATCTCTTTTATTATTGGGATTCTATGTACATATTTAAATGGTTTGTTATACTTAATTTATTATCATTTCCAGGAGTTTGTAGTGGAGAGTTCACAGCTATTTTCTAATATAAAATACAAAATTAAAAGATTTTTTAAGATAATAGGTAACACTTCAAAGAATATTGGCAAGACTTTCAGAGTTTACCTGGGGCACTAATCTATTTGGGGTCCTAAAACTTCACTGCAGATGGAATAAAGACAATATGATCAGCCCCCCTACTGTGTATGGGTAGAAGGGATATCTGATGTATAGCTTGGACTGGACAGGTGAGACCCTAAGTTTTCCACAGACTAGTTGGCTTAAGCAATGGAAATGTGTTGTCTCATGATTCTGGAAGTTAAAAGTCTCGGCCTCTGTTGTATGGCTGTCTCTCTGTCTCTGTCTCACTGTGTCCACATTTCCTCTCCTTATAAGAACATCAGTCATATTAGATTAGGGCCCACCCTAATTCTGTTTGGCCTCATCTTAACTTACAATACCATCAAAAGTCCTATCTACAAATAAATTCGCATTCACAGGACCAGGGCTTAGAACTTAAACATGTCTTTTTGGGGGACACAATTCAATCCATAACAGAATCCATAGGGGAATACTTGAAAAAACAATAGCTGCTATCTAAACTGCCTTTCAGTATTAACTTCAAGTTATTAGATGTTTTTGTGTTACTCAAAACTGAATTAATGATACTGACAGATAACCTAACTCAAAATATATAAATCAAAAGTTAGCAAAATTATAGAGCAAACTTCTATATATTCTTTATGGTGAGATATTTTAATTAACTTCTATCAAAAATTGAAAGATTTTGCATATAAATAATCACTTGATTTAAAAGTCAAATGAATGGAACAGAATATAGGGCATTCAGAAAGATTTCCATTGATAAGTCAACATATTGCTTAGGATAAGATGGTTTATCAGCTAGAGTTTAACCAGAGAAACAAATAAAAGGTATACATTGAGTGATTTATTGCAAAGACCGGTTTATGCAGTTGTGAGGGTCTACTAGGGAAGTCCAAAACCCATACTTGCAGACCATCAGGGAGGGCAGGCTAGAACTTTCAAGCTGATGCTGCTTCCAAGGGCAGAATTTCTTCTCTTTCAGGGAAGCTTCAGCTCTTCTTTGAAGGCCTTTCAACTGACTGACTCCAGCTCACCCCGATTATTTAGGATAATCTCCCTTACTTCAAGTCAACCAGTCATGGACTTTAATCATATTTACAAAATACCTTTCACAGCAAGGATGTTTGAATGAATAGCTGGGGTGGTAGCTTAGCCCTGTTGACACCGAAAACTAACCATGACTGATAGTATTTCAAATCACTTTTTGGAGGTGGTATTGGCATAACTATCTATCCAATATGAAGAAAAATGAAGATAAATCTCCACTTTACATAACATAAATGAGTATATTCTTGATGAATGAAAACTCAATTTCAGATGAGACCTCCATATAAAGCACAGGCAACTAGGTAGGCATTTCTTCCTGGGGTTTTCTCCCTATTAATATTTTAATTTCTCAGAAAAGCTCTAAAATCCCTCTGCCTCAATAATCAACAATGTGGCTAACAAAGAGTGCAAAGTATTAACAATGAGAGGATCAGTGCCAAGTTGGCTGATGGACAAATCCAGGTGGGTGGGAGCCTATTTGAGGCGTGGCAAAAGCTCTTTGTTCAAAAGCACCTCTTCACCACCCCGTTGACGATGCTGCATGTCGGACCTCTAACCTAATGTGTCCTTCGTGTTAAGCACTGCTTTACCCCTCAGCTCTAGTGGATCTTTCCACCCTTGCTTCTGCATTGTGTACCTTCCAGGTGCCAGGCTCTGTGGTTGGCTCTCAGAAGAGGATTAAAATGCTGGTAATGACAGATCCAGCAACAGCACCACGACCACCATTTTGGGTCAACATCTCCATGGAGCATCCAGCCTTTTTTTTTTTTTTTTTTTTTTTTAGTTAAAAGCTTAAGAGGCAGCATTTTGTGTTATAGATACCTTTATAGGAGTGACTTTATCAAATGGTCTTCTCTAATGGTACTGTTTATTGAGCCACTGTCCCTTGACTGCTCCTTTGTAATCATCAATTAAAACTCCATCTCTTAGTAGTAGGAAACTAGAATTCCTTTCCATACCGAGTTTTACTTATCTTCCTATTGCAAAAATCTACAAATACATGACTTTGTACTTGATATAAGCAACATTTCCTGAATAATCTAGTTTATTTTGAATTTTCCTTGACCCCAAATATTTGTGCCATTTCAAATTAATGGAGAAAACAAAGAGATTATTATTTTTTCTTTATCAGGGTTATTCAATTCCTTGTCAATTTAAATTATCATCAATGTCTCAAAAAATGTCATGTGATCTTTTGACAGTGCCATTTGTTTTACAATAATTTGTCATGTTAATGAGCTACGTTGAAATTGAGTTAATTGGAAAGTTGTTTACAAAAAAATTTACTCATATCCGAGTACTGATCCAGGGGGGCTCTCTAGTCTACCTGCACTCTTCGTTCTTTCTAAAATGAACCCTCATTTGATCACTGTGTACAATATGATGTATCCAAATTATCATAGAGATTGACTTTATTCATGCTCTAGTATAGAAGTTGATGGAAGATACAATATGCCTAATGATGGTTTCAAGATATGAAAGCCCTAGTATTTTCTTCTGACGTGAAATAGGTTTGGATTTTTCTTCTTTCCTGCTCAAAAGAAAACATCATCACTAACCTTAAATGAATGATGGAAACAAAAATTTTTAGATTGACTGTTCTTGATTTTAGGAAGGGTTCTTCTGGACTGTGAGGAAAAAAAATATTCTTTTTTATTATTTCTTCATCATTTATATTTTATATTCTGCACCTGTCCTGAGGCCATTTTCAAGGATTCATTATAAACTGGAAAAATAAATGAGAATATTTGAAAAATAATTTGATTTCCCACCCATGATATCTCTGCTCTTATAGCTAAAATAGGAATAATTACCCCCAACAATCACAAAACAACATAGAGCATATCTACTATTGTTAAAATATTGCTAAAACTTTCAAAACCCATCCAGAAATACTTGTTATTCAGTAATGTATCTTTCCCCCCCCTGTGGATGATTCCTTCCTAGGATTGGAGAAAGGAAGTCAGTACAGTTTTCAAGTGTCAGCCATGACAGTCAATGGCACTGGACCACCTTCCAACTGGTACACAGCGGAGACCCCAGAGAATGATCTGGATGGTAAGACTTTTCCCCAATTACTCTTGCTCTGATTTCCATCTTCTTTGTTACCTCATCTTCAAAGGACCCCCTAAAAAAGTTGAGCTACAACATTAGAAACATTTATTGCACTTCAAAGGCAAAAGCATAAACAACCAAAAAAACCCCCAAAACATCCCTTAATGAATATAGTCCTCAACAATGCTATGTATAGTGGCTACTCCACTATTGGAGGATCATTAATTATGCATTATTTGTGGTCCAAACATAATAAACTACTTTCTTTTATAAGATGATATGAAATGAGTTTTTCTATTTATTTTATTTTGAATAATTGACCGTAACAATTTTCTTCAGAGTAATTGCTTTACATTTTTATGAAAATAAAGAAATAGAATTATATTTTACAGCTTCTCTTTTCTGCTTTTTGCCTTTTTATATTTCAACAAAACATCAATATGTGTTTTTGCCTTGCTTATGGTATGATCATTAAATATTTGACACTACATTTTCTTGATATAAAGGACAAGTTACATTATTTGCTTAACTGATAATTGTCTTGAGACATTTATGGATAAGATGTTCAGATTTATATAAAGTCACACCTCAATGTATATAAGCAGAATCTTCCAAATCAGCAGATCAGAAAAAGCTCTTAAAACATAAACGTTATGACTAAATGAAAAATAGTAAAATTCAAGATGAATGGGTAAAGGAAGAAAAGAAAAACGTCTAAGTAATAAAACACAAATAAAACCTTATAGAGAATTACAAATGAAAGAGGTAGAAATATGATCAATAAATTTAAAGCTAGGAGACCAAAACTGGAATCAAGAATAAGAGGATAAAAGAATAAACAGATGTATACTGAAATGTGTTGGCACAGATGACACAAATAACTGACAATGAAATCCTCATATTCCTTAACTTACAGACCTGGAAGTATCCAATCACTGGAGGGTTAAAATTCTATATCCTTGCCTTCTCTCCTCACTTTCATATTTATTCTAGTTCTTCCATCACCTTTTCTCCCTTCCTCCTTCTTAAGCTATTTCTCCTTCTCCTCCTCCTTGGACTTGGCCTTCTCTTTCTGAATAACTCATTGACACTCATGATTTTATCATAGTCACAGATCTGGTTTTACTAAAATAACTGTAGAAGCAATAAAACAATCAACACAATGATAATCACTGATATGTAACAACACATTAATTCAAAGAATATTTATGGAAAACTTGCTAAGTGTGCTTAGCTCCTAAGATACAATAATAAATAAGAAAAATATGACCCTTTTCTCATGGATCCTTGAGTATAGCAAAGATAGACAGATATCTTAGGTGAAGTCATAGGAAATTGCCATTGTCCTAGGTCAAAACTGCTTAAATATTGGCAGCCTCTTTTGGTCCAACATAATATGGGTAGATGAATGGATGGAAAGATGGATGGATAGGTAGGGAGGTAAGTAGGTAGGTAGATAGATAAATACATAGATAGATAAAGATATAGATACATAGATACATAGATAGAAAGGACTAGTGGACAGACAGATGGAATCAAGATTGCCTTTAAACTGAGGGTTGAGGGACAGATAGGAATTAGCTTTGCAAATGAGAGCATTTTAGAAGTTGAGGGAGGAGGAGTGGAGAACCAAATAAATGCAGGTTTGAAGTCAAGACAAACCCATGGTGCTGTTAGGGGACTGGAAGACCATCAAGACAGAAACACAGAGATGGCATGAAATGAAATCTGTAAGGGAGGCAGGTTTTAAATCTGGCAAAACCAATTTAAAGATTGTGAACTTTGTCCTAAGAATGTCATTAAAGCAATGGCTGGCTTTATCCAAGGCAAGTTATTAAAAGGATTAAAAAAAAATAATGATATAATTAGATGTGCATTTTGAAAAGATTCCTCTGGCTGAAGTGTAAAAATGTATTAGAATTGAAGAAGCACAGGCCAAACCAATTAGGACAACCTAGAATTAATAATAGACTTAACAGAAAAGTAACCTGAGACCTGGCAGTGTTATGTAACTTGTGTTAAGTAATATAATTGAGAAGTTGTGGAGCTACACAAAGTCACACTTCACAAAGCTCATGCTTTTCACTAACAGATTAGGGAACGTTCTTTTATGTTGTAATATAATACATTCAATGTAAATTTTTGTTGAGAGTCTATATATACCAGGTATTATTCTAGATATGAGGGGAAAGCAATAATGAAAGTCCTTACCCTCTCAAGAAGTATAAATTGTATTGAGATAGAGATAGATAGTGATAAATTCTCAGAAGAAAAATAAGGCATGGCAAAGGGAATAGTGAATGATTAGGGAGTACTCATTTATATAGTGGGTTAAGAAGACCTCCCTGGGGAGTGGATGTGGCTCAAGTGGCTGACCGCCTGCCTCCTACATGGGAGTTTTCGGGCTCGGTTCCTGGTGCTTCCTGAAAAACAAAACAAACAAAATAAAACAAACAACAAGCAAAATGGACGAAAGAACCAACACAGTGAAGCCGATATGGCTCAGTGGTTAAGCACTGGCTTCCTACATATGAGATCCCAGGCTTAATCCCCCACCCGGTACCTCAAAAAAAAAAAAAAAAAAAAATCTCACTGATTAGGTAAAATATGACACAGAGTTTAAGGTAGCCATGTGATTAGGTCAGAAAAGAACTCTCCAGGCAGAAGGAAAGCAAGAGCAAACATCCTGAGGCTGAAGCCCAATTGGGTGATTTGAGTTATGGCAAAGTCCTGAGGATGTCATCTGTCTTATCTACAAAATAAAATGATAGTTAGGATAAACTATAAAAAAAATGCTTTTTTTAAAAATTTTACTTGAGAATATTTTTAAAGTTTATATGTACCTGTTTATAGAAAGTTTGCATATTTTATCTTCTTATCTACTCTTATGTGATATGCATTATTAGCTGTACCTTAAAGGCTAAGAAGAGTAAACTTTTGCAAAGGAAGTTTAAGTAACTTGATCTGGTCACTCAGCTGGTAACTGTGGAGCTAGAACTCAAGACCAGGTTTTGTGAGTTAACGGAGTAAAGCCTCTATAAGCCTCTAGAACTGACCCAGTGACAATGGAATACAGTGATTTAAAGCAAAAAATTCTAAGAAATTAGGTTATATCATTTATCCAAACCTAAGGGGCTATATCTCTTACTGGAAGCAGTGAAAAATAAATGGAACAGAGGTGCTGAAGGGCCTATAAAATATGCAGGATGAATGGAAATCTCCACTTGACATATGTGCTCTTTTTCTGGACTCTGAATAACTCACAATCTCAGTGGAACCCAAATATAAAATTACAACTTCTTGGGTGGCACAAACTTCCATTTAAACTGCATGCTTTTCATAACATGTGATCTAAATTTAATCCAATTTATACATTTATTTTAATCAAGAAACTCTTTGCCTTGCTCCTGAGTAGGGTCTTAAAGGCTGCTTAATTGGATTGTTTGAACTTTCATATGCTCTTGGTTTAATAATTTTCCTTTTCTACATCTAGCATTCCTCCTACTTTGTCATTATTTGAATATTCATGTGGTTATTATGAAATATAATTTAGCACCTACCTATAGAGTGCTGAGTCATGGGGAAGACAAACATGAAAAATATAGGAACAGCTCTAAGGAGGCATAGACAGATAATGGCTGGACTGATTAGAAAACACTGAAAAAAAGTAGCACTTGAACTAGAAATTTCAGGGATGGGGGTTCCAAAAAGGAGGATTACAGGAAAGGATGCATGGGATATTCTTTAAAAATATGCCTTCATAAAATTTTATCTACATCTATTATTTCAAAATGTATCTTCATGCAGCCACATGTTACTCCTCTTCAAGTTCATTATCTTAATATATTTCAAATATTGCTTCTTTTCTCATTTTTTCACTCTTCATTTGGAAAATAATTAGTAAGAAAATTCTCATCCATGCCCATAACATTCTTAATATACAAATTTGCAATATGAAAAAATATAAATAAAAATGAATAGGAAAAAACTAGTGGAGTTGATATTTCTTGAGCATAACACTGTTATAGATTATGATTTTAACATGTTCACCTTGGAAACATAATGGAAACTGAAAGCCTTTACTTAGGGCACTTAACAATATAAGGCTGTGGGGGCAGGGAGAGTTCAACTTACTTTGTGAAGCAGTGTTTCACTTGGTGTAAAAAATAAATAGGGCCAAATATATTTGGTCCTAGGGATTTCTCCTATGTTCTCTGTTCACTGAGCTTCTCCAATAAACTCATTTTAGTTCTTCTTCTGTGCTCCTGTTTTTCTTCTTTTGACTGCAACGTTCAAATAAAAAATGTAACCCATGACAGGATTTAACATATGGACTAGGGGATAAGCTCAGCAGTGGTCCTTAGTGGCTCCAAAAAATACTCAGCAAATAAAAATGGGACTGGTGGCTTCTTGCTTTATTTTAAGACATACATTTTTTTTTTTAAGCTAAGGAGATGTTCTTTAAATATTCATCCAATTTTAACTTATTCATATCAATATTTAAAGCATGAAAGAGGAAATAAAACTTTCATGGCTAATGCTGGAAAAATTTTTGAGTCCTAAATATTCCAAACTCAGAGATTTCCAAAGTAGAATTTCTTTGATTTCCCTTAAATTATGGATAAGGAGGAAGCAACCATTTTGTAAGCTATGTGAAATGGCAGGCATTCTCTGCTATAGCCAAAGAATTCTGCATTGGGATGGAACTGCAGTTTTAGAAGTCCATGGATGCCTCCTGTTACAAACCTTTCCCCTGCTACAGAGTTCCCTGGTAAATGACAAGGGAGTGAGCTGCTCATTTCTGCTGTGACTCTGAGTCCTGTGAGTCCACTAAACAAAGGCATATGTTATTTGCAGATTGTCAATTGCAAGCCCCTCTCTCCTCCTGTGGCTTCAGTAGGACGTCTTCCCTTCCTTCTCTGCTGGCCTCGAGCAGTGTGAAGATGGACAGTAACTGGAAAAATACGTCAATTCCTTATGGATTGCCCTTTTAATTAGGACGTTTTGTTAAAGTAATTATAAAGCCAAACCTCACTGTTTATTCCAGGTTCCCTGGAAAGCATGTTTGCTATTACTGGCAGCTGGGAAGTTTTAAAATATTTATTCTGTGCCTCAAATTTTCAGATTAAACCAACCCCACAAAAAAACGAAAGCAAGATCATTAGAATTCCCCAGGGTTGTTATGTAAATGCCTTGCATAGGAGATGAGAAAATTTGTGATGAAGTTCAGCAAGGTATCCTCTAGGAAATTGAGGTTGGGTATCCGTTTGTGCTGCCTTTATTTTTTTTTTAAGTTAACAGGTTGAAATTGCTATATGCAATCAATACTAATTTAAGTTAAAATTAAACCTCTACCCTAAAGTGGAGACGCTTGACTAGCAAAATTCAGCAATGCAGACTTTTGAAAATGCAAAAGTGATGCAGCAAAAACTGAACATCAGAGATGCCTCTAATTTCCTGCCCCCAGGAAATAATTAGCCCTATTAGCAAGGCTCATCAGAAAATGGGTTCCTCATTGCAAATTCATTTCCTCTGAGAAGTGAACCACAAGACATTCCAGTGGTTTAGAACCTGCTCCATATATGATATTCATTGAAAACATGGATTTGAGTAGTACATTAAAGCTAATTTTCAAAATAATGATAAAAATCTAAGAAAATGACACCATCCAGAAAGAAGGGACACTGCATATTAAAATTGTCATAATCATTCAAAAGCAGTTTGAAAACTGGACAATCTCTGGGCAGAAGAATGAGAAATGAGAAAAATAAGTTTTAGACTAATTAGAAGGAATTTCAGGATGGTAAGGAAGGAAGGAAGGGAGGGAGGGAGGTGGAAAAGTATGGGCAAGTTGATGTGGTCAGCTGAATAATGGCTCCCTAAAATGTCCACATCCTAATCTACAGAATCTGAATATGTTACCTTACATGGCCAAAAAGAAAAAAGAAAAAAATATTTTAGGGTGGGGAGACTATTCTGGATTATCCAGATGGTCCCAATGTATCCACCAAGATCCTTATAAGAGGGAAACAAGATGTTCAGAGTAAATGAGATGAGAAGTCAGAGTGATCCCATGAAATAAAGAATACCAGCAGCCTCTAGATTCTAGAAACAGAGCAGGAAAGTAAATGGATTCTCTAGAAGAGCCTCCAGAAAGAAGCTGGCCCCCCAACACCTTGATTTTAGTTCACTGAGACTGATTGTGGTTTTCTGATCTCCAGAAGTGTAAGCTAAAATTTGTGCTGTTTGAAGCCACTGAGTTTGTGGTAATTTGTTATAGAAGCAAGAGGAAACTAATACAATTGCTCAGAAGAAATTTGTGTTTGATGTTGGTTCAAGTTGTGGACAAAGATAAATACATGTCTACCAAAATAAAAGCTTTTATAAAATAAGTTAAACTCATCAGTTTTGTTTAATTTTGGTTTCATATTAGCATCAAGTTGAGGGCAAAGGTAACAGAAAAGTAGGTCAACAAAAGGGAAAATAATATTATATAAATAAGAGGCTCAAAATCTGAAATTCTACAGTCTGAGATTTAAAGAAAGTTTAATTTATGTAGGAGTTAGAGATAAACAGCATTTTCTATGATGATGGACTTACCTGGTGGATATCTAAAGAAATAAAGCCTATCTCTTCTGATTTAGTGAAAGATAAATAATGTGTCAGAATTGTATATATCCACACAAGTATGAAATGGAATATGTAAAGCTGTTAAAAATATTTTAACTATTAAATCATTGGAAACAAAAATAAAAATTTATAAACGTAAAGGAATTAGGAAGGAAAAATGAAAAATACATCAAGATAAGCAATCAAATACATCAGTTCTGAAACGGAACAAAATTGAATTTACCTCTCTTTTCAAAAGAAACTTTCAGTTATTGTTTATAAACAAAATTAAACTGTGTACTTCTAAGACAAAGGAGGAAAAGATTAAATTAAAATTTGGCAAAGAATTATATGGCTAACAAATTGGCAGGATTCCAGGTAGATAGTAGTAATACATATATACATACATATATATGTATGAAATAATAAGTAATTTTATATTGATAACTGATACTATATACAAATAAAGATCTAACTCATGAAACTTTCAGATATCAAGTAATAGAGTACTTAAAAGAGTACTTAAATTTTACAGGATTTTTTAAAAAACAGTACAAGGCCAGGTCAGATTTGAAAAAGCATCCTTTTAAATTCTTAGAACAAAATAAAAATCAGAACATGAAAAAATTTAGTCATAGAAATGAAAGGTCATTGGATGGGTTAAATAGCACATTAAATATAGTTGAAGAGAAAATTCATAAACAGGAAAACAGATAAAAAGAAATTATGTAATATGGAAATAGAACGAAGCCTTCAAAATTTTGTTTTTGTATGAAAGTACAAGCAACAATTATGATAAATAGTAAAAGGCTAACAAACAAGTCAGGAAAACTTCCTATCATTTCTTTTATTCAACAGAATGTAGAGGTTTTGTTAACGGAAAAAAAAAAAAAAAAAAAAAAAAAAAAAAACAAGCTAAATGAACAGTAGCATTTTACTACAAAAGGAAAAATATTTTGTTTTTTTAGATGGTGTGATTACCTATTTTGGGAAATTCCAAGAAACTGCAATAAATCCTATTAGAACTAATAAGAGAATTTAATAAGGTAGTAGGTTTTGAGATACATATTAAAATTACAAGATTTTTGGTATACTAGCAATAACTGGTTGAAACACAAAAACACAGAGAACTGCATTCATAAAGTAACCAAAAATATAATTGCTAGGATTAAGTAAGAGATAAACAAAAGTATGTTAAGGAAGCCATAACATTTTATTTAAAGTTATAAAATAAGATGCAAATAGACAGAAAGATATATATATATTCCTGAAATGGGTAATTCTAATATTATATGTGTTATCATTAACAATAACAAATTAATGATTAATTTAATGCAATTCCAGTCAGAATGAACTTCATATGAAAGAATACACATAAAAGTATTCCAAAATAAAGTAAACATTAACATATACAATAAAGCCCAATTTAAAGTCAAAATAATATGGTCTAGCATAGGAATAAACAAGTAGGTCAATGTAACAGAACATAGAGGACAGAAACAGTTTTTGGTATATTTGAGAAATAAATATAAAGTTGGCATTTTAGCAGGCAAATTAGTCAATAAATGGTATTGAAACTATTACTATACTTTTGGTAATACATAAAATGTTTTCCTTCTTTTAAGTCAAATGGTTGACAGTGGTTGATTTTGGTGATGGAATTGAAGGCAAGGGAGGGGGAATTATCACCTCTTATATAATTCAAAAATGGAAAGGTCATGGGTTATCTTAAGGAAGTTTGTTTTTATTGTTTTTTTGTTGTTGTTTGTTTATCTGGTATTTTCAACTATAACAAAGATGGAGTGTACTGAGGAAGTCCAGGATGTGCCATCTCCCAGCCCTCTCCTACCCAACCCTCCTCTGTTGCTGTTGTGTGATGATGTTTCAATATGTTTCCATTAGTCAGGAGTTGGGCGGGGCAGATATTAGGTGGAATGGAATTGCCTGCCCATATCTTACACAGGAAACCAGGAACAAGCAGCTCCAGCTGCTTATCAGGGTGGAAACTGTCAGTGGCAGGGTCCCTCCCCTGAAGTTAAATAAATACCCTGCCCTTGGGTAGCACAGTTTGGTCTCTCCTCTCTGTTGCAAAGTAGAGCATACATAGCTGCCACCCACTGACCCTGACCTGAGCAGTTGGCCTCCCCAGGAGACCATCCATGATGGGACCTCCTCCCCTGCTCTTTTGGACCCTTTGTGCCATGTAGGTAATATAGTGGTAATTTGCTAAACACTTCTCTTGTGCCTGAGCCGGTGTTTCCACAATGCACCATATAGCAACTCACTCCATAAAATACGCAGACAAAAATCCTTTTATATGTTGGAGATGTGAACTGATTTGCAAGGGTAAATGGTAAATTCCTATTAATGCTGACTGTGTTCCTCCTCTTATGCTCTTCACCTGGGGACTGGGAGCACCAGTCATCCAAGCCAGAAACCTCCCAGTTATCCTTGACTCTTCCAGTGCACTCCCTGCCAACACCCATTCAGTCACTAAGAACTGTGATTGCTACCTTATTAATAGATTCAGAATCCATCCTCTCCACTCCCACCACCATGCTTTATGTCAGGCTCTCATCATTTGTCACTGGAAAATGGCCTCACATGTGGTCTTCTTACACCAGTTTGCTCTAGACTCCATAGTGCAGCCAAAGTGATTTTCTTAACCAGATTTGAAGGTGTCATTTCCCTACCCAAATACATCCCGATGTAGTCTGACATGTCTGCCTCAAATTTGACATTGCATCATCTTCACATATCTACACATTCCTCCAGATGCGCTTCCCTGGCTGTGTCATGCTTAGTGTTGCCTCTGCTGGAGTGTCCTCTCTCATGTATTTCATACCTACTTGTACTTTGAAATCCACTGTATGCTTTGCTTCTAGCTGCTTTTTCTTATCTGAGTTTTATTCAGATGTCATTCCTCTAAATCTTCATAACACCTTGGAATCGCTATCTTAGCATTTATCACACTCTTCTCAATAGACTAGAAACAAGACCATGCTTTATTTGACTTGAACATCTCAGCACTTTACAAAGTTCCTGTTACATAGTAGGTATTCAATGTATATTGAATGGATGAGTGAATATATAAGCATTCACAACTAAGTATTTATGATGAACTCATGTGATTCATACAGTGTGATTCTTAAATGATTTCTATACTTAAAGTCAAACAACTACAGATAAATGACAGCTAGCAATATCCTTTGCTCTCTTCAGTATATTTTTCCTTAATTGTAGGATTTGTTAACCTTTCCCTCATGTAAGATATTAAAATGAAGACCCAAGTTTTCTAGATAGTGGCTTGGTATAATATTTTAGAGATAGAGTGTTTTTTATTAGAGCATACTAATAATAGGTCTATGGCTTTGAGAGAGTAGGATTTGAATCCACTTGGAGAATGAGCCTAAAGAATCAAAGAAAGTGCATCATTTGTCAAGGAATGAGACCCTACCCCCCCATTCAAAATAGGGTTTATATAATTTGAATGGCAAGAGATCTGGAGTATATTCAGTGTGCATCCGCTGATCAAATGTATAGAAACATAAAAGGTTCTAATGAGGTTTTATGATATTTGAGGTGGGAGTCCCCAAACTCTAAAATGAGGGAACAAGTCTCCCAAATTGATAGGTTTTCTTCTATAGCTGCTCCTAGAAAACTACATCGACTTATAGCTCTAAATGTCAAGCTTAGGTTCAACTACTATTTTAAGAAGCAGCTTGTAAGTAAAATTGACCTTCACTGTGTTGTTGTTTTTTCCCCCTGCATTCAGCTTGACATTCCAACCTGATAATCTAGACAGGTATCTTAAATCTGGTGTTCCTTGTCAAATAAAGAACTACACAGACGAAGCCCACAGTTGTCTGAACATTATACAAAAATAACTGGTTTCACCCTGTCAATAATCTGTTTGTTTGAGTACCGAAGGCAGATTTTGGAGTGGAAGATACAGGCTGTTTTTTTTTTCAAACTAACTGTATTGAAACAATGAGATCTTTAGACATCATCATATTATTTGAGAAATTAGAAAGCCATTCACGCTGTCTTAACCTTCCATATCCTCCAGACACTACCTGAAGACAAATTAGTTGATATAGAACAAGAATGAAGGGAAGCATGCAATAAAAGTAAACAAAAAGATAAAATGCAGTCAAAATTATAAATCTCAATTTTGAAAAGTGAAACATTGAGATTAATATAAAATTTGTGGGATAGTGAAGACAGCAAACTGTATATGAAATGTTACACTAGGTAACATTTATGAAAATGTGTTTACTAAAATGTAACAGTATAATTTTGAAAATGTGCCATCATAAGTTGTAACAAATGTTCCACAAACAATGCAAGGTGTGGCTGGTGGGGTGGTATATGGAAATCCTGTATTTTATTCATGATTGTTCTATAAACCCACAACTTCTCTATTTATATATATAAATATATATTTATATTTCTAAAACATGAATTTAAAAGAATAAAAAAGGATATTTTTTCCAGAGCTAAAATTTTAGACAATATCAAATGATAGGGATATAGGAGACCAAAGGGACAGAAGAGAGCATTCAAATATTTTCCTCGTTAGAGGGATCATATGGATATTAATTTTAGAATCAAGAAGGTAATTTTACCTGAATAGGGGTCTTACAAAAAGTAGCCATAATTTAATCTAGCCTCTATATCTGACTTCCAGTTAACAGGAATTCGAGTACAAGTTTAAAGACACAATAAGGAAGCAATCAGCCAAATCTAGAATGTGGAACATTGTGTCTGCCTTTTCTAGCAAATTAGTGACATGAAAAACAAGAGGTGATACTATTATATAGACTAAGAGACTTAAGAAACATAACAACTAAATGCAATTTATGAACCTAACTCAAACAAGCCAAATGTAAACGACATATATAAGACAATAAGGGGAATTTTTAAAAATGCTGAATAAGATGTTTATTCATCATAGGCCTTCTAATATTAGCTATTGTTATTAGGAACAATAAAAAAACTGGTTGGTTTAAAATTTTAAGGCTAAAAACAAATAAGTAAATAAGTTTAGTAGGAAGAACATATATTCATGGAGAAAAGTCCTCTGAGACATGCATAAAATTACTTGGAGTTTAAAATATTTTGAAATTCATTTTGAAAATCAATAATGGTGATTCAGGGGAGGGGTTGACTACAAAGCAGCATGAAGAAATTTGGGGTGATGGAATTGTCCTGGATCATGACAGGAATGGTGAAAACATGACTACGTGTTTGCCAAAACCTTTAGAACCGTATACCACTGACTGAATTTTGCTGTATGTAAATTTAAAAATATATATTTAAAAAGTTAATACAGGGAAGATGAAAGAGAATTGTAAAAGAATAAAAGGTAGAGTTCAATGGTGAATAGAAATGGTTGGCCACTGCAATAAATAATCATATAAATAAATAACATTCAAAGTTTATAGAGGTGAGTGACCTAAGGAAGATGATGTCCATTGGTGAAAACAGACTCTGCCAAAAAAATGAACACATATTATGTATCAGAACTGCTGCAAGGACAGAACATGGGAGTAGCAATTGCTTTATGTAATTCATTGTAAAGACGTATAGGTTACTGAGGACTGGATCAAAACTCTAACAAAAAGGCACATAAAATGCAGTGTACTGAATGGAAGATGGATATATGAGTATTTGCCATAAGTACCTACTGCCTGACACCTCTTGGCAGTGCAATCCACAGCAGACAGTGCACAGTGGCGATTGCTTTCATTAGCAGGAGCTTGTGGAAACAAATCATGCTGGCCACTAGGAGAAAACAACTGTGTTTTCATCTTGTTTCATTAATATGGCTGTCATATTCATATTCATATTTTTTTCTGATAATTCTTAGCCTATGGAGAGAGTTATACAAAATGGTGGTAATTTTATATACAATAACAGTTACACATAATGACAGGTGCATTGAACTTTATAGAAAATATATACTTCATGTCCATATTTTTGGGTGCTTTGTGCCAGGCGCTGTTCTAGGTGCTGGAGTTAGAAAATTTATAGAAGGGGATAAGACAAAGTATAAAGAAAATAAGTAGGTAATACAATAAGTATTAATAAATCTGATGAGAAAAAAAGGAAAAGATTAAGCGTGATGGAGATTGCAAGTTAAATACAGTAGTTAGGGAAAGCTGCAATTGGAAATTAACAAAAGATAATGGAGGAAGCCATATCTGGGTGAGAGCTTCCCAGGCAGAGGGCACAGCAAATGCAAATGCCCTGAGGCTGGAATGTGCCTCAGGACATTTGCATTTGCTAATTACCTAATTACTTCCTTGACCCCAGAAGCCTGACTGATTGGCATTTCAAGCTTAGCCTGAGCCAAGGAAAGCTTGGTTGTTATTTCTCATCTCTGTACATCATCCTCCCATTTACCCAAGCCAAAGATCTACGGGTTATCAGTCTCCTCTATCCTTCACCACTCACAACCAGTCTATACTTCTGTTGACTATACCTCCCAATGTCCCAAAGCCGTCTACTTCTTCTCCACAACCACCAAAAGAAGTGCAAAAGTATTTTTATGGTCTCCCTGCTTTCTCACCTCAAATGTATGCCCCCTCCCTTGACTTCCAGAAAGACAGATCTTTTTAAAACATGCATCAGATCACACTTCAAACCCCTTCTTCTCCCGGGATGAGCATTCAAGTTTTCCTCTTTGTATTTTAAAATGAAATCTCAACCCCTTACTTACCTTGATTTGCTTTGCTTTCAATGACCTGGTCCCTAGGCAAAGCTCCTTTTGTATTTTCTCCATTTCCTTCTTACCCTCCATGCTCCAGGCACAGTGGCCTTTGGTTTCCTCGGTTACCAAGCTTGCTCTTGCCCTTGGGCCTTTGAAGTAGATTTTCCTTCTGCCTATATGCCTCTCCATTCGGATATTTGCTTGCCTGGCTCTTTCTGATCATTCACCCCAGACTTTCTCCAGGGACTTGTTCCTTAAAGAGTCAATTACTATCCCATCAGCATAGCACTTAGCAAGAGCTTATGATTTCCTTATTTGTTTATTATTATTACAATTTTTGTTTTGCCTTTCCCCCAACTCCTCCAAACCCATTCAGCACTACAGTCAAGTACCAAGAACTGTGACTGGCATATAGATAGGGATGAACAGTAATTGTTGGAGTGTCACCAGGATTAATCGAATAAATTTTCTAGTGTACTGTACTTGAACATTACTCATTTGGGGAAACATATAATCATTGCTCAAAGAATAATATATGTTCTTTAAAACCAAATTAAGCCAAGATAAAATCTACATTCCCATAACATAATCAAGAATAGCAGTTGACTTAGTTATCTTAATACTTGAAACTCCAGTGGAAATTTGGGGCCTCATTAATTTAGGTATTTTAGTCAAGTTATGTTCTTTCATTTCAAGTTATCTCAATAATTATCCTAATACTCTTCTATGTTTTATATGCACAACCAATAACCTAGAGATATTGTAAAACCTTTCCTGTCTTTCAGAACAGCTTATTTCAATGTCTGCTCCAAAACAAGGAGCACTAATGTCATATAGTTTCCACAGCAAATCTTTTAAATCAATATTTTATGGTTCATTCCAGTTATAACACCTTCATATCCATAAGGTCATCTGTGTTAGAGAAAACTCACTCAGGTGGTATAAAAGGGAAATTGTCATTTCTGTTTTACATTAAGAAGCGAGTGCATGGGAATAAGTGGGCCATTCTGGATGATGAGCAACCTCCTAAAGTGCTTATCTTTATGATAAGGTCATACTTCATGAATGGTTTAGGTCTACTACGGCCTTGATAGGCACACTTCCTTCTGACCCTATAATCCTAATAGGTTGGTAAAACCCATTCAATATTGATAAGGAAACAGCATATATTCTTATGTATTAACACCATTATTTTTTTAAGTTGAAAGTAGATTTTGAGGTTTAGCTCTAGAATTGAAACTATTTTTATGCAGCAAAAGATAGAAATAAGTCTTATGCACTAATAGCTCATCTTCTTCAAGAGCGAGTTTGTGCATTCATTGCCATGTTACTCAGAAGGCACTGAGGAGTGTAGTTCTGTGGGTGTGACAGCTAATTTGCAGGGGAGCTGCACTGAGGTTTGCAGAAAGGTGGGGAAATTGTTATTGTTCTGAGAACATTTTAAATAGTATTTTTTTCCTTTTATTCTAAAAGATGTTGAATATTGACATTCAAATCATTATGCTTTTGTATTGTTTTAAGTTGTTGTTACAGAAAATTTGAATAGTATTTAATTTATTTTCTAAATACAAGGCTAGACAGATTATCTTGTCAGTAGTTACTGTTGTTTGGATAGTTAAACTGAATTCATTATAGGGCCATAACATTCCAAGGATACTGGCAAGACTTCCATGGCATTAGAGTTGAAAAGTGTTAATCCTATCCTAATCCTAAATTTCGTGGTGAGGATTGTCTCAGTTTTTGCTATTACATTGAGAAAAATTAACTTTAGTCATCAAATTCCCTGTATAATTTGGCATATTTTACCTTTAGAGATTTTCAATTAGAATGGGATACATGTACTTAAACTTTTTTAAAAGATCATACTGTATTGTATTTGCTTTTTAACTTGTCTAGCTCCCCCATTAGACTATAAACTCCAAGAGTATATGTTCTGTGTCTGCCTTATTCATTCTCCCAAGTATCCTGAACTACATTAGTGTTCATTAATTAAAATTCAATTAATTTTTAATTAATTGAATAATGATCAGTTATCAGAAAATGGATCATTCTTATAGGGATGGGACTACAGGGAAGAATAAGGTTATAAAATCAGAACATCAATTTATCGATTTACAATCAATACACGGATCTCTTTAAAAGAAAATTTGTGTGAGGGTGGCATGCACATTCTTTCCCTAATAGCTAACATCAGCTATTAGGAGATATTAGGAGAGAGCTTACAACTGTTCACAATGAGAGAGCTTTTATTCATTATCTCCTTAAATCCCCTCACCACCATGTGAGATCATGATTTTCCTGAGCCTCATTCCTCATTCCACAGGTGGGGAGCCATGATTTAGAGAAATTAAGTAAGCTATTGAGGTCTCACAGTTGGTGCATATTCAGTACAAGTTTGAAGTCTGCTCTTTCTTACTTCCAGAACTCAAGCATTTAGATAATTTTCCATATTTGGAATGCCAGCTTAATCTGAAGGGAATCTCAGGGAAGTTAAATAATCTCCTGAGGTTAGACAGCTCGTAGATGGTGAATCTGGAATTAAACCAAATCTACACAGCTCCAAAGCCTGTTTGGCTTTGGCTTTGGCTTTAATTCAGGCCACTGTCTCCTTTCTCTTAACTATAAATGCTCTTTTCACAGATGCCATAAACCATAGGTCAGACACCATCCTAATCATGCTGAGCAGGTCATGACCTCATACCGTTTCTCCTGACAGTTTCTTAAGAAAGGACTGCTACATTTATTTTTTGCTTTTAGTTAAATCAGAGTATACAAACCTTGGGGAAGACCGTTTTTGGCATTCCATTTCCCATTCTATTATTTTTACATCTGCCTAGACTTCATCCCTTTATTAATGATACATAAGAAGAAATATATGGGGAAAAAAAGAGCAATAAACCAAAGAAAGAAATTATTAGAATAAAGATGCATGCTGCTACAGTGTCTATGAAGGGAATTTAGTATCCTTTTATGCTTAAGAAGTTTTGTAAAAGTAAAATCAAATATGGAAAATGTATCACATGCTGAAGACTATTGGGACTTAGTAAGTGATCCATCACTTGAGCACCACTGGGATATGAAAGAGAAGCTTCGTCATGCTAACCACCCTATGATTTGACACCCTGATAATGCCTCTTCTTGCATCCTAGAGTCTCAGGTTCCTGACCAGCCAAGCTCTCTTCATGTGAGGCCCCAGACCAACTGCATCATCATGAGCTGGACTCCTCCCCTGAACCCAAACATCGTGGTGCGAGGTTACATCATTGGTTATGGTGTTGGTAGCCCTTATGCCGAGACAGTGCGGGTGGACAGTAAGCAGCGCTATTATTCCATTGAGAGGTTAGGTGAGTAGCTGTGACTTTTATTTTATAAAAGTTAATAATTTATTCAAAATTATTTTCCTTCTTGGAAAATTGTTCTTTGGGATTATGATTTCAATTTGTAGCATATATTAATTCTGAAAACAACTATTGCATAGATATGCTATGTTTATGTGTATGTATGTGTATGTATGTGTGTGTGTACACTGAATTCTAGATTTTGGGGATTGTAACTAGAAAGATCTGCAGTGGTGCAGGTTCAGGTGTGCTCTTGCTTATGTTCATTGGATAATTTTTCTTTTTCCAAAGGTCATTGGAAACTACTAATGTTTTTAATTCTGTCTGTAAGAGAGTCACCACTTTCTCCTTTTTTTCTCACTTGGAAGATATTCTGTTAATTTTCCTTTAGCCTTCAATTGTCTAGTCACATTACCTTCTATTTCCCTTACGTTCACAGATGAGTCTATGTCATTCTGACTCTAAAACAAGATGAAAGAAGAAATTTCAATCCAGTCAGTACCTTGGAGTTATCAAACCCCTCCCTTTATATATTTCCCTTCTCCCCCAATCCAAGAGTTCTTAGTGTACTTGACGTTATATTGTTTAAGTGAATACTATACTTTGTGTGATATTTCTGAGTTCATTAAAAGCATGTTCATTCAGAGAGGGCTAATATGTGTGAAAGCCTCTATATTCATTTTTATGCCTGAATTTCCAGGGATATCTAAGAGATTATATCACGAGCAGAGAGAAACAAAAGAAATATATACCATCTACCAGGATGCCAATACGTTAGGTAATTCCTATAGAGCAAAACGCATGTTGGCTCTACCTGTTGATGTAACACCATATTTGCACTGAAGTACTCTGATGCCGCTGGAAACAGTTGCACCAGATGGGGGGAAAGGGGGTGCTGCTTATTTGCAATGTCTTTCATGAGCAGAACATTGATTTGCGTGTGTGATGAGAAGTCTGCTTTGATCTTGAGTAACTAAAATGCAGAGGCAAGAGAAGATTTTCTCAGGGCAGATGGAAAATTATACTGACCCATTCTCTATAAAATTGCTTCAAACACTAGAAAGAGAAGTAACAACTGAAAATCCTCGGTTTTAGCTGGCTTGGCATTTGGAAACAATATTCCCTCATCTAGTCCCTGAGTTTGAATGTAAAGACAATCACAAAATTTATATTTTATGGCTGCCAAATCTGTCAGGAGGCTCTCATTTATCCATTATTCAGCATACACTGTCGCTGAGAGTTCATTTTGATGCCACAAACAAGACAGGAGAGCAAGGTTCCCCAGGCAATGCAAACGTCTCCCCAGCAATGAGGCTGAGTGCACACTCAATGAAGTCATGAAGGAAAAATAGCTGTATTGTTTTACTATGCCCTTTTGGTAATGATGCTCTTGATTACAAAGAAAAGCTCCAGGAATCTTCAAGCCTGGAAGCGTTTAAGAGTTTGGGAGAGTAAAACTGGCATATCTCCCCAAATGCTTAATAAGAAAAAAAGAAATTTTCCATTATGAGTTATGTTTTCAAGGATAGGAAGACTGTTAAAGGTAAAATGGGATATGAGACTGTTTCAATGATAGTTGTAAGTTTGCACTGAAAAACTTATCTGGGAAAAACAAGGTATATATGTTCTACAGCCCTTGGAACATAGTTCCATGTGTACAATAGCATACAATGAGACTTGATGGCAGTGGTGCTCATTAAGCATCCTCGTGGTCATGCCGATAAATGGTATTTTTTTCAATGTCTCCACTATTTAGCCAAAGTGTGTTAGATTTATCTTAAGCTTTAATTCTTTCAGCTGTTGGGTTTCACTCAAGTCCACATTTAAACTCTGCAAAGAAATCACCAATTGCTTTATTATATTGAACATTAAAATAGGCACATCAATTTTCACAGTATCTTTTTGCAAAAGGTTATTTATAAATATATACATATATATAAATTTTAAAGGCTTTAGAAATGCAAAGTTGCCTAGTCATTACATATAAGTATATAAATGTTTATATACCTGATATACAGAAGCAATTTATGTTTTTTGGGGACTGTACCACAGCTATACAATTATAAATGTACTAAAGAAAATTATAATATGGTTAAACATAGGGTCAGTCATTGCTTTAAAATCATTTAAAAGCATTTTAGACTATAAATAAGTTATTTGATTTTTCTTCTCTTGATGAGAGACTAGAACTTCCAAGCAGCATTTGGTTTATCAGACATAATAATTCGCTTTTTAGACACCAGACTCTGTGATATGCTTCAGGTCCAGAAATACAAGAACATTTTGAACAATATTATATTGATATTGATATTGATATTTTCTGATTTGAAAAAACAAAACTTTGCCTAGTGTAGACAGACCTTTTTTTTAAACCAATGTTGTACTATTAGATATTTATGCTTTGTTGATGTTTTATTCCTTTTAGTCTATGAGCCTTAATGATGAGTTTGAGATATAGCACATGGTATAGATCCACAAGATCTTACTTCAAGTAATGTACAGCAAAATTAATTTAAAGCTCAACCCCTTTTAAAATAAAACTCACTGTCTATCTTTATTGAGGTATTATTTATGTACAACAAACCGTGCTTTTTAAAATTATATATTTGATGAGTTTTTAAAAGAGATTTATTGAGGTATATTCAAAATAAAATATATTTAAATTGTGTTTAATTTCTCTCAGCAATATTTCATATTTATCAATGTAGAGTTCTGGGATATTTTAGCTTTATGCTAAAATATATAGTTTTGGAACTATTTAAGTAGAATTTTTAAAAATTTATTTTCTAATTGCTGCTAGTGTAGAAGAATTTTTTATATTTACTTTTAGGTTAAGAGGTTTTAAATTCACCTATTGGTTCTAGTAGTAGTTTTGTAGATTCTCTGAGAATTTCTATTTAAATTTGCAAATAAGAATAGTTTTACACTTCATCTCTTATCTTTGTGCCTTTTATTTTTTCCCTTATCTTATTGCAATGGCTAGGATCGCCAGTAAAATGTTGAATCAAAATGGTGGAATCAGCTATCTTTGTGAAATTCAGTCTTTACCATGAAGTATGATGTTAGGTGTAGGTTTTTTGCAAATCCTTTTATCAGATTAAGGAAATTTCCTACTATTCCTGTTTTCCTGAGAATGTTTATCATGAATATTTGTAGATATTTTTGTGTGTGAAATACTTTTCCTGCATCGTGGGAAGTGATATGATTTTACTCTTTATTAATTTTTTAATGCATGAATTATATTGATTTTTTTAAAAAGAAGCATTGGATTTCATAAATGATACATTGAAAATGTAGCTTTCAGTTATGTCCTCTGGTAATAACTACTTTTTCATTTCTTGTATTGGTGATTTGTGCTCCTCCTCTTTTTTCTTGATCCGTCTAACTAGAGGTTTTGTTTTTGTTGATCTTGTCAAAGAGAGCCTTTAGCATTGTTAATTTTCTCTATCTCTCTCTCTTATTTCTTTGATTTCTACTCTTATCTTTATTATTTCTTTGTATACTTTGCTCTTTTAGGTATACGTTGCTCTTCTTTCTCTAACTTCTTAAGGTAGACTCTTACAAGTATTTATCACAATTAGTGTCATTTAATCATCACTTTACCTGAATCCCACAAATTCTGATATATAGTATTTTCAATTGTTCTTTAGTTAAAAATATTTTATAATTTCCCTTGCAATTTCATCTTTGCCTTAAAAATGTGGTTTAATTTTCAAATTTTGAGGCTTTGTTATTGATATCTGTTGATATTGTTATTGATATCTAATTTTATTTCATCATGGTCAGGAAACATACTCTGATTCCAATATTTTAAAATTTATTGAGACAATTTACAGGAAAGTATGCTGTCAATTTTGGTGTTGGTACTATGTGCACTTGAAGATAATCTATCTAAATAATGGGTATCAAAATCACTTTTTATAAATATGGAATAATCTGTTTGCTTTTGATTCTGTCAAAGTTTTGCTTCATTCATTTTGATGATCTCTTCAAGTCAATACACGTTTATAATTATATCTTTTTAGTAAATCAACTTTTGTCTTTATGAATGTCTCTTTTTATCTCTGGTAATATTATGTCTTCAAAACTATTTTATTTATTTTTAATATGGCCGTCTTAGTTAGGCAAAGGCTCCAATGAAAATTTCTGGAAATGGGTTGGCTTTTATAAAGGGAATTGAGTTGGGGTAAAAACCTTACAGTAACAAGGCTGTGAAATGTCCAAATCAAGGCACCATCAGAGATGCTTTCTTCTAAAAGTTGCCTGGTGGAGATCCTGGAGTCCTGCCATGTGGCAAGTCAAGATGGTAGCTGATCTCTGTTGTTCCTAAAGTCCTCTATCTCACATGACAGGGTCAAAATGGCAACCCTCATTTTCCGTATGTTTCTCCTTTCAGTTCTCCACTTTTCTAAGCTTCTAGCAAAAGGATGGAGACCCAACCTGGCATAATCCAATCAAAAATCCTAAAGTGATCTGATTGAAAGTGATCTAATCAAAAAGTCCCTTAATTGAAACTAATGCAATCAAAAGGCCACACCTACAGGAATGGATTGCTTCAAGAACATAATATTTTCTTGGATTCATAAAATTCAAGCCCTCACTATTTCAAGCCCTCGCTATTTCAGCGTTTCAATGTTTAAAGTTTACTTGGTATATCTTTTTTCTATGAATTTGTTATCAACCTAACTATGTTTTTATATTAAAATTTGTCTCCAGTAGGTAGTATAGTTAGGTCTTGCTGTTTTATATAATCTGAAACATGTGCCTTTTAATTGGAGTTTTTAGACCATTAAATTTTAGTGTAGTTATTTATGTGGTTGAATTTACATCTAGTATTTTATTATTTGTTTTCTGTTTGTCCACATCTTTTTTTATGTCTTTCTGTCATCTTTTGTATTATTTAAATTTATTTTAGTTTTTAATTTTAATTCTTGTTCGATGTTTTAGAAATAATTCTTGTAAGGGGACAGCCAACTTTTTCTGTAATAAGTAAGAGAGTAAATATCTTAGGCTTTGCAAGTCATATAGTCTCTGTTACAACTCCACAACTCTGCCATTATAGCATGAAAATAGCCATAGACAATACACAGATAATCAAGCATGACTATATTCCAACAAAACTTAATTTGTGGATCCAGGAATTTATATTTCATATTAACTTTCATATGTCATTAAATTTATTCTTCATTTGTTTTCTCAACCATTTAGAAATGAAAAAAACATTCTTAGCCCATGGGCCATACAAAACATGGGCTCCCAAACCATACTTTCCTTAATGATTGGTCTAGAAATTACCACATACATATTTATCCTTTCACAGTCTATTGAGAGTTAATATCGTACCATGTGATGTAAAATATAGAAATTTGCAACTGTATAGGTCTCTCAGCATCCCCACCATCCTTATGTTGTAGTTGTCATCTGTATTACATCTACATACATAAAAAAATCCCATCAATGTTATAATTTTTACTTTAGCCATAGGTATTTTAAAGACTTAAGAGAAATAAGTATAGTGTTTTATATAATCCCAATATTTACTATTTGTGATGGTTTTCATTCATAACTGAAGGTGAAGTCCCCCTCTGGTATTATTTTCCTTCAGCCTGAGAAACTTACTTTAGCGTTTCTCTTTATGCAGGTCTAGTGGCCATAAATATTCTTAGTTTTCCTTTTCTCTTAAAATGTGTCTATTTCACCTTCATTTCTGAAGGATATTTTCACTGGTTGTAGAATTATGTGTTGATAGACTTCTTTTTTTTTTAGCCCTTTAGAGATTTTGTTTCACAGTTTTCTCGACTCTCTGGTTTCTGATGGGAAACCAGCATCATTCGAAGTGTTGTTTCCTTCTAGTAATATCTCTTTTTTTCTAATGCTTGTTATATATTTTTAAAAATCTTTGATTTTAAGCTGTTTGATTGTGCTATGTGTAGGCATGGTTTTCTTTGAATTTACCTTGTTTGGGATTTGCCATGCTTATTGAATCTGTAAATTTATGACTTCTACCAATTTCGGTCATGATTTCTTTAAATATATTTTTCTCCCCCAATATTTCTCACCTCTTCTTCTGAGATTCCAATTATATATAATTTAGACATTTTAATTTTGTCTCATACGTCCTTGAGGCACTGTTTTTACCCAATTTTTTTTTCTCTCTCTTCTAATTGGTTGACTTCTATTTTTCTATAGTCATGTTGACTGATCACTCCTTCTGTCATCTCTTTCTATTATTAATCCCATCTGGTGATTACCTTATATTTTATAACATTGTTTATTTAAGTATTAAACTTTTCCATTCAGTACTGTTTTATATTTTCCACTACTCAGTTTATATTTTCTATCTTTTCATTCATTTCAAGTATATTTCACTTTACCTCTCAGAGCATAGCTATAAGATCTGCTTTAAAATCTTTGTGTGATAATTGCAGCATCTGGGTCATCTTGGGCTTGGCATCTGCTGATTGTACTTTCCTTTGAAAATTCATTACATTAACTTGGTTCCTTTATGTCAAGTAATTTTCTGTTGTATTATGGACATTGTGTTTTATATGGATAGACTCTGGGCTTTGTTATGATCCCTTAAAAATGATGATATATTTATTTTAGCAGACAATCAATATGGTTATATTAAAATTTTAAGATGCATCTTCCTTCTCTGGGCACCAATCCAAATCTCAGTTCAGTTTCTTAAAACTGTTATCTTGCTTTGAACTCATGGTTAGGCTAAGACTTACATTCATTCCTGCTCAGAATTAAGGGAGTCCCATCTCCAGCTCTCTCTCCTGTGGACTTTCCATGTGCTATTTGTACCTCCCAGGTCCTTTCAGTGGTTCCTTTGCCCAGAAAGATGGCAGGATTTCTACAAGAATTTTAGCTGACTGTGCTGAGGTGTTTTCCACAACTGCAGATCTCCCTTGAGGATAAACAGCAAAAGTAAGAGGGATAGGAAACCCATACTCATGCTGGTCATATCTTCAAGTTCTGACTTCTCTCCATAGTCTGACTACTTTTATATACTCCTCAGATGTCATGTAGTTGATTTTTGTGTTTTGTTTAGAGTTTATGACATTTTCAGTGGGATGAATGAGCTGAAGGGAGCTTACATCACCATAACAAAACTGGAAAGTCACAGTCCCTTTTATAAATATTTATGAATAGCTGCTATGATGAACATTCTTGATAAAAATAAGATTAGTTCCTGGACAGTGTATTTATTATCTGAATTACATTTGTCTCCACAGAACTTTTGTTGTACTAAGAAAATATATTTGAGGAATCCGAAATGACTCTGGAATATATAATTTAATTGAAATAAAATTTTAGATTAGACTTCTGACAAATTTAGACTTTTGACTAAAGTTCAATAATTGAAAAAACTAAATTTGGGATAGACCTTTGACTGAAGGTATTTAAAATAAAATAGTAAATTCTCTGCAATAGAAATTATAAAAAATATCATCAAGTACTTTTAGAAACTCATTGGGGTTAGAGAACAAAATTATTATGAATAGTTGCCCTTATGCAATCATTGCTTTTCAACTGAGATTAAGCAAACATGGCAAAGATTACTACAAGGATTTTTCTTGTTCTACCTTCAATGAAACCATTTTAAATGATCACATATCTTAATGAGAATGAATTTAAATCTTTCACCACTACTGATGTGGATTAATAGCAATGTGCAGGGTACTAATGTTCTTCAATATTGGCGTTACCCTAGGAAAGTTGAAATATGCAATGAAATAGACTTCTAATGAACATCTATCAATTCTTTTGAAGTGTTTTACCCACAGCACAGAAAGAGATTTTTTAGTTCTTTTCAAAAATGTCCAATTGTTATTTCCTTTCGTTCTTATAATTCATTCAACAATGTTTATTGGAGTATATGGCCCTAATAGATTTGCATCTAACAAACATATTCTACACATACCAAAGAGTAAATACAGATGGAATAAAATTCTGAATCTGTTTCTAGACCCACATCTTTCTTTCTGCCATAATATTCAACCTTGAGAAAGTGATTTGAACTTTGGCCTTGGTCTCTCAGTGAAAATAAGGAGTAACAGTATATTTCTTTCCTCACTATACATTATTAGAGAGTTAACAGATATTGAAAGTAGCTAATGAAGGTTGAAAGTTGGGTTTTGTAGGAAAAATAAATACCAGACATTGTAGTATTATCTTTGTTAAAATACTTAAATTTTCCTTTAATTTAAAATATTTCTGTCTTGGGAGTAAAGTCATTATCTCTTTATAAAAGTTATCAAAAATCCTTTATTATTATAGCATGATTGAAATTATTTTTACTCAGTATTGTCCTTTGCTATAACATGATTAGAATTATTTTATTTAGTACTGTTTAGTGACATTAAGAAAATGGGTGTATATTTGTGATTGAATTTGTTCAGAATCCAATGGTATGAGATGAGGCTTTGAGTTCTGTTTTTAACAATGGATAATTGATCACATAAGCACAGTTGCCTTTTCCTTCCTATACTGTGGGACTCTTAGCCTCAGTTTTCTTTTACAAGCTTTCTATGAGATTCAGGTGAGATAATAAAAGTAAAACCTTTTGAAATTTTTAAAAAATGTTAAAGACACTATACACATGTAAAGAAGGCATTATTATTATTGTCATTTTCAGCAAATATAAAGAATGTCATTCCATAGGTTTTGGAGCATATGTGTATATATTTGACTTTAAAGTGCATAGTATTTTGGTTTATTTTCTTTACCTATAAGTGGGCCATGTCAAACATTTCTAAAATTAGTTAAGGATTCCAATTTTTAAAATTTCAAATAACTCATCAAAATCATGAAATTATACAAACCATATTCATTCATTAAAATTAATTAGCATGAGTAAAAAATCTGACATCCAGTTCAATGTGAAAGACAAAAATGTAAGCACCTGGTTTTAACTATAATAGAATACTGACTATAAAATCCTGAGTGGGAGAGTTAGATTCATTCAACATGAACACTGGTTGCCCAGAGGAGAAGTGAGAGGGGAGGGCAAAAGGTCACTCCATGAGGGCATTGCTCAGACTATATCAGGAAGAATGGATTTTATCTTTTATGATTTTTTTTAGGTTTGTGTCTTCTAAACCTGTAGGCATTTTCAAGCAGTCTTTAAGGGCAACTTCAGGGTGATTCATTAATAATACATACCATTCTATTTATAACTCTTTTCCCACTTTCTTCTCCCTGAGGTCCAAAACAGATGCATCATCTTACACCTAGTGAATTTTGTAAGGCTGTTTGGAAGTATCCATTACAGAAGATGCATACTATTATTGAAAAAGAGGAAAAAAGATCTTCTTGTTGGAGTATAAGAAGTAAATATTCCATTACAAATATCTAAATTTCCCCTCTGCTTTCTCTTTTTTAATAGCCCATATGCATTTCATCTTCTGTTTTATAACTTGTGTTGACATTTGTTAAATCAAATTGCTAAAATGAAGCAAACAATCAGAAAGTTTTCCTCTACCTTCTGTATTTTTCAAGAAAATGTTTTATCTAGGTCAGAACAATCCAGTTCTAACCCTCAATTTCCCATGTCATTTGATAGTTACAGATAGCTACATAGTGTCTTTCTTCCAAGCATTTTGCAAATATCAAACTAGTCTTCATCCTCTCCATTATGTTAGTGTCAGGTATCATCCCAATCTTACAAATGAAAGAAGACAGAAAAAGGACTGAAGTAAACCAGAAGAGTCACAAGTAATTTTTTAAATGAAAGAAGTCAAATGTTACATTAAGCCATTTAAACAGATAAATATTGTCATAAACAGTAAAGACCTGGGTCTTTTGTATGGAGAATGGATGCCGGGATCAAATCAAGCCTGATCAGGACGTGCAGCTAAAACACACTTCTGCAGGGAAATTTAGCTTCTTGTGGAAAAAACAAAGGGTTCTGGCAGAATTAAATTCCTCTGATTAAGCAACAGAATAATAACAAAGACATAGCACTAAAATTCCTGGTCAAGCAGAAGTCTTAACTTCAGGTCTGAATCCCACAGTTTAATCCTGGAGGTCCAAGGATTGTTATCCTGTGATGTGTGTTTAGGACTGAGTTACGGAAAGTGGACAGAAAAACAGGTGCCTGGGCATTTTGATTTAGTAAGCCATTATGCTTGCGGATTTGTGTGTTTTTTCCTTTTAGTTTTTTCAGTTTCTGCTTCACGTGTTTTGAAGCTTTGTTCTTAGGTGTTAATTATTTAGGATAGTTATGTTCTCTTGATGAATTGACCACTTTATCATTTACAAATTCTCTCTCCTTATCCCTAATAATATTCTTTGCTCTGAAATTGACTTTATTAATATCTGTGCTCCAGCCTTTTCTTTAGGAATAGCATGATATATATTTTTTCATTCTGTAACTTCAAAGCTATTTGCGCCTTTATGTTTGTCTTAGTTAGTCAAAGGGGTGCTGATGCAAAATACCAGAAATCGGTTGGTTTTTATAAAGGGTATTTATTTGGGTTAGAAGCTTACAGTCACAAGGCCCTAAAGAGTCCAACTCAAGGTACCATGAGAGGTACTTTCTCACCCAGAGTCTGCTGCCACATGTTGACACAAGATGGCAGGCGATGTCTGCGAGGGTTCAGTCTTCCTCCTCCTCCCAAGGTTCTGTGGTCCAGCTTCTTCCAATCTCAGCCTCAGGCTGGGACAAGTCTTGTTCTCTCCCAGGGCTCATTCCTCTCTGGGCTCAGCTGCTCTGCTCTCTCCACAGGCCACCTGTAAACTGTCAGGTGAATGGCTCCTCTCTCTTCCCAGGGCCTCTGCCGTGTCTAATGAAGCCTTCTTTCTTTCCTCATGTATCTGCTTCTCTGTGTGCTTATTTCCCAGGTTCCAGGATCAAAACTCCTACTAACTCCTCTGCCTTGTCATTTTCTCTGTGAGTCCCCAGACATGGCCCTACTGACATGGCCCAATGAAAGCCCTAATCATAATTTAATCAAGTAAAAGTGAAACTTCTGAAGATAATATAATCTTATACACCCAGAGGAATAGACCAGTTTACAAACACAATCCAATAGCTATTTTTGGAATTCATAAATAATGCCAAACTGCTACAATATTTAATGCCATTTTCTTGAAGGCAGCAGATAGTTCGGTCTTGTTTATTTTATCCAATCTGGAAATTTCTGACATTTAATTGAGGTGTTTAGACTATTTACATTTATTATGAATATTGATATGGTTAAGTTTATATCTATTATCTTGCTATTTGTGTTTTATTCATCCCATTTGTTCTATGTGCCTCTTCTTCTCTTTCTGCCTTATTTTGATTTGAGTATTTTTAATGACTCATCTTATAGTCCTTGTTGGCCCATTAACCATAACTGTTTTGTTTTTTTAGTGATTTGCTTTGGAGTTAATAGTATATATCTTTATCTTATCACTGTTTATCTTCCACAAATATTATACCACCTCACAAAATATTATTTTTCAAAAATAGTCAATTAACTTTTAAAAGAAAAAATAAGAAAAAAAGTATTTTATGTCTACCCATGTAGTTACCATCTGTGGTTGTCTTCATTCATTTGTGTTCATCCAGATTTTCAGCTGATATCATTTTCTCTCTTTCTGAATATTTATACTGCTTTAGAAAAGATGGGCTGGCAATGAATTTTATCATTTTCTATGTTTTAAAAAGTTTTGATTTTGCTATGGTTTTTGAATACATTCACTGGATATAGAAGTCTAGGTTGACAAAATTTTTCTCTCAATTTTTAAAGTATGTTACTCCACTATCTCCTAACTTGCATTGTTTCCAACAAGATTATTATAAGAATTCTTATCTTTGTATATAAGGTGACTTTTTCCTCTGGCTGCCTTGAAGATTGTTTTCTTTGTGCCGAGTTTTAAGCAATTTGATAAGGTCCCTTGGTGTAGTTTTCTTTTTGTTTCTTTTGCTTGAGGTTTGTTTTGAGATTATTGTACTGTTTGGTTTATTGGTGTCATCAAATTTGGGAAACTCTTGACTACTATTTATTCAAATAGTTTTTCTGTCTCCCACACTTCTTTTAATTAGGGACTCCAATTTCACATATGTTATGGCACGTTAGGCTGTCTCGTAGATCACTGATGTTCTGTTCATTTTTATTTCAGGCTCCTATCTGTGTTTCATTTTGTAAAGTTGCTATTGCTGTATCTTTAAAGTCACTATTTTTTTTTTCTTCTATGGTTCCTAATCTGGTCTTAAACTGTGGTAGTTTTTTACAATTCTCTAGAAGTTTGACTTGGCTTTTTTCTATATATTTTATGCTCTAATTAACATGCTCAACCTTCCATACCTTCTTGGATGTATGAAATATTGTTGCAATAACTGCTTTAATGTTCTTGTTTACAAATCCTTTCACTGGTGTCATTTCTAGCTCTGTTTTTATTTTATTAAATTCTTTCTCCATTATGAGTTGCATTTTCATAAGTTTTGCATTTCTGGTAATTTTTGTATGCTTCCTAGTCATTGTGAATTTTATCATGTTGGGTGCAGGAGATTTTGTATTTTTTGTAAATAATACTGAGTTTTGTTTTAGAATGTGGTTAATTTACTTGGCAAGACTTTGACCAAAGGCTTGATTTTAAGGCATTAGAGAGGATCAGAACACCCTTTAGCACAGGGCAAATATGACCCATAACTGAGTCGATACATTTCGAATACCCAAATTCTCATGAACTACATGGTTTTCCATTCTGACTGGTGGAAAAACAGGTATCACTGGCCTGAATGTGAGGCAAGAATTTTTTCCTCTTCTTCTTTTGGGTAGTTCCTTTCTGAGCCTTGGGTAGTTGCCTCATTCACATGCACTGATTGGTTCTCAGAAAAAGACTCAAGAAGGGCTCTCTCCTTATCTTTAGGGTTCCTTTTCTGTGCATTTTTCTCCTTTCTGATATTCTTATCCATAAACTGTAGGTACTTTGGTCACCACAGACTCCCAACTCTGTATCTTCAATTTAGGAAGACCACTGGGCTTCTCCAGGGTTTCCCTGTCCTCTGCTGTGGCCTGGAAGCTCACTCCAGGCAATAAATGGGACCATCAAAGAGGTCATTTTTTACTGTGTTGTTTCTCTTCTTTCAGAGATCATTGACTTGTTCTGCCTGATGTCCAATTTCTGAAAACTGTTAGTTCCTATAATTTGCCTGTTCCCTCTCCCTCCTTTTGAGTTGATTCCAGGCAGAAGGGCAGATCCAGTCCCCATTACTTCATCTTGACCAGAAGTGGAAGTCCTTTCATTAGAAATTACATGATCATATTATTTTTTTACCATGTCAAAAAGTTCAGCTTTTCAAGAGTACCAAATACGCCAAACTGCATTATATTTATTTTCTGATTTCTGTCAAAAATCTCATCAAGAATGCATCTTAACTGTCACATAGTATTTTTGGAGAATGAATTTAACTTGAGTGCTCTTAGAAAGAGGCCTCTTTCCCTGTGGAGAAATGAACCTTTATAATTCCCAGAGTGCATTCTAGGTTCAGTGCACTCAGTGTAAATTACAATGTTAAGCACAGCACACTCCCCTTAAAAATCATCTCATGCATGGAATATAGGTGTTTTGAGATTATGACTTGCAAAAATATTAAATCAGAAAATCAATACACTTTAGTAGCCTCTAGAATAGCTGACATGCATGAATAAAAAATGATCAGCAATGTAGTGCACATTCTCGTAGATTTTGGAATGAAGTACCTTATAGATGTTGGGGCACAAACTTTTGCCAGGATTTTTTTTTTTTTTGAGCAGAGTTTAAAGGAGTCTGGAGACTGAAGTTTGAAAGGTCTCACCATAAAACTCCATTGAAACAAGGCTTTTAATGATAAAGAAAATAAAAAATATAGGTGGGTAGATTTACCCCCTCATTTCTCCTCTAGTATCTTATTTAAAGCATTTATGTTGAGTGCAGCAATAGCAAATGCAAACTCCAACTGTGTTTCAAAATGGGGAATGAGAATAAACCATTGATAACTCACATATAGTATGTTATATAAGTCATTCTAGAAGAAAGTCAACTTACCTTGTTAATATTTTTTAATTTTATTATTTACACAGAGCATCTCTGTTTATTATGAAATTAGTATCAGCAATCTTTGGTAACTTTATTTATTTATTTATTTATTTATTTATTTATTTATTTTCCAGGTCCTATATACTACCCTATTATTACCACTTTGCATTGGTGTGGTATATTTGTTACAGTTGATGAAAGCACATTTTTATAATTGTACTATTAAATAGTCCATGGTTTAGCTTAGGATTCATTCTTTGTGTTGTGCAGTTCCATGGATTTGTTTCTTAATTTTTATTTCTAGTAACATATATACAACTAAAATTTCCCCTTTTAACTACATTCAAATATATAATTCAGTGCTGTTAATTTAAAAATTATAATTTTATTCTGAAAGTTTTAATGAATGGGCTGTAATATGACATTTCTGTAGAAATATGTGAAGGTCTATTGTTTATCTCAATTTTATTTGTATATACTACCCCATCAACATTAGTTGCCCAATTTTTATATTCTAAATATTGGAATGGAATATGGACTTTGTAATGAATCTAAAGAACAATATATTGTTTTGCTGCTGTTTTCTTTGTACTTCATAATCTCTTTGAAATTCATTTTAGTAGGTTCCAATGCTCTCACGTTACAGATGTAGTGGAATTAAATATAATATAATGCATTATTATCTGAGTCATAGTTTCATTTTCAAACATCCTTGACAATTTAGTTGGCATTAGTCAAAACACTTGCTTATTGCAAACAGTTAATTAGAAAAATAAAATCTGTAAATTTCTTCCAGTAGCTGATATACTAAAATAGCAAATGGCTTATCATTTATTATGAAAATCATTACATAAATTACTTATTGAGTGACTATTAAGGATAGTACACCATGTTTAAGGCTGTAGGGGGTGCTAAGAAGTATAAGAGATCGTCTCTGAGTTTTAAGTTCTTAAAGTCTTATATGCTAAATATATAAATATTTCTTGAAGAAAATAGATGCAGTTACAAGATTTCTACAAGAACAGTAATTGCATTGGTAGTTTGGAAGTTTACTTTGGTATGAGGTTGTTAGGAGAGTTTTGTTATAAATATTGTCTTGAGAATTGTGATTGAAAAGATGTGTAGGATCCATTCTCATGGAAGGAGACATGAATACATATAAAGAAGAGCGCAGAGTCAAGGCAAAGCAAGGGAGGTTTAAGGTCTATTGAACAAATCAGTTTAATCATGAATGCAGTTCATGTAAGCCCATCATAGTAATTATAAATAGAGAAATAATGAAGACACGTTTGGGAGGGCCTACAATTGAAACTTCCACATTCTTGGATTTGCCTATTCCTAAATTATCCCAAGAGTCCATAATGTGTGTTTAACGGTCATTTTTTGAGCTACTGACTGAATTGCCAAAGCTCAGACTTGTGGACAAGTCACTTAGCTAGTTAGGGTAGCTTACCTGCCATCTGGCCCTTCTTCTCATTTCCACATACCTATTGTTATGAGAAAATAATATTCTGCATTCAAAAATGTCCTGGAAAACCTGGAATCCAGGGTTACATAGGAAGTTGAAGCTACAATGTAGTGGTCTTTGAATCCCAGACTGGCCTTTCAATGATGCAATTGAGTTACAGGATGTAATCACTAGTTACCTATCTGTATAAAATAATTACTGATGTGTCACTTCTGCTCCTCACAATGTCTGTTCTAAAAACTGAGCTGTGAAAAAGAAAAATTATTAGCCTATTATTATTTAATTAACCCTGGTCGGTCCTGGGACTGTTTGCCTTACACCTTGGACCTTCTCTTTAAATGCTTTTTTCAATATCCAGAATTTGTCAAAGGCCCTAATATTCTTATAAGCTCGCCCACAGTCTAACTTCTGTTGCCCTTAATTATTTGAACTGTCCTGCCTCAATACACCTTCCAGTGACTTCTGATTTATCTTGCCATGTAGACCTCATGTCCTATCTTCTTCTGCATATACCTCTCCTTATATGAAAATGATATGAAAGTTGTTCCCCCTTTTTTAGGACTGTGCCTGGGCATTTAATTGTTTGGAGGGTAGTAGAGAGCAGGGTGTTAGACAGATATATAAGATTTAGATAATTAAGATTTATATAGTTAACATGTTAGACACCCACCCTAAAAATGTGACAAATCATTCCATGAGATAGTACACCTAAGAGTTTTGTGTTTTCAGATGAAATTCTGCATTTGTTTATGTGTGTGTATTTTAATAATTAGTACTCCATTGAACAAATGTAGGAAATGAGACATAAATTAGTCATGATGCAGATAAATTTGACAAATAAAGGACAGCAACTGGAACAGAATCTCTTATTTCTAGCAACATCTATCCTGAAACATACTAATCAGTTCATCAAGTGGAATATCCAGTAGGTGAATTTTTATTTACATCTTTTTATTTAATTAACACAATCACTTGGGAGAGGCCCTTGGTTAAACACAGCCCAAATCTTAGTAAAGTATTTTAACTGGTAGTTGAAAAGATTATATGTTTTTGCAAATTCTAGTCACATAATGATCTTTCCTTAAACTCAGCATTTTACTATTTCATTGAATAAGAAAAAAATGCCCATATAGTTCAGAAATAGCAGACTGTGTTATAAGTTATTAAAAAAACATAACAAGTCTGGTTGTTTAGTATTGTTCCATTGAATATTAATTTATGTAAATAGGAAATGAAAGCCAAGCTACAATAAAGCAGGCATTCACACTTTAACATTATTGAGCATAACTTCTTTCATTAGGAGAGAGTAAATATTTGTGCTGGTAGTCTAGCGCATTTCTGTGAAGCTGTGGTGCTATGAGCCAAGGAAGCATTTTCTTCTATAAGCATGTAAGTGAAAGTCAAAATAGCCTTCTTAACAATTAGCAGAGAAGTGACATTTTCCAAATTATTGATTTTTTTTTTTTTTTAGACAGACCTTCTTAAAAGGTATAGGCCTCCAGAAAGACATGTCCACATCCAAATCCCCAGAACCCCTGAATGTCACCTTATGTGGAAGAAAGGTCTTTGTGGATGCAATTAAGTTAAGGATCTCCACATGAGAACAGCCCTGATTACATGGGTGGGTCCTACATCGAATAACAAGTGCCTTAAAGTGACACACAGAGCAGAGACAGAGAAGAGAAGAAGGCCATGTGAAGCCTGCGGCAGAAATTGCAACCATGTGGCCCAAAGGAATGCCAGAGGCCCCAGAAGCTGGAGGAGGCGAGGAAGGATTCTAGATCCGGTGGTGGGAGCGCAGTCCTGCTAACACCTTGGTTTCAGACTTTGGGCCCCAGAACAGTGAGAGAATAAATGTCTGTTGTGTTAAGCCACAAAGTTTGTCATAATTTGTCATGGTAGCCGCAGGAAACTAATTCAATAGGTACCTCTCAGTCCTAATTGTTGTTTTCTAAATCCCCTTTCATAGTTTAAAAAAAAAACTTCTGAACAAAGGCACCATCTATTAATTAAAGTAGTGTTACCAATAGTTTTAGAAAATGAAAAATTAAGAAAGAAATCATTAGAGTGACAGGTCATGACCATGTGAGAAGATTCTAGGTAGTGAAATTATCTGAATAACATGGTTCTAACTTTGTAGTCAAAGGGAATATTACCTCAGGGAACCAAAGGAATCGTGTTTTTTTTTTGTTGCTGAACTGACCACTGATCTAGAATTCACCCATCTACCTTTTTCTGTAATACATCAGGGTTATTTGTTTTCAACAAGAAGTAGAAAAGCTTACATAGAATACAATGAATACTGCACAAATGGTGGTGGTGGTGGTTGTTTGGTAAAAGCTAAGCCCGTTTACAGCAAAGAAATCAAATTTTGTCTGAAAAATGTGGAGCCAGGAATACCCACAAGAGTGAAAGTAAATGGTTTCTCTTCATGCTAAATCTGATTCGCAAGGCTTCCAATTAGGGAACACTATAAAATGACTGGGCAAATCATAGGAGTGGGGCAGAGAGTTGATGGTTTTCTCTTTATAGTTCACTTTTCAATTGTTACTATTTTTTTCAAGGTTCTTTATTATTTCCATGTCACCTTTTATTCTTTGAACTTGTGTTAAAATTTTAGGGGCTGTTATTTTGACCAGAGTTGTTGGGTATGTGTCTCTTTATTGACATACAGCAACCAAAAGCATGAAAGTTGTCTAATGAAATATATTTAAAGAATGTTTGGGAACGAGTAAAAAGGGTTTCTATCACCTGGACGTGGCATGGTGAAAGTTTACATTTTTTTCTCTTGGTGCTTAACTTGTATAAATGACATGGAAAAGCATTTTGAAGTTCCAGAATGCCAGTGCATGCGTTGCAGTGATTTTTCTATTGATCAAATTACTTAGACTTTATGTCCTGGTTTTCTCAATCTGTCAAGTGCATATAATGAGTACTCCTGGTCTTCAGAAGAAGAAGTGTGGGAGGATAAAACAGATCCTGTCAGGTGTGATGGAGGATGAAGCTATTTTTGAAACAAGTATCATGTATTTTGAGAAAACAAAATCTGGTTTAAGTGTTTTGTTTTGTTTTTTTTTTCTTTTTTCTACTTTCTGAACAGGTTATCATCATAAAAATTTGAAACATTTTTAATTTAAAGACTATGATTATTTTCCTGTGAATGATATTATCAGATCTTAAGGGGAAAGAAATGGGGACACCCCCTCTGATAAGAATAACTTTCAAAAAACAGGTATTATTGGTTATGCTACTATATGATAAATATCTAGGAACCTTACTTAATATGTTCATTGCAAAAAATAAAAGGCTTGTATGGCGTATAATAGTGGCAATAAAAAACATTTATTGAGTGCATACTATGTACCAACCTCTATATATTTTATATTCCTATCTCATTTGATCCTTACAAGAATCCTAAGAAGGGAAGAGGCTGTGGCTCAATCAGTAGGGCTCCCGTTTACCATATGGGAGGCCCTGGGTTCGGTTCCCGGGGCCTCCTGGTGAAGGCAAGCCCGCCCGCACGGCGTGGTTAGCTGACCCAGCGAGCACAAGCAGCAAGGGGGGGATAAATGAATAAATAAATAAAATCTTAAAAAAAAAAAAAAAAAGAATCCTAAGAAAAGAATACTCTGATTGATGCCCTCTTACAGGTGGGTTAACACCAGTTTCATAAAGTTAAACTGGGGCAAAGGAAGCTTAAGTGACATGCATCAGGTCTCTTAGCTAGTAAATGATAGAAACAGGACTCAAACTGCCTAACTCAAAAGTTGTACTATGTCAGGTTAAGTACGTTTTGCAAGCTGTCTTGTCAGGTCAAGCATAGTTCTGAAAATATCTAGCAAATGGAGCCAATCCTTCTGAAACTCTAGAATAGGTTTTTGAAGTCTACATCATTTCTTCACAGGGATTTAGAACTTGAAGAATTACTCAGGGAATCCTTTGTTTTTCGTTAGAACTACTGAAGTTTGAAAGTTAAAGCAAGCACAGTGTTAACTAGTTTCCAAATAAGGAGAAATCTTTAACCAGCCTTTAAAAAGTTTCTTAATAAAAATATGTATTCTGAATGCCATAACCCAGAGGAAAAAACATATGCAAAGGCGAGATTGCCTCAGGGAATATGCCCACTGCCCACCTTGGTTGGTATGTACTTTCTTTTATGACTCAAGTATTTCTTCTCTCTCTCTCTCTCTCTCTCTCTCTCTCTCCCCCCCCCCCGCCCCATCCCTCACAAACACACTATTTATCTTTATATTTCCCAGGCTTCCCTTAGAGTCTGAGCAGACTAGGTTAGATTATTATTATCAATGAGATAAACATTAGAGGTGCAAATATCATGATAAATTGTTCATTATCATTAAAACTATACCTACAGCAAAATAGAATCACTAGGATAGCTCTATTCAGCTAATTTGTTAGAGTTATTGGAGTTTAACGCTGTAAATAAGCAAGTCAATCAACATGTATCAAGTGCCCAAAGAGAGAAACAATATGGCCATTATGGTTGAATAGATGTACAGGAGACTTGAGGTCAAAGACAACTTAGAATCTAGTTCATTTTATCAGCTGGGAGTACACTGACAAATAACAGTCTCTCAAAGTCTCAATTTCTAGATATCTAAATTAGAAATAAGAATACATATTTCTTGCAGTTGTCAAGAAGATTAAAGAGGCAAAGTATATAAAACCACCTAACATATTTTTATAAATTCATTTTCTTCTTTTTTCATAATTAAACAGAAATCCTTCCTGTTTTCCTAGGAAAACATAGATGCAAGTTAGGCTGGGAAATGTCGTCTTTATTCTTCCTAGACACTGGTTGAGCAAATATTCATGGATTCTCTTAAGAAATAAGTGGAGAATGGGCAGAAGAAGACAACTAAGACTTTCTGCCACGATAATTAGGGTAATGCAAATGCAAAGTACCTCAGAGAATTAAAAAAATCCTAACCTACTGTAAGGGTTTCCACACACTTAAAATAAAAATAAATGGAGGTGGGGATTTGGGAGGACATAGTTTTATATTTGCTCCAGTTGCCTCCTTTTCCTCTTTTTCACATGCATGTTTATAATGTCATAACTTCTCTGTTTTTTGTTCAGATTTCTTATTTATTGACTTGGTTTCCCACATTATCTGCTAACTTTAAATTTTATAAAATGTTAGTCTTTGAACTCTTCAAAGTGCCTCCCGACACATCCACACATCCACAGACACAGACAAACACAACACACACATGCACACACCTAACAGAAAGCAAGACTGCTTTCTCTAGACCCTCAGCACGATGCTTCTTGTGTTGATGGGAAGTTTGTCCTTTGTGAAACATTCAGCAAACTCTCTCTGAGTTTTACTGTCAAGGATAAAGAAAAAGTAGCAAACTTTTCATTTCCTGAGTGAGCATTAATACTTAAACCCATGGATGGGAGCCCAGTTAGTTCATTACCACATTTAATGGTTTTTGAAGGGATCAGTTCAGAAATCATTATAGCTGGTGGGTAAAGGATGAGACCAGGGATGTGTGAGTGGTCTAGTGTCGAGCATTTGTTAAAACAGCCATTAATCAGGTGCGAACCTCACTATGTATAATCATAAGCAAAAATGCAGCACATTGGAAATGAGCCTTCTCCTTAGAATTATTCATTTGAGAATCAGTCAACCACTGACTTCTCTGACATCAAAAAGGCTGAGAGAGAACAGTGGGTGATTGCTCCAGAAATTTATGAGACCAACATGAATATCTTTCACATTCCACAAAAGAAATACAACAAATCCGTTGCTGACAAAGCTGTAGTCATTACAGATTTTATATTCCAGTTTACGGAGGAAGAGCTTCTCTGAAGCAGATGGCTTGTTTTATCACAAGAAATTTCCTGTAGGAGAATCACTTAGGCAAAAATCTTCACATAGATCTGGGTTCAATGCTGACTCTACCAGCTAAAAACTGTTTGACCTTGGGAAAGCTATTTAATCTTTTTGAGTATCAGCATATTGCCTTTAAGTTCTTTCATTTAGCCAGTCATGTTTTCATTTGATAAATAGTTTTTAAAGTGATTACTCTATGCCAGGGACTGTGGCAGGCACTGGGGTATAAAAATAAAGAAAACCTACTTTCAATGTGAATAAGGATGCTCATCTCTCACTGATGATGTGGACATTAGAAGAGAGAGCAGATATGAGCAATCACCACTGTTCTGAAACATCCTGGTAATTCTCATTCTCTTTTGGAAAGAACTTTCCAAGGGTTATCTCTTTGATTTCCTACAAAGACAGTGACTTTGACTTTGGTCTACCTGATTCTACCTACCCCAAGATGTGTCAAGACACATAGCCATGAGCTAAAGGCAAGATTCGTGGCCTTCTTTACTTTTATTAGTAGCTGTGTGACTAAGTTCCTTGCTTCCTTAAAGTCCCCTTTCTCCTTTTCATCAGTTGGGAGAAAACAAGGAATTGGACCTGGAGATAGAAATCACATATTAAGGATGGCAAAGCCACATGACCAACATTGGACTGCTCACTTCTAAACTTTCACTTCTACCATGTTTAAGCTGCTGTATTTTGGTGTCTCTTTATTATAGCAGATTGGTCTGTACCCTAACTAATAAGACATAATTGAGACAAATACAATCAATACTATGTTCCTTGTCTTGAATCCTGGAAAGGACTTTGCTTAACAATCATGATTGAAAAATATGTTTGATGCATCTTTGAAATTGCTATTGTATTATTTAATTATCTCTCTGATGATTCTTCCCTACTTTTTAATTTTTGCTTTGAGCCAAATCATCCTCTAATAATCATAGTGCAGGAAAAAAACTGCATATTCTTAAATAGAAAAAAAAAATCTTAGTCTTTGTTGTTAGCCCTTTTATTTCAAGTAGTATTCAATAAAATGGAATTCTTGAACAACAACAAAGTAATTAGAGCACTCTCTTTAGGATCTGAACTTTTTATTGTATTTTTTTACAATATTTTTTTATTTCTTTAGTCTTATGCACACCAGATAATTTGGATATTTGACAAAGTCTAGAATTGATATTTAGACAAATCCTATATATATTACTGATTTAATTTTCCGGAGTTGATCATTGCCTTTCCTGTAACACATAAAGAACTAAATAGAACGCACTGAGGTAAAAATAACTTATAAAAACCAAAATATCCCTTTCAGTCATGTAGTGTGGATCTGAGCACCTGTAGACTACAATATGACTCATGCTCAGTCAATATAATAAAATCTATATCAACAAATGAGCTCTGCTCCATCCCAGCTTCCTTAGGCCGTTGAACACTTACACCAATGGCATGGCTGTTTACAGTATCTCTTGGAAATCCTGGTTGGAAAAGGCTTGTAGAAATTACAGCATATCGTTTTGAATTCTTTTTTTTTTTATGGAAAATTTTTATTGATGGATTTCATTTAATAAAACAACCAAAAGTGACTCAAACCCAAACTTATAAATAAGATGAGCAACCAGATTATAAAGCCGTATTTCAGGTTAAAAAAAATTCTTAAGCCCCTCTCCGTACTTGCAGCTGAAGTTTGATTTTACCTTTAAATGATGTACTAAAAATAGCCAGGAACAAACAGCAGAGACATCTCTTGCCTTGTAAGTTATTCTAGGACCAGGCTTTCTGGTCTGTAGTTTTATCACAGTCCACTGTTTTCAAAGGGAGTGGGGCTGGTGAGTGTCAGAAGGAGAAATTGTCACTAGTGGGAAACTCAACTACATTTCCTTTTGTAAATTAAGCATCAGGTGACCTGTAATTCTCCATGTTATTGAATGGGCCTGGAAGTGGTGAAGGAAAAATGTTTTTGGTCACAGCTATACCAGGGTGATTGCTTTTGCAGGCCTCTGAGAGAGACTAGGCAAAAAGAGAAAGCTAGACTCCTGCAAAAAAGGGAGACAGTGAACAATTAAATGAACATTGTGGGAGGCAGCATCCTCTTTCATTGCAGATGCATATGGCCATAATAATAAAACAAAAATCATTTATTGAATGTCCACCCAGATTCTGGTTATTTAAAAATATTACATCAACAATAAATATCTTAAATAAAAGTGATGCAACCCACCTTTGCTGATTAAAAACAACACCTGGAATCTTATATCTTAGAGAAGTTAAGAAAATTGCTCAAGAATATTTATCTTTTAAGTAACCAAAGTCATTTCTAACGCAGGTGTCTCCACTGCCAGAGCTGCAACCTTTCAACTCCTCACATCTCCTTAGAGTGAAGAACTCTGTCCCTCTGAGCCTTCCTGCTCATCTCAGTCACTCCCACTGAAAGCCAGGGATCCCGTTAATTCAGTGAGGATACCGTCCTCCGGATGGTTTGAAGGCTGTAGCCCCCTTTGCCTGTCTGTCTCCAACTGTTCTCCTCTGAGGCTTCTTACCCTCTTCCCAGTTCTCACTTAACAAGATGCTGAGAAGTCTGGCCAAAACACATGTCTGTCTCCCCGCAACTGGATAGGTTGTTACTAACCATTATCCTTTGATTACAACCTTTTAGCAGAGTTTCCAAAAAGGCAGCTGTTTTACAATCCAGGTCAATTTAAAGCAGTTAAGCACAAAATTCTCATTAAAATACAAAGATATACAAATAATGTTATAACTCAATGTGTTTTGCCGAAACCCAAAGTCTTTTTTTTTCTTTGCTTCTAATTTCTCTGGCTTCCTGATTGGCAGTAAATTTTTTTGTTGTTGTTTATTATCACTGTTTCTTTTTGTTTTGTTGACAGTAAGTTTTCACTATGAATTACCCCCATAGATCTACTGAATATTGCTATTAATGCTGATGTTTCATTGATTCATGGCTCAGCTCAGCTCATTAGCTCTTTTTTTTTTTTTTTTTTTTTGAGGGATTGGGGACAAACCTGGGACCTTGTATGTGGAAAGCTGGTGCTCAACCACTGAGCCACATCAGTTCCCCTGAGTTTTTTTTTTTTTTTTTTCATTTGTTTCTCTTGTTGTTCACCCTTGTTTTTTCCAGGAGGCACCAGGGACTGAACCCAGGACCTCCCATGTGGGAGGCAGGAGCTCAACTGCTTGAGCCACATTCACTCCCTCAGATCATTTTAAGTCCATTTGTTTTGACTGATTTCTTTTTCTCCCACTCTCACCCACTCCCTCAAAATAATCCAAGTGGGTAATTAAAGTGCTCTAACTGGTGACCCAAGGCTGCTATGCAGAATGGTCCAGAATGGTCCAGAAGTCTCCATTTCTGAAATGGGAATGATCATCTCTGCCCTATCTACCTTGTAACATAGTTAAAATATTTGATTAAAAATTGTTTTAAAACTCAAAGATAGAGCCAGCAATTTTAAGTAGTTTTCTTCAGTCTGAGCCCAAATAATCCCAATTTGTTAATTCAGTGGGAATATAAGCAAGCAATGACTTGGAAGACTATCTGGAGCATATATGCCTCAGGTTATTTATTTACATTTCTTACACCATGACCAGAGTCTAGGGCAGCCAGTTACTATTATATATGATGCTCTTTCGTCACTACACCAAACATGACAGAAGCAGAAATTTCTTCTTCTACTCCTTGACTTCCTAGTCCTAGCAATAATTTTATCTCTCCACCAGATTCAAAATCTAGGCATCATTTAAAAAAAAAAATTCTTTCTTTGTCTGCTCCCTCCAAATATATCTACAACTTATGTTGCTCACCCCTGTCTTTGACTCTTCTTTCCTACTCTGCCACCTTACTGGACAATTAATTCCAATAGACTCCTAAGTTTGTCCTCTTCCAACATCTTTCCCATATTTCCTGGACTACATAGATCTGTTGAATTAATTTCTATAAAGTACAATTTTAGAATCATGTCTAAAATGATCCTCAACTCATATCTCTTATTAAATAAAAAGCAATTAGAATCATGAGTAGGGGAATCATATACTCATTAAATACATCTCTCAGAGACTTAAGTCTTCAGATTGTTCATATGCCAGTTGAGCCCAGAATCCCAGCAGAGTTGTGGCCAACTCCTGCTCTCCAGTTCTACAGGCTTGCCCTGGACAACCAACAAAATGATGACGATAGACAAGTCCCATCCCAAGAAACAAGGAGTATCTACAGCTGCAAGCACAATTCCTTCCATCTACCCTGTATTAGCCAGCTAAAGGGTGCTGATTCAAAATACCAGAAATCTTTGGCTTTTATAAAAGGTATTTATTTGGGGTAGAAGCTGACAGTTACCAGGCCATAAAGCATAAATTACTTCCCTCACCAAAGTCTGCTGCCATGTGTTGGAGCAAGATGGCTGCCGATGTTCAGCCTTCCTCTTTCTCTTAAGGCTCCATTGGTCCCACCTTCTTTCAATATCAGCTGTAGGCTGGGATGTCTCATCTCTTCCCCTGGGCTTGTTTCTCTCTGGGCTCAGCTGTTCTGTTTTCTCCACAAGGTCAGCTGTAGACTATCCTATCAATCTCATTCTCTTCCAGAGGGGGAGGGCCCTCTGCCGTGTCTAATGGAGCCTTCTCTCTTTCCTCACATGTCTGCTTCTCCGTGTATTTACTTCCCGGGGCTCCAGCATCAAAAACTCAAACTCTCTCCTCTGCCATGTAGTTTTCTCTGTGAGTCCCTGGCCCCTTGATGGGTGTGGACTCAATGTCTACTGACATGGCCCAATCAAATTAATTATGATTAATCATGATTTAATCAAGTAAAAGTGACCTCTGAATCCAATACAATCTATTTTTTTGTTTTATTTTTTTGTTTGTTTTTTTTTCCAATACAATCTAATATGCCCAGAGGACCAGACCAGTTTGCAAACATAATCCAATATTTTTTTTTTAGAATTCATAAATAATATGAAACTGTTACATACTCCATAATATCAAAGTCCCCTCTTAGCCTGAAGTAGTCAGAACAGACATCATCCCAAATCCCTCAAGACTGGGGAATGAACAAACATAAGGGAGGAGTTTAACCATGAACCAAAGTAGAGTTATTGTTACTGTAGTTATTATCTTGTGTTAACAGAAGAATCTGTAACATTGATCCAAAGATAGTGGTTGCCAGGTGTTCAGAAGGAGGCAGGGGAGATAAATAGGTAGAACACAGGGCATTTTTAGGGAGGTAAAACTGTTCTGTATGATCCTGCAATGGTAGACTCACGGCATTATTCATTTGTCAAAGCCTATAAAACTGTACAGCACAAAGTGTAAACCATAATGTAAGCTGTAGACTTTGGTCAGTAGCAATGCTTCAATATTGGTTCATCAATTACAGCAAACATACCACACTAATGTAAGATGCTAATAATAGGGAAAACTGTGTGTGTGTGTGGGGGGTGTTATATGGGAATTCCTTATACTTTTGGTATAATTTTTCTATAAATCTAAAACTTCTCTAAAAATAAAGTTTATAATTACAAAATAAAAAATTAAAGAGGCAAGTAATCCAGAGGATAAGAAGCAGAGCATCAGAATGAGTTTCTGTAGAAAGGGCATACTCATCACCAGTCAACAAATGCTAATTGAGTCCCTACTACATGCCAGACACTGGGTTAAGGTGCGGAGTAAATAAGGAATGTGAAACAAATGTTCCTACTAGGACTAGTAGTGGTGATAGTGATGGTAGTAGTGGTTGTAGTGGTTGTGGTCACTGTCTTCAAGTTCTGATTCTAAAATACATTATGCAAGTAGCTTTGGGTTGTTCATTTGTATGCATTTGCTTATCCCACTCATTCTTTTTAATCTCTGTTGATTAAGAGTCAAAACAAATGCCATCTTCCCCACAAAGCTTCTCTTATTCCATTATATGTTACTCTGATTTATTTAATGTCATTAGAAGGTTCATGAGGGGAAATAAGGCTTTTTTAGTCCTCATGTACCCTGGAAAACTTATAGCATGCCCTGCATGTAGAAAACACTCAATAATAATTGATTAGTGAATGTGCAAATGAATGGATGGAGAAGAAGTGTGTGTGGCTATGCAAACGAGAGGGGGAATTGTTGCACAATCTCTTTGAATTCATTTCCCAGGAAGCTACAGGGATCAGAATATGCAATTTGGTATCAAGAAATCTGATTTCCATGTTCAAATTGCTATGTGACCTTCCCTGGATAATTTAGTCTTTTGGCATCTTGTGCATTCATCAATTTAACAATATTTATTAAGAACCTTCCATTTACCAGGCACTGAAATGCTTCTTATAAGTTTTTAGTTTTTAAAACATGATTTCCCTCCTGGTGATGGATACTAGTAGAGTAAAAAATTTTACATTGATTCTTCTTCCCTGGACTCAAATAGTTTCTTACACTGTTCAGTGGAATGGCTGGTGCTTGCAAGCCTGGTTAATGACCAAATCATGTTAGAATCTGACCATTCTTTGGACAATGTTTCTAGAAAGGAAAAAAAAAAAAAAAAAAAAAAAACTTTATAAGGGTGCCAGTTAGATTATCTATTAATTATATTTGCAAAGGAGTATATGTAATGAAGTAGAATTGGATGTTTTATATAAATTACATCTTTCCTGAATATGAATTGCTCATCCTTTTAAGAGATCAATGCAATCAGCTGTATTTACTATCCAACCATTACATTTAATTAAACAGTTCCAGTCCAGTGGGGTCAAAGGTGTCCAGTAATATTTGCCATTGGACAACAATCCAGTGGCCTGCACTCTGTGCCCATGGTGGCTCTGGTTTATAGCAATGAGCAGGTGTCTGCATTAGAAAAACAGTGACCACTTGAATTTTCTCTAATTGAATTGTTGGCAGTGCTAACAGAAAGGGCAAAAGATTCAGAGACATGGAGAGTGGCACCGACGAGCACTTGGCATGGATGGGGCCACTGTGGGTAGTTCATAATCTGTGAGGAAGAAAGGACTATGGGCTATCAAGCTGCCACATGTCACTGGCATTTAATTCACACAAAATATTAATTAAAAATAATGATATTCTCCACTCCAATTTTTCTTGGCTTAGTACAGCATCTTGATGTAGCCCCTCGGAACTGTGGGCAGGTCCCTTGATTCATTGCCTCAGCACCAGAGAGTGCACATCCATCTGCCACCTTCAGACAAACCTCAACAAAAGCTCCAGGAATAATGGGGCTCTTACCTACAAAGTCCCTGGGGAAGGAGAACCGCGTGGCTTCTTCCCATTACCTATTCCTTGTCCTTTAAAAATCTCTCTAATCAATAAATGTGCATTCATCCCCCCTTTTCTAGGAGCCAGCCATCTCTTTTGGATGCTTAAAGAGTTATAAAGTATTTCTTCAGCTTCCTTCCTCCCAAACCAGTGTATTCCTTGAGAAAGGTTAGCCAAACAGTGATGAAAATCTGGCCAATAATTTGAAATCTGAAGAATCACTCTGAATATCCAAAATAAAAAATAATTCCCATGGATATGCACCAAAAATCCAAATCATTTAAATATTATTCAATCTCAGTGAATTTGCATGAGAAAATAAATGCTGTACTTTATTTTTCAGAGACGACTGGTAAATTTTCAAGCCTACAAATCCACAACATTTCAGCAAATACAAAAACATAAGGTTTACTTCATAATTGTCATTAAGTGTATTCCTGAACAATGGAGTCTTACCATAATTAATGATTAATTCATTTAGAATTCACTATACTAATATTAAATGTGCTTAACTCATTTGACGCTCCTATAGAGGGAGCAATTCTAGGCAATTCTTTTCTGGTTTACAGGTTTTAAAGTTTTAGAGCTCTGAGCATGTGCAGGAAAATAGCTCCACATTGCTCTCCTGTGGTGTAATAGTAAATGACACTCATTATATCTGGGAAGAAAGCACTCATTTTCTCCTACTCCCTTTCACTCTTACAGAATCCTTTCCCTTTAATACAGAGTAATGCAGTAATGTTACTGAGGTTATGCAAACCAGATGCTTCCATCACAGTGTAAAAGGGGACCAAAGCAATATAGTCCACTGTCCACTAGTTAACCTGTAACTCACTTAAAGATTATTACAGATTCTATATTGGATCAAGCTTTATGGGAGGAGGAAAAGATTCTATTGCTTTCTCAGTAGATCCACATGCAGCTGACAAAGGCACAATACAGAGCCCGAAAGAGCCAGAAAGAGCCAAAAAGATGTTAACGAACAGGTGGATTGGGAAGAACATAGGAGAAAACTCCTTGGAAAGGTAGGCAAAAAGGCTTGTGGGGTTGTCCCAGGCCTTATTATTAGCTAGGTAGCTCTGTGCTATTATGGAAAAGCCAGTGACCTCACCTGGGCCTCAAATTACTCCTTGACAACAGGAAAACACTGACCAGAAGGTCTCTAAGACTCCTAGCTCTATGTGATATTCTTATACCAGTCTCAACTCTGTTGTAAATCTGTTTACTGTTCTTAGGGCTAAGCCATTACCACTTCTTATTTAAATTTAAGACAGTTCTCTTTAAGGTGTACACAGCATATTTAGGATTTGTGGCATTTCATGGTTGGTGTATTTCATTGGCCCAACAGCTAGTAAATTATAAAACATCAAGCTCTTTGCTAGTATGCCCTATGCCTTGACTAGAAATCAAGTGAAAGAATCTGGCATTATTCAGAAGATGGTGGACTTGAGGGGTGCTCAATATTAGCAAGATTCAGTGTTGAAATGACAATTTCCTCACATTTACTGTTGGGGAGAGATGAAGAAATGACAAATACTCCTTGAGAGCCAAACAAGAGTAAACTGGCTGCATTTGCTGTTGTAATTCAGATTGAGATTAAAAACTCAAACCAGTAAAGTAAGAATGAACCAGTTAAGATACTTTTTATTTTGTTTTTTAAATAAGAAATAATATGCACGCTGAAAGCCTGACAATCAGTAATGCAGTAATGTTACAGAGGTTTCTACCGAGTATGTTATCTAAGAAGGTATAAACTGGGCAGGTAGGAGGTGGAGACCAGAAGAGAAGGCATGAATTTACTGTCTCATGGGCCATACTGAATCCCTGTAAACTTCAGCTATTAACCCTGAGTAGGAAGTCTAACCTTCTTATCAAGCAGAACATTCTTGACTATGAATTCTAATCTAAATTGGAGAAGTGAAGATAGTACAGACTCAATCTATTTCCGTCTACAAAGGAGCACCAGCTTTATTTTATACTCACCCTCCATACCACATAGTATAAATTTCTATGTTGTTGCTGTTGCTGTTATTATTGACAGCTTGAATATGGAAGTCCAGATGTCATTACCTACTTGTCTTTGAATATATGTGTCTGTGCCTGTATTTGTGTAAGTATGAACTTAGTGGCGTTTGTAGACTAGTGGCCATGGGCCTGGATTCAGTCCAGAGATAAATTTTGTTTTACCAGCACAGGTTTGTTTATTTAAATTATATGTCAACATTTGAAAAGTCAATGATTTCACATAAAAATTTGGGTTTCAAAAAAATCTGACAATACTGAGACTGTCTTCCACATACTACTAATAGCTTAGAGCTGGATAGCAGCTCTGCTCCTATGTCTCCTGAACACTGCAGCCACAGCTCTCACTTTGTCTCTCTCTCTGTGTCACTCCCTGTGTGATATTTTTTTAAAAATACCCAACTCGTACAAGCATTGCCATTTGGAATTTCTTATCTATCTCTCTCTCTTGCTTCCTTAATAAACAGGTACCTAGACAAATATAAATATATAGATATATAGTTTGAACCAAATGAAATTTGACACACAAAGAAACCATTTCATATGGTTCAAACTTAATGTAAATGTTTGCATCCTAGTTGTATAGATAAAACTTGTGTTTAAGGCCAGACTTAATCTCCAATCCAATAATTAGAAAGGATACTTTTCCTAGTAGGAAAGCATTTTACTGACCTATCCAATTGTAAGATCGCACCATATCCAAACTCTTTCCCTGTGATGTTCTTTACTTCCTATCATCCTTCTATCTTTGAATCCCACTCATCTTCTCAAGCACTAGTTCAATGGCCAAATCCACCAAGAAGTCATCAATGATGACCCAATCCCTCACTAATATCTCAGCATTCTACACCCCCACAGCATTTCTATGCTGTGCTACACATTTTACTGCTTGATTTTGCATAGTCTTTTCTCATATCACCACCCAACATTATGGTTGTATCATGACAACAGAGGTACATCCATTATAAGTAAGTATTCTTTGTTTTCCAAGAGCATTTAACCCTTCTTGGTTAATTAATTTCTTGGGAGTAAACTAGCTTTGATAACATCCATTCAAAAAAGGAAATACCCCTTTTGGAGGGGAAGCAATTCACAGAGGAGAATGGCTTTTCTGTCATTGTGTTTTGGAATATCAACATTTTTAATGCTAATATGTGGCACGTGAAAATTTTGTGGAGAAAAATTCATCTAATGAGTTTACAGAGAAACACTCTGTCAGTGATAAGTGCACTCAATCTAAAGCTCTTTATTGTAAACTATGAAACAGACACAAAGATCACAACAAATGTATAGCTTGGTGAATTATTATAAGGTGAATATCCTTGTACACAAGACATATATTAAGTAATAGAACTCTTTGACTGCCACTCCAAAAATCCTCCATGTGCCCATCCCAACCACAGCCACTTCCTCCTTTCAAGGGTAATTGCCATCCTGAATTTTATTGTAATCACTGACAGGTATTTATGGTTTTATCACCCCAATTTCATTAGTCTTGCCCATTTTTTAAAAGTTTCATATATTCTTTAAAGGAAGTCTCTTTTAAACTACATGTTTCCTCCTCCAATCTTTTTTTTTTTTGGGGGGGGGGGGTATTACAATTTACCTGCTGGAGAATCCAGACCATTTGACCTGAAAAGTCACAGAGTTTCTCAGTCTGGGTCCCTGGCTGCTTGCGTCTTCCTGGTGTAATTCAGCTAGTGTCTTTCCTCTCCCAATTCCTGCAAACAAGTATTTGGAACCAGAGGCTTGATCAGACAAGCTGGGTTCCATCCGTTTGGAAGACTCTAGAGGGTAGTGTTCTTTCATAGGGGGGTACATAATGTCTGACTCTCTCTTTTTATCTTAGCAATTATGAATGCTTAATACCTAGATCTGCTAATTAATTGGGATTGCAAAATAACAATATTTTAATTCCGTCATTTGGTGTTTATTTGTTAGCTGGAATGCTTCTATAAATTGATACTTCTCTCCACAGTCAGAAAGGTTATTTAAGAAAGGCAAGATAAATGCTTAGTTCTTTATCCAGTTTTAAAGATAATATTTTGGCTCTCTGCCAACCTCAGAAATGACTAATTGTTGTTATTCTCTAAAATATTTTCATAAATTAACAGATTGATATATTTTTGAGGGGTTTCACATCATTAAAATTCTTATCTTTATTGAAGCTAAGATTGTTCTTATCTTTGGACTGTGGTAGCCACTTCATCCATTTGATGTGACCTTTTTAGTCTTTGGTTGATTCCTTTCTCTCTGATATGTCACGATGTTCCAGGCCCATTTCCATTTGGCTTTTTAAATTTTTTAATTTAATTTAATTTTTTTCAAACCCCAGAGTAGGAATCCTTGTGTTCTCCAAGAAGCCTGTCTTTCATTTAGTGGAAAATATTATTTCAAGACTACAGCCTGGGCAGTAGGAGATGTTCATTGTTATTGAGTCAGTGTTTCTAGGTCTTTTCAGTAGATAGTTCTAGACCAGAGATAAAATATCAAAGTCAGTAAAGTTTACTTGAAATAGTTTTTAGTATTCTGTTCCATTTCTTTGATTTTCTTCTTCAAGAACTCCTATTATCTGTATGTTAGATCATCCTCCTCTAATATTTGTCCCTTTCTCCTGAATGCTTTTTTATTCTTTTAAAGTTTATTTTGTTTGTTTTTAAAGTTTTCTCCCTGTATTTATTTGCTCATCTAACTTTAGTACTTATTTCTAAAATGATTTTTTCACACCTAATTCTTTCTTGAGTTTTGCCACCACTCCATTTCTGAGTTTTTTTAATTCTGATTTATATTACTTGCTCATATCTTGAATCATCTTCTTAATGTTTTTTTTTAGCTCATTTGAAAATAATAGTTGCTGTTTTGATCTATTTTTCTTGTGTATTTTGAACAGTTTCTGGCTATATTTTTCTTGTGTGCTTATCTGTAGGGATGATAATCTCCTCCTTATTTCCTTTTTTCTTATGGTAATTTAGTAAGGAATTTAACCTCAATAATTTTCCTTTGCTTACTTTTATGGAATTTGTTTCCCTGAACTCTTAGAAATTCAATTAGCTTTTCTAAAAACACAAAGCTCCTTCATCTGTTGTTTTCATTAGATCATGACTCAGCAAACTACAACCAGCATGTTAAACATGGCCAGGTCCTGTCTCTGTAGGGGCCACTGAGCTATCAACAATTTTTGCTTTTTTAAAGGTTTTCAAACAAACAAACAAAATTATATGACAAGGACCTTGTGACCTGCAAAGCCTAAAATATTTACTATACGGGCCCTTTATAGACAAAGTTTGTCAATCCTTGACATCCACTTAAAAAAAAAAACATCACAGCCGGCTTTCTGAGTTTCCTAGCTCGTCCCTGCTCCTACTTTTATCGGCATCTCCTCTTGTCTCATTTCAATTTCTTCTGTCTTGCTCCGATTTTAAATATTCTCCCACTAGTTTCTTCCCAATGTGGGCTTTGTCCTGAAAGGGACACTTTGAAGGGCAGTCTTGGGAATTTCCATTTGCTGTTGGTCTTTCGTACTTTTCACCAATACTTGCAGGCTATTTCGGTGTTTTCCTGCTTTTGGGTTTGTTGCTTCCCTACCATTTCTGTTGCACTGGATGCAGATAACAAGCAGGCTCTAGAGCTATGGGTGGTTAGTTCCACACCCGTATTTTAGGGTCATAGGGCCTACCTTGTCATCTAGTTGTGTTGTAAATGTCCTCCAAGTGCTTTTGGTTTTACTATCTAGCTGCTCAGTTCCTTTTTGGGTGAGGATTCAGGGAGCTGCAAAAATGATACTGCCACCACTGTCACCTTCTTCCCAGAAACCAACTCATTCATTTTTAAATAGCAGTTTACTCAATAGATTATATTAAATTTGTTTTCAGGAAAATGTTTACCCTGAATATTTCAGTACACTGAATAAATCCACGTGTTCATTTTGTTTGTGCTTTTTCTCCAGAGTCAAGTTCCCATTATGTCATCTCTTTAAAAGCTTTTAACAATGCAGGAGAAGGAGTTCCTCTTTACGAAAGTGCTACCACTAGATCTATAACAGGTAAGCTAAAATTGTTAGTCCTCTGTGACAAGGTTATCAGTGGATTTGAGTTATGGTGAAAAAAGAAAGCAAACTAAAGCAAAATAAAATTTTAAAAATGAAAAACCAAAAAAGCATGTAATCATATACACATACACACAGAGAAATATATTTTTATTTTTTTTTTTGCTTTTAAGAATTAAATGGGAAGAATTTAATCTATAAATTAGTACATAGGCTTAGAGAAGCCAGCTCTTTCATTCTCCCTTTTCCTGGTGGCTTCACATTTTTGGTGCTCTCCTGAGCAGCTTCGTGTTTCTATGCAGCTTGTCTCAGATGAAATGTAGGAAGGAGGCCCCCTGCACAGGGCTGACATGTGCCAAATGGACATTTGCTTATCGGTACGGGGTCCTTCAGGCCAAGGTGAGAAGGATAGGCTGGTCCCCTGCACTGCAGTGGACTAGGCTGGGTGACACAGGGGGCTTCTTCCTGGGCTGGGTCTAAAGGTCACCCCAGACATGCTCAGAGCTTCTGGGCATTAAAGGGATTGGCTTATCCCTTTTAGGAAGTCTTATTTGATTTAGATGAGTTGGACTGTGCCTACAGGCCCCATACTAGAGAAAAAGGTCTCAAGAAACTGAGAAAGGGATAACTAAGAAGGTGAGATTATAGCTACTCATGGAGGCTATTTGTTAGCAAGGTGGATCTTACTCTAAAATAGAGTAAGTAACACTTCTGTGGGGGCTATTCAGGGTCACTGGAAAGCTCCATGGCCCCAGACTGATGTCTGAAATCTGAAAGTCAAACCCAAGTGTTCCATCTCTTTAGTGAAGACTTTGATCTTGATCCCTCACCAAACCCACAACCTGCTACTTTCACCTTAATGAGAATAAAGAATATAAGAGCAGGATTTGATAGTGGGAACGAGAGAACATGAAAAGGTCCCTTGTGCTTGAGTAAGAAGTCCTGAAAAGTAAGAATAAATAGCATAAAATAAATTGTGGAATCCTGTGGCTCCTACTATTGCCCAAATTGACATGAACTTTGTGCAGTTTGCTCCAAAACTCCATAAGCTCCATTCATAAACTATCTTGAGAATACACAGTTGTTATATGATGGTTTCCAAAGGATACCATCGTTTTCATGATTTCAACTAGATTTTCTTCATAACAAAGGTGCTATTCTAGAGTTTCCTTGAATCTTTGGCCATTGATTTAAAGGTCCATAATCTTTCTAAAGTGAAATATAAAATTTGGGATACATGTCAATATATACATTTATCTTTGGAAAGAGTATATAGCTTACATTAGGTTATCAAAAGGGTTCAAGACTCCCCAAAAGGGTAAGTAATAAGTATTATCATAAAGAATATTATCAAATATGTCTCCAAATACAGAGAGATGAAGCAAATAGAGGCTCAGGGTGTGAACTATGAGATAACACGAGTGGGTATCTGAGGCTTGTACCTCTCTTACTCTGCTAGCAGGGAAGTTGTTTGAGAGATGGTGGGTCAGTTTGACTGCATCAGTGTTTCTGATTGGATCTATTTAATAAGCTATCCCTTTCCTGCCGTGATAAAAGATGATGAGGGCCTACTTGTTGACGTGGTAACTTTAAGCTTGTCTGAGGCCACAGAATTTTATTATGGCCAATTTTTATTTGTTAACTCCTACTGACTTACCAAAACTAAAGCTCAAAAGGAAGGGTAACAGGTGACAAATAAAAATCAGGTTTTTTTTTTCACAGAAGGTAGTGGTAGTAGAGGTAGTAATATTCGGATAAGCTGAAAGTAAGTTGCTCAGAAAGAACATTTTGTGGTATTAACTTCTTTTCCCTTGGCATTTGCAGTCATTAGTTAATCCTCAGCACATGGTATTCCCAGATTGGTTTCTAAAATGCCAGTGATCCATAAGACAAATCTTTCTTGATATGACTCTAATCCTAATGTAGCTGAGAAATGAAATGATATGAAAATTTGGAAATTGCGTGAGGAGACAATAAATAAGAAAAGCCAGTGAAGGGTTGAAGAGGAATGAGTAAAACCAGGCCTTTCCAAAGGGCGGAAAAGAAAACACTTTTCTTGGATGTGACAGAATTATGTTATTGTGTTTCTGTTCATCACAAAGAACAAATGACAAATAAACAGAATCTAAGGTTAAGGTTCTAGGAGAAACTCCAGCAATAGAAGACATTCTCTGTTTCGGAGCCTCTATAAAGTATTCCCATGCACAGTTTTGGGAAAAAAGTCATTTGACGTAAATGGAAAGTATATCAGAGGCAATAAATGCATCAAACCATGCAAATGTATGTGGAAAACATGCACGTGTTTTGCTGTGCTCTGGAGCCTTAAGTCCTACTGAGTATATCAGGTTACAGATGCCAAAAGTTTCAACAGGTCAGTTGGGATAAGAGCTTCATTCGTGCCGTGGAAAATTTTACTGCTTATGTTCCAGGACAAGACATTTTGAACCCAGGGCAGGGAAAAAGGGCCAGAAAATAAGGACACGTATTGTTTATTCTCAACTGTTTATCAGTGTTTTAATGAAGTAAAATCCAGATGTAAAATTGGGTTGGTATTCTTAAAGTCCAGTTTAAAGTTTAGGATATTGACAGATCGTGGGCTCTTAACAGAACATGTTAGGCATTGAACAGGTTTCTCATTTTAGCAACAATTTTAAGGCTATATTTAACCTTATTTATTTACTTATTTACTTCTCTTTTTAATATAACTACTGAAAATCAGTAGCATACGAGGTACCCAGGAAGAGGGAAAAAAAACAAACTTAAGAAAGTTGCTTAGCCACAAATGATTGCATTTAATTCAACTATTTCAAATCGTTTCTGACCTGAAAGAAAAAGACAATTAGGAATATATGTAGCACATAGGTAGTTAGAGCAGTGCTGTCCAATAGAGCTTTCTGCTTTGGTGGAAATGGTCTATACCTGTGCTGTCCATTACAGCAGGCCATGAGTATTTGAAATCAGGCAAAGTGACAGAAGAACTGGATTTTTAAATTTTATTTTATTTTAATTAATGTAAATATAAATAGTCCCTGTAACAAGTGGGCTGTAGAGGAAAAGAGTGAGTAGAATGATAAATCCTGTCTTTAAAAAAAGCATTCCCTGATATAGGCAAGAAAACTTGGCCAAGTATAGAAATTTCTGAATTATATCAGAATATCAGCAAACAGTATTGCTGGAAATTTGAGAGAAGCATTGTGGAACTGATTTCAAGAAAGTAAATACAAGTCATGAAAAATACATTGTTCTAAAATCCATGAATATGATTGTGAATTATCATTTCTTGAAGTAGAAAATTTACTCTTGAAACCTTACATAGGTAGTGAAAGATTATGCAGCTAATATATATTTACCAGCAAAACTGGGTTAAACAAAGAATCAACAAATAGAATAACCTGCTTATATTATATATATAGGGTGGATCAGAGCAGGAATTTGCATTTTAAAGTACTCTTCCTGCATGTGTAACATCCTCGTTTTTGGAACGTCACCTGGGAACAGAAACAATAACATGAGGCAGCACCTGCTTTAGTTTGGCAAAAACGTCTTCCCCAGATACACCCATCTGATGAATGATTGGGTTCCTCCAGGGGGCTGCGGTGTCTTCAGCTCCCCCTTCATCATTTCATAAATCTGTTTGGGTTTAAAGGAGCCCTTAATAAAAAGAAGCATCAAAGAAATAGAAAGAGCCTGGGCTCTGTCATTAAATTTTAAACACACATTTTTCTTCCTCTCCCTATTTTTTTGCCTTTCCTTTTGTTCTGTTTCTGTTTTGGGGTTTTATTTTTTTGCTCCAAAGACCACAGCCCAGTAAACTACTAAATAATTCATTGGAAAACAGTGTGATGAATAGATGATAGGCACTTGAAAGGCAATGGACAAAGTGAAGTAATCATCAATCCAGCCAGCAGTTGCTCCACTGAACTAAGCTGTTTAAAAAAATAAACTCCACTATGGTTGGTGGCAAGGCCCCAGGATGTGTAAGTCCATTGAGGGTGGTGGGCCACACTTGTGGGAGATGTTTGTGTGGGATGTGGTGAGAGGTGTGGGAGGTGGGCAACATGGGAATCCCAGTGGGTTCCGTGTAATATTTTGGGTATCTAAGCACCTCTTAAAATATATTTATATATATACATAAATAACATTTCTGTAAGCAAATGCACATATATGCATATATATTTATATATCATTTTGCAAATGTTGGTATGTATTGTGAAAATTTTGATTTTTACCCACAATAAAAAAAAATAATAAAAAAACAAAACAAAACAAAAAAAACTCCATACATGGCTGCAGACACACTATGTTCTAGTGGGTCTCGTCTCCCCAAATGTCACCATAAATTCACAGTCTGAGAGCTGTATTGTCACCTCTCAATTTTCATTACTGTGAATACCCATTACAAAATTTAAAGGTTAACTTTACAAAGTTAAATGTCTTCGGTGTAAAGTAAATGCTCGACATTGAAGTATTACTATGGCCACAAAGTAAGCTTCTCCAATCCTGATGCTTCCAGCATGAAAATGAGCACAAGATTTTTCTATAGGATTTTGTAAAAATGCACACATCATTTTGCAGATTCTGCTTATGTTATGAACCAAAGCATTTGTTCACCTCACTGCAAACTTCATCAGTCTGTAGGTAGCTAATTCTGCTTCTCATTCATATTATTATATGAAGTATCTGCACTAAACTTGACATTTCAGAGCAAGGAATGTAGATTACAGGAAAGTCTTAAAAAGAGCAAAGCCTTAGCTAATTACTCTGTGTGAATGTGGGTAAAAGCAGACAGTCTAAATTTCCTCTAAGGATTCCCATCTAAGAAAACCTACCCCACGAGGTGCTAAATGAAACCTAATTATCAAGTATCTCATTGAACCACGTGGACTGTGTCATTCTAGCTTTGTGTAATTCCTACCATAGACAGGTTGCCCTCAACTTCAAGGTGCTTTTTTCCTTATTGTTTGTTTGTTTCATGTCTAAGAATATTTATGCAAACATAAACTAACAGCAATGCAAGGATTAAAAAAAACAAATCAAGTTATACAGAGACGAGGAAAAGCAAAACAAGTATTGCATAGGCATGTATTTCCTTTGCAGGTGGAAATAAATCAAACATCCCCCAAATATCTTTTTTCTTGTTATTTTAAGTTTTCTGTATAGTTATGAAACTGATAAATTCTATACCAGGTCTTTTAAGAAATAATGTATACTTCAAGAAGGAATGTATAACTGACAGGCGTATTGACAAAACCACTATAAGGAATGAGTGAATTATAGAAAATATTTAGTTATTTTTAAACTCAGAAATACTATTTCTAATGTGTTTTACGATTGAATTAACTGCATTTTTTTCTGTTCTTCTCATGTTCCCTTCCATCATTATTGCCATGCACTTAACTCATTGTGATGTGTTACCACTGATATTTATTTTTTAACTTTTATTTACGTATTTCTTTATTTGTTTCATATGGTGGGGTTTTAACTCAGATCCCACTGACCCAGTTGATTATTATCCTTTGCTTGATGATTTTCCCACCTCGGTCCCAGATCTCTCCACCCCCATGCTCCCACCAGTAGGTGTACAGGCTGTGGCTCTCACCCACGATGCTGTGAGGGTCAGCTGGGCAGACAACTCTGTCCCTAAGAACCAAAAAACGTCTGAGGTACGACTTTACACCGTCCGGTGGAGGACCAGCTTTTCTGCAAGTGCGAAATACAAGGTGAAGTTCTAACTGATAGCATGCAATTTGAAATGAACTGTCATTTGTCTAATGCCTTATTTTAAATGCTTCCTGGACTGTCATGAGTCATTTTGCTGCAGAGACACTAAATGGGAAAATAAAGCATTTTTTAATAACTCAATATCTAAAATTATTACAGAAATAAGTATGGCGTAGGGAACAATTCTAAGGCAAAGCAGGAAAACATCAAGAGTGGCAAAACGTTACTTGATTTCTACCAGATGCTTGGTTTGTATAAATAATTTGATTCTGTGCAAGATAATGTCAGTTTCCTAGGAAAATAGCAGGACTCCACATTAATTTTTGGGTGGATTTAGTATCTTTCTTTTCATTTAGACTCTAGATTGGTACCAAAGGCAACTCTGTTAATGTCACAGAGACTCATCTTACAGAGAATGTAACTGGGAATAGAAGACTTTAGGATAATTTTTAAAAATCTATAGCATCCTTAGAAATACTCTAAGCCATTAATAGCTACTTCCTTGTTAAGACTTAAAACACCCTCCTGTGGTAAAACAAACAAAAAACCCCACACAATCCATACTCCGCTTTAGCTAATATCAATCAGAGCAGCCCCTTCTTGTCCAGATCACTGAGTCATCTGAAACCTCCCTAAGAGCTCCTTTGGGATGCATATTTGCTCACTGTCATTACCACTTTCAAATCTCTAGTACCCAGCTTCAGCAAGTCTAACAAATAATTAGATGCTGAAATAATTGTATCATCCTAAGCCTGCCACAATGTTAGTATGTTCAGAAAATACACAACTCTAGACCAAATTAAAAGATCAACAAGTAATCATCAAGCACCTACTATGTACCTAGAACTGTGCTAGATCATAGAGGCAGTTCATTTCGAAAGAAAACATGGTTGAGTTGTTGTTACTTGACATACTGCATGTAATTTTAGAATGAGCACTCAATGCCACAATTATAATTGAAAAACTCATCAATTATTTGAGTGATATAATATATAAAAGCACATTTAAAACAAAGTGTCACAAGAGTATGATTGGGGGTAAAGAAGATAGCTTTGAAAATAAAAGCATAAACATCACTCAACAACCAAGAAACCAAATGGTTCAATCCTGGCACCCCAGCTTCTTCATCCTTCCATCTTGCTTAATCTAACCTCAAGCCTGTGTCTTTGGGGGGGGGGGGGGGGGGACAAAAATACCCTTTGGGAATTTTGACTCTAAAGACCTTAGAGATATAGCAAAATCCCTCCCCCCAATAAATCTATAAATCTATCTCCTTCTTCTTGTAGCCATCCTAGACATGCATCTAGTCTCTTTCAACTTTTAAATTGCATACAATTCACATTTTATCATAAATCAGTTTTTAGTTGAAACCATACAAAAAGAAGAGAGAGTTATTTGGTATGGCTGTCCTTCTAGGTCAAGTATTTGGAAAAACTCTCCAGGCAAGTCCAAATAGTATCATTGATAAAAGATATGTTATAAGTACCCTATCCATCTCCTTAAAGTATAGGATTTAAGACTTAGCAGAACTATAAGTAAAGATAACATCATCAAATAAGACAATCATTGAAACATATGAGAACATCAAAAATACTCTCTATATAGATTGCACAATTCTGTTTACTTTCAAGAGACTATTTTTCCCACTTTAAAAAATGTTATGCCCATAATTCCTGTATTTTTAGATACATTCATTGTACCAAATGGCCACGGATACTTTGCAGAATGTGAAATGTTCTGAAGGACAGTGTTTGCTCTCTGCAGAATGGTTTGAGTTCCCAAATTTCTTGACGTGAATTATTTCAGTTGAGTAGTTAGTATAGCAGATACAGAATTATTGAGTCTCACAAATAATGGCTATAAGGTGAGATCCTACCCCAAAACTATCCTCTGTAAGCGGTGGCTGATTTCTTTAATGGACTGGTGTGAGAATAGAAAAATGATTTGAAACTCTTCCCCTCCCTATCGTATTGTATTCCCTGACCTAAGGTTTTCAATTCCTAACACATCATCCCTCTTCCCACCCCACCCCACCCCACTCTGTACTCCATACTCTGAAGAAAAGAAGGCTTAGGAACATCTGATCTACTGGAAAAAAAAAACAATAACTTTAAATTTTATAAATATTAGTTATAGATCCTTTGGTTTTTCAATTTGTACTTTTCAAAACACTGCCTTATCTATTATTTCATGCCACTTCCCACCACAGCTTTATGAGGCAGGCAGAGAATACATAAAATAGTGGACAAAAACACATATGGTGTCAAGTGATTTGGGCTCAGGAGTTGGCTTTGCAATGGCCCTTTCATGTCACTTAACTTGCTCAAATTCATCTATTTGATGGGGATATTCATACCCACATTAAGCGTATGTGTGTGTATGTATGGGTGCATCTTTATAAAGACATAGGTATGTTGCATAACCAGACAAAAAATCCCAATTAAACTAGATCTTGAACTCAGGTGACCAGATGGGATCATCAAGTGCTCTGCCCATAGGTGGAAACTTCTACTTCAGTTAGTCCTAACTCAAGCTAGAATCCAGACTCTCTTATTTTCATTGTGCAGATCTCTGTATTGACTTGCCATATCAAATGGAGGAATTTTCTATCATTTCCTTGCTATTGAAGTGTTTAGTCATATGATGTATTTACATTTGTCCATTCAAAATACATTTATTGGCTACTGACTAGCGTTTACCAGGTACAGCTTAGATAATACAGATGATCCAAAGTAATACAAGACTCAGCCTCAAGAGGCTTACAACTGAATAGGTAATCAAACACATATCTAAAAGTACCTGTAACATGAGGCAATGTGTAACAACTTGTAGCTAACATTTATTTAATACTTACTCTGGGCCAGGTACTATGTTTCACTTGACTTATTTCACTCCTTGAATAATGGCATTAGGTCGGTCCTGTGGTTATCCCCATTTTAAGATGAAGAAACTGAGTTCGGGGAAGTATTAACAGGGTATTCTATGCTCACAGAAATAATCAGCTACGATTTTCCACATATTTGAAGGCTTAATGATTAATGATGAGCAGTAACCTTCCATGAGGCTCTGGAGAAAACTCAGTGAATTCATGATGTTTAAAGAATGCAAATGTGTTATTCCAGAACACAAACAAGGACAGTATTGCTGAGTGACCTTTCATGTGCCAGTGCTGTCTGTGTTCAGAGACTGGTTTTATCAAGGGGTGGGCCTTCCCTCCTACCTGAAATGTTTTTCATTGTCCATTTGCCCCTCTATTTTCATTTCTAAGGCTTAAAGAATGATATTCAATGACAGTGAAGGAGGGCAAAATTGAATTTATACATCAGCATACTAGTTTCTAGCTGCCCATACCCCTCTGTGTTTTATTTGATGGGATCCCATCTCCCTGATTACACAAAGAACTTTTACATTTATTTAGGACATACATTTTTATAACTCTGTTTTAAGAAGAGCTTCTGGTAGATTTTTATGAGGTAATTGCTTTAATGGAATGAATAGTATCATCATCAAAATGTTATTAGTGCAGCTAAATATTTGCTGTTATAATAAAATATAGGATTTTAGCTATAATCTAAGAAGGATTCATAGTAGGATAAAAAAGGTAAACCATACTAGTGTAGTAAGGGAGGAAGTGGATATGACATAGGTGAGTAAAAAGAACTTTTGTTGATTTTCTAGACATAGGTAATGCATGTAATAAATATAAAAATAAAAGTAAATATTTAACTCTGGAGGAATATCCAGGTCTAAATAACAAGCATAAGTTGATATATATAAAAGGCATAACTTTTGTCAAGTTTGTCTGATCATATGGAAAATATGCATTAACATGGGAGATAGTGTTGCTATTTTTTTCTTTAGAGACATTTAGATATTTTGAGCAAACAATAAAGACAGATAATTTACTTTCTACTAAAATGTTTTAACCTGTTGTTTGAAAGACAAAGAATGGGTTCAGATGATTTACATAATACTTCCAGTACTCTGCACACCAATGTAGTGTCCCTTTCCTTGTCAGTTGCTCCAGGGGTCATAGTTAAATGTTTAGCATGAAGTGCACACTGAGAATGAAAACCACAACAGAATATTGCTTTTGCCCCATTTTTTATAGTAGCAAAATAGATTCCAGAATCACTAAAAGTTTGTACCTCAAAGCCTTTTTTAAATCAGGGTAAGCAGTAGAATGCTAATAAATTAATTTTCTTACCAAATATCCAGTGGAAAATAATAATGAAACCCAAAGCAAAATACATTAATATTAAAACAGGAAAAAGGTTTTGGTTGTTATAAATAAATTTAAGTTAAAGTGGGTTCACACAACCCCACAAATGGAGTTCACAGAAGGAAGTGGGATTTGTGCCGTTTCTGTGGTTATTGTTTCACGTGGGAAAAAGTTTTAGCCAGCTGCCTCTTTGAAACAACATAGCACCAGATTTCACTAGTCATGTTTTGGATGTATAATCAGCCAGCATGAACTGGGTGACATGAAGTAAATTCTGTCCTGCGTCCTAGCTTTCCTGCTCTTTGGAAATAGATGCCTTTCTTTATGGACTTATTTGATAGTCTTTTTACATGTCTTGATTAACCAAGTTAATAGAGTTCTTTTTTCTCTTTTCCTCTCTCTGCTTTTTCCCCACTGGTATAGTCAGAAGATACAACATCTCTGAGTTACACTGCAACGGGGCTCAAACCAAATACCATGTATGAGTTCTCAGTCATGGTAACAAAAAACAGAAGGTCAAGTACATGGAGCATGACTGCACATGCTACCACGTATGAAGCAGGTATGTGATGAAACATTATAGCTTTGAAATCCCTACTTTTGAAATTTGCTAAGTGTTTCCTACATTCTGGGGAAGTTGGAATATATACATACCTTGTCCTATATAAAATATTTTATATTTTATCTGTTCATAGCACTTTTATATATAATAGTATTCTCCCCATCCTAGAAAAGAGGAAAATGAGTCTCCAATGGATTAAATAATCTGGTTGCACCATTAATAAGTGACTTCTTTAGAGCATTAACTCAGGTGATCTGAATAAAATCCTCTTTTGAGTGCACATAAACAAAAGCCAGAAATCATTCTATTGAATTCTGTCCAAAAGAATTGTGTCTTTGAACAGTCATGGTAGGTATTTGCTATTTTGAAGAAATTAGATACAACTGTAAACTTATGGATTTAAATAACCTCAGCTGGAAATGGGGGAAAGGTTCCAGGTAGTCATGCTTACTCATTGGAAATAGAACAATACAGTGAAAAACCTTTATGCAATTTGAAATAGTTCAAATCTAGGGGTAATGATAGTCGCTGTCAGTTTTACTAGTCACATTCACTGTGGCTCGTAAACGTAGCATTTATAATGTTAACAGGGGTATTGGGTACTTGGCTTTTGTGCTTCACAGAAATCCAACATGGGAGGAATACAGGCTTTAACATGCTCCTTAACTGGTTTGTGGTATTAAAATCATGTTTGTGGGTAAGCTACACTAGAGATTTTCAAATTTTAAAGAAGCTATATTTCTCTCTAGGTAAGCTGATTTTCTCTTTTCCTTAGAATTTTTCCCATGGAATGGCAGTTCTAATTTTTATGTAAGGTGCTTACTTGAAACATGAGAGTTCACTCAGAATTTTTTCACATTTTTGTGGGTACTTCTTTTTATAAGAAGTTTTCTAGTTGGCCTGATTTAATTCTAACATCCTCTTCTTCTATTTTGCATGTTTTAAACACATTCACTCTCCCTTCCACAATTCTGCCCTGGATACCAATGTTCACAGCTTCTTAGGAAGAAGGAGAACATCTGAGTGAATTAGGTACCACAGGAGAACAAAAACCCTTCTCTTCCTTTGTGTTTTAAAGGAGATGAAAATAGTAAGAAATTTGATCTTCCCTGAGTGAAATAGAAAGAGTAATAATTTCCTCTTAAAGCAAACACATTCATTCATTTTTCACTTTCATAATCATAAAATGCACACCAATGCCTGACTTGATAAATGCACCCTATTGATTTCTCATCAAATGCCTAGCCTTGTAGGGAAACCAATGGCAAGACCCATTGCTGATAAAAATATATAACAGTTAGAAATGTCTTTTGTAGGAAGGGTGATTGTCAAATCAGATAATGATCTGGACAAAGGTGTAAATAGCATGTGGATGAGATCCCTGGGTGATGATGAGAAACAAGAAGTAATTCACAAGTGTCTGCAGATTTTATAACTGTGAGAAGGAAATGAAGTGATTGGAATAACTCTTAGGGTTTGCTTCTAATTCTGCAATAACATAAAGACTGTATGGGGTTGCATTGTTACATATTTGTGCTGAAGTTGCTTGTGATAAAAATAAGAGTGGCTGCCAAATTCTTGAAATAAAACATTTCATTTTGCCCATGTGATGAATCCTTCATTTTACTCTTATTAACTTAAGTAAAATAAAAATAACTAGAAGGACACTGAGCAGCTCATGGAATTGAAAATAAATTAAAATAATCAGTCCTTGCAATAGGACAGGCACCAGCATTCTCCCAGGCTTTAGAAATAAAGACTACTGAAACTGACCCTTCTAGGTGTTGCCATTGCAATGATTTGACTCCATGTGTTTCCCTTCCTTGTATCAGATTCAGTTTTCCAGGAAAGGGAATCTGATTGGCAGCTCTTGAATCAGATGCTCAAGAGAGTGGAGCAAAGACCATAAAATTCCCAGCTCATGATACTACCAAGCCCATATGAAACAGAGGAGAGGTTGTTCCCTAAGAGAAAAAGCTGGGAGCCTCTTTAAAAAATGGCAGATGGGGTGGAATGATTGGCAATGCAAACAACCTGCCCACTGTGAATTCCATAGTTGGAAACCTTTCAGACCTTTCAAATCACCTTCCATTCGTGCACTTAATGAGGAAATTCAAGTGTGGGAAAAAATTGCTTGAGAACCAGAGAAACCAGAGGGCAGGGCTTTGTCCAGTGGACTGAGATATTAATTATAGATTTCCAACAATGTTCATTTATAATTGTCAGGCTGTGGGATTGGTCCTTGGCATAAAAGGTAAATAGAATACAGTTTACATCTTTGAGAGAAGTATAATTCAGTAAAGAAGAAAAATACCAAACACACATTAAAAAAAAAAAAAAAAAGTCCCCCCAAATCCTGAAGTAACATGAGAAGTACAAGCACAGAATTTTAGACAAATTACAATTGGAGCAAATGGCTCAAAGCACATGATTCTGTCTGGAGAAATGAGGAGCAGTTTCTCAGAGTAGGTGATGTATGAGCTATAGCCTTGGCTGGGTCATCACATCCAGGGTCTTCCCGGAGGGGGCAGACGGAGGGGGCGGAGGGAGGGGGCAGCACGCACAAAAACACACAAGCGGTTTCAAGAGCTGATATGTTCAAGGGCTGCTTACAGAGAGCTCAGAGTGACTGGGGTAGTGTTCAAGGGGCAGCAAGGAGAAATGCAGTTATAAAGGAAAGTAGAGTCTAGATACAGGAGGGTATGGTATTTACGTATTTATTATTATTTATTTACCTTTAATCCAAAGATGAAGAGTAATCAATGAATAATTTTAAACCTAGGTGTATCATAATACATTTCTAAAAGATCAGCCAGGTCAGCAGCCCTGAGTTTGGAGAGGAGTAGGTCAGAGGCAACCTGCTGGACTAGTAATAAGCATTGAATTTGCTGAGTCCATATTTTTCAAAATATTAGGGAAGAGCATACAACTCAATGATAAATATTTAAGCCATTAATTCTTACGAGCGTCTATTCACCAGCATTCACATGGATGGGGGAAAAAGAACTTGCACAGCCCCTTAAATAGATTAGTTGTTATATTTTTTTAAAATATTTTTAAATATAATTTGATAGCTAAAGTTGAATCATTTTATCTTTTTCTTTTTTGAATAACATAACAGATTCAGTGAAGCAATCTAGTCATCATCATTTGACTGTTTTCCAAATAAACATCAATTTGAATTTTAACACAGTTAATAAAAAACAAACTATTCCAAGGTTAAAAAGGCAGAGCTTTTAATTACTTCCATAATCTGAAAATTATTTTTCATGCTTGGTATAATAATCTAAGTCACTTTGTTACTATACTTACCTTCCTATCTGTGGTCTAGAAAATGCCTTCTATTAACTCTTTAAGTGAATAACCCCTCTTTAAAATAGCATTTCCTTGTCTGTTACCTTGCTATAACAAATCTGATTTTGTTGCAAGAATGCTCCTGAACTGGGGTTTTCATTCACTCCGTTAGCCCATATTTATGTAGTCTCTTTATTCAGGGATCAGTGACACTTGATTTGTGTTTCCCCTTCTTTTTCCTCTTCTTCCCAGTTTTGCTTCTACTCCTCCTTCTCTGCCTTAATCCCCACCTGCCCCTTTTTTGTGTGTCAAAATTGTAATATATTAAGTATCTTTGACGATATCAGTTACCAAAAAATTATACTGTTACAAAATTTAACAGTACAACTTTTGTTAACCTGGAATCCTAATGGCTTTGACAATGAGGACTTTGGAAATAAAATGGTATGGCAGATGTCTTGTTATATTTGACCCCATATTGGAACTCTATGCAGGAAGAGATACTAGAAATAAAGTAATGATAATACTCAGATTCTGCACTATAAACCAACAGAAGAGCCAAAAAAAGTGTCGAGCGTGAGGACGAGTTCAAAATTATGACCAAGTTCTACCTACTTTGTGATACCTAAGGGTTCCAAAGTAAAGACAAGGAAATTATTCCAGAACCCAACCATGGAGCTCAGAAATGTTCTGAAGCTGCCTTATGTCAAACAAAGAATAACTAAAGGAGACTATGGACAATAGACTCAGAGCATTACACCATCTTTAAAGAATATTTAAAATGTCCTTAAGTACAACATGTGAGAAAAGTTGCTCTAAGAAGGGCAGGGTTTAAAACCCATCTTATTTCATGGCATGATAATACTAAGACCCTCATAGATTATTTGGTTCCTTTATTATTAGGAGATAACTAGCAGGTTACCTGAATTCAAGATATTTTAACCTATTATACTCATTCTTTTTTTTTTTTTAGCTTTTAAGGAAATATAGAATTAGTTGATATTTTCACGTATGCATCCTACAGTTTTAACAGAATTCTGTCTCTTGGAGAGATGTAGCCATCAATCTCACTAAGTATGTATACATTTCATTATTCATATAAAGATTCTCACGCGTTTAATGTAGAAGCCACTTGAAAGTACCAGTTGTACTTTTCTCTATATTCACACATATTCTATTCTCCTTCTAAATTGTAAATGGCTAAATAAATACATGTCATGATAGATTCTGAGTGTCAACATCATGATTAAAAGTCTCACAGATGTCTGTTTTCCTTCAATTCCAATGACAAGGCCTTGTCTCTGTCTCATCTCGCAGCCCCGACCTCTGCTCCCAAGGATCTGACAGTCATTACTCGAGAAGGAAAGCCTCGTGCTGTCATTGTGAGCTGGCAGCCTCCGTTGGAAGCCAATGGGAAAATTACCGGTAAGTGTCTCAGCTTTATTTCCAAGCCTTGCTCTGCCTTGGCCTGCGACTGTTCGCCTCATGCCCTCCTCAGCCTTTTGTGCATTGGTTTCCAGCCTCAGCGTCTCAGGTGGCTCCCTTACCCTTTCTGATTATCTCTCTTTGTCCCCCACTGTCTGGGGAATTCTTCAAAGGCCCATACAAATATGCACAGCTACACATTTCATTTGGGTTGCTATATGAACAAAGTGTATTTAAATTAGTGCCAACCTTTGTTTTTCATTCCATGAAGGATTAGGAACTTTCTAATGGAGTGCCTCTGTGAGCGTCAATGACTAAAGAGAAAGCAGTTGTTTGGCAATTATGACATACAAGACACCTAATATAAGAAGGAGGTTTGTCTGGGGATTTTCCTTTTCTCCCTTAGCTTTTAGCTTTTTGTTTAAATCATAAGGTTCAGAAAACACTTAATATTGACTGACAGAAATTGAACTTAATGAATATTTCACAGTGACAGATTTTATTTTGCTAAATATTGCTGATAACATCAATGCCTAATTAAAGCATCCATTAGAAGCCTGTAATGTTAATTTAGTATGAAAAATATAATGGAGTTCTATCAGGGATTTTGCATTTAAATGATCACGTTAGGCTTTTAATAGATGTCTCCATAGCATATAATTATTATGAAAAATATTGTATAACTCAAAATGTGCACATTATAGTCTAATTAACTTGAACCGTTGGGTTAGGCACATGTAGGAGTGACTCTTTTTTCTTCTTTTTTGCATACAAGAGGTAGATAGCACTGTTATAAATTAACAAAGTAATTCAGTCATTCCATGATAGAGAGATAAGCATGGAAATTACAGTTCAGATGGCATACGTAGTTTATGTGTGTTACTTTCTGAATTTTACGAAATGAAAAGATAATGTGAAAATTCCAAATGTGATTTAAATTTAAGTTGAGGACTTGTTTTCTCTAGGAAATTGCTTTTAATGCAATAGCAAACAGAATTTCATTTGAGCTGAAAAATACGGATATAAAAGAAGGACATAAAATCTCCCCAAATCTTATATACTCAGTTGTCAGTATGCCAGGCCTTTTAAAACTGAGACTGGCTCACTCCAATTTTCATTTTTCCCTCCTCAGTGTTTTGAACTATTTTCAATTGGTTCTGTTTCAGTTCTTTTGTAGATTTAGATTCGTTGATATGATGACTATTTTATGGTATTACAACCAGTTATTTATAAATCTATGTTAAATCAGCAGGTAACAAGTTTAAGAAGAGCACAAAATAGAAGTGGTCGAAGCAAACACAAGTTCTGACACACATACTATATATATATTATGTATAAAAATATATACATAATTAGTAAAGGGTAAAATAACATATACTAACCAATTTTCCACTCTAACGTAAATCTTTTCAAATATTCAGTATAACCAACAGAATATGTTTTCAGCTCTGAAAGGAAGCTTAATTTTGTTTTTTAGGGGAAAAAAATGGAAATCTGATCCATATTAAGAAAGTTCAATTAATTTCTGCCAAAATAACAGTGCATGTATAAGAAACCTTATCTATATATTATATTTAGAGTTGTATGTTCAATAATTCTCACCACTAAAAATCCATTCACTCACAATGGAAAAGTAAAGGCATTGGAAGGAATACTTCTTACCTTTAAAAGTCTAGCCTATTTTTTAAAACAAAGACGTAATTATCACGTTGATTTATTTTGACTCAATTCAAGAGAAAGCACATACTGAAAACCCCTAAGAGAACTCCTGTTCCATTCTTATTTCAATTCTTTCATTTAAATACTTCAGAAAACAGGGTGATAAAAGACTCAAAATATCAGACCACTAGACAGAAGGCCCAGATTTGCTAACCTCAGATTCTCATGAAAGTACAAAGAACAACATGAGTTCCTTCTCGTGTGGCAGGGCACATGCCTGTCTACCTGGAGGATGTGCTCCCAAGTAACCTTGGTATTTCCTTGTCTGTCTGTGTCTTCTCTGAGTACAGCAGGAGAGGAGGGTGGTGAGAACCTAAGCCCCTGCAGGAGAAGCCTGAGCAAGTCATTTAAGCTTCCGGAGCCTTACTTTCTCATCTGTAAAATGAGGGTAGTAACCAAACCTCTCTCATGGAATTGTTAGAATAAAGTGCTGATAAAAGTCCCTGATGCCCAGTGAGCACTGAAACAATTTAACTATTATTATTCCAAATTGAAAATTCATTTTAGAGTAAGTCTTTACCAATGTACTTTGCATGGAACCCAGATCATCAATTTGTAAATAAATGTACTTCTAAAGGTTAAATGAGAAAGAGGAAGGAGAAGGTCCAGATCATTCCAGATAATTCCAGTGCCTAAATTCCCTGATACTAAATTGGCAGTTTAGGAATTTGGACTGACATTTTCAGAAGAAAATAGTTCAAAATGTATTAAACATTTATTATATGCTAGTCATTCTGCTAATCACTTTCATAGCTAAGTGATAACATATTCCTATTATTATTTTTTGAAATGAAGAAGAGAGGTTTTTGTGGGATAAATAACTTCCCATATTTTTTACACTCTTTTATGATCCAATTTGTTAATATTCTACTGGTATAAATCAGTGATTCTAAACTGACTTTTTATTTAATTGTTCTGGAGTGGAAAGGAAAATGGTGTATTTTTTAAAAGCTCCCCAAGTGATTTTTTTTAAATTATTTTTATTCCCCACCCCACACCCACCCCCCTAGATGGCTCCCTCGTCTGTCGGCTCATTTCTGCTCGTCTTCTTTAGGAGGCACCAGGACCAAACCCAGGACCTCCCCTGTGGGAGGCGAGTGCCCAACCACTTGAGCCACTTCTGTTCCCTGCTGGTTGTGGCATCTGCTGGTTGCGGTAGTTGTGGCACCTGCTGGTTGCAGCTGTTGCAGTGTCTGCTTATTCCAGTGGTTGTGGTGTCTGCTGGTTGCGGCATCTACTTGCTGCAGCATCTGCGGCATTTACTCGTGGCATCTGCTCATCGTGGCATCTGTTCATCGTGGCATCTGCTCATCTTCTTTAGAGGAGGCACTGGGAACCAAACCCATGACCTCCCATGTGGGAGACAAGTGCCCAATTGCTTGAGCCACATCTGCTCCCTAATTTTTTAAAAAAAATATGGAACACTTCATGAATTTGGGTGCAATCTTTGTGCAGGGGCCATACTAATCTTCTCTGTATCATTCTACTTTTAGCATATGTGCTGCTGAAGTGAGCACTCCCCAAGTGATTTTAACGTACAGCTAGAGTTTTGAAAACTGGTGTAAAGAAATTAATGCAGCACCCAACATTGTTTCAGACCAGGGGCCAACATTCATAGAAGTGCTAGGTTGCTCAGAGGTTGTTGCCTTATCAATAATGTTTAATGGCTGAGGATACACCATCTTTCTCAGTGGTATTTAATTATCTAGTCCAATTTTTCTTTCTTGAAACTCTCTTCTCTGTTGACTTTTGTAGGCAAGCATAACCTCTTTTTCTTCCCACTTCCCAGGCTAGAGTTTCTCAGTATCATAATTATCCCTTAAGTGTTATTTCCCAGAGTGCAATGTTTTTTACACCCTTTATTACTTTCTCTGAAAAAGTGTCTGTACTACAGTCAAGGTTTCAGTGAATATACACTGACGTCTCTGAATTCTATATTTCCAGTCAAGAATACCCCCTGTGGTCTAAATTCACATCTCCTACCTTGTATTTTACATTTCCACATGGCTATCCTACTGGAACCTCATTCTCTTCCCTATCTCCCCCACCCCATAATTCTTCCTCTTTTTTTGTCTATCACCCAACACAAATGGCCAAATAGAGAACTATTTTATCCTGTAATGGGTTATAAGACCATCCAGTATTCTGGACCCAGCTGGCACACACACACAGGAATTACTTGTGTCTAACTATTCTTACTCCTATCTTTTAAAAGCTTCCACAGTCCATGCAATGGCAAAAGTTTTGAAACAGTCATCCTGACTTCTTCCTTTCCATTCCCTTTTATTATAATCATTAGAAAAAATCGAAATGCTTTTTGTAGTAGATGACTTAAAGTTCCACAAGAACAGGTTTTAAATTTTGTTCATCCTTTCCCCCCAGTAACAACATTATTGATACTTAGTAGGTAATTAATAAATATTTGTTCAGTGTCTTAATCAATTAATTCCTGCTAAATCTATTCTCTTTGTTTGACTTGAAATCAAAGTTCCAAAAAAGATTTTTGGAAATTGAGGCTTTGTAATATTCCTTAATATTGTTTTTGCAATATTAACTAAGAAATATTAGCAATAATAGTAATAATAATAATAATAGCATTTATTTATTTATTTATTTTTAAAGATTTTATTTATTTATTCATTTATCCCCCCCTTGCTGCTTGTGCTCACTGGGTCAGCTAACCACGCCGTGCGGGCGGGCTTGCCTTCACCAGGAGGCCCCGGGAACCGAACCCGGGGCCTCCCATATGGTAAACGGGAGCCCTACTGATTGAGCCACAGCCGCTTCCCAATAATAGCATTTACTAAGTAGTTGCTATGTGGATGATAATGTAATGGAAGTATGCACATTTTGTTAAGTTCTTAAAATGCATTATGTCACAGCATTCCATTTTCATATGAGAAAATGGAGGCAGATTTAGATTAAGCCTCTTGCCCGAGGCTGCATTGTAGTAAACGGTAGAGCTATGATTTGAGGCATGATATTCCTGAATCCATAGCCCATGATTTTTGACCACTAAGAAGGAAGAAGATGGGTCCTGCTTTCCTTTTCTAGCTACCTACATACACAATTTTCGCATCAACTCTTTAAAGAAAAGTCCTCAATGGGTTGAGCTCCTTGTTGGTAGCGAACATGTGCATATCTTGGTCTTTTCAGTACTTAGCAATCTACCTGCCCTGTGGAAGGGACTCAAGAACAAATGGGAGGAAGTATAGAAAAGGACAGAATAGGGGAGGTATGAAGTTAAACATATTTTGACAGTTTGCCTTTGGAATTACATCTATTTGTATAAGTGGAATTAAAATGACAGGTGCTTAATGTTACATTTTATACATATTTAGACCAATGTGCTTCCAGTGTGTGAGTCCTCAGTTGGGTTAACCATCCCAGAAAGTCTTATGATTTATGACAGGTATACTAGTCAGCCAAAGGGGTGCTGATGCAAAATACCAAAAATCTGTTGGCTTTTTTATTATTATTTATTCATTTGGTTTGAATTTTATATTTTCTTTCTGTTGGCTTTTATAAAGGGTATTTATTTGGGGTAGAAGCTTACGGTTATCAGGCCGTAAAGCATAAGTTACATCCCTCACCAAAGTCTGTTGCCACATGTTGGAGCAAATGGCTATCTCTGTCAGCAAGGGTTCAAGCTTCCACTTCCTCTTAAGACTCCGTGGTCCCAGCTTCTACCAATATCAGCTGTAAGCTGGGATAAGTCTGGTCTCTCCCCAAGAGCTCATTCCTCTCCAGGCTCAGCTGCTCTGGTCTCTCCACAAGGTCAGCTGTAGACTATCGGGCTCTCTCTCTTCCCTGGCCTCTGCCATGTCTATGGAGTCATCTCTATTCCTCTGTGTTTTCTCCTGCATATTTACTTCCTGGGATTTCAATATCCAAAATTTCCTTATGTCCTCCTTCTCCATGTCTTTACTTCTCCAGGCTCTGCATCAAAACTCCAACTAGCTCCTTTGCTGTTTAGTTTTCTCTGTGAGTCCCCACCTACCAAGTCCCACTAATGTGGCCCAATCAAAGCCCTAATCACAGCTCAATCAAGTAAAAGTGAAACCTCTGAATCCAAACCAATCTAATATGCCCGGAGGAACAGACCAGTTCACAAACATAATCCAATATCTGTTTTTGGAATTCATAAACAATATCAAACTGCTGCAACAGGATAGAAGGCTTCATTCTTCAGCTGAATGTGGTGGCTTATAACAGGATATAACACTTCATTCTTTGGCCAATTGTGGTGGGTCAGAGACAAAAATGATGTAGAAAAGGGGAAGAGAAAAGGGAAGAGAAAGAGACCTGGACACAGACACATAGATATAGAGGTATGGAAAGATAGTGAGAAACTATTGATTTTTGTTCCAGACTCTCTAGTTATAGGGAAACCTATAAGGTCAAACTTCAGTAATGAATTTAATATCCTTCAAACATAACAAATTTTCACATTTAAAAGAAGTTGTATGCTTTTCTAAGACAAACTTCTAGTTTCAAATGATGTGGTTTGTATCTTCATCCCAGTTCTAGAATTAAAATTAAAAGGGGATGCTTCCCTACAGATATTGCAGAATTGCTCAAATATGATTTCTATTTCTCAGAACCTAATTCTTGCACCTTCAACTCTGGACATGTGAACTGTCATTTTTAAGTGCTTAATTGAAAAAAATTTACCTAGAATAAAAAGCACAATATAGGCAAATATTTTATTCTTATTCAATAAATGAAGAAACTCAGGAATAAATATAGCTGACCTGGGATGGGAGTACAATTCTCCAAACTTTCTGGTTCATCATGCACTTATAACAGCCCATGAAATCTTTTAAAACAATTTCATGAAATGTCATGAGTGTAAAACTTACGTGCTTACAGGGTAGTGGATTTCATTCAGTGTGTATGTTTCAATACTTGTTATGTGAAGATTTTATTTGACTTTTTGAGGAAAATAAAAGTAATATAAGATATGGCTGCTGAACTAAAAGAATATGCTTTATCCATTTGAAGAGGCAAGAAGTTTTAGTTTCCTTAACAAAACAAATGCCATACAATGGGTTGACTTATATAGTAACCCAGTTATATAGTAACTGGCTCACAGTTTCAGAGGCTAAAAAGTATGCTTCCCCCTGGAGTAGGTATTCTCTGGCTGCCTGACAATTTTTGGGATTCCTTGGCTTTTCTGTCACCTGGCAATGCATATGGTGATGTCTTCTCCTTTTTCCTCAGGGGTCCATTGATTTCTGACTCTGTCCATTCCCTGTGGCTTCTCTCTCTGTGTCTGATTTTCCTTCTGCTTATAAAGGACTCCAGTAATCTGGATGAAAGCCCAACCTAAGTTGAGCCATGCCCTAACTGAAATAATATCTTGAAGGGACCTTATTTACAATGTGTCCACACCCACCAGAGCGTGAACCATAACCAGAAACATGCCCCAAACTGGGGTACACAATTCAATCTACCACACAAGACAAACACATAGTAATACCTAAAAAATATTAGGAGCAACAGGCGCTCCTTTTCACTAAGTGCTCAAAGAATATTAGGAGATTTTATTGAGGTTGATCATGGAGGTTGAGTTAGAAATGAATGAATACCCATAAGTCAGAAAGAATTCCTTTACCCAATGTTATTTCACAATCCTCTTTGAATTTTAGCCTTCTGATTTTAAGATTAACCAGAGATAGTAGTCATATAGCCTTTGCAAATTTTGACACTAATTCAGAGTTCTTTATCTCAGAGTCTTTTATCTTTTCCTAAGCTCTCAAGATCATAAGATATTGATCTTTGCAACATTGATACCTCTAACAAATGCCAAAAATCATACAGCTTCTACCTATCAACTAAGGCAATGATTCTAGAACTTGCTTGATCACAGGAGTCGAATCACGTAATTGCTCAGACTACCTTTAACATAGCCTATTGGTACCTATTACTGTGTAACAATATTACATAACCTTAGTGGCTTAAAAAAACAAGTATTTGTTATCTCACAGTTTCTATATTTCAGGAAACTGGAAACAGCTGAATTAGGTCTTCTGTTTCAAATTCTCTTACAAGGCTGCACTGAAGGTGTTGGTCCAGGCTGAGGTCTCATCTGAGGCTCAACTGGGAAACTATTTGCTTTCTACTTTGCATATTTGTTGGCAGGATTCAGTCCTTACTGGTTGCTGGACAGAGCCCATCCTCAGTCCACGTGGGCCGCTCCATCTGACAGCTTACTTCATCAAAGCAGTAGGGGAGAGAGTCTATAGAGGATCTACTAGCAAGACAGAAGTTAGAATATTATGTAACATAATCACAGAAGTTATAGTGGCAAGACGTAGGCCCCGCCTATATGCAGAAGGGATTATACAAAGGCATGAATACCAGGAAGTGAGGATAAGTGGGGACCATCAAAGAGTCTGCCACCCCTATCACATCAAAATGCCCTTTATTTGGGTTTGTATTTTGTAACTTGTACCCACCCTCCAAGCAATTCTTATGATTAGGAGGATTTGGGAAACACTAAACTAGGGGAATGCCAAAGGTAAAATAGATACAAGTTGGGGATGGATGTGGCTCAAATGGTTGGGTGTCCATCTCACATATGGAGGGATCTGGGTTCGATCCCTGGGACCTCCTGGTAAAAAAAAAAAAAAAAAATAGATGCAAGTTTGTAGCACTGACTTGAATTTAAGAGAAATAGACTTCTGGGTTGGAGTTTGTAACATTACCTAATCCTACAGAATCATACGGGAGAAATATCCAGTGCAGAGTCTAGAGTGTGTCCCCCAAGTCCAGGCATTGTTCTACAAGTTACCATGAGATTAATTGAAGAGTGATGCAAAATCATAAAAATGCCCCTATACTGTTTACAGAGTTTAAAGAAAGGGGAGCTCATGGTTAGGGAAGGTTTCATAGGTCAAGTCTGGCTTAGCTGGGCCTCAATGGATTTGCAGAAAGTAGTTGAAAAAAAGTGGAGTGATGTGAGCAAGGTGTGGAGAGAGATATGGAATGGAGACCAGTCTTCCTTGCTAAGGGTTTGTGCTGAAATATAGGAAGTAGGCATGGTTGTTTTGGGATGGAGGAGAATTTGAGTTAGAGAACCAAGCAAAATAGCCATTGCAAAGATAGTATATGCCTAGATGGGAAAGTGGGACTCAGGAGGAAGGAATAGGCAAATCAAAGGGAGACAATTATTTTTAAATATATGATTCACAAAGAACAAATTCAATAACTCGGAATAGACCAAGAGATATTTTTAGCCTCTGCGATGTAGATGTCATTGCAAAAGTTTAACAGAAAAGGAGGCTGCCCCATGCTGTGCAGTAAAAACACATACGATGAGTCCCTCCATGGATTCACTTGACAGTGTAACATAAAGCTTATGAATTCATACTTTAAATGAAAGCTTGTTCACAAATTGGCTATGTCTGGTGTTAGAATATGAATATTTTACAGTGATACCTGAATTTATTTTGGTGCAAATTAGACTATTACCAGAAAGTAGCCCACTAGCATTCAAGTAATACTCCCAAACAGAGGATAAATGATACTATTAAAGCATAGGTTATTAATAGTTGAAAAGCTAATTCACCTACAGTTATCCAGAAATGCTTTTTTGGTCTAGATGATATGGCTAGGGAAAAGAGAACCAGATTTTTAGTAGAGAAGTAGAGGATATCATCCAAACTCTTTTACCAATGAGCTGGGCTACTTTGGGAAATGCTCTCAGCCTCATCATCTCTGAAAAGCAACACTGCCCTGAGCAACCTCACAGAAGTACTAAAATAACCAAATATGATAACTTATTTTATAACACTTTAAACATGTATGGCATTTTATACTTTTCAATGTAGTTTTACAGTTTAGCCAATGCCAAAGTAAGTATTACTTATTTTCCATTATTAGACTACATTGAAAAGGATAAAGACTTATTATCTATGTTTTACATTTTTTATCATGCATATACAGTAGAGAAAACCAATAACCAGGATTTATAAGCAGCAGAAAGATTGCACTTTTAAATGGGGCCAATATTTTTATTTCTAATTGCATATTTCATTTTCAGATTCTGTACATTGAAGCATCATTTATCTAATTTTTGCAATCTGATAAAAATCATTACTTGCAAAACTGACTACTATAGTTTATAGACTGTGGATATACAATAATCATCGCAATTATATACATGGGTGTTTGAAAGCAGAACTTCAGCATGTGGGTCCATACACTAAATAAAGCTGAATTCATTTATTTCTGCAGCTTACATCTTGTTTTATACATTGGATAAGAACATACCAATTGATGACTGGATTATGGAAACAATCAGTGGCGATCGGCTTACTCATCAAATCATGGATCTCAACCTAGACACTATGTATTACTTTCGAATTCAAGCACGAAATGCTAAAGGAGTAGGGCCCCTCTCTGATCCCATCCTCTTCAGGACTCTGAAAGGTTTGAATCTTTTCCTATTCCTGCCATTATTTTCTTATGGGACTGATATACAATAGCTTTGGAGTTCGGCTGGAAACATGGCTACTGTGGACAGACAAAATAAATTAATATGTACTTTATGCTGAAAACCAACATGTCAAAGAAAGTTCATATTTAACTTGACTTTTTCCATTTACACTCCCTTTGGAATTTTGTATTGATTTCTTACATAATTGTTCCACTCAAAATATAGTGGGCATCACCATCCCCAAATCCTCAAGACTGGGGAATGATCGATGGGCTAAAGTAGACATTATTATTCTATTATAGACTTATTATTATTCTAGCAGTGGAAGAACTTTTATCATTGACATAAAGGCAGTGGCCACCAGAGGTTCTGAAGGGCAGGAAAGGGAAGGATAGGTGTAACATGGGGGCATTTTCAGTTCATTGGAATTGTCCTGAATGACATTGCAATGACAGATACAGGCCACTATGTATTTTGTCATAACCTACAAAATTGTGCAGGACAGAGTGTAAACTATAACGTAAACTATAGAGCACAGTTAGTAGCAATGCTTCAATATATGTTCATTAATTGTAACAAATGTACCACGCTAATGAAAGATGTTAATGTGGGAAAGTATGGGGGGAGGAGGGGGGTAGGGCATATGGGAATCCCCTGTTTTTAATGTAACATTGATGTAATCAAAAGCTTCTTTAAAAATAAAACAAAAAATTAATTTTAAAAAATGATAATGATGACAAAGAAAATGATGGCAAAAGAATTTAGTATAAATTTCTTTCGCAAATTAAACCTTTAAAAAGTCAAATATATATGTGTGTATATATATATATATAATGAAATCCTTCAACCATTTTATGTAAAGGAATAAAACTTAAGAGCATTGAATTATGTGAGTGGCATACTATTGCCAACTTTAAATGTTTTCTAACAGAACCATTGTCCTTACATATTAAATGAAATTTTGAAATTTTTCTGCAAGACAGAAAAATTCAAACAAAATTAATGTGCATGCTTTAGGGACTTAGGGTCCCTAAAAAACATTTTGCAGCATTATAACTAAAAGAAAACTATATATGCTTTTACAAATAAAAATAGCTACTCAACTTAAGGGTAGTTACATTTTCATAAAGAATAGTGATCACATCAAAATAATCTTCATGTAAGCCCTTACTATTTTAAAGCACAGTAATGTTTTTCTAGAGGGCAAATGATTTTAAAAGCCTCTATCATTTAACAGTGGAAAATAATCTGAATGTCCCATAATTGATATTTTAAAGATATCTTTAAGACATGATATGTGCTATTCTAAAAGAGGATACCTTAGATCTTAAATCTGTGATCACATTCTGCCTATATATCTGGCTAAAAACTTTCATAATATATAGGGGCAAACAACTAAGAAATTAAAAACATGTGGATGATTGGCATTTTCATCCAGTTGTTTGACATCCTAGAGTCTTAGAATAACTGTGTAATCTATTTCTCAATTCTCCTAGGGAAGGCATCCTAATAAATGGTGGATTTCTTAATTTTTGTCAGTGAGCTATTGAGAAGCTGGATTTCAGTAACTTCTAATCTGAAAGCCTGCCAAAAACAGACAAACAAGCATTCAGCTTAAGTGTACATGGTAGTTCTTAGCGAAAAATTAGAAGTTAGGGAGGGGGCAGGGAGGAAAGGAGGTCACTGTCATCTATCTGTTATTATCTCTCCAGATTTTTAGGATTTCTTGGCTAAATCAGGTTTCACTCCAAATGAGAAATCAAAAGGAAACTGGTTATTCATTTTCTGGGAACATTAGATGTAACTAGATAATGCTTTGAAATTTCTTCATCTTTATTGGTAGATGAGTGCCAAATTAATTTCAAGCTCACAAAATGTGCCAACTAAGAGATCTCAGAGGTTTAAGATGACTCAAGGCATCCAAAGTTATGAAGCAACAGCATGAAGAGTTATCAGAGGATTTACAGGCCCAGATTGATAATCATCCTGTAGATAATTTATTGAACTCTAGATCTCATTTGGTACTGCCTCAGAGCCCTAAATTCATCTGAGAAATGATTTTCAGAACAAAGAACAAATTCAGGAATTTGTTATATGTCATAGAGGCCATAAGGGTTATTTCTAATGTCCTGCTTTGAACGTTTAATATTGTCTACCCTGAAAATATCATGCTTGGTAATAGTCAATTAGATCTTTTTAAACAAATATTGCTCATATGATAAAATTAGTTTCTGATGTGTTGAGTGCATTTTGAATTATGGAGAAATACTGGTATTTCCCACCAGTATCAATAATCAACATTGTATATGCATGCATTTTCCATGCCACTTACCATCACAAATTGTCTAAAGCAAATAAAAATTACTCATCAAAAGTGATTTGAGCCACAATGAACTAAAACAATACAAAAGCCATAAAATTGTACTATTGTGCACAAATGTAAAGTTTTTAGTTCAAAAAGCTGCTTCAAAACATAAGCCCTGTGGGACGGATGTGGCTCAATCAGTTGGGCGTCCGTCTCCCATATGGAGGGACCTGGGTTCGGTCCCAGGGACCTCCCAGTAAAAAAAATAAATAAATAAAATAAAACAATAAATAAAATAAAATGTTTAAAAAAACAAAACAAAACAAAAAACATAAGCCCTGTATTTCATCAGAATGTAACTTCATTTGGCAGAGAGAAGTTAAGGAAACTCCCAATAGTCTACTGGGTAATGGGCAAGTGTTTCATTGCAAATCATGACCAAGGCAGGTGGCCACATGCTTCCTTCTTTCATATTCAGTCTTTTAATCTTTGCAAATGTGATAGCATTTTCTACTAGAGGTTTGCCTTTTTTGTATTAGCAACTAGCCTCTGAGGTACAGGGAACTCAGTCAGTAATCATTGGCTAATTTTAAAAGCCATGTATCATTAGAAAGATGTTATATTATTATACACTTTTATACATATATGTGTTTGTGTAGCTAACTTTTTTTTGGAATGTTAATTAAAACAAACTTAAGCTTGATTTTCTGACCACAGAAGATAGCACAAATACCCACCTCCTACCCCAACATCTTCCCCAGAGTCCCTTTAGGACCTCTGTACCCTTTTGTGCCATGGGAAGACATTCCTGAGGCATGTCTATCTCTGCCTTTCTGTCATGTGAGTTGCTCCCTCCAATAAAGTCTACTTTTCCCATTGGCCTATAAAGTAGAATGGCAAAAGTATCCTCCTGATGGAGTAGACCACAGAGATTCCTGAGGGAGCTAGTCACATCCTACACACACAAAAGCAGAGACTTCAGCAGAGAAAGAGTGCTAGAGTATGGGCCATTCTCCCGGCATCCTTAACCATCATTCTGAAACGTGCATCTCTCCCATCCAAGGATATCCCACTGAAAGTTCTGTAACATAATATAAAGGTTTGGTCTTCACATTAATTTGTGACCAAATACATGATTTTCTTGACAAATGACAGAAACAATTAAAAATTCAAGGCATGAAGTATAAAACGTTCAAGCCATTTTTCATCTTTAATAAAATATAACTATTAGAATATATATGGTCTCTGTTTGAAAATACTCTTCAGTAGACAACCTGAATAAATGTCTCATGTTATATTCAATCCAACTTTGCTTACAGAAAAGCAAGTCCAGAATATTATAATGAGGATGGGGTTGTCTGCTATAACTATATTTATTTGTCACTTCCTAAAAACTGTCTTGTGCTGTAGGCAATGCAAGTATATGATTAAAGATAAAAGGGAAACTAAAAGAATGAGATGAGATTGGTTTTCTTTTCTTTTTTGATATCATTCCAAACAGTCCTTCCCTAAATATGAAATGCTAATTAAGATAGTTTCTCTGGTGTGTCCTGTTAAAGCTGCTAGGTCTTTAACCTTCCTGGATTGCTTGTTAAATGTTTTGGAGATACAGGAGCTATTTATAAAATTTGTTTAAAGATTATAAAACTATGGCCCATGCTTAATGGCAAAGTCCCAGGATATATTTATCAATTGCAATGAATGTGCCACACTAATGAAGGATGTTTATGTGGGAGGGTGTGGGAGGTGTGGGAGGTGGGGCGTATGGGAATCCCTATATTTTTTTGTGTAACATTTATGTAATCTAAAAATAAATAAATAAATAAAGATTATAGAATCTTGATATAATATTTAGGTTGTATATATGTTATTAGAATACATTTTTTTTAAAAGCCCATAGGACTGTTCAATATAAACTGTGATCCCTAATGTAAACTATGAACTATACTTAGTACAATAATGATAATATTCTTTCATCAGTTGTATCAAAGGTACCACACTAACACAAATGTTAATAATGAGAAGAGGGTTATAAGGGAACTCTATTTTCTGTGTGGTTTTTCTATAAATTACAACTTTTCTAATTATATATATATATTATATATATACTAATATAATTTTCTAATTATATTTATATATATTATATATATATAAGCACTTTTGTATACATGCCTTTTTCCAAATAACAATTCACAATTAAAAATTCCATTGTTTATTAAGATATATTTTCCAATTTATATCTTTAAAGGAATATGTCTACATTATTTTTTAAAAATGAAACTAGCTATAATTGATCTCCAGTTTAGAAATTGCTCCTCCTGTTTATCTGGAAAGGACTTTGCTAATATTGTTGTTTAAGTATTTAGATTCTGTGCACTGGACAATGATTTTTACTCCTTCATTTAGAAAAGAGAGGACCACCACTTCTAGGATATCTGCTTTAAGTTATTTTGCAAACAATGTGATGTATTTGCTGTAAGATAACCAAGCATAATGAGCAAACTGACAGTGTTATAGATTGCTCTCCATGAACTTGGTACTATATTTTCCTCTGTATAAACTTAAATGGAACATATATAAGAAGCAAATAAGTAAGCGAAGTATCCTAAGTCTAAGTTTGAGTGCAATTAACTGAGTTAAATATACTCACCAGACTCAAAGCTCAAAGACAATCAAGTATAGTTGACATGATTCCGATTGATATATTCCTCACATATAACACTATCTCCATGAAGGTTTGCATTGGTCTGAAAGTCATAACACAATTTGTAGGAAAGTAAGGATAAAAGATTCATCTCCTATATATAGTAGTTACATTTGTTTAATAAAAGTCCCCCCGCTTTTTTTTTAATTTTAGAGATATTTTACAATTTTAAAAACAATCTTTCAGAACCATTACTCATAATTTACCTGAACTTGTGAACAACTCAACAAGTCATTTAGATTATACTATATTTATGATATCTTATTTTACCCTATCCATGTGAGAATTGGTTAAGTTCTCTTGTTGAAAAAAACTGGATAAAAGGAAATAGTTTCCTGAACTTACTTAAAATATGTGAGTGATAATTACCTGGTAATTACATGTGTTTTATTTTTTACTGTTGGTTCTATTTTTAAACTTATATGATAATCATTCTGAGTTTACGTTTAGAGGGATGTAATAAACTTTTAGAATGCACTTGTACAGCAAATATATCACCTTGGCATTTGTTTTCCCTCTGGCTCCTTGTTACATATAACTGTGGTTCCTTATCAGTTTGATTTCAATAGGGCATTGATCTTGATATGAAAACTTGCTAAGAAAACTCTTGATTTGATATGTCAGCTTCCTTGCCGGAACCGTCAAAGTCTAATAATATTATTTATTTTTCCTCCACAGTGGAACACCCTGACAAAATGGCTAATGACCAAGGTACAGTGGCTGAATCTGTCATATTTTCCTTTTTAAATCAATCCTCTCCGTTTGAAATGTCAGTCATTATTTTGTAGTCCTCTTTTCACCTGGGTCATACACCTGATGAAGCAGACACTGGCGTGATAATTAATCTTGTTAATGAAGTTCTGCTTGGCTGAGGCTGTGGCTCTGATAGGGAAGATGTAAATTTTCTTGAGAGGAAATTGTTTTGTCTCTATTCTGAAGGACCAATTAAAATGTCAAGCTTCTTTGTACAAAATAAATTTTTAGTCTCTGTCTGCACTTCTGAATAATTCACATTAAGTATAATTAAGCTCAGCATAATTTTCAGGCTGCTCTTGCACCCTTTCATGAGCCATAGATTAAAGTTCTGAGGCTCTACAGAGAAAAACTTATAAATCATATGTGCTTTTCCTCTGCAATGAACTGCTTTTAACAAACAAATAACAAAGTTAGGTCACCTTTTTTTAGGATATTACAATTGCTCAATTGGAAACCAGAAACTTTTTCATTCTATGAATCACATGCTAGTCTGATTCAGAGTATTTTATTCTCCTTCCATTCTTTTACAAAAAGTTGATAACTATAGAGAAACAAGGATGATTTTACATGAAGAAAAATGAAGATAAATAAGTTATCTATCAGCTCATAGGGAGATATGAAGTTGATATTACCATGATTTGTAGACTAATAAATTAGGATTCCATTATCTTTAAGTGACCATTAGCAGGATTCTAGGAGAGAGAAAGACTAGCTTATGAGTTTTATTTCTCAGGATATTGTATTCTTTCAAGAAGCGGAGTTTGGAAATACCAGTAGCTGGTTATGTTTGGTGTATTAGTTGATTCAGAGTCTACAGTTCTTTTAGTTTACCTCGTGCTTTGAACTCGTCTGCAGAACTGACTTGTAAGCTTCATTCTCATAAGGCTTCAGGTTGAGATTGAGGGAAAATATTTTCTGCAAAATTCCAGCATTCATACTTTCTAACTTTTTACAAATACTAAGGTCTGGATGTTGGTTCCCATCAACAGCAGAAGTTTGCCTACATGAGTAATGTTATCATCAACAATTCTGTGTTTAGGTTTGTCTAAGGGTTCTTATATCCAAGGCTCTGCTTAAGAGAACACAGAGGTTCACACGTGGATTAATAGAAATGATTCAGTACATGGAAATGTCTGCCCAGAGTTACAATTCCCATCATTCACCAGATTTGTAAAAACACACTAATTCTAAAAATTATTACGTGATTCATTACAGTTGAGTACATATTTGCTTATTTGAATTTGAATTTCTAGGTAAATTAAAGGTTAGTGCTGTCTGAACCCAAAGCTGGAATAATTAATTAGGATAAGCTTATTTTAATATTTCAGCTTTTAAAGAAAGTAGCTTTCTTCACTTAAATGGATTTGGAACTTCCACAGGTGAATAATTCCAAATTTTTGAAATTAGAAAGAGAGAGAGGAAGAAACTAAACCATTAGAAATTTTACATGATTAGTCACTTAAGTGACAACATGCCCAAGTTTCTCAACAAATGCATTTCCAATTGTCTCTGGGTTCCTTTTAATTTTTTTTTTTTCTGTTATTTTTTTTTTTTTCAGTTAGCTGTATTATGTAATATTTTAAGCTACCACAAATATTTCTGAAGGTTGGTAGTTATATAAAAACAAATTAATAAATTATTCCCCAGTCCCTCAGATCATACAATACCCACAGATTTTATTATGATTTTCACACCTACAGTGGAATCAGATCTGATACAAGAAAGAATTTCTAGGAATAATTGCCAGAGACTGAGTCTATTGGTATATTTGGGTTATTGTTCTTTATCTCCATCTTGATATTAGGTTCCATTACATGTTATGCTACTTAGCGCCGTATTCATTCACAGCTTGTATACAGTTCAAGTTGATAGGCTCTAAATTTTAAGTCAAATTCAAACCACTTGTAAAACTGAGGGAACTGATGACATATAATTTAATCGTTACAAGTAAGATCTTTAGATTTTACAAGGAAAGCATCAAAAATTTGCTGGCCACCAAAAGCTCTTTATGAACAAAATAAATCTTCTGAGTTGATGACCAAGTGCGTGAAGAATATTCCCTACTAAATAGCCCCCAAGGTTGGTGAAAATAATAGGACAAGTCTGTTCTGAGTGTCCCTACTCTGGACACACAGCAAATCGGTTGAATATATGCTTTACCATGTCTACTCTTAGACTGCTTTGCCCCTTCCTGTTGTGAAATGCTCCCACTGTGACTTTTACGACAGGAGCTAAATATTTGCAGAGAGAAAATTCTCTCTGAGAGAAAATCTGGCACCTTGGGTCAGAGTTAACCCTGCAAAGATGAATCCCAAATAGAGAAGCAGGAGGTAGAATTTGAATTATATGAGAGAAAGTGAAAAAAATCTTTTGGTTCTAAAAAGTATCTTTGCAGACTCTTGTCACAAATAACTTTTTCTTGGAGTCCACGATCGGCTATGAAGAACGTAAATGTGGAAACAGAAAGTCAGTTATATTTGAATCAGCTGAGATTTGCAAAAAATATTTTCCTCTAATATTGAAGTGATAGACAATTCACATAGAACTTTTTATCCCTTTGTGTAAATGCAAATTGTTTATATCTTGCATTTTCTCAACCCTCTAATCTCAACAAGTTCATTAATTCCCCTCTGTTTTATCCCCTTTTTCTTTTGCTCCATGTCTTAATTATTTCTCTACAGTCTTCCAGCCATAATTGGCTAATAAGTTAAAGATTAACTACAAAGTTTTTCCTTTTTAGAGGGCAGGGTAGGGTAGAGAAATTTCATGGGCTGTGTGAAGTGGATGTGGATGGCATAGAAAAGTTCTGCTTTAGATTTTTCCACTTTTTTATTCCCCATATTTTAATGAAATTCCTATCAATTTGTCTGTGTCCATGTGGATGTTTGTAATAATAAAACTAACCCTTGTTAAGCTCTTACCATCAGTCACTGTTCTAAAATCTTCATGTGCATTGACATTTAATCCTCATAACAATACTGTGAGACAGGTACCATCATTATCTCCATTTTAGCAAAGAAGGAGGTGAAACTCAGAGAGTTTAAGTGATCTGCCTATAGTCACACAGTGAGAAGTTCAAGTCCTTGATTTCAACCTGGGCGACCAAATGTACTGATCACATGAATCTTACACCTTTTCATACACAACCATAATAGCACATTTGCCGTAGTTGAGCACATGCTGTATATGGAGTTTTGTGTACTGAGATTTTCCCAGTGTAGGCCTTTCTTTCCCCATCTCTGTGAATATTCTAAAGAACAAAACAAATGGCTCTCAATCTGGGGACTTCTTGTTAGTGGGAAGCCACAGGACTGAGTATATAATACTGACAGTTCTTTATCTAGGGCTGGGATTCTTAACATTTTTTGTTCCATGGGCCCCTTTGCCAGTCAGGTGAAAACCACGGACCCCTTACTAAGTCCACACTATACTGTGTATTATTAATAAATATAGCATACCCATAACAACACATCCCCACAAGAATAATGTTCTTTTGAATTTCAGTTCAAGCTCAGGGACCCCTGGTTAAGAACCCTGCTCTAAGGGAGCACAGGAACGATGCTGCCTCCATCTTGAAAGAGAAAGTTGTTCTTTCACTCGTTCACTGATCATCTTCCCAGATTTTCAGATCAGGAAGCAGAAGATAAATGTTTTGCCCAAGGTCACACACATCATTGATAGAGTTGAAACCCAAACATGTTTCTTAGAGTGTACAATCTTTCCACTGTAAGCTACTGCTTTACTTAAGAAGTATTTGGCTTTTCATTTTTCTAAAATCAACTTAAACATTTTAGAGCTTCTCAGATGCATTAGAAAACCCCCTTTTTTGAGTGTGAAGTGGAGCCTAGCTGCAACTATAAAATATGACCACTTCTTGAAAATGACTACTGTTTCTGTCATCCTTACATTCTGTTTAACACCCAAATATTGTTCTCCACTTTGAGGTGTCTGTACATGTGAAAATGGGTATGCTTAGCAAGAGCACAAATGTTTGCAATTTCACATGTGTTCCCAAGCCTGCCCATTGTGGCAATAGAGTGGGTGCTATGGCAACAATAAAGTACCTTAAAGAGGGCAGGATCTTCGTGAAATGATGTGTATCATTACTGAGATGAATCATGAAGAAAATGCTTGCTTTGGGCACTTTCAAGTGTCCTTAATTCTCCGTAGCCTGGCAGAGGGGTGATCTGAAACTGTAGGCCGGAGAAGGGGCATAAATTCATAAGTCAGCTTATAGATCCAGATGAAGAAGGCCTGCTGCGAACTGCTGCCCCAGTGGTGAGGGAGAATTCCTCTCTTCTGAATTGCAGTGATGGCTGATAATGCTCTGGCTTTCCCCATCAGCAGTCAAGCAGTGTCTGCTCCAAGATTGATGGAATGGAACCAGATACATGGAAATCTCATATAGTCCTGCCACTGACCTCATGCGTGGCTTTGCATATGTGACTTAGCTTCTCTCAGCATTCTCATCTGTAAAATGATGAGTTTAGCCAAAATAATCTTTTGTTTCCCTTTGAGATCTAAGATTCTCAAGCTTTAAACCAGAATAAAACTCAGGCATAGCATCTTTGCCTGGTGTAGCAACTCACATTTATTGCATTCCTATGGTGTGTCCTATGTGTTCTTATATTTTACACATGCTAGTATCACATTTAATTCTCATAACAGCCTCACAGATGTATAAAATGAAACACAGAGAAGTTAAGTGCTTGGCCAAAGTCACACAGTGGTTAGGTTGGGATACAAACCCAGGCTTCTTTACTCCAGAATCTGTTCTTAACCACTGTATAATTTCTGTAAATGCTGCAAGTTCATTGACTCCTACTTTGTTATTAAGAAAGTTAAACCTAAATGACATCAACCTAAATTCACCTAGTTTAAAGGACTTTGTCTTTTCTCAATAGGATATTCAGGCAAGGTATTTAACACTACACCTGCCATTTTCCACCTCAGCGGTTTTAATCTCATGAATAAACAGAATGTTAATTGTTTCCAATTTCAGGGAAATAGGGTTTGCAAGACAGTCCACTCATGCTTGGCATTTAGTTAATGTAATCCAGACTTTGCAGGGTTTGGATTACAGTAGCCCGGCTGATGTTTGCAAAATTGAAACCTTTAATACCTTTTGATGGGAGCTGTTTAGTTGAAAATTAAAACCTTTTTTAACCCTATTATTGTGTTTGGTTTTAACTCAGTTTGTTAGTCTACTGCTTCTAATACTCACTTGAGTATTAGAGTATTGAGTATTATTCACCTGTGCTTTTCTGAGGTCCAAAATTTTGCAATTCTAGAAATTATATAATCATGGTGGAAGAGTAGAGGCACAAAATGAGTAACATGCTTTTGCTAAAGCACTAAGGCCCTTATCGTGCTCCCAGCAAGCAGTCAAGTAGTTGCTTAAGGGGCCCTTTCAGGAGTTTTTGTATTTTAATATGTAATTTGAAAAAATAAAACAGACTCCATGCCCACAGGAATTAATGTGGCTCATGGTAGAATTTAACCTGCCCAAGCCTGTAGGATAGGCATTTTTGTGACTAGGCCCTCCATAAAATTTCATAAACAAGGTTGTCTTGTAAGACCCACTGTATTGCTAGATGTGCTTCCTTGCTATTGATATTATCAAATGTAAGGTTTTCCCGGCTTGATTTTCTTCCTTCTGTTACTCTGGACTCTACTTCTTCAATTTTCCTCCTGAACACAGAAGGTTCCCTATTGCTTACAGAGTGAAGTAAGCTCTTTGACATCAAGACCCTGGCTGTTGGACCTCATTTTCCCTTTTCTAGCCCCAGGGTCCAACCATACAGCTCTCCATATGTGTCACAGTCTAGAGGCAAAGAGTCACCCATCACTGGAAAAGGTACATTTTTGCAATTCCATGCTCTGTCTGGGACCGTTCTTTCAGCCTTAGCAATACTTTTTCCCTTTCTCTACAGAATACAATCATCATCTTTCAGGACTCCCTTCCCAATTCTACTTTTTTTCCAAAAAGCCACAACACATGACTCATTCCTCACTGTATTTCTGTTTGATATAATTTCCTACTGATATTCCCAGGCTCCCAGCCACACTGGAAAGTCCCTAAGGACACAGGATGGGTCTGACTCACATTGTCACGCTCAGCTCCCTGCATCCTGTCTCTAATTTAGAATCTAGCATGCTCAAGTTGCCCCACCCCATGAGTGTTTGTTGAATTGAATTATGACACAGATGTTGGGGGAAAAGGTAGACTTTACCATCTAATCCAAACTATAGGTTGGAGAGCCCAAAAGTAAGAGTGCTCATGGCTGTGGATATTCTACGTGTTACTGATCCTGAGGGAGATGAAAAAGATACCAGAGTATTTTTCAAACAGGAAAAGAGTATATTTCAATATCCATTTACAAAAAAAATAAAGCTAAGCAGAAAGACAACAAATCCTCTGTGATTCAGAAAATGGTGGTCATATTTATAGATGATTCTCACCTCCTGTGACTTTTTCTTGACCTTCACCTTTCCTGTCATTCCTTATTTGCATTTCACCAGCTGACTTTTATAATTCTGAGTACAGAAAGGAAAAACTAAAAGCTAATCTGTGCTGATAAGTTTGTGAGATTATGGATGTGCAGTGTGAAAAAACTGATTTCATTTTTGACAACTTGATAACTATATAGCAGCACTAGGCTAGATGTGATGAGCATAAGAGAGAAGTATGGTTCAATGGGTCCGTCTTCAAGATGCTTGCAGTCTAGTTAGGAAGAGAATATTAACACTCCCAGTAAAACATGAAAAAAATACTAAATGCTAAATATCTATATTACAGGGGGATCAGTGATGATGACAATAGTGGAAGAGATTTCTTAAAACCCAAGATTGAACTCTTAATATATGAGGAGGACTTGAATGAATACAAATAATTACAGATGAAATCCTGAAATGGGAAAATCAGGAATCCAAGAAGCCAGTCAAGTGGTGAGGGTTATAGTATGGTTTCTGGGGACAATTAGGGGAGCACTTTACAGAGTCACACACTATGGTAGAGAGATAAATTAGTGAAGGCACCTTTTCTATTTCTCTCAACTCGACTCCAGCAGTTCTCAAGCTTCCTTACTTTTCGACACATCATGTCCATGTGTACACTGGCCGCTGAAGACCAGTGTGCTCCCATGAATCCAGAGCCTCACAAACACCATTCACTCTCGGCTGATTACTTTGTGCTTTTTTGTGGGGTTGGGGGAGGATGTGGGAAGGAATGGATGACCTGGAACAGGAATGGGGGCTCAGTATCTATCATGCTTAAGGCGTTTTCCTAGCCTTATTTGTCCACATCTGCCTAACCTTTTTTGAAGCTGGCACCTCCATCTCTCCAAAAGCTTTGCATAGTTAAAAACTCAATTATTTCCTTTCCCTTCCAAAACCTGTTTATCTTCCATATGTCTTATTCTATTGGATGGAGCCACTGTCTCAAATAATTTTATTATTTGATCTCTATATTTCTAAACTCATCTACCTCACCTTTCTCTACATGATACATTTCCACTCATCCTTTAATTCTCATCTCCTCTAAGAGGCTTCCATCATTTTTCTAGGGAGAATTAGTCAATCTTCCTGTTTTCCCATTAAGCCATCTACTTATAAATATTTATTTATTTTGGTTATATTTATTCACTTAACATCTGGCCCTCTCACTAAAGTATGAGCCTCTCTGTTGGTCATCTTCTGTCCCCAGTACATAGGACATTGGATAAACTAAACATTGTTGATGAATGGATGAATGGAGCATGGGCAGATACATGAATGAAGAAATATTGAGGTCCAAAAATGGCATTATTCACATATACTGGCAGTGCTTCCAGCAGGATGCTCATGTTCTAGTGTTTGCACACTTCAGCTGCAATTTCCAGACATGAAGTCTCTTGGAGAAGAGCAAACCTTCATGCCCTTCCTCCTCTGCTGCTTGGCAACTTCATTCAGACACTAACAGACCTGCCTTGTGGAGAAGCTTGTGGACCAATTGGGGTAGGGGGAAGGGATTCATGGGTCATTCAGTGGCCTTTAAGAACAGTTCTTTTAAAAGCCACCGAAGACTCTGCCTCATCCTTTATGTTGTAGCCTGGAAAATGAGCTAGCTCTTGGGAAGGTCTACTCATCCAGGAAAGTGCCTGTATTTAGAGAAACAAAATGCTTTTTAGATTTTACTAAGGACAAAGCTACATCTAAAAATGATTTCCTAGACTCATGCTCTGGCTATTATTTCAGATACCATAAAAGCAAGGGGCATACAAGGAGACTCTGGTGGGAGGAGAGAATTCAGAGACCACCGTCAACCACTGTATCATCAATGCTATTAATATTCATATGTATTTTTAAACAAATCAATTTTATTGATACATATTAATAAAGCTTACAATTTATCCAAAGTGTACAATCAATGATATGTGGTATAATCACATAGTTGTGCGTTCATCACTTCGTCATTATTAGAGCATTTTCATTATTTCAATAATAATAATAAACAAAAAAGACAAACAAGGAAATTTTTCACCTCTCAATTTCTGTTTCCCCTGCTGTACATGGCTGCTATTTCTGGCTATTCTTGCACAATTATTTATTTGTTTATTAAGCAGTTTTACTGAGATATAGTCATATACCATATGATCTACCCAAAGTGTATATTCATTGGCTTTTTTTTTTAAGTTAAAAAGTCCTTTATTATAAAATTGTAAAATAAATAGAAAAATAGAGTGAAAGAAATTACAAATTTTAAAAGAAAGTGCAAGGCCAGGTTAGATTTAATATAATCAACTATAAAAAATAGATAGCATAGCAACAAACATTTATAAATGTAAGTAACCAAATATAATAGAGATTAATTATTACATGATTTTAATTTTTATATTACAGCTCTACTATTGGATGTAATAATCTCTAAGAATGAAATAAATTATTGGTTTAGTTATTTAATTTCCATTTAGGCTATAATTCTTTCTAGGTAATCAAATTCCTATTTTGGAATTTTTCTCATCTTATTGGAATGAATTAAAGCAGATAATTTGCCAACTCATAATTTTACGAAGCAGAAAAACTCAAAATCTTGTTCAACAGTAGTCATGCTAAATCATTATTGATCCAGATATATTATTTTAATTAAAGAGTATGAATAAGAAAAGGTTAAAGAAAAATGAAGTATCCAAAAAATATCTCTTCTCAATCCCTCCTCAATTAAAAGCAAGTATTTATTTTGTATGAAAAAAAATCATGGAATAATGATCACAGTAACAATTTGCCAGTTGCACTGAGTAATTATTGTTCATATACTATAATGTTGTTATTTTACATTTATCTGGTCTACTCCAGCTCTTTTTTTAATCACTATTTGCATGGAATACCTTTTTCCAACCTTTCACTTTTAACCCAGTTGCATCTGAGGTGGGTCTCTTGCAGACAACATATAGTCGGCTCATATTCTTTTATCCATTCTATCAGTCTATCTTTTGATTGGGGAGTTAAATCCATTAATGCTCAGTGTTATTACTATAAAGGCTTTACTTACTGCATCCATTTTGTCCTTCACCTCTCTGTTGTCATATTGTTCTATTGTCTGTCTTCTCCTTTAGTTTACCCTTCCTAATAATCTTCATTTCTAAATTCTTCTCCAAATTTTTTACCTTGATTTTTTCTTTCAGGCTGCAGCATCCCCTTTAGTATCTCTTGCAAATCTTGTCTTTTGGTAACATATTCTATCCGTTTTTGTTTGTCTGTGAAGACTTTGAACTCACCCTCATTTTTGAAGGACAGCTTTGCTGGATACAGAATTCTTGGCTGGCAGTTTTTCTCTTTTAGTATCTTAACTACATCATACCACTTTCTTCTCTCCTCCATGGTTTCTAATGAGAGGTCGGCACTTAATCTTATTGAGTTTCCCTTGTATGTGATGCTTTGCTTTTCTCTTGCTGCTTTCAGAATCTTCTCTTTATCTCTGATATTTGTCATTCTGAATAGTAGGTGTCTTGGGGTAGGTCTATTCGAATTTATTCTGGTTGGGGTGTGTTGTCCTTCTTGGATATTGATATTTATGTCCTTCATAAGGTTTAGGAAGTTTTCAGTCATTATTTCCTCAAATATTCTTTCTGCCACTTCCCCATTACTTCTCATTCTTGGACACCAATAATGCAAATGTTTATGCATTTCACACTGTCATTCAATTCTCTGAGACTCTGTTCCATTTTTTCTATTGTCTTCTTTTTCTTTTCTCCTGTCTTTTTCAGTTCAGATGTTCTGTCTTTGAAATCACTAATTCTGTCTTCAAGCAATTCAAATATGCTCTTATGTGCCTCTAATGTATTTTTAATCTCATCCATCATGTCTTTCATTCCTGTAAGGTCTGTTACTTTTCTTTACAGGCTTTCTCATTCCTCTTTATGCTCTCCCAGTGTCTTCTTAATATCCTTTATTTCTTTAGTCATATTTTCTTTAAATTCTTTGAAGTAATTTAGGAAAGTTTTGTGATTATCACTAATTAATTGTCTTAAATCCTGTATCTCTTCAGGCTATTTGGTTTGTTCTTTTGGCTGGGCCATCTCTTCCTATTTCCTGGCTTGTAATTTTTTGCTGATATCTAGGCATCTAAATATGTTGGTGAATTTACTTTAATTGGTAATTTCTCTTGCCTATTGTGGTTTTATAAATAGCTTTTATTTGATATTTGGTTCAACTTGTTCTCAGTCTTTAAAATTGCCCCACTTAAGTTTTCAAAATTGGACCAGGGACTAACTAGTGGCATGCAGATTTTCTCCCAGGGGTTGGATACAGAGAACAAGAACAGTTTTTGTCCATGCAGTTTCCAGACAGGCCAGCAGATGGCGCTAGTCAATGCACCTTTCCATGGAGGTGTTTCAGTCTCTGCTTTCTTGAGTTTCAGCAAGCAGTCTCTGCTGGCCGAATTCACTGAAGAAAAGCACCCCAACCTCTCTTCTCTTTTCAATTGAAACAGCTGACAGGGAGAAAGATGTCTGTTTCCCTCTCAGTCAGCTGCAGTGATCCAGGGTTTTACCCCAGCTTAATATCTTCGGGGTTGGGGAGGGGAGCCCTTCCTGGCCAAGACAGGGGCTTGGTAGCTCACGTTTGTCTTTTTAGCTTCTTCATCTCTCTGTCCCTCACCCTCCTGGGAGTTGTATAGCACTGTCCTGGTCTGCTGACCCTCAAAGCAGTTCCCTCAGAGAGCTTTTGGCTCTTTCTCCATTGTTTTTGTGAGAGCATTCAGCTCTACCTGTTACTCTGTCACCATTTTCCCACATACATACCCCATCTATAATTTTCATTCTGTTAAGAATTTAACTTTTAATCATAAATTTGATTATAAACTTATATGAGCAATAATTTCAATAACTACTAAACTTATTGGGCTTTAAATATGTGGAAAATTATGATAGGGATGACCAGGTGTGTTTAATAAGTTTCACCAACAACTAGACAAAAGGAGTCAGACTAGTTTGTAGTTTGTCATATAGATCAAAACTTCTGGGCTCTCCTTATCTGGAATCTTTAAGAAGGAGGCTCACTTCCTTCCTGTGATCAGAAGATCTTGTTGATATATTGAGATCCTCTGGCACCCTGTTATTTGCTTTTCAAGCTTTTGTCCAAGAATATAGTGAGGATGAGTAGCAATAGAATTCATAGGAGTAACCACAGTGCTTCAGAAATATACATAATTTTTTTTATTAGTGAAGAAGGATATTTATGTTAAAGCTTCACATTGGCTACTTCCATCATCAGGATGGATGATGATACTGCCAGACTAATTGGTATCAGGAATCCAGGTATCAATTAGTTTGGCAGAGTATTGCTTTCACTCTGGTGCTTGCAAGAAAAGATGAACACAGTCTTTGCAAACTTTTTTTTCCTACCTTAGAAGATTGTTCAGGCAACTTTTCTTCACCTGTCATTTGCCAGGCTCTATAAGAGGCTACATGTATGGCTCAAGGAATCAGGACCCAGAATCAAGTGGACATGTCAACTAAGAGCCAGGAATTCAGATAAAGGGATCATTTGTTTATATTTTTCATGGCTAGGATGACCATAACTTCCATTTGTTCCAGCAGAGTTCTCATTCACTCCTGGGTCCAGGAGAAGTTCATTACAGCACCTCCTGATTTCCATACCAACTATACGGTCATTCTATCAATGACATTTGCATGTGAAATTATAATCTTAGTTTTTAGACCAATTTCTGAAGATTTTAAAAATTAGAGTAGCTTCTCAGCAAGATTCTACTTGTTCATATTTTAAAAGCAGAAATGGTAACTACAAAAACTGCACCTCATGATTAAGGAAAATATGAACCATGTTATATTTGGCCTTCTTGAACTGTCTGACTCAGAGTAGGTCATTATTTCCTTCGGACTTACTGCACGTGGCAAATATAACCAAAATTGTTGAAGTGGAGAAGGCAACAAGGGATTGTTGAGCACTGATATTCAGTATATGATAGGCACTATTAGCTGCCCTTACATGTAACATTCTTCCAGTCAATATGCACTATCTTTTATGTTATTATAAAACAGTGTGTTGAACCTAGGAAAGGGTACAACTGACAACACTGAGAAGAGCTAGTTAGCTCTTTTCTATTAATATATGTTTGAAAAATCCTAAGTGTTGGTGATGACTGTGCTTCCTATTCTCAGGCTGCCCTGATGCCTTTATTTAGTCAGCCTTATTTTCAACTGCATGATAAACTGATCTCTTAGACACATTTTCCAGCCTTTGACGAATCATCTGCTTTAAATATATCTCAATATGATCAGTGTGTTGGAAAGTAAAACTGTATTCCTGTGACATTAATAGATATTCTTTATCCACTGCTATACAAGACACAAAATCAATGCAATTTCTATCATTATCACCAGGATTATTTTCAGAGAACCAATTCTAAGATCAAGAAGATAGTCCAGTGGTGTGCATCCATGGAAGGATGTATATTGAACTTGTGTTAGATGACCAGTCTGTCTACTTGATTTAGTCTATGGCCCTTATGTTTTCTCCAGGGATTGATTTTGTAGGTGCCATTCTGGAAGACCCTCTGTTATCTCCATTCAGGGAAGATGGATTAAAGGAAAGATTAGAACTGCTGCATTCAGTTTTCTCCATATCCTCTGCAGATTGGTTTTCCATTCCCTCCTTCCTGAACTCATAAACATTCATACAGAAAAAATCAGATTCTAGGACTAAAATCCCAAGCTAATTAAGCTCTGGTATGTGCTGAAAATTTTTCGTCATGGGAAATTTCCTCCATCTGCCCATGTGTACTACAAATAAGAATTTTATATAAACATTAATGATATTTGATTTTACACCACACACAGCATTAAAATCTGTTAGGTGACATGTACATATGAATAAGAATATAGAGAACAAATTGTACAATAGTAATACAGTAACACCTTACATTTGTACACATTATTAACACATGACGAAGTACCCTAAACACATGGTTCATTTATTGGTCACTGGGAACACAGTGAGCCTGCCACGCTGGTAAGCACCAAGGATGTAAGAATGAGCACATTTCCTGAAGGTGGTCATATCACCTCTGCCCATTTTTCCCTCAATCCAAAGAGCAAGTGGCAGAATTCGTCTAGAATTTAACTTTTGCTCAAGAGGGCATATGATGCCTGGCAAAAAAGAGGAAAAGAAGATTCTATGAGATTTGCCTTTTAAATAAAATATAAAAGATAACTTCTTAACTGACCTTACAATTTATAATATTTTTTAAAAGGCAAATCAGGTACATGAGCATGAAATTTCTGATTAGGCCCTACCTAAGAGGTACAGAAATAAAATTTATTTAAATATACAGAAACTATTTTGAGTAACTTTAAAGCAGCCCCCAAACCTCTTCCTCTTAAAGCCAACCATAGGCCCCTTTCTTTTGTTTTATTTTTCTTCCCAAAATCAGTATTTTCTGGTTTTGAAACCAAAGGGAAAGGTAGAAAATATATGCCTAAATTATCAAAATTTGCTGGCAGAGTGTATTTTGACTAAATTATCTGGATGAAATTCCAAGTTGGTCAAATGATACATAAATTCACTAACTCTTTAGTATGTTAATTATTTCACTCTATCAATTTCTATTAATAAGAAGAATATGAATAGTTATAAAAGCATTCTTCTTTATATTCTCTGGGATAGAATATTATGCTCATATAGTACATTTTGATCACTGTGTTTTTACAAAATCATGCTATTACCATTTCAGATAAAAAGAAAAAAAAACTACCCATTTTGAATTATTTGAGCCATGTTGAATTTTAACTAAAATCCCATATACACTGAAACTTATTACATTATTTCTATAGTGTTATATTTTACTGTTGATGCATCCATTCAGTTATTAGGGATATTAATTTTGAAAAATGTTACAGATTTAATACAATATGTAAAAATAAGCCAGGGTTTTATAGTTATATATTAAAAATATAATTGTGGAACATATAAGATGCTGTAGGACTTAATATATTATTTTTTAATTTATTTGTAGTTCTTTTAATAATACTAAATAAATGCAAAAAGATTTTAAATTAAACCTAATAGTGATTTTATAGTAACAGATGGATTATCTTATGCTTAAATCTTCAAAGTCAGAGTAAATTAAAAAACAGCCACAGTTAACTAATATTAACCATGAGTGGCTTGAATAGGATCCAGATACGATGAAGAAACTCTACCTGTCATGGCAGAAGCCATATCTAATACATTTTCTTACACCACCCCTTCCCCAAGGATCTAAGACTGTCTCACATATGGTAGGTACTTAGAGAATCTTGATTGAATGAATATTAATTAATACCAGTTTTATGCTCCATTACTAAGATTACGACCACTAGGACAGGACAGTAGGTTAGATCGTTGCATTAAATGAATTAAATGACTTTTTACTCCAACCATGTTTCAGTCTTCTACTTCCCTAAATCAGTGCTTGTGAAATCAAGCAAGTTAACTAAACACATCCAATATTTGATCCATCACAACGCCCTTAACAATGCTTTGAAATACCACGCAGTAACACCAGTATCCTTTCCTTTTCAGTCTCCAGCAAATCCACATTTGGCAAATTTGTGGGGCTTGCCTTAAAGAAGTGGGGTAATCTTTCTTTACTCATTATTTTCCAGTAAAAGACGGCTTCCTGGAATTTAAAAGACATAGTTCAGAGAATAGAAACCTAATAGCAAACACAATTAAAATTTGATCCCCATATATTTAAACCAATAACTATCAATAACCCAGAATATAGGTTTTGTGTATGTTTCCCTGATATAGTGGGGCAAGAAATCTAAATTACCATAAACTCCATCTGGCTCTCTGATGATATCAGGTTTCTTTAAAGTACTTTCTGTTGGATTTATTGAGAGTTTCTTAATTTTCTTTTGTGGTATCAATCTAATTATAACCAACAAAAGTTAACCCACATCAATACAGTCAATTCTGTGGATAGAAAGCCTGAGTTTTAAGCTAACCTCTTTTATTTAAAACATTTGCTGAGTTGCTTTATTTTAGCCAGCACCTTGAACCATATGGCATTTGATTTTCTTCTATCTACTGAAATCCACAATGTCATCAATCGTCTTTCTAAATCTAAGGGTTCTGTACCCCTAGAGCTTTATGTCTAAGTAATATATGGATTGTGCTTGTGGGCTTGGTTTTGCATCCTCCCACAAACTAGCAAGGAGAGTTAGAAACTTCATTAAAAAGACATTTGTCAGGATGCTGGAGGAAAAGGAAAGTCCTCCACGGGCTCTCTCTATCTAATTTCCAGCCAATACAGTTTTACTCTTAATAAAAATCACTTATTGCTTTACTGGCCTAAGTGATGGGCTGTTAGCATCTTTTTTGGCTGATTGCTATCTAGTTGCTTTCAGATGTTAGAGATGTCATCTTAATATTTATACAGAACTTCTGTCTCACTTCATTTCTTCCAACATTGATCTCACAATGTACCATGGACAAGCTTCTGTTCTTTGAAACCTCAAAAGTGTCTGCCACACAAGCAAGGTATTTGGCAAAGGAGTTAGGCTCGTCTACAGTTCAGTCAGCGCATCAAAACTTTCACAATTTCTGCTTATTTCTATAGTTCCTACTCACCTCTACATGCAGGAACCTTCATCTTAATTCCCACTTCCTTACATGCTAATAGTCATTGGCCCAGCAAATTGGAAATATGTATTTTATGCTGAAGATATAAAAAAATGTGATGGCTTTTGTTTTTCATCCCTTTGACTTTGTTCCATAGTGAATTGCAATTTATATCTTTAGGCGTAAAAAGTATCTAAATACATAAAATCAAATCTGTTTCTTCCCCTCACCTGGCCAAATTCTGAAATCCTACATAAACTGACTACCTTTTATCTTGTGTTTTCCTGATTTTATTTTAAATGAAAGCTCCATATATGCATGACTATAAACATCCTTTCAAATTGGTATGAGATGTAATGTTTTACAAAGAGTAGTAAATTATATCCTGGACATTAACAGAGAAATATGTCATTTTCAAATAATAGATTTCTATAATCATCTGCAAGAAAGTGTGATTAACATAATCATTCTATTACTCTTCGGTTTCCTTCTAGGAATAGTCCAAAGACTTTATTTTTACCTCAAGGCAGTTTCCAAAAAAAACATCGCCGAAGGAGTTTTAAAAAAGATGTACAACTTGTTCAGATTGTTATTAAAATAAAAAAATAGATTATTTTTATTAAAGTGGATAAATTCAGTTTTTTGAGCACCCAGTGTATTAGGTACCTAACTGATGCAGGTACTATTAAAGACAACAAAAAAAGCAATAAGTTAACCTCCCTTGAATTAGTTCAAACTGCAAAGCCAAACAAAAGCAAAGCATTTATGGGTAGCTAAGGACTTCTGCAGCATCTGCCTATTTTTATTACATACTCCTAATTATGGTGAACAGGGCTTTAAAAAGGATTGTCTTTTCCAAGGTAAATTTAGCACATTCACACAACCTTCTTATTTGTTTTTTTCATCTTCTGAGAAGGAAGCCCCATGTTCCTCCTCTTTGTGTTTCTAGTCAGGAAACCCCATATCTAGGCACTTGGAAGTGACTCCTTAGTAACTCACCTTTCCTCTTGGTCTGAATTGTCCTACACAGTTGAACTCCTCCCATTTTGTGCTGGGCAAGACAATATTAAAAATGCCCCCTCACCCATCTACTCTTTTAACTACATTTATCATAGATTGGATTAATTTCTTTCAATTGCTTGTTAGCATCCTAACTTGAGCTCTGTCTTGATCTCAGTAGAACTTTGAAAAATCATGACTGTATAGACTGTAAAGCAGGATTCTAAGCTCTTCCTTCACAGCTCTTTTACAAATGCAACGATGGTCTTTGGAAAGCTTTAATAAAGGGAGGGTTTGGTATACAAAAGAATGTCACAAGGGCAGGACTTGAAATTCAAGAAAATGAAGGAAACTGAAATCCATAAATGTGAGAAAATAACCTATGCTATTACAGCTGCCTCATCCCAAGGATGGTAACTGCTGTGAGAAACAGTCCTCCTAAGCGGCTAAAATGGAGCTTTGGCTCTGCTGTGTGTTTCCATATAGATTCAACTCATAAATGTTTTTCTGTAGATGGTCTACCTAATAGGCATTCTAGAACTCAAAATTTAATCAAATAACTGCAGTTCTATTACCAGACCAATAGAAAAAGATGCAGGGAAAGCCTATTAATTTAATTTAGATGATAATATAATAATATCTGGTTCTATTCCTTTAAATACTACTGTCAAGACTGTTAAACAAATAAACCTAATGGAAGGCACTGTTTCCAATGACGTGATAATAAAATTTTCTTTTGTAGAAAATATTCTACAAAATATTTTGTAAGAAATATTGTTTGTAAGAAATATTCAGACCATGCGGGTTGTGGCATAGCTTCCACCCTTTACTCCAAATCGAATATTGCATTCCCAGGGACCTAGTTTGGCACAAAACAAAAGAGTCCTCAAAACCCAGTTATACGATGAAAAGTGCTGCCACCTCGTAAAGTACTCATGACTATTGCCACAAAGCTCTTTCAGTTGGGTCACAGTGTAGGCAAGACCTCCTAGAGTATGAGGGAGGCCAGCCCCGCCTCCCCAGGAACAGTGACCCAGGAAGTTCAGGAGAGCCATGTGCAGGGCGACTTCGCTGCCTGTGCCTTTCGTAAAACACTTGAACTTGAATTCTAGGAACGTAGAGGAGGGAGACAGCTTCTCAAAGAGGAATTGAAATTAGCTGTTTCAATTTTTGTGACAGATTTTTCTCACACTTTGAGGAGAAAAACCTTTTCCTGCAAGGTATAATGGTTTTATTATTGTCAGGTGTTCTTTGAGGTGGCCAAAATAATTTTGTTTAGTTATATGTGTATTTTTAAATATTCCTTTTGTTTTTTGGTTCTTTTCATTTGTTACTTCATGGTGCATAGCCCTGACATTCTGACATGCTTTCCCAATAAATAGGTCGTCATGGAGATGGAGGTTATTGGCCAGTTGATACTAATTTGATTGATAGAAGCACTCTCAATGGTAAGTATATAAATTAGATTCTATCGCATTAGTTATATTAATTAAATTTTCTAGAGTTCCTGAGATAGATTTTCTATTGACTTCAGGTGCAAGAAGGCTGGACTTAGGGTCTTGATGGGAATGTAAGAAACATGAGGTTATTAACAGAACCTGTAGCACATTCCACCAGGAGACCATCGTAATGAGAGCTGACATACACATAAAGCAGAGTCAATTAAAGGTGTCCAAGGATAGAGCATTTTATAAATGATATAGCACTGATAAATACCTACATTCTAAGTCGTTATAATGCATTCAAATGTTTCCAAAATTCTAACTTTGTTAAAGACAGGTGATGTCTATGGTGTTTTGAAGTGAAATCCACTTAGTTTCATAAATTAAAATTACTTAGGCCTTTTCATCTGGAGAGTACATTCACATTTCCAAAATCCTTCAGTACCTTAATGCTAATTTTCCTTTACAGTGTTAAGATTAGACATTTATTACTGTTCTAGTGGAACGTATTCTTACATCTTTGAGGATGAAAAAAGGAGGTAATATCTAGAACTGCACAGCAGAAGCAGGTTGGTGTGGCTGCTGCCTCCTCTAGGATCTTGTTCTCAGTTTACCAGAAACTTTAGAAGGGTGTATTAATACAAACAGACTTCCCAAAGGACTGATGTATATATGAGAAGTCCCTTTTATATGTTTAATATACGTATATATATATTGCTTTTCTTATTATTGTGTACTAAAAATATTTCAAATATTCAAAAAGGCAAGATGAAAGTGTGTGTACCCACCACCGAGGATAGGATATAAAATATCCAAAACGCAGTTGAAATCTCTTGTTTGCCTCTGCCTTAACGCATGCTTCTCCACCATTCCCTCCATTCCTCACTCTGATAAATCCACCATCCTGAGTTTGGTGTCTACTACATATGTATATATATCCTTAAACAGTGTAATATTATTTTACATATTTATAATTATAAAAATAGTATCATACTATAAGTATCCTGCTGCAACTTGCTTTTTTCTTTAACTTTGGTTTTGAGTTTTATCCATGCATTTATAAATAGCTCTGGTTCATTTATGCTTGCTGCTGTGTAGTATTCTACTTTATAAATATAACACCATTTATTTATTTAACCACTTTAGCAGGTTTTCATGAGAAATTTGATTACTGAACAGATAAATATTCATTTGGGTGGTCTCCTGTTAAAAAATCCAGATGGGTTTTTAAAAAAATCCAGATGGGAACCCAAAATTGAGATCTAAAAGTTGATTGCTGAGCCTGAAGTTAGAATGAGGGTGTGAATTAAGTGATTATTTCCTATCATAAGCTCTGACAATATAATACATATGTTTCCCCAGTGATGGGGTATATATCTGTGGAATGCATCAGATGCTTGAATCACAGTCTGGAGGTCGGGTTCCCTTCCTCTGGCCAGGGGCAGACTCAGAAACATATTTCCACATCTTTTCAAGTGGCGAGGCATAACCTACTCTGCTATTAATGCCTGCTATTTAAATGGAGACTAGTTCCATTTTTTAGGTTTAAGCTTCCTAAATGCATACTGATTAAGTCTCTCTAAGGCTATCTCCAGGATGTTCTCTCTAGGTTGCTACAATCCTCACCACTTCCTGTGGTTTCTAAGTGGGTCCTTTTCCTTCATTTATGTAACATTTCTGTCCTCTGTAAGTATTCAAATTTGAGACCTCTATTAGCTAGTGCTTGGCTCTGATAGCTCCTCAGCGCCAATATACACAAATATATGTCCAGACAGTTTGGGGAGCTCACAACAGAGAAATGAGAAGAGGGGTATGTTGTGACTGCAAACAGATCAAGGGCATTCTCCATAGGAAGGGGCCCATTCACTTACTCTCCCATTTCCAATTTACCTTAAGTCCCATCAATATGCCAAACATACTTCACGCATTCAAGCAGTCAGTCAAACATTGCTAAGCCCTCACTGCTTGTGGGGCACTTGGTATGATCTATGGGTACAGGCTGAAAGATAGACCACTGAAGGCACAAAAATTGAAGAGGGCAAAATTTGCTGGTAGATAAGGCAGAAAAATACACTGCAGGAAGATAAAAGAGGGTGAGAAATCCCAGGGATGTGTCATGGTGGGGGGTAGGGGTAGTTGTTGAAATTGTGTAGAATTTTGTAGGAAAGCTTAATCGTAGTACTTTTACCATGAAATAGAAAGATTCTAGGTTTTGGGGAATTAACTTTTTCCATTGAGAATCATCCACCAGAGCTAATTTCAAGATATTATTTCTATAGAGAATTTCAATTTGGAATTCACCCCCAGATAAGGGCATGATTACCTATACTGGCACTGATTAGTGCTTTTTAAAAAGATGGAGTACCTGGAAATTAAAGAGGAAATAGTCATGGGTAATTGAAAAAGATCATTTATCCCCTCAGAGCTTCCAGCCTCCAATTAGCAGTGTGTTGTAGCAAATATAAGACACAGGAACAGAACTGTGTACTCGCTTCAACTGCATGTACTAAAGGACACCAATCTTGGATAGGGTTGCCAGATTTAGCAGCTAAAATACAGGGGGCTCGGTTACATTGAATTAGTTCTAATTATCCATTCAAGGACACACTGAGATATAGACAAGTATTGCAGATATTCCCACCTTACTGTACATAAGTATCTCAAAATATATATGCATCTCAGTGCATATTTGCATCTCAATGTACATATGTAACTCAAAGGACTTATGCAGAGGCAATTAGAAAGGATTCAAATTTACCTGGGCTTCCTGTATTTTGGGTTGCTAAATCTCACAATACTAATTTTGGAGTTTAAAAGTTTTATGTTGGCTACTTGAACTGACCCTGCAAAATAAAAATGGAATTTTCTGGTTAAAAAGATACTGCAGCCCTAATTAGACATTACAGATAAGTCAGCAAGAACTTTCCTTTTCATAGGAGTCAGATCTCAAATGATGAGAAAGACAGTAATTGAGAGCAATGAAAGTCATGGTATCCTTTTTATTCTCCATTTAATTTCAGATTCCTAGCAAGAAATATATTTGTAATTAAACTTGACCTGATATACATTATCTCACAGGAGAAATTCATGAAGATAAAATAGACTAATGGCATCCAGTAGTTATGAACCGATTTAGATAGGTTGTCAACATTGGCCACCACCGCCCCCTTTCTTGCATCAATTAACGATGTTTTAGGGATTTCGTGTTTAATGAATAGATGAACAAAGCACCTGAAATTTTTAGAATCCGCACCTGAACAATAAATTATTATGGGTTATTTGGCTGATTAGGGTGAGTTGATAATCACAGAGAGGCATGGATGGTGGAGGACAAATTTAATGTTTCCTATTCTATTTTGCTAGTAGACAAATGATTGTAAATATGTAGTTTGACTTTAGCTGGGGTAATTACAAGCAAATTGGTAAAAGCCCCTGAAATCTCCAGCTTCCCAATTAGAAATCTGCTAATGTCTTATGGTTTAAGAATGAGATATATTTTCCAATTAGATGTACAAGTTAGGTCCCTGACAAAATTCCACCTCACCCTTTGAAAGTAAGATGCAGCAACAAGAACATTTTTACACCTGTGTTTTTGAATTTGGTACACCGGGAAGTTTCATTCCTCTCTCCTTAGACTGCCAGAATTATAGAGATTTCCTGTCTCTCCCTACACTTGCTAGATTCATCCTTGAAAACAGTATAGATAGTCATATAATAAAATCATGGCTTATTGTCGGGCTACTCAAATAAGTTGCAAATAAATTTAGAACTCACTAATCATTTACTTTCTCTTACAGCATGTCAGTCTTTTAAAAATGCACTCTTGGAATTCAAATAAAGAAAAACAGTGCTATAGTTCATGTTTACTCTTGTAGGTGAAAGCCCTAAATTTAATTGTGGAAACTGAAGATCATCTTAAATTATTTTCTTATGGCAAGTAGAATCAAACCTAATATGGGTGATGTGGTAGTATTTTTCTTTTATGAAGCATTCAGTTCCCATATTCTTAAGGAAGGAAATCTCCAACTTCTGAAAATATGATTTTATACTTTATATTTCTATGGATGACAGCTATGAAAATTACTTCAGCTTACTACTGCTTTTCTCATTAGAGAAGATAACACCACTTTTTTTGATTGGTAACTCTGTCTAACAAGCAAAATTAGTTTAACAAGTTTGGTTAAGATCTAGAAACCCTTTTAAAATGTTGTTTTATTGACCTCGGATTTGAATATTAAATTTACCTTGAAAAGTTCAGCTACTTTGGCATACCCTTATTAATGAAAATTTATAATCACTATTAATTATTTTTTTCATATTCAGAATTGTATTAAGTACTCCATGAAACATGTCTTCACTCAGTGTTTAGGAGAAATGGTCATGGCTTTCCCTCTAGTTTTTGGAAACATTTATTTTCTTTTTTTCCCAGGAACAATAACATTTTAAATAATCTAAGTGATGTGTGCATAAAAGCTCTTCCTATATTTGCATGAAATAATCATTCTGAGATTGATAAACTATTAGAACATACTCATGCTATATTCAGCAGACATTTTAATGCCAAAAAGAAGGACAAGGAATACAATTTTATAGCCATTTTCCTGATGGAAAGGAAATAGAATTGTCCAGGGTGACAGCTTCTAGTTCCATGCTTAAGAGTTTGTGCTCACCTCCCCATCCACCTATTATCTTTTCCAAAGGATCTTAAGAGTCCCAGACTAACCCCAAACCCCCGATGTAGGTCTCACTTTATAGGGATTAGTACTGTGAGACCATAATCAAGTTATTTAAATTCTTTCAATCTCAGTTTTTCCTCTGAATATTCAAGGTGTTAAACTAGATAAGGGTTTCTCAATCCCAGCACTATCTCCATTTCTCTGTTGCCAGGGACTGACCATGTGCATTCGGGGGTGTTTGGCAGCATCCCTGGCATTTAGATGGCAGTAGCAGCCCCTTCCCCCAACACCAAGTTGTGGTAACCAGAAATATCTCCAGACATTTTGCCAAATTTTCCCTTGCTAGGCAAAATCTCCCCAGTTGAGAACCACTGAGCTAGATTACCATTTCCTAAAAGTTGTTGCAGGGTGTATGGATCTGATGAGAAGCGCTGAGAAACAAAAGTGTTCCACTGTCAGATAAGCATGGGGAAACTGGATTGGCTACTCATTTCTCTTTAAGTTGCGGCCTTTTCCCCTGCACACTAGAGGTCTTAGTCCTTAGAAAGCTTCTCTGCTCACTCTACACTCTTGATTTTGGTGATCTCATCCACTCCCAGGGCTCCATGTTTCATCTATATGCCAACTCCCCAAGTTTTATCTCGGCACAAACCTCGCTGCCTCTTCAACATGTGTCTCAGGATCTCGACCCTGATATATTCAGAACCAAACTCTGCTTCTGTCCTCACTGAACCTCCCCTTTCACCCTCTTTCTCTTTCAAGCATAAGCCTGAACTTGATTTCTGTCATTCTTTCCTCCCCCCATATCCAAGCCCTGTTTTGTTCATTTAATTTCAAACTGTATTGTGTAACTGTCCACTTTGCTTGATTGCGATTGCCACCATCTCAGTTTAAGCTGTCACATCTCTCACCTGGAAAACTTCAATTTACTCTTAATTGGTCTCTCTTCTTCCACAGCCAGCCGCTCTCCACACAGGGGCCAAAGAGGTTCTCTAAAACAAATCAAGTATGCCACTTCCTTGCTGAGAACCCTAAAATAGTCTGTGATTGCACTTAGGATAAAATCCTAAGTCCTGAATGTGATCTCCAAGGTTCTGTGTGACCCAGACCCTGTTTCTCTTTCCAACCTCTTTTGTGCCATTATCCCTTTTTTTTTTTTTTTTTAACACAATAGTTTATTTCTTGTTCCCCAAAATCCATTACAGGTCTGGGGAACTCTGCAGAGCAGCTGCCCTCTATGTGGGGGTTCATCACTCTGCTTTAATCTTGTGTTTCTCTCTTCATGTGCTTCCATAGTTAGAGAGCTTTAGTCTTGCACCAGCAAATAAATACTTCAGCCCTAAGTGACACTTTTGCTCACAACTCATTACCCAAACTATCTCAAGTTCCTGTTTAACTGCAAGGTGCAGGGAAGCATAACCATTCACCCTTTTGCTCCCCAGGCTCCAGACACAGTGACTGCTTTTAGTTCCTGCAGGGCTCCAAGCTCTTCCCAGTCCCTGCTCTCTTACCTAGGGATAGGAAGTAACTCATAGCAATCCTCTATGATTCAGCCTAAATGTAATTTCCATTATGAGTTCTTTTATGGCCTTGCTCCCCCAATGACCTTAGGTCCTTTTGTTACATCTCCTAGGAACCCTTCTACTTTTCTTTTTAGAACCAATTATAATTTCAAAATTTATAGTTTTTCCTTCTCTATTTGTTTAATATCTGTCTTTTCCTCTAAGCTGTAAAGTCCATGAGGTCAAGGATCATGCCCCTTTGTACGACAATGCTATATCCCCAGCACCTAAATGGATCGTCAATACATATTTATGGAATAATTGAATATATTCTTTACCATTCCTGCTCCAACCCTCCTGGAAATTCACAGTTCACATGAACATGTTTAAAATTCTGAGATATGAAGAAAGAAATATGTTTTTCAACTTAATCAACCAAGGAACTTTGTCCCGTGATTAAGATCTCATTTTAAGGAACATGGGGCTAGGTTATCTGTGGGTTCTCTTCTGTCTGATTGACTAAAGTACCTTATCGGGGGAGGTACTTTGAAATGTTCAATGTCATATGAATTTCTGCTCAAATTCAAAGACTTGTGAAATTATTGAGACATATCTTGAGATCAAAGGTTTCCAGTAGTAAGGAAACTATTATCTGGGAAGACAGTAATTGTGAAAGAGAAGTTAAGGCACTAACTAGAAGCTTTCATTGGATCTGTTTCTTTCCTCAGAACTGAGATTGTCATTCTTATGTTCACGCTGTTTACCTGCCTATTACATTGTGCAGTTATTGGGGCACAACCATTGTAGCAATGGGGCAGAGGCTCAAAGTAAGTCAGGACACCTAGATTCATAACTTGCCTTGATGTCTACAGGATAATTAAGCCCTCGGTGTCCTTGTCTCTCAATGTACTTTCTGCAGGTCATTTATGAAGGTAAAATGGGATAAGACAAAAAATATTTTTGAAAGAATATAAAGTATTATACAAATTAAATATATGTTACTAAAGCAATTTTCCCATCTTTATTAAGATTTTAGACTATCATATTATTTAAAACGTATTTTTGCTTATATCAAATTTAGTAGGAAAAAAAGAATGAAATGTTTTACTGTGATCAAACATCATGAAGGTAAAAAATGGATGGAATGCCCATGTGATTTTTTAAAATTATGTCCTTTCCCCTCTGATTTTTGTGGAACTTACTAATTCTTGATTACTCAGACACAGAATAGCCATATTATTATGCTAACATTGGGGAAGAGATTCATTATGGTATGGTACTTTTTTTCTTTAAATTTGAAGTCACATAAGATGAAATATATTGAATCTCATCTGAATGATTACTGAGAACCAACTCTGTTTCAGGGCCTGTAGTCAGTGGGTTGCATCCATTATCTCTTGAAATAATCACAGTGCCCTTGGAGGATAGATAATGTTAGTCTGACTTTACAAAGGAGTCACATCGAGATTTAGTAATACACAGAAGTTAACCATGGGGTGAGATTTCAAATGCAAGTCTTTGAATTGTACCAGGTGGCTTCCTCACTGAAGTCTGAAATGGGGTAAATGCCACCTTGTCCCTCCTGAAGTGGGGCTGTCTCCTAGACTCCGATTCCCTGCTCTAGGTTCACAAGCTCTGAAAGTTCTCATCATTTGGAGAAGTCTTTTGATCAATGTATTTTGATATATCTAAAGCACCATTGCACTTGACTTTCTTAACTGCCCAGTCAATGTCAGATATTCTGATTATTTAGCCTTTGATTTGGGATTCAAAAATTAATGAAAGACCTGTACCAGGTGTTAAACTGATGGGACCCTGTATGAGGAAGGCATAAAGACCTGGAATCACAGGTGTATAATGAGAGTCCTCATGAACCAGAACTCTCCCAAGGCAAACAGCATCAATATAATCTCACGTGTGCTCAGCAGGATCCAGAACCACTATTTTCTGACTTAACACATGATGTTGCTCAGGGTGGAAAGAAGAAAGAGGAGTAGAAATCACAAAGTGCGTTGCTGTGTGTGACTCAAGCTAAGTTTATCAGGAATGGCAAACTTAAATTTAAACCAGGCTAATAAAAGTCTGTGAGATTCCTGACTGTCTCTATTGAAAGTTCTCACAGTAACTGTTACTATTGCAATAAATTAATTTATTAAGCTAAGAAAGAGCATATTAAGATACTTTTGTAAAATGACTTTTTATTAATAAGTAAAACTATAATACAGAAAGTTCTGACCTTTTCTTACTTGTCCCATTCCTTTCTAGTAAATGTAAGAGTTACTTCAAGGAAATATTATTTCTTTCATTTGTAATCAGAATCTTTTAACTTTAATAAAGTGCTATTTAAAACTTTTGATGAGTTCCTCCCCTTGAGAGTCAAGTTTTATCAGAAGCACTTATTAATTTTCTAGCAATAATGAGTCATAGATCATTTATTTAGGTTTAAGTGACTATTCTTTTTTAGAAGCAATCATTCTTAAGTAGCTAGTCAAGAAACACTGTTTCTATTTTGAGGCAAGTACTGGGTTATCGTATTCATTTGTGAGATGATGTTCACTTGTCTTTGCATGCTGAGTATTATTTTGAAATTTTTTAAAATTTGGAAGTCCCTACCAAAAAGATCCCAAACACTATGGTAACTTAATCTTAGGCAACATTTTATTTATTGTTTTAGTAGGATAATCATATTATAAGCACTGACTCTGTATCAGGCACTGAAACGGTGGCTTTGCATATTTGCTCTAAAGCCATATATGGTAAGTATTATTATTTCTATTTTACAGATGAAGGCACTGAGGCTCAAAAGACATATTTTGCTCAAGGCATAGAAAGCTAATACAGAAACAAAATTAAAGAAACAAAATTCAAACTTAGGTTTAGGAAAACATCAAAACTCATTTCTTTCTGCTACTTGCTAAATTAACTTCTAAATAAAATAATAAGCAAATGTTTACTTTTTTATTTATAGCTTTTAATGACAAACATGATACAGAATATTACTGCTGACTGAGGGTTAAAAGAGAGCTATTTAAAGGATCATTAGTCATTCCTGTTTAGGTGAGCAATTTATCAAAATGTCCTATTATTCTATAAGTTTTGCCTAAATATTTTCTACCACAGTGTACTGATGCAACACGTTTATATCAGGACTTTATGAAACTTTCCTGAACCCAGTGGATGCTGTTAAGTGAGATTCATATACCCTTAATGGGTTGAGAATTATATGTGCTTTATTGACAGCTTTATAAAAGGAATGGAAGTAAATTGTGAATGTTTGGTGTCAAATAATTCATCACAGCATCAAATTGACAGTATTTTCTAATAAACCACAGCCTTCTCTGGTTCCTGTCACATGGGAATACTTAGGGTACAAAGTTGCAGCCTTTCTCCCCTCCCCTCCTTTCCACCCAATAGTTTAGTTCTTTTTTTATATTATTGACATGTAATTCACCTGTCATGAATTTCACCCTTTAAGGGGGGAGTGGTCAGGAGGGCCCTGCGGTACCATCTGGGCCCACGAGGAGCACCCGCCCAGCATCTCCATCAGGGTCCGCAGAGAGTAGTGGGGACCCGAGATGGGTTCCTGCGAGGAACTCCTCCCTCGTCATCAGAACCTGTCCTGCTCTGTCTGGATCTTTTGAGGAGCAAGCTACCTCACCTCCCGAGTCTCAGTTTTCCCAGCCGAGAAGTGGAAACATTAATGCTTACCTGTGGGGCTGGGGGGTGCATAAATTGACCTAATGGGGTGACCATGGCTTGGTAGCATAGAATGTGGGTCCTTGTTCCTGTCAAGTTTTCCGTGAAGGGGTCATTGGCTGTGAACTATCACACAGTCAGTCCTCAAGACAGTGAGCCCTGAACAACCATGTTGCCTGCAAGCTGACAATAACTGACGTTTCTTGTTTGGGTCAGGCGTTGTACTAAGTGGTTTCCTTGCTCCAAACTTATCAAGGTAACAGGCATGTTGGAAAAAAAAAAAGTAAACAAAATAACAAAAAAGATTAAAAAAAATGTACCGTTCAGTGGCTTTTAGTATATTCAATAACTTGTGTAACCATCACCATTATCTAATTACTGAACATTTTCATCACCCCCAAAACAAACCACATACCCCTTAACAATCAACTCCCCATCTCCCCATTCTGCCAAGGAAAACCTATTTTCTGTTTCTATAGATTTGCCTATTCTGGACATTTTATATAAAGGGAATCAATTTGTGGCCTTTTGTGTCTAGCTCTTTTCATTTAGCATAATGTCTTCAAGTCCGATCCATGTGGTAGCATGTATCAGCACTTCGTTCCTTTTTTTGACTGAATAATATTCCATTGTGTGGATATACCACATTTTTTCATGAGCTGATGGACATTTGGGGTGTTTCCATTCTTTTTGCTATTGTGATTAATGCTGCTTTGAACGTTCATAAGCACGTTTTAGGTGGACGTAGGTCTTCATTTCTCTTGGGTAGACAGCTTAGTTCTTTCCCCTCATTTTTCAGTGCTTCTTTTTCAGCCTCAGGAATTCCTGTCATGGTAGAAACTCTTCACATCTGGACAGAGCTTGATAAACGTTGGGTGCCCACATCCCCCTTAACTTGACCTCTGCCTGTCTTTCCGCAGAGCCTCCCATTGGGCAGATGCACCCGCCGCATGGCAGCGTCACCCCTCAGAAGAGCAGCAACCTGCTTGTGATCGTTGTCGTCACCGTTGGCGCCATTACGGTGCTGGTGGTGGTGACTGTGGCCGTGATTTGCACCCGACGCTCTTCAGCCCAGCAGAGAAAGTAGGTAACAGTCAGCTCCCGGGCGGAAAGGAGGCCCCACTTGGCCTGCCGGCCACGATTCGGGGTTCTATTTGTGAAGGCCGTCTTTCCATGCTCTTTCATATTTCACCACATGTTCCTTATCCCCTGACCCTGGCAGAACGTTGCCTCTTGTCCATTCCAGGCCCATAACTTAGGTGAGAGAGGTGTAGTCTCACGGATTTATTAATAGTATCCACTTTGCATTTCTGTTAGCTTTTACTTCTTGGGGCCAGCTCCTTCCTTTCGAGAGAGGGCAGGTGTTCCTTAATATTTAGAGAATGGGCTCCATCCAGTCCCTATGTGTGACCATCTCTGCAACCACGGATATAAGGTCAGAGATATGTTTCCTCCAAATGACAAGAGGAATGCATCCCCTAGTACTTACTTTTTTTCTCTTGGCCAAGGAGGCCCAGATCAAGGCTTGTTGAATGATTGACTAAATAAGAGTGCCAAACTCAATGGAGTTACAGTACTACAGGGTTTTTAGTTTGCAGGTAATAGTTAGGAAAGAAGAAAGATTTCAGAAGTTTTCAATGATTTTAAACACCCTGGCTTTTGGTTAATTCCCCAAAATGCAAAATTTTGAGGAGTTTAAAAATATTTTCATATTATGCAGCTTTAGATTCTATCACATGCATCAAAGTTCAAAATCTAGAATGGAAAGGTTGCCTATTCCCCTTCAGCAGCATCCCATAATAAGCATACTAACCTTGTGTCAACCAGTTAGGGGAATTAGCAGTAATCCCTCGTCATTCTCTGCCTCTTTGCCTCGCTAGCCCTTTTCAAATCCAACCTGACACGTCTTTCAGCTTCATTCTCTCCCACTCTGAATGGATTGGCTATAACAGTTCTCTTCCCTTGATTTTTTTTTTTTTTTTTTTTTTTTGCCTCAGGCATGATGCCGACTAGTTTGACAACTGTATACTACACACATTTCTAGATGAAAATTCTCTAACAAATCATTTTCTCTTTTCCTCTTGTTAATACCTCAGCCTTTCACTATTCTCTTTCTTTTGAAAAATCCTATAACTGTTTTCTGATCTCTAGTGTTTTATCTAGCACTCTGGAGTGAGGCATTTTGAAATAGGATCTGGGGAAGATGTACACGCTGAATAAAATTGCCATAGGGCATGCAGATGCAGTCTTTGTATTTAATATATTGCTATGGCAGAACACATTTTATATCCAGCTGTATTTATGGTATTGGATTGTTTCAAAGCTAGTGATAGCCAATGTTCTGTTCTATTGTGCCCAAATGAGAAACTGGCTGGAATGAACGTAACAGGGCCAGCCTCATGTGTAAGCATTCTGAGTAGACATAACCACCCACACAGCTTTCCAGACTGCTGGGCAAATAGAAGGCTCTGGGGAAAGATAACTATAGTTACGGCCTTGAACAATCCCCTGGTCCCTGTTACCAGGAAAGAGGTTCTGCAAAGATGAAAGAGTAGAACATCAAGACACCTGGTTTTTGAAGTCAGGTTGAGGAGGATTCACATAAAAGGAGAATGGGGGAGGGTCAAAAACAAACTTTGCCTACTTCGTGATTATCTTAAGAATATCAATTCATTCCCTAAACTAATGAAATTTTTATTAATGACACCATTTGTAGCATTTTTTTTTTTCAATTTTCATCACTATGAGGGTTATATTGACCTGATGATTCCTGGAAATATTTGTTTCTCCACAGAGAAAATAAGGTTCTTCTTAATGTGCAAAAATGGGATTTGGCATCATTTTGAGTAACTCAAGTTGTCTTAAATCCTACCCCAAGCACTTTGATAAGAGTTTGAAGGTTTTATTAGAAAGGATAGAGGCTGAGCCCTGGGTATTACTTCTTTATAAAATTAGGAGATAAATGAAAGAATAAATGATTCCATGAATGAGTGGAAACCCTAAATAAAGTTAATTTTAGATCCTGAGCTACTTCCACTTTGGTTCTTCCCCACTTGACTCTCAAAGTCCCTTAATATGTACGTGGCATGTTTTCACATGTCTGTTTTAAATATCTTTCTTTAGTGACATATCCCTTGGCATTCATCTTGGTTTCTTTGTTTATATATGTTAATAGAAAAAATACAAATGAAAATTCTCTCAAGTTATTTTCGAATTTTTTATCTGTTTTTCTTGATTTTACTGAGGACTGCTCTCAAAACATTGAGCCCTGGGCTTCTAATAGAACTTTTTATTTTTCTGTTGTTTTTAATAGTAGTTAATAGAATGAGGATGATCAATATAGAAAATTAAGAGGCTAGAAACCTTTGGAAAAGATTTGGATTGAGAAAGACAGAGAGGTGTTTATACTTGAGGAAGATCTTCCCAATAAATTTTTCTGGTTAACTGGTAATCATCCCTTTCCACTTAGTTCAGGTTTCCTTCCTTCTGAAGCCTTCCCCAAGACCTGGGAGGACAGTGTTCCTGCCTCATGCTCCCATCAGATCTTGGCCTCCATCTGACTACCAGAATGATTACAGAGCTGTTCAAGTGCTTGCTTCCTACAAACAACTTGAGTAGAGGACACTAACACAAACTGGAACTGGATGCTTGATAAGTTATTGCAGTATGGCAAAACAATCTATGAGATGATAGTAATAGTTTAAACCTTCAATGGGCACAGTCTTGAATACAATGGACACTAAACCAATGTTGGTTCTTATCCACTTGTATCTCCCACATATTGATTAGAAGTGAAAAGAAACTCCCCTAAGAGTATTAGGTTATGTGCAAAGTAAGAAACAGTTGGATGAATAAAGAATCTGAGAAGAATCTTGCAAAAATACTTCCAAGTCCATAATGTAAAATTATTATTCAATTCAAATAATGATTACATGCTTAATATGTGATCTGAATCATACAAGGTAGCAAATCTGGCAAATATTAACTCTTTAGTTAAAAATCTCTCAGCAACTCCCCACTGATCTCCTGGTATTATTAAAAATGTTCATGTTGGAGGCAAGGCCTCCCATGATTTAGTCCCCATCTGCTTTTTGGCCTTATTATCTACCATGTCCCAGAGCACACTCGTCACTCCAGCAATGCAAGTATTTCCAGAAGCCATGCCATTTGCACATTTTTTATTAAACTCCCAGTATCTCACCCAGCTTTGCATTTCTGTTATTTAGCACATTTCTTGAGACATAGTTGATATTCCATAAATGTTCACTGAATAAATATATAAATACATAGATAAATAATTGCCGTAAAACAATGGATGACGTCAGAGAAGTGAAGGAAGCAGAGTAACACACAGGAACAGTAACACACAGGAAGTGGTCAGATAGCTCAAAATGACAAATGAAGGTCAAATGCAAAGGCAAGTGGGATAGAGAGAAGTGAGGGAAAAGTTTTTGATATTCTAAGATCACATTGACCTAAGTGGTTAGGAAGGCTGCCTGAAGGAGAGAGGCTTGAAGGGACTCTTAAAGAATAAGTAGTTTGTAAGTAAATAGGATTGTGGAGGTATTCTGGATGGAAGTAAAATAAATAAAAAGCAAACTTCCATTACTTGATTATGCTGCAAAAGCTCTGCCATGGTATGAGACGGTGATAGCAGTGAGCCTTGGTGAATTCCTTGTTCTAACTTTATTAAAGAACTCCTGGGATGGGAAGAGGCACTCCTATCCTACAGTAATTTTTGGAAGCAGAAAGATGACAGGTACCTATGGGCAAAGGCATGTGTAGGGAGGGCAATGTGTTAAATGTGAAATATTTTATATCTTATAGAAAAACTAGCTTTAAAGTGAAAACAAACAAACAAAACAAAACAATTTACTAAGACAGTGCTCCTCAAATTTTAGGTGCATCCGAATCACCTGGAGGGCTGTTAAAATGCAGAATGCTGGGCCCTACCCTCAAATTTCTGGTTCAGTAGGTCTAAGGTGGGGCCTGAGAATGTGCACTTCTAACAAGCTTGTGTTGGGGCTGCTGGTTCAGAATCACAGCACTAGGCATATCCGCATACGGATTTTGAAGATTCCACAGGTGAGACAGAGAACCTGTGGTGGGCAGGAGCAGCAGTCCTGTCAGGAGACCAGCAGATGGGCAGGTCAGCATGACAGCTGTCCTTATAGGTTTAAAACAAATTTCAGACAATTTAGTGATGAGCATATGCCAGTTTTATTACAAACCTGCTGTGAGTGGGAAAAGGGCCCTCTGAGACCAAAGATTTTTCTTGATAAGCAACAATATAGGAAACAAAAATGGTAAGAGGGTCATTAATAGAATGTATTCAAAAAGGAAAAAGGTCCATATAGACATCTTTAGATTCTTGACCAAGAGCTGAGTGGGTAAGTAAAATCTCAGAAGAGGTCTTGACCTGATGAAAATCTATCAGAAAAATGTTTAAGCATTTTATCAGGAATGCTAATTTCTTCCCAGAAGGAGGCTATGAATTACAGCATACAAAGAGGTTCCTCCTCAGCCCAGGTTTGGAACTTTTTAAAAATAGAACACCCCTGGGGTTCCTTAGTACTGAGGTCCTAGGAATAAGTAGATGAATGAATGAATGAATGAATGAATGAATGAATGAATAAGGAATGCATGTAAGCAAGGGGTAAACAGAATTCATAAATTATTTTTAGTTTCAAAAAAATTTTGACAAATTTCTTGCCACAGGCAATTTAATAATGAGTTATCACAAAATGTGTCACTATATTGTCCTGGGTTTGGGAGCTGGTACTTCTCTGTGTGCAGTCACATGGTCACTGTGGTTAAAGTTATTTAGCATTTTGATCTGTTAGAAAAAGAAGTAACAGGACAAAACCTCCAAGTTTGAGAATGACGTTAAATTCTTCTGAGAAGTTACCTAAGGTAAATAACAGAAAGTACCCTGTGTGAGTGGCAGAGCAGTTTCCTGTGGGCAGGTGAATTGTAAGGAAATGAATTCAGGGAATGTACGGTTGGTAGTGAGTTATTACCTTAGACATAAAAAATGATCCAGGAGTCATTCTAGACCATTGTCTAGAGAGTGTGGGGTTGCTGCCAGGAAATCAGCGAAGTACTAGTAGTTGATAGGAAAATATTAGAGCAGAAACACTGCATTATTTCTCTGCTAAAGCACAAGATAGATGTGAAGGCTGAGGTTCTTTTTCTCCTATCCTCATCAGCATGGTTCAAGAAAGAGGAAAATAAATCTTAGGGGAAACCCAACAAATCCAACCAACAAACATGTATCCATTGCCCAATATATGCAAACCTTCTCATTCAGCAATTGGAAAACCAAAGTCATTCTCAGTGGCCTTGCACAATCTACTAAGTGTTTTCATTTTGAGAGTAGCACACTTGATCCATTTAGCCACCATGGAAAACAGGTAATATCAGAAACCATTCATTGTAAATGCAGAGTGTGAGAAGGAGGTGCTTCTCTGGGCTTCTGTCGGAAGGTAGCTTATCTGTTTGAATTCTGTCTTATAAGAGATTTTATTATTTGAAAAGAAATAGAGCTACAAGCGGAAATTTAAAAATTATTAAACAGCAGAGCAGGTGTCAGAAATGATTTCTGAAAAGGGCCAGCGAGTAAAACCGTAGGCTTTGCGGGCCATATGGTGTCTCTCTCTCAGCTCCTCATCTCTATTGTTGCAGCCCAAAGCAAATGAGCTTGGATGTGTTCCAATAAAACTTTATTTCCCAAAAGAGGATGATTTGGCCAGTAGGCCAGATATTAGTGACCCCTGCTGTAGAGGACGGTGGGCACCTTGATCATTTATTTAGCATGTATGGAGCATTTGAATCTCACTAACCAAGTTATTGCCCCTGAGAAAAACAAGTTATGGCCGCTAAATCCTTACTGGGGAAGCTAGAGACATTAGAAGCACATCTCTAAACTGTATTCTTCTCTTTTCAAAGGATGGGTCTCATTGTATTTGCATCCAGACAGGTAGTGAAGCCAAGGCAAAAGTGCTTTATTCTTCTAAGAATGTCCTCACACGGGCTTTTGTTTTCAAATAGGAAGCGTCCCAATTTCCATGAAATCATACAGCTGAGGTATAGACTTTCTTCTAAGCCCCAATCTTGGCTGTTGGCACAAATTCTGGCCTTTCATTTCTGTTTGCCCTTTTAAAGCAATTCCTTCATTTATCTCCTAAACAGATGTGGCAGTCAGTTGCCTTATGTCTAGCTCCAAAGATTGGCATATGGTTGCATCTAACCCATTGTCACCTTGTGCGTGAATCTGCAGCCAGTGAAGCTGGAGTAAGGAGCCCTGGCAGGCAGCCGAGGCCCTTGGGATTCAGAACCACATCTCGACAATGTGGTGAGGCTCCAGGGGAGAAGAGGAAAGGCAGCCAAGACGAGTCTGCCAACTCCTGGGCTGCACAGGGTTCCTCCTGGGAGTACTTTTGTTTCTTTCCCTGCTTCTAACTTGAATTGACTGAGAAAGGAGAGAAGGACCATTGAATAGAGGCTTCACATTTGTCTTCTAACTTTGTTCCATAGGAAAAGAGCCACCCATAGTGTTGGCAAGAGGAAGGGCAGCCAGAAGGACCTCCGGCCCCCTGATCTTTGGATCCATCATGAAGAGATGGAGATGAAAAATATTGAGAAGCCAGCAGGCACTGACCCTACAGGAAGGGACTCCCCAATCCAAAGCTGCCAAGACCTCACGCCAGTCAGCCACAGCCAGTCGGAAACCCAAATGGGGAGCAAAAGCACCTCTCATTCAGGTAATTTCTCTTCTCACTGGGTCAGGGAAAATATCCCATTCTGCACCCACAAGGTTTTCCACTCCCTGCTTAATGGAGGTTTCCTTCACACTAATTTGCAGGCCATCATGGGTCATTTACCAACAATTAAGATAAGGCAATATAATTTTAGTTACTTAACCAATCATACTTCTTTTTTTCTCTAACACCTCTATTGCCTGCCTTTTAAAATTTTAGTGCCTCTTGAAACTTCTAAGAGATTAGAAGTGATAACGTTGAGAAATATTTAAATGTGAAGTCTAACTGAATTGATTGTTTTTATTAAATTTGGAATGAAAATTTTGTCAATAAAATAAAATTGGACCCATCTGTACATTTTTCAGTTCTCTATTTCTATGGGAAACTGAAAATTGACTCTAAATTTGCTGTCCATTTCTTATTTTTAAAAATCAGATCAGATGCACTTAAAGTATAAAAATTTTGAGTATTCAGTTATTTTGGCCTTGATTACAGTGTAGAACATCTGTCATCCTGATGCAATCATATTATATGATCACCAGATTGAATCTGTCTGAAGATTATTAGTATACAAAGTGATCTGAAAAAACAATTTGTGTCCAGGAATAACTCAGAAATCTAGACAGTAGTTGTAAGGCATTTTACTTTCTGTGGGTCCTCATATTTTCTAATTGCTTATGGAAAGTAGAATAATCAGCCAAATACTTTCATCAAAAAATCCCTTGGTCTACTTATAATTATTATAGAATGAGTAGGTTTGTTTTTTTTTTAAGTGAATTAAAGTACTTTTGTTATTTGAATGTGTAACAGGTTATTGGACTTTCTTAGATGATATGTGGGATAAACAAAGAATTAAATGACTGATTTTCAACCATGAATTTTTTCTAGCGCTTAAATGATTTCTCAAGCAGATTCCCTAACTTTTCTGTTTAACTGCAGGCCAGTCCTATTGAAAACTACAGTCTGACATTAACATTTTCCATCCTTCATGGCCAGCTAGACTTTTGGCTCTGGGGACTTGGAGTCACAATTGGTTCTTTAAATCTTCTAGTACCTTGGAATGAAATAGGTTGGCTGGGAGGGGCAAAAGGAAGTAAAGTTCATTTCAGGGACACTTCTAACTCTGGCCCTACCTCTCTGGTCTTATTGACAATGTAAGAGGAGAAGGTAGAGTGAAGAGGGAGGGGAGGAGAACGAGTTGAAGAGATGAAAGAAAGGACAGTTTGAAATTCTTCATTGCTTTTCTGAACACATGGACTGGTCTCTATGTGGCACCTAAATTTGGGGTCTCTCATGAAGCATAAGTATGAATTTTTCATGGAGTCCCATGGGATTCCTTTACTACCATGCCATGAGGAGGGATATAGGTCAGGGCTTAACTCCCTTCCACCAGCAACAGCTCTTCCCATGGACCTCATGTGTTCTCTGATGATTTTCAGCCACATTTGGGCAAACTCTAGCAAGCAGACTCAAGCCTGATCAACTTTCCAAGTGTCCACTTGACTCACAGGAAGCTTACACATCCTTGTCAGGCCAAATGGTGAGAGAGCATCCATCATGGCCCCTTTTTCAGCCTTCTCTTTCCAATTATCTTTTTCCCTGTTTACAAAGACACACGGCATATCACCAAGTGTGCTGCCTGATCTTGGAAAATCTCTTTTGCAGGATCTTGCACACTTTGCAGGTGATTCTCCTTGCATCTTCAGCTTTGCCTCTGGATGGACATCAGGGAAGTCAGAGCACCCTTGCCTCCTTATGAAGGGAATGTAATTACCTCTGTGCTCTCAGAAGGCTTTGCCAGTGACTTCAAGAACTCTCCTTTCCTCCCTTGCCCTTCATTTTTTATACCTTGAGATGATATCTGGGGGTAGCCACACCAATTTTGACAACTCTTAATAAGTCCTGGGGGACTTTTAATGCCATACTGGGATGTTTGCTTTAGAATGTGAAAGTTCTTTACAGCCAAACCAGTTTTGACATCTCTTAATAAGTCCTGGGGGTGCTTAACCCCATATTGGAATATTTACTTTAGAATGTGAAAGTTCTTGTACCTAATTATACTTCATAAATTGAATAGAAAATACTTATTTTCTTTTTCCTGTGATGAATATGTTCTAATATTAGTAGTGATGATTGTACAACATTGTGAATGGACTGGAAGTAATTGAATTGTGCACTTTAAAATGGTTAAGATGGTGGTTTTTATGTTATGTGGCTTTTACCTCAATTATAAAAATATCAATGGAAAAACAATTATGTTAAAGGTCTAAGCTAATTCCTATAATTCTGAACATTGTCCATTCCTTGAATAAAAAAGCAATCAGGAATTTGGGGAAAGAATACCCAGTAGTATCTAAATGACATATTAGGAAACTGTTTTACCATAATTAGATTCAGAATTATTATATTATTTTTGAAAACCACATCAGAGAGTGTTATAATTTTCAATTCAACTTTCAAACATAATTTTGAAAACTAAACAGGAGAAGGAAAACCTATTGTATTTACCCATATTTTTGCTTTCTATTATTCTATTTTTCCTTTTTTTTATTATTTCCTGCCCATTTAGAAAAGTTCCTTTAGCTATTCTTTGAGAATAGATCAGCTGGTGACAAATTCTCTCAGTTTTTGAAACTTCATCTGAAAATGATTTGGTTTCACCTTTATTCTTGAAGCATATTTTCACTGGATATAGTTCTTTGTTGATGGTTCATTTCTTTCAGCACTTAAAAATTTGGCACTTCCTGCTGGCCCCTGTTATTTCTGATGAGAATTCCTCTGCCATTAGAATTGTTTTAAGCCTATAAATGAGGTGTTTCCCTCTTACAGCTTTTGACCTTTTTCTTTGTCTTTAGCTTTCAGAAATTTGCCTATGATGTGTCTTGGCATGGATTTCTTTGAGTTTATCCTGTTTGGAGTTTTACTGAATTTCTTAAAGCTGTAGGTTTATGTCTTTCACCAAATTTGGGAAATTTACAGCCATTATTTATTTTAGTTTCCAGCCTCTAAATCTTTTTCTTCTTCGGAGAAGTCAATGAAAATAGTAGACCATTTTTTTTGTAGTCCCACATTTCCCTAAGGTTCTGTTCAGTCCTTTTTTCAGTCTATTTCCTCTGTTGTTCAGATTAGCTAATTTCCATTGTTGTATGTTCAATTTCCTTGATTCTTTCCTCTGTCCTCTCCATGCTGTTATTGAACCCATCCTTTGAGTTGTTTTAATTTTGATTATTGTTGTTTCTAGAATTTCTTTTTGTTCTTCTTATGAGTTCTATTTATTTGCGGAGACTTTTTTTTCTTTGCTTAGACTTTCTAATTTTCATTGTTTCAACTGTGCTCATAACTGTTTTAAAATCCTTGCCAGATAATTCTAGCATCTCTGTCATTTCAATGTTGTCATCCATTGATTGTTTTTTTTTTTTTTTTTTAATTAAAATAGTGGTTTTCCTGGTTCTTGGTAGAGTGAGATATTTTCATTAGAAACTTAGACATTTTTGGCATATGATATGAGAATCTAGATCATACTAAAACCTGTTTTAGCTGACTTATTCTGACACTGCCCTGGCAGGGAATGGAAGGAAGGAGTGCTGCATCATTATGGCTAGATAGGGTAGAAGTCCAGGCTCCCCACTTGGACATCATTGACATCTGGGTAAGGGAGGGACTCCTCATTATTACTGGTCAGGTTCCCAAGTAGACAGGGAGGGATGCCTTGTTTCTGCAGCCCACATGGCCTCCACTGACACTCCCCAGAGGGGGATAAGAGGTGTCTCATTATTACCAGATGGGGGTGAAAGTCCACATTCCCCATGTGCTCTCCACTGACTATGCAACAAGGTTTGTAATTATTGGTAATTTGAAAGGCCCAGATTCCCTCTTGGCCTTCTATGACACCCATCCCAGGTGGGGGGCAATTGAGGCATCTCATTTCAGCCAGGTGAGAGTGGAAGTCTAGGCTCCCCACTAGATCTTTGCTGGTAGGTGTGGGGCGGGGCCACAGTTTTTTGTTTACCTGTGAGGTTTGATTGGAATAAAGCAGTTATTGTATAAAAGTTGTTAAGGTACCACTTTGCTATATTTTGGCTAAAATTTTGGGGCTTTTATTTTTATCAGTGCCCTTTGGTTTCCAGGTTGCCAGCTTCTGCAGCACCAATTCAGGTATAGGTCATGCAAAAAGAAAACCCAAGGAACTCACTGTCTTGTTCCTCAGATACAATGCCCTAACTTGTCTTCCTTCTTCTCTTCACCTTTCAGAGTCTTCTTATGATTGTTTGTGTGTATGTCTAAGTATAATGTCTAAGAATTTTAACTGAAATTAATGGGTGGAATAGGGAAAAGTACATCTACTCCATCTCCCAAAATTACTTTTAAGGAACTATTGTGTTATACAACTCAATGATAAAAAGACAAGCAACCCAATTTAAAAATGGGCAAATACTTGAATAGACATTTTTCCAAATACAAATGGCCCAAAAGTACATGAAAAGATGTTCAACATCACTAGCAATTAGGGAAATGCAGATCAAAACTACATTGAGATATCATTTTACACCTTACAGAATGGCCATTATTATAAAACCAGAAAATTACAAGTGCTGGAGAGAATGCAGAGAAATAGGAACACTCCTTCACTGTTGGTGGGAATGTAAAATGATGCAGCCTCTGTGGAAGACAGTTTGCTGGTTACTCAGGAAGCTAAATATAGAACTGCTGTATGATCTGGCAAGCCCAATACTAGGAATATATTTAGAAGAACTGAAATCTGGGATGCAAACTGACATTTGCACACCAATGTTCATAGTGACATTATTCACAATTGCCAAAAGATGGAAACAACCCACATGTCCAGCAACCAATGAATGGATAAACAAAATGTGGTATATACATACCATAGAATATTACTCAGCTGTAAGAAGAAATGAAATTGAGATGCATATTACAACATAGATGAACCTAGAGGACATTATGTTGAGTGAAGTAAGCCAGACACAAAAGGACAAATATTGTATTGTCTCACTAATATGAGCTAAATACAATGACTAAACTCATAGAGTTAAAATCTAGAGTATAGTTTATTAAAAGATAGAATGAGGGTTGAGAAAGGGGAGCTGATGCTTAATGTATGTAGAATTTTTAAAAAGGTTGATTGTAAACAATTGCAAATGGATAAAGTTGGTGGTAACACATTATAGTGCGTATAACACTGCTGATTATTAAATGTGATTGTGGCTGAAAGGGGTAGTGTATGGACATAAATGTCAATAGGAATAAAGCTAGAAGAAAATCTTGGGACTGTATAACATAGTGAAATTGGTGTTGGATGAGGATTATTGTTATTAATACAAATACAAGAATATTCTTCTATGAACTAGAACAAACGTACATTACTATCACAAGGTGTTAAGAATATGGTGATACATGAGAAAAATACAACTAATGTAACCTATACAGTATACTTAAAAGTAATATTGTAATATTTTTGCATCAGTGCTAAGGGTCAACAATAGGGAGATATAAGGAGGTATGGTATTTTTCTTTCTGGAGTAATGAAAACATTCTAAAATTGACTGAAATGCTTACAGCTACAACTCTGTGATGAAATGGAGAGTCAGTTTATAGCTTGGTGGATTGTAAAAGGCATAGGATTGAATAGCACAGTGAACCCTCTGGTAGATTATCGACCATGGTTGACAGTACAAATATGAAAATGAACTATAACAAATGTACAATACTAATATATGGCGTTAATAATAGAGTGGTTGGGGGGGTGGAATACACCTAATGTAAGCTATGGACTATAGTTAGTAGTAATATTTTAATGTTCATTTATTATTTGTAACAAATGTTCTACAACATGCAAGGTGTTGGTGGTGGGGTGGTTTATATGGGAGTCCTGTATGTTATACATGATTGTTTTGTAAACTCACAACTTATCTAATAACAAAAAGAAAAAAAGAAACTATCATGTTGTCATAAGAACAAGTGCTTTGAAAAAGATACAACAGAAATGAAATGGTAAAGAAAAAAGTATCTAAATTGTTGAAGGACATGGCAGAGTACATAACAACTTAAGTGTGAAAGATTAGTCTTCAGGGATGTTTTAGTTTGCTAAAAACTGGTGGGAGCAATATACTAAGAATAGGTTGGCTTTTATAATGGGAATGTATTAGGTTAAAAGCTTACAGTTCTGGGAAGCGGCTGTGGCTCAATCAGTAGGGCTCCCGTTTACCATATGGGAGGCCCCGGGTTCGGTTCCCAGGGCCTCCTGGTGAAGGCAAGCCCGCCCGCGCGGCGTGGTTAGCTGACCCAGCAAGCACAAGCAGCAAGGGGGGGATAAATGAATAAATAAATAAAATCTTTTAAAAAAAAAAAAAGCTGACAGTTCTGAGGCCGTGAAATCAAGGCATCATCAGAGATGCTGTCTCACTGAAAGTCCAGGCTGTTGGCAGTCCTGGACTCCTTCCACATGGCAAGGCACATGGAGGCACTGGCTTGTCTGGGTCTCTGCCTTCTCTTCCCGGCTTGTTTTCTCCCAGAGCTCAGCCGTAGGTGATCAGGCATATGGCTTGTCTATCCAATCTCCTCTAGGCCTTCTCTCTTTGAGCCTGTCAGCGTCCTATTTCTGATTCCAGCCTCAGGTCCCAGAACTCTCTCTCTCAGCCTCTTGGGTTTCTCTGTCTCTGCCACCTTTCTCTGTGTGTCTGATGCTTTCACTCCTCCATTTATAAAGAACTCTAGCAAGAGGACGAAGACCCACCCTGGGTCAAGCCTCATTAAAGTTATCCATTTACAGTCACCCTCCCCCAACTGAATCCAATCCAATCAAAGTGTCCCACACCTGTGGAAATGGATTAGCTTTAAGAACATGATCCACAAAAAACTTCAAACTGTCACAAGGGATGTTATATTAGAGTCAGAGGGCTTCTATCATATAGTATAATATGGGACTGGAAGTACTCTTTGGAAATCTTCAAACTCCCCTATTTTAAATGATTTTTAAATGATGTTTTTAAATGATGAAAATGGGGACCCAGGAAAGCGAGTCACCCACCAAAATTCCAGAGGTTAATGGTAAAATTAGTACCAAAATCTAGTTGTTTTTTTTTTTAAAGAATGTGCTACCCCACTTGGTGGAAACAAATTACTTTAGCTAGCAGAAGGGACTTAAAATATATAATTTTAAAAAGCTAAAGGTGACTTACAGTAATGGATTTACTTCACAGTTATGGTCTGAAATCAAACTAGATCATGGCCATGTCATTGAATTAACAGATTCTCTCTAACTGCAGAAACACTCCACATATGATGGAGGAAGTGATAGGGATATAAGATAAAATGGCACCAGGTTGTAATATCACAATTCAGGTAGTAGCGTACTAAAGATAAAATCTTTAGTGTATATCTCAAATTTGTTACCAGAGAGATAACTCCTGTAAATTGAAAGGATTATTAATAGAATTGTTTCCCTTCTTTAATAATTAAATGTGCAAAGACTGAAGAAGTAAAATGTTAAATATCTTTGGAAGTTAAACCTTATATTTTTCCGAATGACGGTAATTCTTTCTATCGGTCTTTTAATTTAATATTTGGATAAGAGACGCAAATTTTGTGATAATATTTACAATTCAGGAGAAGTAGACAGTGGAAGAAGAAAATAAACATAATCACCCTCAAACAATATTCTGATTTTTAATAAACATTTACGTCATTACATTTCAAAACAGGACAAATAATTTGGTTTACTTAAGGGTTGCCATTGGTCTCTCTGACCTAAGAACTATTTTGGAAACAATTTGTAATGGCTCTAAAATAGATTGCTTAAACAGAGGCACTATATTTATTTATATTTTATGAAGAAATATTCACTGAAGCTTACTTGTAGTTTCAAAAAACAAACTTATGTTAAATTCTGCCATTTAAAATATATCATATTTTTTCTCAATGAAACTAAAGGTACTTCTTACAATAATAGAAAAAAGCCATTCTATTCAATAAAATAAATCATTAAAGTCAGTGATTTGGCATTATGTAAATTCTAATTGCACCAATAAATGTTAAAATGTTAAACTAAAATTTTAACTTTGTCTTGAGAACAGAAAAAAAATGCTTCAAGTCATTATTTCTTCATGATTTTCTTCCAGCTGGTTTTAAGATGAATTCATGTATAGTTTCTTTCTTTAACTAAATTAACTGATTTAACCAGTTGATTTTAGTATTGTGTAAATATAATCACAATAGTTTTCATGGTGAAAAAAAGTGCCACAATACTGTTAGAATCATCAAACCAGCTAAAAAAAAAATGGATTCCCAGTTTCCAGCATCGTATTTCTAGCAATTTATTAACATTTTAATTTTGATAAAATTTTAAACTTACAGAAAGTTTTTAAGAATAATATAAGGAACTCCTTTATAAGTTTAACCTAAATTCATCAATTAATATTTTTTCCTATTTGCTGTCATTTGTGTTCTGTGTGTGTGTGTGTGTGTCTCCCTCTCTGTCTCACTCACAATCTCTTTCTCAAAAGAGAGATAGAAATAGGTATAGATAAAGATAAAGATATAAATGCCAACTTAATTTTCTTGTACTGGTAAGCTATTTTAATTATTTTGGGCTGAAGGACTTAGGATTTCGAAGTTTCTTTTAAAATATAACAATTCGACTAAAAACTGTCACAGGGTTAATCCTTCTGGACTCTTTCAATGTGTAGATTCAGATTTATATTAATCAGAGAACATATTTTTTGATTAAAATTTTAAATAGTTGTCCAGTTTCTCCACGTTGTGTATATTTTCAGTGATTCCAGAGATAAGTATTTAGATCATCTTTATCTGTTTTCCATTTCAAACACTTTCTCTTTAAACATTTTTACCTCTTTTTTATTGTATTTATTTCTCTTGGATTTTTCCCTGCCTTTCTTCAGTGACTAAAATTGTCATTGCCATCAGTTCTCTTTAGGCATCTCATAATTTTGTCTCCATTTCTGAAATGATTTTCTTTTTCTTCTTCTTTTTTTCCTGAATTCCAGTAACTCCATTTTATTTCTCATGGTTTTCTGTCCATTTCTGTCCTAATTTTTGAATATTTGATTAATTGTTATTTTTCCATATTCCCAAATGCTTGCTTGAGGATATTTAATTCAAGCTAGACTGTTGTGTTACAATTTTCTTCAGCTCTATAGTTATCATCAAAGGAAATTTTCATAAGCTGAAATTATTTTATTCGTATTTTTTGTTTTCTTTTTATACTGACTGTATAGATGAAGACTGCTTATGTTTATCTTGTGTAAAGAGTTGATGATTTAGGGTAATTTAGAAGATTCTTCTTTCAAAAGTTTCCATTTCTGTTAGTGCAGCACAGTTTCTTTAATGGATAACATGTAGGGAGGGGTAACATTGGAGCAAGGGGATAGTGTCATTCAGTTTTGGACTCTTTTAATGTGTTTCTGGATACTGAATTTTCCTCAGAAAACAGCAATTTCTTTTTCCCATATTCTTCCCAGTGATGTTTTTTTGATGCTGCTATTTAAAATCCATTCCCTTTTAAGTGTTCTAATCTACTAGGAAACTTTTTCAGAAGTTTTACATTGGAGTATAGTTTCTCTTTTAATGGATGATTCCAGGTCAGTCTTGGAGTCCTAGCCCCTCTTCTCTGTTGAGTGCAGTTTCAACAGAGACACAGCAATCCACAAAGGCTTGAGGAACTGCTTGAATAAGCTTTGCTGGAAATTGTTTTTCATTTTTGTGCTTACAGACAATTTGAGGTTTGTTGTGTTCTCTGTTTTTCAGTTATGCTGAAGAAGTAGGATTCATTAGTTTTATTTGTCTTCATCGCAGTTCTGTATAGTTTTTGGAGGTGTGTCGTCAGATTCAGATTTAAGTAGCCACCAATATTTCAGTTACCCGAAAGTTTCTCTCAGCATTATTTTACATTTAAATTTTATTAACCATTATTTTGACTGAAAAAAGAATCCATTCATAGGATAAAAACAAGAAGATAGTGCATAAAGTTACACAATAAAAAATATGTTTGACTTTTCCCAATTCCAAATTCCTAATCCTTCTTCCCAGTGAAAACCAATGTTAAAAATTTTATGTATAACTTTCCTATGCAGATAGGCAGATATAAGATACGTATGTTTGTTTACAATATGCTTTCATATTATTATTACACAAATGGGCACATATGATACACACTATTTAGATCTTTGGTTTCTTTCCCTTATCATGTATTTTGATTAAGATTTCAAATTTGCACATATCATTCTTTCTCATTATTTTTAATGGCTTTTTAGTATATGGGATTTAATGGATCATCATAAATTTATAAATTTATGTAATGCTCACCCTTATCTTTGAAGACTGTAGTTTGTTTCCTGTCTTTTTGTAATAAGATTTCATGCTTATGGGTCTGAAATATTAGTTTCATAAATTATGGAAAATTCACATAATGGAACATTATTGAGGTATTAAAATTATATTACTTGCCTGTTTATTGAAATAGAAAGATTCTCGTGTTATTTTCTTAAGCAAGTTACAAAAAAGCAGTATGTACAGTATAATTCCATTTAACACTATATGAATATGTATACCTTATTATTTCCCCATATATACATATATGCAAAAAGTATAAATCTCTAAATAAAAAAACTGGTTCTTTCTGATTAGTGGTATTATATTTAATTTTGTTAATGTTTTTGCCATGAAAATATATTTGGGTAACAATGAAGTAGATACTATTATTTAAAATATCTGTGGACTATTTCACACCCACTGGTAAGATGGAAAATGGTACAGCCATGGTGGAAAGTAGTATTGCTGTTCCTCAAAAAGTTAAACACAGAATTACCATTTGACATGGTTGTTCCACTCTTGGGTATATACATAAAAGCATTGAAAGCAGGGTCTCTAACAGATACTTGTACACCAATCTTCATTAGGAGCATTATTCACAAGAGCCAAAAGGTGCAAACAGCCCGTGTGTCCACTAACAGATGAATGGATAAACAAAATGTGGTATATACATGCAATGGAATATTATTCAGCCATAAAAATGAATGAAGTTCCAATATATGCTACAACATAGGATGAACCTTGAAAACTTTATGCTGAGTGAAATAAGCCAGACACAAAATGACAAATATTGTTTGCGTCTACTTTTATAAAATATCTAGAATAAGCAAATTCATAGAGACAGAAAAGAGGTCAGAGGTTACCAGGGGCTGGGGTGAGTGGGTGGGGGGCGGTGAGGAGGAATGGGGACTCATTGCATAATGAAGACACGGTTTCTGTTTTGGGTAATGAATAAGTTTTGATAAAGGATGGAGCCACTGGTAATACAACATTGTAAATGTGATTAGTACCACTGAACTATACGCTTAAAATGGTTAAAATGGGAAATTTTATGTTACATGTGTGTGTGTATCACCACAATAAAAAACAAACAAAACCAACCAAGTAAACAAAGAGTCCTTGAAAAATAAAACTATGCTTGAATGACTGACTAGAAATGACATGAAGAAAATGCTGCATTATTGAAGAAAGGTATCTCTCAGGAATATGTATATATTTATAAATACATACATATATATGTATATATTTTTAGGTCAAGACACTGAAGAAGCAGGGAGCTCCATGTCTACTCTGGAGAGGTCGCTGGCTGCACGCCGAGCCACCCGGGCCAAGCTCATGATTCCCATGGATGCCCAGTCCAACAATCCTGGTAAGTAAAATTGGGTATCCCATTGAAGAAACGAAATGCTCTTTGCATTTATCAAATTATCCAAAAATACAGTTTTCCCTGAATTTTCTGGGCAATTGGAGATAATGAAGAACAATGAAAACCGCATCATTTGTAATTAGGAGGTCGGACTCCTCACTCTGATATTGTTCAATTTATTGTGTACAATCAAGTGAGCTGCCTGTTGGTGATAGTTGGCTCCATCTTAGGAAATTGTAAAATAAATGAATCGCTGTAAAAAGAATTGAACTCTCTGTCAGTATTATTGATATTATTCCAATTATCACCTTCATAGTTTTTTTTTACTTTTTTAATGGGTACAATTTTTCTGGTTTAAAGAATCTAGCTCCCTTGCAGCAAGTATTGCCAAATATCCACCAATTCTCCTTGTTCAAGTTTTCTGTCATCCTCCCACATTTACGGAAGATACTAGCACCTGGGGACCACTTTCTTCCCAATTACCTCTATGATCAATCTTGGTAATTACAGTGTCCATGCAGACAATCTACCCAATGCCCTACACTGTACTGTTAATTCCTTTGTGTAACCTGCAATGATATTGACTCTTTCCCACCACAATCCATCAACTCCATGCCACATGCTAAACCAATAGCTGCATCCCTACATACTGTCAGTTCCCATCATCCCTTTTTCTATCACCTTACTGTGTACCTGTTCAATTATTCTATTACTCTCTTGCCAACAATTCTTCAGGCCATTAACCCAGCCACATTCCCACTGTCCCTCACTTCCCTCCGTCCTCAATTTAGAATCCATAGTCATTTATTAGCATTTCCTGGCAAACACCCACATCTCCCTGGACCCTTACTCATCCTACTCACCTGAATAAAACCTCAATGCTGATGAAACCAGGTCCTCCACTGACTCTTAGCCCATATCTTCACAGCTGAACATGTCTGGAGAAAAACAAATTGTCCTGCTTACTGGAAATAATGACCATAGACAAGCTAGAAACAAGTTCCAAGGTGAACTCTCATCTGCCTGGAAATGCCACTGCATATCTCTATCATTCATTATCTCCCTTTATGGGATGAATGTCTGATATTTATTTTTATTTTCACAACTCCTTCCCTACTTCTAGCTAATTATCTTGCTTCTTATATCCCCATGAAAAGAGAACCATTCAGGAAATAGAATCCTTATCCTTCCATCAGATCTACTAACCTACTTGTATTTTTGCCTTATGTTTAGCTGAACTGTTTGTGCACCTATCTGAGGCTAGCTCCTTCCCTTGTCCCTGTCCTTTAACAACCAGTTAGAAACACTTCTGTAAGTTGACCTTCCCTTTTCTTCATAATCAGTTTTCTTTCCTTACAGGATTACTCCTATAAGCACACAAACGTACCACAACAAGCCCTGTATTACACACATTTCCTTGAAGGCACACTCCCTTTTAATTATAACCCCGTTCCTCCCCTTTTATTGAAAAGTACCTTTATATATTGTCTATACTTTTTTCCCCTCTTTTTAATCTTACTTATTATTTTTTTATGAGATTTCCATTGTCCCATTCCACTTAAATGATGATTGCCAAGGTTTTTGATGATTTCCACATTGCAAAATCAAATGGTCACATCTCAGAATCTCTGCAAACCTTGACATAGTTTATCAACTTTTACTGCAATGCTTTCTTCACTTGGCTGGCAGGACCCCAAATGCTCCTGGTTTTCTTCTTACCACATTGGCTGCTCCTGCTCCTGCTTCTATATTTATTCCTCCTCTTCCCAGTCTCTTAGTCAGAAAGTGCCCAGGGCACAGTCTGCATGCTCCTAGTATTAATCATTTAATGCCTTCTAAATACTGGTGGATCCCAAATCCTATCTCCAGCCTGATCTCTTTCGGAATCCAAAATTCCTATCAACTCTACATGCAGCTTTTTCACCGGGCCCTCTAACAGGCATGTCAACTGCATCCAAAATGGAATTCTGACTTTTCCATAATTCCCTACACCCCTCCAAGCAGGATCATCCTACTGTGTTCCTCCTTTTGGTAAATGAGACCACTGTTCATCCATTTATTCTAGTCAAAACCAGAAAGAGGTTTCATGCTTCTTTATTCTCTTTACTTCACACATCAAATTCCTTATTTCAGCAAATCCTATAGTTTCTGCTTTCAAAACATGTCTGAAATCTGATCACACCTCTACATTGCTACAGTTGCCCTTATCTAAGCCACCACCATATCTCTTGTAGATTACCAGACTACTGTAAAACCTCGCAAGTTGTCTCTTCTCTTTAAATCTAGCCCCTATAGTCAATTGTCTACACAGCAGTCTTTTAACATAGGAATTAGATCATGTTACTCATCTACTCCACAGATTCTAGTAACTTCCCATCACATATGGAACAAAATCCAATGATTTTGCTCTTTTACAAGGCCCATGTGATCCAGCCTCTAGCCGTATCATTCACTTCATTTTCTATTCCTCCTCTCTCTATTTCATTTCAGATTAGCCATCCTTTCTGTTTGTATTAGTCAGCCAAAGGGATGCTGATGAAAAATACCAGAAATCTGTTGGCTTTTATAAAAGACATTTATTTGGGGTAGAAGCTTACAGTTACCAGGCCATAAAGCATAAGTTACTTCCCTTACCAAAGTTTGTTGCCACAAGTTGGGCAAGATGGCTGCTGAAGTCTGCCAAGAGTTTAAGCTTCCTGAGTTCCTCTCTTCCTGAGGCTTATTTCTTTCTGGGCTCAGCTGCCCTGCTCTCTTCACAAGGCCAGCTGTAGACTATCAGACGACCGGCTCTGTCTCTCTCCCCAGGGCTTGATTCTCTCCAGGCTCAGCTGCTCTGCTCCTCTGTGTGCTTACTTCCTGGGCTCCAGCTCAAAGCTCCAAACTCCCTTCTCTGCAGTGTGGTTTCTCTGTGTGTCCCTGCCCACCAGGGGGCAGGGATGCAACATCCTACTGATGTGGCCCCATCAAAGCCTTAGTCATTATTTAATCAAGTAAAAATGAAACCTCTGAATCCAATATAATCTAATATGTCCGGAGGGACAGACCAGTTTACAAACATAATCCAGTATCTATTTTTAGAATTCATAAATGTATTAGTCAAGGTTCTCTAGGGAAACAGAATCAACAGGAAATATCTGTAAATAGTATGAGATTTTATAAGAGTCTTTCACGTGACTGTGGGGATGCACAAGTCCAGATTCTGCAGGCAGGCTGCAAACCAGGGACTCCGATGAAGGTCCAGTGAAGGTCCTTCATGAGCTTCCGGGAGACTCCGGCTGTTCAAAGATGAGCTGGGAAATTCTCTTTAAATGCTGAAATTGCTTCCCCTTTTAAGGCATTCAACTGATTGGATAAAATGTCATTCATTGCTGATGGCAATCTCCCTGGTTGATACAGATGTAATTAGCCATCTATGCAATAAACTCACCAGTGACTAAAGCTCATATATGTCCTTGTATTACAATTAGCCCAGTGCTTGCTTGGCCAAACAACTGGGCACAATTACCTGGCTGAGTTGACACGTTAGTCAAACCATCACAATAAACAATATCAAACTGCCACACTGTTTCTTGAATAATAAACACATTCTCAACTCAGGGCCTCTGGTGTTGTTGTTCTCTTGGCCTGGTGTACTCTTTTCATCTATATTTACATGGATTATATCTCATTTTGTTCAGGTCTGTGCTCAAATGCCACCTCCATAAACAGATCTTCCCTGACCATTGCTTAGCATAGCATCTCTGATCACTCTCTAGCCTCTTGTTTCAGTTTCAGTTTTCTTTAGTAGCACTTATCACAATCCTACTTGCAATTTTGTATTTATTTATTTGTTTCTCATATTAAAATATAATCTCCATAAGGGCAGGGATTCTGGCCTGTGTGATTCCTCTGTGTCTCCAATACTCAGAACAGTGCCTGGCACTCAATATAATTTTGTCAACTGAATGAATTAATACAAAAGCTTATATGACATTTACAAAGTGTCAAGCACTGTTCAATTCATGTCATAGACACTATTATTATAGCTGTTTTATCAATTAAACAACTGAAGCTTGCAGATTTTAAGTAACTTGCTCACAGTCATACAGCCAGTAAGTGACGGAACCAGAATTTGGACTCAGAAGGTCTGCCTTCAGAGTCCTGTATAATCATTATGCTCCAAGCTGTCATGTTCTGTGAAGCTATTGTCCTCTTTCTTTCATTCCTTTTACTACATATAAAGAGACTGTGTTCTTGACTGCCTCCCTGCCCCCAGCCACTTCCCTCTTACATTTAAGTTCCATCTATGCCAATTTTTGATAGCTTCCTTCTCAATAATCATTTTGCTTCAGAATCTTTGTGGGACCTTTCTGTTCATATATAACTTTCTTGGCAAATAGGTTCCTTTGGCTTGCAGAGTCTTCTTTCCCAATATTTTTTGAAATCCCTGGCTGCCTTCTCATTCTCAAGAGTAATATTTTTATTCTCTTCTTTATGACCTCACACCCGAACTTTCAAAAGAGATCCACAGTCTCCCTGTCTAGTGTTTTTCAGACTTTTATCTATCCTGCTTGCCAAATTTCTCCAATGGCTCCCCATTGTCTGCCAAGAAAAAGAACAAAAACTCCTCTGCATATCAGATCGGAACCAACATTCCTAGTTTCCTATTGCTATATGCTTATATGTACCCTAGACACTTGCCAAGGTAGACTAATTGACAGTCCCAAGACAACCATTGCCCTTTATTTGTTTTACACTCTTCACCCTTCTTTCCTTTGGGAATGACTCAGTGGCTACCTCTAGCTAACAGAGTTTGTGCATCTTTCAAATACCAGAGCAGATACTGACGCTTGCACAAATTCCTTCTTTTCTGATTACTCCACTCAGAAATGATGGCTTCCTTTTTCATGCTGCAATACCATTTCTTTATACTACTTTTGTGGTATTTTTTACATACTGCCTCATAAGCTTAGATATTCAAGTCCAAATTTTCTTTCTCTAAAAGGTTGTAAATTAGTTCATGATAGGTAGGGACTGTGTCTAATTCATCTTCATATTCACACAGTGCATGGCTCAGAACCTAGCAGAAAGTTGGTGTCAGTTGTGTGGTAGGACACCTGGGCAACCTCAGAACCTCTCTGGTAGACCACCTTGCCAACAATACTGAGCTCATGCATACTGTATCTTGTTCACATCCTTTTTCTTTTTTCTAAAAGGTTTTTGAATATAGCGTCTCCAATTTACAAACCTGGAAACTAAGGCTCTGAGAGTCTGAACCCAAAGCCTCTGCTTGTTCTGTCCATCACACTGTGCTGCCTCCTGTTGCAGCCTACAGCCCTGGGTTGCTCTATGGCTAAAATAACAAGCCTTTTCATAGTCACGGTGTCTGACTCTATGTGCATGAGGCCCCTAACATGATCAGCAACGGATGATTGTTGATATTAAAAAATTATCAAATATGCATGTGCATGGTTTTTAAAAGTTATATAGGATTACAAAATTTCTAAGAAAATTCTGACCCACGCAATTCCATTCCTAGATATATCCCACCCTTGGGTGTGTACCCAACAGAAATACATACTATGTTCACCAAAAGACATGTATATGTGTGGCAATTTGATTTGCCTGCTGTATCGCATCTTTATTACAGGGCTTAAATAGATTGTCATAGATTCAAACAATGGGAGACCATTCAGCAATGAAAATAAACAAATTAAAACCACACAAAACAATCTAGAGAATTTCACAGATGTCATGTTGCATGAAAAAAATCTAACACACCTGCATGATTCAGTTTATGTGAAGTTCAAAAACAGGCACAAAGCCTTTGGTGTTGGAATTCAGGAAGGCTGTTACTCTTATGGGATGGGGGTGATGAGTGCCCGAAGGAAGCCATGGGGCAGCTTCTGCTGATGCTTCCATTCCTGCTCTGGATGTTGGTTAAAGGCATCTTTTCTATGGAAAATCACTGAGAATTCCATTTAGGATATACACACTTTTTGATATGTATGTTATACATTAATAAAATTTTACTAAGAAATGAAAAGAAAACAACAGAGTATATGTCTTTCTAAATAACTTTGTGACATTTCATTTTTCTTTGTTCTTTCCAAGGTCTGGGTTGGTGAAACTATATCTAACAAAAGTAAATGACTTCGGCATATGATCACAGTTGGTTTTAAAATAAATCCTTTACCTTTCAGATAAATAAAATTGTCTATTTGCATCTAAGGCCTCATATAACTTTGTTGGAAAAAAATGTAGATCTATATCTTGGCAGAGTTGTGATTTCATTCAGCATAATAGATCAATTTACTGATGGGCCCCCCTTCCAATCATTTAATTTTATTAGTATATCAAATCTTGCAAAATCCCAAGTCACAGCATTTTTCATACTTCTATTCACATGTATAAAGATGCTTGCTGTTCCATTTAGGAATAATTATGTTTGTATGGTTTTGTATTTTTCTCTTCTTCCATGATATTTCTCACTATGCTTTATAAAATGTTAATGAGAAGATAAAATATATGCTCTCTGAATTTGGTTTTGGTTCTTAAAACCCATGAGGAAAATGTATTTAATTTCATTGGGGTGCAAAATCTGTTTATTTGTCTAAGATTTATCTTTCTTGGTTAACAACATTACATGACATATGCTATTCCTTACCCCCAAACACACTTCACAACTAAGTAAGCTGAGGCTCATGAGTAACATGGCAGCTAATAAAATATGCAGCAGATAACCCAAATATTTTGATCCCCAATCCAGTGCCCTTTCTAGAAAAATGATGGCAACAAGTGACAATTTTTAGAATGGCCAAAAGAATCATTTTAAGTGTTGTTTCTTACTACAATGAAATCAATTACAACAAAACAGTAGCATCAGGTATAATTTACCTGAACTTCTACAGGATATAAGGGTTTCCCAAGAATCAGACTCAGAGACAAAGATTGGAGGACAGGTCTTATTGAATGCTGTGAGGGGTGAGGGGCTCAGGATAGTGCAGAGAAAGAAACTGAACTGATGATGAGGTTAACAGAGGCTTCATCTGAACCTACAGGTTTCTGTGGGGCTGAGATTATCCTTCAAGTGGTCCCAGTCCCTCCAGTAGTCATGACTGATGTGAGCTACCCCCAGAAAGGGATGTGTAACATGAGGCGAGCGTCACCTTTCAGCTGAGAGCAATTCCTGAAGAGTGATTTAAATTTAGATTATAGTTCTAGAATTTTATGACTCAGTGGAATATAGTTATTCATATGACCTTGGAGAGGTCCCCTTTCTATTTTTGGACCTATTTTCTTCTTCTGTAAAACGTTGGGTGATAGGACCGATTGAACCAGACAATGTCTGAGATCACATCAATTGTACAACTCTTGTATTTTGAGTGTATGAGATTTTGGTGGGCAGATGGCTTTTGAATTTCGTATTCTCCTTTTTTTTCTTATTCTCCATAAATATTTGAGAAAAAAATGTAAATTCAGTCATTAAGGAAAAAGAAGTCCCAAGAAGATAGCCAGAAGGGTTCAGTAAAAAGGCTTAGGCAGAAGAGGTTCCACTGCTTTACTTTTGTAATGGCTTTGTGGCTATTTATAGCAACTGGCTTGTGGGCTTTAAGAACATTCACTGTGAGAACCAGCTCTTTTTTTCCTATTCTGACCATCTGCTTTAGACACTTGGCTACAGAACCCAAACAATGAGTTGGCAAAGCTGTTGAGAAGTGAAATAAAGCTACACGATGAAAACCAGTTTTTAAAAACTGGAGTTCTGTTGGCTCTAGGTGCCATACTACCAGAAGATCCTCTTGGATACAGATGGCCATTGAGAGGGACTGGCCTGTGATGATAATCCCAACCCATGGAACATTAAATGCCAAGTCAGAATCCTTGCTTGACTCTTGCATCCATGGTCTAAGAAGCCTGCAGACTAAGACTAATCTCAGCTTAACAGGCTTTTAGGACCTTGTTGAGGGTCCACATCCATCCAAGAATGCTTTCTCGAGAGTAAGAGAAAAGTACTTCTCCAGTACCATAAATGCCAGCAGCATGCAGAATGTCAACTATTCAGAACTGTGGTAACAATAACCAGGAGCATTGGGTTCAAAGCTCATTCAAATTTACATTTGCTGTGATAGCATTACCTGATGTATAACTCTAAATAATTATTTGATTTAAAAATTCTTAAGATAGGTTTTTCCTTTGAGTCTTGAATGACATGCTTCAATCATCCTCTTACTACAGGAGGAAATCTTTTCATGCACTGCTGCAGCCTCCACCTAGCCTTGTATATGGTTTTGTATAAGAATGGGCTTAAAAACAATTGTGTGTGGATGAGAGTTAAAACAGAAGTTGTTCCTTGAGAGTTCTAAAAGGAAATGATGTTAAAAAAATTATTTGATTAGTAATTCTACTGGATTTTCAAAATCAGAAGATTAGTTGGTTTGTACAGACAGCCTAGATTTGGCTTTTAAACTCAAAAAGGTGCCTGTAGGGAGTGCAAAGATGTATCTATAGGGATAATTTTATAAGGTGAGAAATGGACTTGTTTATCAGAGATATAGGAATATTCAAGTAGAGACCTGACAAAGAGTTGGTGAAAACAAAGAATTAATGATGATGGAGTGTAAAAGTAATATAAACTTAGCTTTTAGAGAAGTTTCTTAGAGCAACATAAAAAAAAATCTTTTAAAAATTCATGTCACTGAATTCTTCCCTAATTCCTAAAATCTCAGAGATTTCTAAACAAAATATGACTATCATTGATTCCAGGGTCCTTCCCATCTGAGTCGAGGTATTTTAAAGATCTGGGGTTACATGTAAAAGATGGGCTCACAGCTTCTTGAGATTGTAACTGGACGTGTAGGAGGGAAGCTGTAATGCTGAAGCTCATCTCAAGAGAAGCATTTGGTCCTAGAGCAGAGTCTACCTTTCTTCCTATCTTCTCTCTGATAGCCATGGTGTCATAATATACACCCAGAAGTTCACAACTATTTCAGACTTCTGGACTTCATAGCTGCGTCTCAACTGAGCAGATCTCAGTAGAGAAGGGCCAGCTAGAAGGGAGTGAATGGAGGCTGTAGGGGTCTGAAGTTCCCTACTTACAGCGCCCTTCATTTTTATCTCAACACATTTTCATAGCCATCCTGTGGCAAGCACTGGGCTGGGCACCCCCATGCCACATGCCATCTTGTAAAGTGTATATAAACCACATTTTACACATGGGCTGGCTACATTTAAATTAAGGGCTTTCCCTTAGTTCGTAAATGATAGAACCAGAATTTGAACACAGATTTTATTTTTTTAATATACCTCCAGTTTTGTTTTGTTTTTTCCTTCCCCAGGGAAACTTTTCTTTCTAATCTCAAAAATTTTACAGTGCCATAATTTTCTCAGGTTCAAATTTGAGTTAAAAACTACTGTTTATCTGCTTCTATCTCAAAATATTGCACACTTTTTTTCAAACACAAGACATGGTGTTTTAAAGAACATTTTCTATTAAATCATATTCAATCCAGTCTTGGGTGGTTCTTTTGAAGCCCTTGTAGATTAATAACAAGTACTGACATTTATGGAATGCTGACTGCTAGCCAGCTGCTCTGCTGCACTTCTCTGTGTAGGGTCTTGTGGTGATTTGAAGCTGTACACAACCCTGAAAAAACACGCTTTTAAATCTAATCCATTCCTGCGGGTATAAACCCATTGTACATAGGACCTTTTGATGAGGCTCCTTCAGTTAAGGGGTGGCCTAGCCCAATCAGGATGGGTCTTAATCCTATTATAGAGTCCTTTTTAAGAGGAATGAAATTCAGACAGACAGAAAGAAAGCCACAGGCAGCCAGAAGCTGAAATTGATGGAACCCAGAAGAGAAGGGAGAGACCAGGAGAGGCCGCTCTGTGCATTGTCATGTAACAGAGAAGCTAAGGGCCAAGGATCACTGGCAGCCAGTCCCAAAATGCCACAGTCTTTGGGGAGAAAGCACCACCTTCATGACACCTTGATTTGGACTTTTTCCCTGCTTTAATCCATGAGTGAGTCAATTCCCATTGTTTAACCTGAACCACTTCATGGTATTTACTTGAGCAGCAAAGGAATCTAAAACAAGCCTCTTTAATCCTCACAAACACACCGTCAAGTTGGTATTATCGTCATCCCCATTTAAAGATGACGAAAAGAAGAAATAGAGAGCTTAAAGAACATGTTCAAGTCAATGTATGATTAGCATTTATTGCATAATAAATTACCCCTAAAATGTAGCAACATAAAACAACAAACACGTATTACCCCAACAGGTTCTGAGTGTCAGGAATCCAGGGGCAATTTAGATGGGTGGTTCTGGCTCAGGGCTCTGTTTCCTGAGATTTCTCGCAGTCTATTTGGTCTAGGACCTCAGTTCCTAATCCCACAGGCCGCTCCTCACTTCTGCTGACATGTTCTGTGGCTTCCCCCAACAGCGAGCGACCTAAGAGGCAAAGAGCAAGCAATCGAAATCTTTCTCACCAATCTTCACCACATTCCATTAGTAAGACAGACCAGGGCTGATGGAACGTGGGGTGGTGCTGCACAAGGGTGTGCATCCCAGGAGGTGGGTACCTTGAGAGCCATCTCGATACTAGTTATAACAATCACCCACTAGCAAGAGGCAGAACTGGATAACGATTCCACACTGACTTCAGCGCGTGGGCTCCTTAGTGCTACGTTACGAATAACTACAAAACACTTATTTGTGAATGTTAGTACTTTTCCTAAAAGGAGCTTTTTGTGGAATTAGTGGCTACTTGTAGATGCCATTCTGTGACACTTGCTTCTTAGAGAAAATTCAAAAATGTGAAAGTGATATGAATATTTATCATTGGCTACAGGTACTAAATATCCAGATAGTCCATAAAATATACAGACAGAAAAGGGATGGGAAGCAGAAGCAGAATAAGAAATAATTTTGCCTAAACTCTTTTCACTTCAAATATCCTTATCTTTACTATTATATTTACCTATTTTCTCTCCTTACCAAATCTCTCAACATTGTCAAGTATCATGTTGGGAATTATCTAGGGAGGAATTTGTTTTAAAAAAATTATCTCCACCTTAGGTATCCTATAGGTCAAATTTAGTGCTAACATTTTAAAGAAAGTCTTAAAAGTTTTCAAATACCAATGTGCCCTGTTCAAGGAGCAAAATAATTTGGCAAGGGAATTTCTACTTGAAAAATCTTTGTGTATCAGTGTTAGATATAAATTCAATTGTCAGCAAGCTGTGTCAGAACAGATTTCTTGTCATATTTGGGCAGAGAGCAGAGATATATTGAAAATGCCTGATGATATCACTCCCTGAGCTATTTATTTTACATAAGCATAGCTATGTAGTGAATGCTTTCAAGTGTAGTACTTTTGTGTGTGTATGTTTCTGGCTCTCAAAGCTGACATTTGGCGGGGGGGACACAAAAAGATGTTTCAATATACAGTGTTTTATCCAACTGAAGCTATAGTTTGATTATTTTTGTAACTGCATTGTAAGAATAGACTTCTTTTAGAAATGAATAATGGATCAAAATACTTCCAAAGCAAAGGTTTAGAATACTGGCTTTTCAATTTCATGTGAGGAAATAAAACGTGAACATTTTTGAGATGCAGAAACATGCAATAGATTTATTTTAAAAGAACTTTGCAAACCCTTTGTACCCAGGTCAGTAGCCAAAGTGCAAAACTATTAGAAAGCACAATTTCTTTCTTTAGAAATGAAGGACTCAGACCTAGAATACATTTAGTCTCTTGCGTTCTCTCATTTCTCTAATTTGTAGATTCTGTGGCTTGCTAGGCTTTTATGTCTCTCTATCCAGATTTATTCAGCTCTATACAAGAAGATACTCATGAAACTCTTTTTTGAAACGTATTCTAAAACATTGATTAAGTTCAAATAATAATATTGATACGGAAATGTGCCACAATTTGTTGAATGGGTGCCTTCTACATCTAATGGAAACTGTCATTGTCAAATTTAACTTATGAGTAAAAATAGTCACAACAGGAAAGAGCTTACAACCTGGCAATCAGCCATAATAGCAATGCATGAGTCAGTTGATCAGTGAGATGGCTGAAATCTTAAGTCGATTTGCTTGGTATCTGTATTTATACAATTGCAATAGTGTAAATCAGACTTTATGTTAACATGTAACTCTTATTTACAAATGCATTCCAACCTTCATCATTATTATTTTCAATCTCTACTTAGTTATAGACCCTGGGAGACTAAATAATACATTACACCCTTTAATAAGTTTCCAGTGGGTTAAAATGAGAGATTTCTAAATATCACTTTCTATTAAACCCTACTTTTTAAATCACATGAAAAATAAGAAGTGTCTCTAGCACTGTGCTGTGAGAGACATGAAGACAAAAACATTATAACTTTGTTTCCTTAAGGAATTTTAAATCATTTTGGCCAATATCCAGCTTGAATCTCTGGTTCTTTTTAAAAGTGCCCTAGTCTTTTTTTTCTTCTGGAAAAAAGTATGTACCCATACATTAACATTTTATAAAATATCTTCACTGAGGCATTACACAATATACCATTTCATATAAATTTTTCCCCTAAAATAATTTTGAAAGCTATGTATCGCCTCACACATTTAAAATATTTGGTTATAAATTAAATAGCTGTGAAAGATGTAATTTTCTGGCATACCATTCTTTTAAATTAATCCAAAAGCATAAATATCCCATAGTAATTTGATATCTATTATCATCCATTTACAAAACAGATAAAGAAGCTCCACTTTTACAGAGGAAAGTTTATATCACTCATTTTTCTCCACAGAATAATGTACAAGTGTAATATATTTTTATGATTGATGGTCTTTTATTGATCATATATCATTTTCTTTGCAACATAATGTTTTTATAAACTGAAATTGTGTGTTTTTATTTAACTTCCCATGACTATAAGTCTGTAAATGTTAAACATTGTTCTTCTTGACTGAGTTAACATTACAGCTGCTATTTCTATAAAATTGTCTATAGAGTAAGATTTTATTGGAATTATTATCACTTAACGACATTAATGGGGCATTTTGTTCAATTATTTCATACATCCCTGAATGACTATTACCTATTGCATAAATTCTGTTCCAATTATTTCTTTTTTATCTTTTAAAATTATTTTTTTTAGAGAAGTTGTAGGTTTACAGAAAAATCATGCCTAAAATACAGAGTTCCCATATACCACCTGTATTAGTCAGCCAAAGGGGTGCTGATACAAAATACCAGAAATCTGTTGGCTTTTTAATAAAAGGTATTTATTTGGGGTAGAAGCTTTCTCCACAAGGCCAGCTGTAGACGCTCAGGCTAACGGTTCGTCTGTCTTCCCGGGGCGTCTGCCGTGTCTAATGGAGCCTTCTCTCCTTCCTCTTGTATCTGCTTCTCTGTGTGTTTACTTTCCGGGGCTCCAATATCAAAACTCTAACTCCCTTCTCTGCAGTGCGGTTACTCTGTGAACCCCCGCCAGGGACTCAACATCCTACTGACATGGCCCAGTCAAAGCCTTAATCATTATTTAACCAAGTAAAAGTGAAACTTCAAATCCAATATAGTCTAATGTGCCCAGAGGAACAGAGCAGTTTGCAAACATAATCCAATATATATTTTGGGAATTCATAAACAGTATCAATCTGCTACACACCCTATTATTAATGCTTTGCATTAGTATGGTATATTTGTTTATCTAAACACTGAGAAACTTTGTTTGCCTGTTTGTATGGGTGGGTATTATATCAATGAGATTGTTATAGCAATCATGCAATGATTAGAACTCTCTAACATATTATATGCCAAAATCACACTGTGAGTGCTCATTAAAAAATTGTTTTTTAATAATCTTTCAACTAACAAATAGCTGAGTCCTTCTTTGATTTATGATGAACGTAAAAGTTTAGGAAACCATTGGACTTGCAAGAGTGTCTGTTATTCATTCATTAGAGTTATTTCATTTTACTAGGAGATACACCGAGAGAAAGCTTTACCAAAATCTACCAAATAATTAAAAAATACACTTGCAGTTTTTTTCACTTAGAAGCACCTTGTATAACACAATATATCAAAGTAAGATTGAGAAAAGGAAAATATTATTTATAATATGCCTTTACTTACATAACTTTTGATAAAATGCTATTATATTATTTAATGACTTACATATTTTTCATGCAATTTATGGAAAATACCCATCATTTAACCTACCCAGAGTAGATTCCTATCACTTAATCCATTTACAGTCAGCCTTTATTTTCAAATCAATCAGTCAAAACTTTCTAACTGAAAAGACCTGACTCCATTTTTCAATTCAAATAAATATATTGTTTTAGTTTGCTAGGTTGCTGAAAGCAATATACCAGAAATGGGTTTGCTTTTACAATGGGGCTTTATTAGGATTCAAGCTTACAGTTTCGAAGCTGAGGAAAATGTCTAAATCAAGACATCATCAGGCAATGCTTTCTCCCAAAAGACTGGCCGCTGGTAATCCTTGAATCCTCTGTCACATGGGAAGGAACATGGTGGCATCTACTGGTCTCTCCCTGCTCCTCTGCATTTCCTTGCTGTCAGCTTCCTTGTTTCTGAGGCTTTTTCCTTTCTCAGCTTCTGTCTCTCCATATTCATCGTATTTATAAAGGACCCCAGTAAGAGGATTAAGTCCCACCCTGGTTCATGCCCTACTGAAGTAATCTAATCAAGAGGCTCTTAACTAAAGTAACCTAATCAAAAGGTCTCACCTACAATAGGTTTACACCCACGGGAATGGATTAGATTTAAGAAAATAATTTTCTGGGGTTCATCCAGCTTCAAACTGTCACATGTATTGACATTCATTTCATGGAATATTTTAAATACACTGAAAACTAAATTCTGGAAAACAAGTCTAAAAGCTAGTTCACCAGAAGCAGTCACTTTTAATTTGAAGTGATGTATAATTAATATGAATATTTAATCCGGATATTTAAGTTAAATAGCAAATCTATATGTTGTTTCTCATTCTTTAGTTTTCGGTAATGCAATGTGATTTGTATCTATAATTATAAAGTCATTTATGAGATAAGGAATATGATAAAAAGATAAGTATTCCTTTGATAAATATGCATATGTTGAACTCCATTGACTGGCTTTAAGGTGTAATTAAATAAAAGACATATATAACAGAAATACCTTTATTAATTTCATAGATATACTGACCAAACTTCTATGTATTCAATACAAGAATATACTGATCATTATAATCAATGGCTTAAATTTTATTTTTTGTTAATAAGTGGTAGAAAATACTAAATATACTATAAGGAGCTATAACATGAAGATAGAGTATAATTAGAATAACTAAATCATAAGATGATGTAATTGAACAGGTATTTAATCATTCCCACTAAATCTAAAAGATATCATTTAAGATTCTTATAGGTTTCATGTGACATAACCAGAAATCTTTGGTATTCTTCAAACATACACTTCACATATATTTAAGATAACCACTGTCATTCACCTGCTTTGCTCTGGTTGTTTGAAGGTATTTCTCTCTACTTAAGGATAAATCCTAAAAATAGGTATTCAGAATACCCCTTGCTTTTCTCTCCTGACTTTCTCTTAACAGCAATGGTTTCTTTTACAGAAATAAAGGAAAATTCCCAACCAACCCACTCTATACAATAAATCCATCTGATCTCTAAATAATCAAACATTTCTAAGGCTGTGTTTCATCTGTAACAGAAGTAGTAAGTCAAAAACAAAAACAAAACAAACAGAAAAAAAATCACCAAGCAGACAAGATACCTTAAGGTGGCTTTATGATGGCTTGGTTAACCATTCCTTTCTTTGGAATACTTGAGGTTTTTAAACTTCAAGATAATGCTCTGTAATAAGATGCTTGAGGAGTAAGCTTTCTTCTATAAAGTAGGAAAGGACTTCGTGAAATGAGAGGTAAGTAAGGGAGCCTATGTAATGCTCTGAAGAGTATGCCTGGATTTGAGAATCTGAAAATCCAGCCGCTTCCTTTTTTCTTGTTTGTGGATATGTAGGATTAAAAAAAAACCCACATGAACATCTTTGTTTTGCAGCTGTCGTGAGTGCCATCCCGGTGCCAACCCTAGAAAGTGCCCAGTACCCAGGAATCCTCCCATCTCCCACATGTGGATACCCCCACCCGCAGTTCACTCTCCGGCCTGTGCCATTCCCAACTCTGTCAGTGGACCGAGGTTTCGGAGCAGGAAGAAGTCAGTGTAATACGTTTTCCTTTCTTTTTAAAAAGAACAAATGTATAGTACAAAGAATGTCATGTCAAAGGAGTAGTGTTCTGACCTCCTTATCCCTTGGAAAGATTGATTTTCCTATGACCTGGATATTAGAATGTTCATTTCCAACATACTTGGTTCTTTGGCGTCTACTCACATGCTTCTGGACTAATTTTCTAGGAGTCATTCTACAGTATACTCTACCGCCACTATGGAGAGTGATCAGAAAACAAAGGTCAGGTCATTCAGTAAAACAATGGTGTGGTGGGTGGTTGAAATTAATATATCCTGTTAACTAGTAAGTGAATAACCAAGTGACCATCCTCCAACATATTCAGATTTAAGTGTCTGTTGGTTATATTTAAATGTCTCATTGATTCCTGACTAACCAATACTTGGATGAAAGTTTTAATATTCTTTTGGTTAAATCAATTAAGCAATACCTTTTCATCTTTAAGAATTAATTATTGGAAAAGAGATTTCCCCAATGAGGGTAGGAATGAAGACTCTCAAGCTGTTATATACACTCTGGTGCTTTCGCCTAGGCCATTTGACTTTTTTCCTTTGAGCACAGCACTTTTAAATTGATTTTATGGCTTTCATCTCTTAGTTAAGAACAGGTGACTCAGCAGCTCATGTGAGATAGGATGTTTTGTAATAGATACGATGGTAACAGCAATAAAATAAATTTGTGAAGTAAGCTATATTTTTCCAACCCAACAGGGAAAGCTCTAAGAAGTCATAAATCGTCTAGTGTAGCAAGGCTAGAATTAAAAGGCATCAAAAATCTGCCAAGGGAGAATTAGGTTTATTTTCCCTTCCTCACTGCACGTAATGTGTACAGAATGGAGTTTTGTGCCAAAACTTGAGAAAAAGTTCCCAAACCATATTGAAGAGAATTGAATAAGAAAGGGGGGAAGTTCAAAAACCAAAATTTCCAAATCCATGCTCCTTTGATGATAATTTGAGTCAAAGCATTAGGAACTAACAAGTTCTCTCCCCAATATAAAAGAGAGGGTTTTAGTTGAGTTTTTTTTTCCCCTTATGAGATTGCTGTCTTCTATGTTTTTTTGTTTTTTTGTTTTTCATCTAAATGTATATATTCACTGATTTTAAAAAGAGTCTAGGAAGAATCTGTAGAATGGCCTTAATCTGGCCACTCCAACATGACTAATAAAGTTTCAGATAGATACATACAAGGGAATTCATTACAATTTTGAATAGGAATTACCTATATATTTTTATTCATGGCGTGTTCCTATCATTTCTTTTCATCTTTTAAATGTATATATCCCCCTTCTGAAACTCTATTCACTGAGGTCAAGTATTCCATTTACGATTTACTTTTTTCTCGAGTTGGTTCAACATGCAAAACTGTTTTATTGAATCATGGGAAAATGATTCCCAAAATTAATAATCAATGGGAAAAAAATAGAAATGAGCTAATATACAATAATTTTTATCTGTAGTTAAAAATATTTATTTAGGAGATTTGGTTTTTGTTTTGTTAATTTCTTTAAATGGATTATTCAATAAATGTTGTTGTAGGTTATAAGGATTCCTAAAAAAGTGCTTAGTAATTTTTGAACCTTATCTAAAATCACAAGGCAATGGACATTTCACTCCTGTTCAAATTTTATAGATATTTTAAAGGAACAATCTTTATTTTTTAAATTTTGAAATAATCTTCTATCTTTAGAAGAATAGCAAAGATGCCTTTATTTTCATTATCCCCACCCCAGGGCTTTTTGGATATTTATTTCTATTGTTCCCCTACGAAATTTTGGTAGCAAGATTTGATATATATATGTTTATGCACTATGGCCCTTTATGAGGCCACAAACCATTGTAATATCTAAAATATTTTCACCACTCAAAACCCAATTTTTGCCTCCTTGGGAGTGATACCACCCCTGTTGAGAATGCATGTTCTAGGGAGTTCCAGTATCTCTTACCCAGCTTCCCCTAATGTTGACATCTTATATAACCATGGTCTGTTTGTCAAAACTAAGAAATTAGTGTCAGTAAAATACCATTACTCAACTACAGACTTTATTCTGATGTCTCCAGATTTTCCACTAATGTCCTTTTTCTATTCCAGAATCCAATCCAGGATCCTACATTACATTTAGTTTTAATGTCCCCTGAGTGTCCTCCATCCTGTGAAAGTTTCACAGTCTTTCCTTGACTTTGGCACTTTTGATGCATTCTGGTCTGGTATTTTGTAAACTGTATCTCAGTTTGAGTTTGTCTAAGGTTTTTTGATGATTAGACAATGGATTTGGGGCAGAATGCCACACAGGTGAAGTGCCTTTCTCAGCTGATCACGGCAGGGATGCATGATTTCAACATAGCATTACTTGTTAGGTTAACCATGACCACTTGATTAAGGTAGTGTCTGCTAGGTTTCTTCACGGTGAAATTACTATTTTTTAGATTTTATTATTTGCTTTTAATCAGATTTTAAAAAATATATTCAATCATTTATCAAGTATCTTTGAGCAAATCTATGTAAAAATATAAAAGGATTATGAACTACTAGTGTGTATTTCCAACTGATTGCTGAGAAAATATAATAAGCACTCTCTTAGAAGCTAAATATTCTCTAAATCACTGCCAGAAACAGTTAACTTCCAGCCTTTCAGTATTGGTTTCTAAATGCCTTGGAGAACACTAAACATCCCTGTTCTCTCTCAAGCAGAAAACATTTCATGACTCTGGGTGGAGATGACTTATTAGTCACCTTGAGAAACAGAGAAAGGCACACATAGGAAAAGAAAAGTTTGACATTGCCAAGTGTAGAGACTCCTTCCTCCAAAGTTATCTGAAAGACCTTTGAGTTTTACAGCAGATTAATCACTAAAGCCCTGCCCTGAGATCCGCTTCCTTCTTAAGTGACAAATAAAGCTGAATTTCTCTCCTCACCATAAGGAAAAGGAAAATATAGTACGTTGGCATTATGCACATTTGCTTTATCTGTCAATAAAGATGTATGTAGTTGTGAGGGATAAATATTTCCTCTCTTTACCAACTAACTGCAGTTCTGCTCTTAGCCTAAATAGGGAAATGACCTGTCCTTGGGGAACAGTAAGCAGCACTCTATTTTGGTAACTCCAACAAATAGCTAATCTTGAGACCCCATTTCTACAAATCACAATAAAATTGACACCCGTATTTCCTCCTCTTTGAATCAAGTAGGTGTTTTTAACAAGAAGAGAAGGTTAAGTGATTTCCACTATTCCTTTTAGTTCTTACATTGTCCTAGTGGATGAAAAGGGTGGCCAGCTTTATCCATGTTACTTTTCTTCCCCAATTATCCCCCAAATTGGAAAGCAACTAACAAATGGGACTTGACCTCGATGAAATTAGGGTATAACACAGTTCATGAATTTTTCTCTAGGATCTTCCTTCCTTCCTCCCTCCCTCCCTCCCTCCCTCCCTCCCTTCCTTCCTTTCTTCCTTCCTTCCTTCCTTCCTTTCTTTTTCTTTCCTTTTTTTTCTTTCTTTATTTGCAGGCCATGAGGGACTGGGGTTACTCAGGAATATAGCATGACTCTGCTCTTCTGCAGTTGATGGGAGAATTGAATACCAAATGGTACTCATGTCCCAAAGTCTGCTTAGACTTATTAGTATGCTGTATTTCTTTAAAATATTGTAGTTTTAGAAGAAAAATCCTCATTTCCATTTTTCCCAGTTATTCTGTAATGATTATTTACATGTGTTGACATTAATTATTAAAGGTACCCTGAGATTTGACTCTCCTGTGTAATTGTATGCTATTTGTAAAATGTATTCAGCCTATTTCATCATTTGAAAACGATGACTTGCCAGCACATATCTGACACTCACTCTGCTCTCTGAATTAGAGGGAGGCCACACTTTGTGAGAGAAAGGAGGTTTTCTTTCCTTTCAGAGCTTTCACTACAGCTAAATGTCATGTCACTGAGCCAATTTGTTTCCCATAGATGTCCTGAAACTGGCACTTAAACTGGTCCAATGGGCCCATCTGAAATGAGGGCATTTTTCTGGTGTAGCAGTTCTATTGTGCTTGTTTAAATATTTTTGCTGCCCTACGTGTCAGCCAGTTCTGAAAAGCATTTATTTGGCTCTATGTAAAATATCAGAATTATGAACTGTCTTTGGAAATCCTACACTTGTTCACTGTTTTAAGCAAAATTGTCATTTTGAATAGAGCAAAAACAGCTTCTTAGAGATTGTGGAGATATTCAGTCTACAGGACGGGCCCGCCCACTTCCACTGAGCACATTTGGATACTTTTCTTTTCACCCCTTGTGGTATTAAGGATGGATTTCACTACCAAGCTGGTGCCTGTGTATCAAGCCACCATAATTTCTCTTAAAGTCCAAAGGCCCATCATTGTGGTCCCAGTGAAAAGAATAGTAGCCCGCTGAAAGCCTGAGGATAGATGCCTGGGCATGCAGAGAAGTTGTTTTTAAAGATGCTGCTGAGAAAAAGAGTAGGAATGGGAGTGGTCAAAAAATCAATAATATCATCAGAATTCATATGAATAATGAAGTTTTATCAAAATAAAAACTAAATTTCAGAAGATTAAACATAAATGCATATACATATTACTAAAATTATGATCATAAAATTTTACCATAGATCTCTTTCTTTTTGAAAATATAAAACAATTTTTAAAAGGAAGAAGTGAAGGAAGGAAAGAAAGAATAAAGGAAAGGAAGAAGACCTCACCAAACAAATTATTTATTTAATGGCTAAAGGAACTCTGAAACTATGAGGTGGGTTAATTGTGATCCACCTTCAACAGAGAGAATTACTTAAGCAGATTTCTGAGGGAAATTGTAAAATCTCTTTCCCTGGAGGGATATTTTTCATATGATGATAAAAATCATACCATCATAGATGAACAAAAGCCTACTATTAGGATCCTGCCAAGGACAGCTCATTTGCAAGATACATGGTTCAGAGAGATTCAGAGAGACTTCTGATCAAGTTGAAGCCCAAGCATTTTAAGTTCCCTAGAATTCCCCCAATGAGATTATAAACTCTTTGTGATGAATAGTTTTCTCCATCCCAAGGATTAACACTAGAACCCTATCTGGAAAAAAGCCTGTTTTTCCCTTGTTAGCAATTCCTGCAATCTGATACTTCATAAGTTTCCTTTGGGACTTTGTGGTTTAAATGAAATCCTATCTAAGCAACCCAAATTAAAGTTGACCTTTCTATGGGAACAAGGAGTAACAACAGGACTCATGGATAATTCTCAAGGCCAGTGACACAAGGATGCCCTTGGTTGAGTATTGGCTAAATAATCGAGCCTTTATTTAGACAATTGACCATTCATTATTTTCTCCTTTAGACTAAATGTGAATCCTTAATAAAGCCTGCATAATTTCCTTGGTCACTAAAAGGTGTTCCAATCATCTATTATGCAATACTATTTGAAAATAAAAACAACGTGTTCCTCTCACCTTTATAGTCTTACAATCAATTTAGCTTCCTATAAAACCTCTCTGCAGCCCCATTCCTTTTGCCCTTATCTGAAAACAATCATCCTCAGGGATTTGACTTCATGTCTTCCTTGCAGCCCCTTGCTCTAACCTATTTTGCACACATTTGTCCCCTCCCTCCTTTTATAGGCCTTCCTAGCCAGGACTTCTTTCTGTTCAAACTTCTTTCCCTCATGATTCTCTTCAGTTTGTTTTCTTGAGTACATTTCCCTTACTTGATCTGTTATCAAGTCTCTGCTGGTTTACTGGCTCTGGTTTCAATGTGGCTACAGCCAGCCCTCAGCCTACTCAATATCTTCCCACCTCCATCTTTGAATGGGGTGAGTTTAGGGGCTGGCCAATGACCCAGATGACCTCTAGCCATTTCTGTATATAAAAGAATATATTTTAATAACAAATACCCTTTGAAGGCACATATAACATTTGCATATCTTTAATATTATGTCTTAATCTTTTGTAACTTTAATCTCTATCCCCCTCAGATTTATCAGATTTTCTTTCTATCTCCTCTGCCTTTGCTGCACTCAGTGAAACTCCTGGAGAATTGTCTCAAAATTATCTCACAAATTAATTAGCTTGAAATATTTCCTGGCTGAACATTCTTTTTCAAAAGTGAGATATTATCTTTTATCACAAGATTGTTTTAAATTTACCCAACAGAACTTTCCTAATAAATAAGTCTCAGAAATTCTCCTCTTATTTCATTAATGCTTTTAACTACTATGTAGTTCTTTTTGTTTGCAATTTAACCTGGCTCTGTTGACTTTCAAAGTGAATGAAGAGTTAAAGTCCAGTCAGGGCATGCTTAGCATGAGAAACTGTCTTGCAAGTAGTTTAATTTGACTCAACTGTGTTCTCTGGATTAAAGGTGTATTTCCATATACAAAGCTATCCAAATGCCCATGAGCTGTCACAAGTGACTATGCAGAACCTCTTCAACCATAATAATCTGGCTGAAAATGACAAGGTTTATCCCCAAAGAGGAAAATTTGCAATTCTGCATTCAGGCAACTTGTTCCAACAGAGTCATCTCTCGTACAACTTTTTTTTGCTAGATGTGCCTCTATTTTGTTATGGAAGATAATGATAGTGGTTATTATTTATATAGTTTTATTAGCAATGCCTCCAAGTACCCAGTAACTCTGATTTGCTTGACAGTTGACATGGCATGTTTAAATCTCAGAAAAATTGGCATATTGGCTGGAAGATAATAATGCAGCTGTAGCCGGGTTTGTTACATTGAATTTCACTGCCATTGCTACTTATGAAAGGAGAAATAACTCTTCTTTCTCGCTTCATCACTTATGATTACAGGGCCCAGACAGTTCAGGAAAGCTAGTCAGTGCTGAATATATTTTACTACTCTTCCTGAAAGATAGATCCCTGGTCTTCTGGATCTATTTCTACTGTTTAGAGTAGAAGTACCATCATATCCCTTTAATACATGAGGGTAGAGGACTGAAGATGTTCATAACCTGGAGAAAAGATTATCCAGAACCTGGTATATCTCTGAAATGATCCAGAGAGCCTTCAGGTAACTTAAGAAAAACAAGATTTGTCCTAGAATAATGAATGTTTTTTCCGGTCTCCATTGCAGCAGTGAGTGAAGGACCAGCCACCCAACAGGCCCCCATGTTGCCCCCAACTCAACCAGAGCATTCTAGCAGTGAGGAGGCGCCAAGCAGAACCATCCCCACAGCCTGTGTTCGACCAACTCATCCACTACGCAGCTTTGCTAACCCTTTGCTACCTCCACCAATGAGTGCAATAGAACCGAAAGTCCCTTACACACCACTTTTGTCTCAGCCAGGTAAGTGCCCATCTGCTGACATTTGAAAATGTTATCATTGGTGCTGCTATTTAAATGCATAAGGGTGCCTGTGAAGGCCAGTATGCAATAGGTTTTTCATCATTGTTTATATGCCCAACATGGTCAGGTTTGTTACTGAGACCTGTAGTACGGCAATTAAGTATCTGCCTTATAAGCGACTAGCTGGTTGTAGGTGCCTATCATTCCTTTGGAAAGTGGTCCATTAATCCTGAACATCAGTTCATTACTTTTACTATGTCCTGTAGATATGTAAACTAGAGAATTCCAGGAGAGATTACTGGAAGACTCCCTGACTTCCTGAGTCTTCAGTGTGCCAAAAGGGTTCTAAGATTTAGGGCTAGTCTCCAAGACTAGAGCCAATGGTAGGAAAACCTACAAAACCAGTTGTTAAGGAAATGCATTTAATCTCACAATTCTGTTTAATTCCTTTATTTATAAATTCAGGAAATGAACTCTAGACTTGTTCTGACTTTCCTTTCTGGCTCTAGTACTCTGTAATAAGAACACTTAGACAATGACTACAAAAGGTACAAGCAAAAATCCAAACTAGAGTGTAGTGTTTAGTACTGCCAAGTAACCAGAAGTGGCCACCTTAATAGACACAGGCAGCTGAATTGGCCAATCTGTTATTACTAAAGTACATTTGAGTAATTTCCTTATGCCCAGATGCATGCCTAGAACAATGACATTTGTTGCTTTAGTACATAAACCTCGCAATCTCAGCAACAATTAGAAGATATGATTGCAATTATAAATCTTAATTATCTTTATATTAATCTTAAGAATATATCTTGCTCCTGGTCTCATATGAGGTGATTTCTACACACTACCTCTAATGTTCTCAACAATTGTGTGGCGTGTTGTGTGGATGCTCAGCTACCAGCCTCTGCGAGGTGGGCTGGAGCACGGGAGGCATGTGGATTCCATTGCTTGAGCTGGGATCTGCACCGCACATCAGGCCTGGGAAGCATTAGGTGTTCTCTGAAACACAGGCTTAGACCCACATCATGGCTTCCTTGTGCAGGAGAGTGCTCTTGTGGCCCAAAAGAAGTGCACATTAGGACTAGAAGCAGACCTGTATTCCCCAAGCCCCTCTCACCACCTCCAACAGATCCTCACACCACACATGCATTATGGGAAGGAATTATTTCTTTATATTACTCCAAAATTATGAGGTCTTTGCTAGCTGAGGCAGGAAATATTTGTAATATGAGAATTCTTTAATGAAATCCCTGTGTCTAGAAGATGCTGCCTGGCGAGTCTGGCTGCCCTCTCTTCCCCACTGTCATACCAGCCAAGGGAAATAGCCTTGGTGGAGGCTGTTATTCAGGGAAGATGACAGGTTAATTTCAACTACTAAGAATCACCAACCCTACTGAACATGTACCGTATGACAGGCGAGCTTCTAAAGGCTTGTGACATCTCATTTGATCCCTACAACAATTCTGTGAGGTAACTACTATTCTTATCTCCATTTTATGGATAAGAAAACTGATTTGCAGAGAATTTACATCTGCACAACTTGTAAGTAGTGCATCTGTCCTCACTCTTTTTGACTTCAGAAAGCATGGGTTCTCAATTTTTCAGGACTTAATTACTTCTGAATTTATGCCTAACTTGTTTAATGATCAAAACAAAGACAAATTAAAAGTGCTGTTAAATCATTCCAAAGTTGGTAAAAAGGAAAAAAAAAAAAGGAAATATCTGAAATAAGTCTAAGTTGAGAAATGCTACTTCCACAAAAGTCCTCTTCAATCTCATACTTTTAATGAGGAAAGTTAAGAGGTTTAACTAATCTATATTAAAGAAGACTGATTTTACAAAATAAAAACACTAAACTATAGCATTTATCCTGCTAACTATTCTCTCTGCTTGGAAGGAAAGATGTTTGTTGGATGATTCCATTATAGAGAGAACAAAGCCTAATGAAAATGACATTCTGAAGGCTATTTTAAATAAAAATTTTCCTATGGAGGTGATGTCTGGTTTGGAAAACAATGTTTGGAACTCAACATGTTCTCCAGCACTCTATGATAATAAAATGACCAAAAAGAGCTCTAATTTTAGAAAGAACATCTGAAAATAGAAACAGAATTGGCATGGTTCTTTCTTGGTTGTCAGTTTCTTCTAGTTACAATAACACCAAAGCTGACTTAAATAAAAGCAGACACAATGGAGCAAAAATGTGTGGATTATGTCTTTGAAGGAAGCAGTTGAGTATACTATCTCTGCAGCTATTCTATCCAATCATAAGCATATCTTCAGAAGCATTCTCTGATCTAATGTCATGTGGGCAAGGTCACATTCTCTTTGATTTCTTTGCACACACATAACCCTTCTTTTGTTTTACTATTGTTCTTGTTTTTATTTGAGCTATGCTTACATGTCATCTCCTCCTTTATACTTTCTGATATCTCTGAGTTGAGTTTTTGGCTTGATTTAAAATTTTTTTTTAAGTTCCCCTTTAAATGCCACCACCCCCACTTAACTTGAGACACACCCTATTATCTTGATGGAATTATTAAATGTCACTCCCTTTCATGTTTCTCTTTCATTGTTTCCCTGTGATTCCTGTTCATTTCATAATGTCTTACCTCATGATTTTCAAATAAGTTCTCCATGTATTGCTCCTGACACATGGTAAATAGTGTGCTTTTAAGAAAGGGCTGATGTTTACTTATTCTAATAGAAAAAGAAAATTAGCAGACTGACAAATGTATTAGCTGTGACATTAACTACATGCTTCTTAGCCTAAAAGATGAAATACTTAGTGCTTTCAACAAATTTTAATTCTAAGAAAATCATTACTTTAGTCAAACTGATTGATGAAGTAAAGTCATTCTCTTGTCGGCTTAAAAAAAAGTACCTCCAATAATTTTACTCGGGATTTCACTATAAAGGACTGTGTGATTAGTAATGAATTTATCTTTATTTACCACAAGTAATTACCTTAGAATATGGTAATGTGAGGCATTGCTCTAATTTTTAACGATCATGTCAAATGAGAAATTCTTTGTGCTTTGAAAGCTTTAAAATTAGGAGCACTGAAGAAGTTCTTTGGCCACTTAAATGACTGGGTATATTTTGTCATGCTGGGCAGCATCCTTGGCCGGTGCCTCAGTTTCCCTGCCAGTGAGGCATGCAGAGCTACACTTGTTTCAGTTTAGTATGAGGTGTAGGGCAACACATATTATGCAGTGACAATCTCCATGGGGCTGCAGAGCATCTACAGTATGCATTAATTAGAAATTCTGCCTACTGAAAACAGTCATTCCTTCCTTTTCCCTTCCCTTCCACCTGCTGAGTTAGAAATTTAGTTTACTATACTGTAGGTTTTTTTTTTTTTTTTTAATGCTATTTCTTACAATTTCATCATCACCCCATGATAAAATGGTTGCGTCTCTTAATGCTTCATCTAAAGATGTGAATGACTGTACAGTCTTTATACATTTCACGGAGGCTGCAATCACTGCACTTTGAAAATCACAGACATGGACATATAAGTGATTTGGCTTAGTCCTCTTTCAGGTTAAATAGAAAATGTTTGATGGAGTGTTGGGCTTATTGCATTATAGATCTAACATAAATTCTTCAAAGGGCCAAGATAGGATTTTTTTTCTTCACTAGTGAAAATTCCTTTTAGCTGCTGAAATGATCAGCTGCACTTTAAATTAACCTGGATTAGGAACCCATTTGTCATTTGGGACTGTAATTCTAAAGGGAAAGAAAATGTGACTGCCTAAATAGTGACTTTTATATCATAGTACTGTTTTATATAGCATTAGCCCCCTGGAACTCTTGCATCTTTGTACAGCTGAGTAAGTGCTATATGCCCTCCATTTACACATTGCATCTCTATACATATGTATTTATAAAAGCAGAAACTCAGAGCATTCTGATCTTTTCAGTCTTCTAGGGATCAGTAGACACGACAAGACCAAAACTCACTTCATCGTGCTGCAAAATTGAGTTTGATTTTCCCACTGCAAACTGCAGCATGTGCTCCAATTTGTCTGAGGACAGAGGACAAGGAGAGGGTGGAGGTGGCTGACGGTAGACAGAAAAGGCATTTGATTTGTATTTTATGGCTGGTTGGGAAATCATGTATTCCTGCCGTAACTTGATCTTTTTGGCAGGCCTTATTTCAGTAAATATGCTATCACCCAAAACTGTCAATAAATAACGATATCACATTAATAAAATTGCTTTCCCTGAGCCACTTATAGGCCACTGGCCACCATTGGAGATGTTCATCAAGGATGCTACATCTTTCCACTAGACTCAAATCAGTCACAAGCAGGGGTCATGGGAGATCTGCCATCTTTTACGGGGTGAAACAAGAGGGTCACTTTTAAGGCCAGTCAAATCTAATAAATCATTGGCCCAGCTAAGTAAGGGAGATGTGTTGCTTTGGTGTTATTAGAGCCAACAGAACCAATCGATTCTGGAGTGCGAAATTACACTACATCCTGTCACATAGATTTCATCTCATGTGTAGCCCATTTGCAACTTTTTGTAGAAATCTCTTTGGAATCTTCCAGTGCTCACTCCTAAAAGATTTTTTTTTTTTTAATAGATGAAATTTGATTTGATTTGGTCTGGTCATCCTAAATTATCCCTTGGTAAAATGTAATTAGGTAGACGTTGCCTTGAAAATCATTAATATTTGTGACTCTGAAACTTACCTGGTATTTTAATAAATTAGTATTTCCTCTAAATTGGTGTTCTAGTACATAAATAGGAAAAGCCCTGCTAATTGCCTCAAAGTGACTGAAAGAAGTTCTGATCTAGAGGAGACCTTATGAGTAAGCCATGGGTCTGAGGTCTCGTTTAGAGCTGACAAAGCTGAGCTTTGAAAAGGTTAAGCAGTTTGCCCATGGTCAACTATGAACTAATGTCCAGATTTAAAGAATTCAGAGAAATATGACACTGAAGAGAAACAAGGATTTTAGTTAGCTTCTTTGTGAAATTGGCACTTATTCATGTATTGACATTTTTCCTAGAAGGGGTATTCTAGAATGATCCTCATTATAAATATCCCTCAGAAAGAATTATTTTACAGCATGTAGGTCAAGTCAGTTTAGTACCTGAGTAAATATCTAATACCTTATGATAACTAGATAGAGGAAAGAAGCTAAAGCAAGGGAAGCAACCAGCTAGGGAACTCTGGAACAGCTCCCATCTGGTTGTCAAGTCACTGTCCAACCCACTGATATCCCTCCACAGAAGGCCAACAGCCAGGGAGCTAGCATCTGTTGCTTTCAGCATCACTGAGGGTTTTTGGGTTAAAGTATGGAGTTGCCATGGAAATAATCATAAGAAGAGAAAAGGAAGAAAAATAAAATCTATTTTCATAACTTGTTGACCCAGTGGACTACATAATTTGAAACATAATTTCAGAAGAATGTCTATGGGTTATACAGGGGAGTGGCTGGACTCCTGAGTGATAGAGAGCATGGCAATTTGAAATTATTTTATGAATCCACAAAAGAGAAAGATTATGTTTTAAAACTAATCTATTCCTGTGAGTGTGATACCTTTTGGTTGAATTACATTAGGTTAAGGGTCCTTTGATTAGACTACTTGATAAGATCTATTTAGGGCTTTTTGATTGGACTATGTCGATGAGGCATGACTGGTTGTCTCTGCCCCCTTACCGGGTCTGATATAAACCCAGAGACATACAGAGACAGACTGGCACAGGAAAAGGAAGTTGCCATTTTTTATGCTTCCGTGTGAGAGAAGACTAGAGGATCACTTAAGCACAAAGCCCCTAAAAGGCTGAGCCACAGAGTAGTTCGAGAGGAGCCCTGCTATATGCCTTACAACTGAACTTGGCAAGAAAGCAGTGTAGCTGACACTGATAAAGGAGGCCCAGGAAGAGACAAGCCATATGCCTGGTTGAGAGATGATGAGCCCAGAGAGGAAGGCTGAGACCTCAGCAGAGATCGGCAGTCATCGTATTTTGCCACATGCCCAGACAACAGGATCAACTGTAGCTGACTTTGGTGAGAAAGCACCTCTTATGGTGCCTTGAGTTGGACTTTTCATAGCCTTGGAACTGTAAGCTTTTACCCCCAAATAAATCCCCTTTATAAAAATCAACCTATTTCTGGTACTTTGCATCAGCAGCCCTTTGGCAAACTGGAACAGAGAGTGGGGAAGGAAAGGGTGAGCAATAGGTTGTTTTCTAAGCAGCAAATATTTCTTTCACATTTCTTAAGAAACTAATAAGTTACATGGGTAACTATTGCTGTACAGATTTTGTTGTTATTTATGAAGGATAGTGAGGATCAAAATTTCTTTTAAAATTAGGTTAGGTCAAGTTAATCAAGTTAATGTTTTACGTTCTGTCACCCTTTATAGTTTATAAAGAGAATTTTCAAGTAAATTCATAGTTACTTGAAAAGTAACTGTAATTGCCATTACCAATGAGAGACAGATGTTCAGAGAGATTGAGTAGCATGTAATTTTTCTGGAATCAAGTGTTATTATTCTTGGTACTTTCATACAGTCCCTTATACATAGTGAGCACTCAATAAATGTTTGTTGAGTTGCTCGGAATAGAATAAGAAAAGTTAGAGCCAGAATTTGAATCCAGGTCTTTAATTGCAGGTCTAATTATAGATGAAACAAGGTAACTTGAGGATAGTTGGTGAAAGGATTATATATTGATAATAAAGATAGATAAAATGGAATGGCTTCCAAATTCATGACCATTTGATCAGAAAATGCTAACTGTACTGAACTATAAATAGCATCTCATGTTAAGAAATTAAATTGCGTAGTGTGGAAAAGACAATTTGAAGCCACAAACACTAGAAATTCTGTTCAATAATTTAACTTCATGAAAATGAATAGATGTGCAATGGCATCCATAGTGAAAGAGAGAAGAATAGGATCTGCTTTGTTCATAAAAAGAAAGAATAGAGTTTAGGGGAAATCAAGAGTCTTGTGGACTAATTTCTCCATTATGCCAATTCTGGAATTGGTTTTGCTTCTCTGAATCCTATTCTTCTCATCTAGGAAAACAGATGGTTGAGTTTGAGTTCTCCAGAGAAACAGGACCAATAGCACATGTATGTGTGTATGTGTATGTATATTTATGTAAAGATTAAGAGATTTATTATAGGAATTGGCTCACACAATCATGGGTATTGGCAAGTCCAAATTCCTTAGGGCAGGCCTTAAGTTGGAAACTAACTATAGTGAGGTTGAATCTCCCAGGTGATGCTGGCTGTCTGAACTAGAGGCAGGAATTCTTTCTGACTTGGAAATCTTCAGTTCCGGCTTTAAGATCTACAACTGAGTGTAGGAAGAGAATCCCCTTATTGCTGACTGTAGAGGCAAATCCATCTGTGAAATACCTACTCAGTAACAATCAGGCCAGGGCTTGCTTGACCAAACAACTGGACACCATAGCTTAGCCAAGCTGATAAATAATAGTAACCATCACAATGGTCTTTCCTCTTTAAAGAGGAATGGAGCATATGAAATTCTAGCAATCTTAATTACTGCAGACATGAGGATGGATAATCGCTATTTTTTTCCTTTGCTTTGAAAAAGAGTAGAATAAGAGAAAGGTTTTAGTCTGAGAAAAGAGTCTGAGTCCCCTGGTGTGCATTTACAAGTATTCTGAACATTTGACAGAGTTCTTTATAGTTCATCAATTAGTGTCAGGTTCCAATTGCTTTCTTTGGGAGTGTGGGGTAGGGAATTTGAAGCAACAACAAAAATGTTCACATAAGTCCCTGTGTTAATGGGCTATTGAATATGTGTTATGAAAAATCTAACAAACAGAAAACTATGAAAATGTCTCTAATATTTAAGTAAAATGAGAATTTAACCATCAGCAAACTATTTCTAAAGATATGACCTCTATTATGTCAAAGGTCTAAAAAGAAACTTTTAAGTTCCTACTTCTTCTGAATGTTTATAAATTTATCATACTGGCAGAGCCTTGAAGAAGAATTCAAGTGTCCTGTTAAACATCTTGTATGTTTCACAGGTCTGACTTTCATCCTAGGCTTGTTGAAGGATTGATGTTTCTTAGTGCTAGAATCTCTTTATTTACCAGAATGTCAAGATGCGAAAAGAATGCCTTTTGTGGTAAAAGGGATTCAATTTGTGAAAAACAATGATAAGTGCACCAAATTGATTTCAAAATGGGAGACATAGTATGGCATAATTGTACACAGAGGCTTTTAGGGGAAAAAAGGTACTTTCACCTCCTGCTCTTCTCAAATCATTTCTAAATTGCCAATCTTTTTTGCGTTAATTTTTTTTAATTTACAAAATGTCTAAACCCACCAAGCAAAACCTCCCACTTTCCCCTTCCACATCCCCTGATAACCTATAATCTACTCTCTGTCTCTGAGAATTTGCTATTTCTAGATACTTCACATAAGTGATATCACATAATCTTTGTCCTTATGTGCTTTGTTTATTTCACTGAGCACATTTTCAAAATTCATCCAAGTTGCATCATGTCTCAGATCTTCATTCATTCTCACAGATGAATAATATCCCATTGCATGTATGGATCACAATTTGTTTATACATTCTTCTGCTAATGGATACTTGGGTTGTTTTCAGATTTTGACTATTGTGAATAATGCTGTCATGACCATTGATATAAAAGACTCTGTATTAGTCAGCCAAAAGGATGCTGATGCAAAATACCAGAAATCTGTTGGTTTTTAAAAAGGGTATTTATTTGAGGTAAAAGCTTACAGTTACAAGGCCTTAAAAAGTACAACTCAAGGCTGCTTCCTCACCAAAGTCAGTTGTCACATGTTGAAGCAAGATGGCCACAGATCTCTGCCTGGTCTCTCGGCCTTCTCAACTGCTCAGCTGCTCTGTTCTCTTTGGCTGCAAACCATCAGGCAAATGACTCGTCTCTCTTCCCGGGGCCTTAGTTGTTTGAGCCTTCTCCTTTCTGTCACATGGCAGGACCAAAATGACCACGTTCTCTCCTCTTCCATGTATCCTCCTGAGTGTCCATTTATTTAGGCCCACCAAGGGGGAGGGGACTCAACGTGAGTCACACCCCACCAACGTGGTCAAATCAAAAGCCCTAAATTAATTTTACAAAGTAAATTTAAAACCTTTAAGTTAATTCAGTCAAAGACCTTCACACCCAATAGAAAAGACCAGACCACAAACACAATCTTTCTCTTTTTAGGATTCATAAACAATTCCAAACTGCCACAGCATCTGTTTAAATTTCTGTTTTCAGTTTCTTCAGATACATACTTAGGATTAGAACTGCCAGGTCATATGGTAATTCTATATTTAATTTTTTGAGGAACCACCATACTGCTTTCCATGGTTGCTATACCACTTTATATTCCCTCCAGCAATGCACAAGGGTTCGAATTTCTACACATCCTTTTTAACACTTATTTTCTGTTTTTTTATTTTAATTTTAATAACAGCTATCCTTGTGGGTATAAAATGGGATCTTATTGTGGTTTTCATTTGCATTTCCCTAATAGGTAATTATGCTCAACATCTTTTCATGTGTTTATTATCCATTTGTATATCTTCTTTGGAAAAAATATCTGTGTAAGTCCTTTGCCCATTTTTTAATTGGGTTAATTGTCTTTTTGTTGTTGCATTGTAAGAGTTCTTTTTATATTCTGGATATTAACCCCTTGTCTGATATATGGTTTGTAACTATTTTCTCCTATTCTATAGGTTGACTTTTAACTTTCTAGAGAAATGTCTTCTAATGCACAAAAATATTTAATTTTGATGAAGTCAAATTTATCTATTGTTTCTTTTGTTGCTTGTGCTTTTGGTGTCATATCTAAGAATCCATTGGTGAATCCAAAGTCATGAATATTTGCCCTTATGGGGTTTTATGGCTTTAGCTCTTATATTTAGGCCATTGAGCCATTTTGAGTTGATTTTTGTATATGGTGTGAGGTCAACTTCATTCTTTTGCATCTGGAGATCCAGTTTTCCCAATAACCTTTGTTGAAGAGACTAATCTTTCCCCATTGCATGAACTTCGCACTCTTGTTGGAAATGAATTGGCCATTGATGTGTGGGTCTATTTCTGGACTTTCAATTCTAATCCATCTGTATATATGTCTATCCTTATTCCAGTACCACACTGTCTGGCTACTTCATTGCAGGACCAAAGGCAGGAGGGGTTACTACATGAAGAGTAAGGAGAGTTGTGCTAGTCTTTAGGGTCTCTTCTCTGGCAGGAACAAAAGGTGACTGAGAGAAAATTATTGGAGGAAAGAAAATTCTACTTTGGACCCAGCTTCCCTGCTAGTTGGCTGAGTTAAACTTGGATAAGTTATGTTAAGTTCTTTATGCTTCAATTTCCCTCTCAACTATAGATGGGGAAAATAAAATTTAGTCTTGAAAGGGTTTGTCTCATGATTCTAAGGAGTCAAAACATGTAAACAGGAGTTATGGTAGTTTAAAATATTAGTATTGAATCCAGGAGCTTCTGATTTGATATAATCTGGAGACCATGTTGCATCATAATTTGGGCCCAGCAAAATTTCTAACACCTTACATAAGTACCAGTGAGTAGAGGTGTTTCAAAGAACATTTCAATGGTTAGATGGCTAATGAAACAAGAACTCATAAATGCTGTGTTTTACCACAAGTGTATGAGATAGAAATGACTGCCAGTAAATGAGTTCTTCTTAAATGGAGAACAGAAGCATTAGCAGAGCATTTTATGCCACAGATAAGGGGCAGCCAATGAAATGGGCCTTGAATGGAGTTTAGAATGGTGAGCAAAGCAGGGCAGTAATGCTGCCCAGTGCTGCCTGAATGTCCCCTGAGACTAAAGAGGTCTTCCTCTTCCAATTGATCAAGGCTTGCTGTTAAATCAGACATTCATCAATCAGCCAGGAAGCTATCTTCTGCCAGCCTTTTTAAATGGTTAAACTGCATTACAATAGCATTACCCTCTCCAATTTCTCAGTCTATCTCTCTACCAATTATTACAAAGGACTCTTCCTCCAGCCTAGTAAGAGTTTATATCCGACAGGTGTTTTCATTTTGGGGCACCATGCCTAGCTTCCTCTTTCATAACCATGCATTTTCCTGAATTGCTCCTCATGAGGGACTAAAGTTCATGGAATTTCCTAGATCCCAGCTCTCACCTCCAACTCAGCTATCCCTTGTCCCAACAGAGGGACTAGAAAGGCAAAGAAGAAAAAGACAAGGGCAGCAGAAAGGGAGATTTTGAAAGCTGGGAAAATGTTGTTTCTCATTGAGCACCTGCAAATGTATTATTGACACCTTTGTCTTATCATTTAGAAATAATATATTATAACAACGATAATGATCACATATTTGAGATATTGATATTTGAATTCTAAACTCCGTATGCCTAGAAATCAGGTAGAGATCTGATTAAAAGGCAGGTCCTGATGCAGTGGCTCTGTAGAGCGGGCCTGGGAGTCTGCATTTCTAAGTGTCTCTCAGGGATTCCAGTGTTGCCTCTCCACACACTATACTTTGAGGAGTGAACTGTTCTTAATCTAAGGTTCATGGAAGAACATGTGCATTTTGTAAATCACTGGAAATTAAATCCATATTTCTGTGGTGTGTGTGTGTCTAGATGTGCATTTTCCTAGGAAACCAGGTTCATGTCTTGCATTAGAATCCATTGTTCTCTCTCTTTTTTTTTTATTTTAATTTTTTGTTGGTTGGTTTTGTTTTGTTTTTCAAGAGCATCTCCAACAACCTCAGGTTGAGATAAACTTCTCCAGAATCTAAGACTGAGAGCAGAATTCTTTTGCTTTGCTCAAATGAAATTCTGTACATTGTAGTCATGAATTTTCCTATAGAGACATCTGGAACCTTTGTGTACATTTTTCAATACCTGATGGAGAATTAGTTAAATTAACATTTGTTAATGTCTTAAAAGAAGTCCCAATTCTGAAACTCTTATTTTTGTGCCCCCCAAAAAAGACTGAGAGGAAAAATCCACAACTCTCTAGGGTAAATTTTCCCCATAAGATGAGTTCCCATAGGGACCTGGGGTACGTTAGCTGTCATTTGAAGGGGTTATCATAACATGTCCTTGGCACCCCATCTCCAGTGGTATAGTAGAGTGTACTTCCAGCCCAGGATGAATGATTATACACATATGTCCCCAAACAATGTCTCATTGTTCAATGAAAATCACACTCAGCCCAGGCCACACCAGGATGAGTAGCATATTGAAATCTGTAAAATACATTTTTAAAACTTTTCTGTTGGTAGTGAACGTAAGTCAACCTATAAATAGTGGTGGCATAAATCAGAGAATGGGAGGTGATTAAAGAAATATGTTATTTCAGCAGTGAAGAAGTTAAATTTTATTACGAAATGCACTGAAAGATATCATAAATCATTTATGGCATTTAAAATGAGTCTGAGGAGGCTTGGTGGTGGTAAAGAGGGCATGGGAGGAGAAAAATTTTTGAAGAAAAAGAACATGTTTTTCCAATAAATATTTGCATAATTAAAGTCTGACTGCTTCCTTTCTCTCCCTTCTTTCCCCTTTCCTCCCTCCCTCCCTCCCTTTCTCCCTTCCTTCCTATCTTTTATTTTCTCTCTCTCTCTCTCTCTTAACATTAAAAGTTTTTAATTGCTTTTATGGCTTAGACTTCTGAATTTAAATGGAAACAAGTACTGTAAATGTAGCTACTAGTACAAGAGTATATGAATTTAAGAAATTCAAATCGGAGAGTGGGACAATGATTGAATAGTGGAAAGTACCCCTGAAGAAAAGTGTTTAAAAATGAATTTTCCTATATTTCTTAATGTTTTAGATGTCTGAGAATTTTCTGCCCAGAGGCCTCATTCTTACCCTTCTTGAGGTTTCTGGGTTTGACAGATTCTGCCAGATCTAGTTCCTGAATGTTGACTTGGAGCACCGTCTCACCAGGCAGAGGCCATCCCCACCACCCAGGGCTCATTGCACCGCTCCTTAGCCAACTCCATCTGTGCTTGCTATCTCTTAGTTGCCACACAATCAGTACCTTCTCTAATTTTTCCTGGGTCTAAGCTCAAATCTCATCTCTATTTATCCTCTATTTAGTATGATCCTAGTAAAATATTTCACACTTATGACTTATCTTCCCAAGCTAACATTTATTATCGTTATAGACACAATTTTCAATATTATTTAATATGATGTTAAAGCCTAATATAGGCTGGGACTGCTAAATAGTCAAGAAAAGATAAATTTATTTTAATCATGGCAATGAAATCTGCAAGCTTTATTATTGACAATTACCATTATCAAGTACTTAACCATTAGTTCAATACATCATTTAATCATCACAAAAACACCAAGAGACAAAAGTGTTATTCCCTCATTTCACTCATGAGGAAACTTAAGAGAAAATAATTCATTCACCACCACATCACATTTAGGTGACAGGGCAAGGATTTGAACCTAGGGCTTTCTGAACCCAAAGTCTACTTTTCTGAACTACTATATTATAATGCCATTTTGAAAGGGTCAATGATTATGTAAATAGTAATCTCAAAAATAAATTCACACTATTTTTTAGCATCTTCTTTAATATGTAAATATATACATGGCTAATAATTGCCACGGGTATTCTGATGCTCTTCCATAAAATGTATACCCAGGACAGAGATACTCCAAATTCTGCACTCACAGGAGGAAAGAAAAATAAGTAGACTTTGTTTCTTTCCACTTTCTCTGTATGTTACCTTCATTTCCATTGGTTTTTGACTGATTTTTTTCCTTTTTCTTTCCAAAAATATATTGATTCTTTTTTTTTTTTATTTTCATAATTGAATTGGCCCAACATATCCCATTGGAGAAAGTTTTATTTCCCACTGAAAGACTAAAATAAATATCCATATAGATGTCAAAAACCCAAAGATAATATGGGTTTATTTCTAAGCTAGTAAAGATATCCTACTGCCTGTTTTTCATAACCAGCTTCCAATCATTTTACAGATATGAAATATTCAGAAACTTCATACAGCAGAACATGCTGAATAATGAAGAGTTTATGAAACATTGCATAGAGACATATTTTCCTCATAAATAATTTCCTTTATGTGGGTTTGAAGAGATATTCCTTTTGGCCCAGTATGACAGGGATTAGTCATAATTTTTCATTGATATTTAGTTTCCCTGCAAATAAAGAAGAATAAAATCTCAATTAACTAGTATCTTTGGGGAATGGACTTTCCTCAGGAAATTACACTTCTGTATAGCTCAGGGTAAAATAGAAATCATTTTATAATAAAAATGTTTATTGGTTGACAATTCTATGTTAGCTATAAACTAAGGAGTGAGGAGAATGTCATTTTGCACTGCCATCCATTAATTCTGCAGCACCTCTGTAAAGTACACCATTCCATTTTATATGGAATGAGCCCAGGGTAAAGAGGAATTAAACAACATATCTAAGGTCACACAGTCACTAAAGGGCAGGAACAGAATATAAGCTTAGTTCTGCATGACTCCAGTATTTATCCCTTTTCCCGAAATGGTGGAAGGTCATAGGAAGTTCACCAGGAAAAAGGACCAGAATAAATAAAGGCTCAGAGATGAGAATGTATGAGATGTTTTCAGCATCTGTGTATAAAGCAGTCTTACAGGAGAGGATGATTCCTAGGATAATTATAATAGAAGAAGCTGGAAAAGGGCAGAATATGGTGAGTGGAAACAAAGTAGTCATTTAGTAGGATGAAACATTAAACCAAGATTGAGATAGAAGGTGTGGAAAGTAAGTTGATGGCAATGAGAATACAAAGGAAGAGACAACTGCAAGTGTTTTCTTTCAAAGGAAGAAACAGGTGACTGAGTGGATAATTGGATATGAAAATGAGAGCAAAGGTGGGGTCCAAGGTAACTCTGGTGTTCCAAGCCCAAGACTTTAGGAAGATGGTTATGAACTAATAGAAAATGGGAAGTGAAATGAGAGATTACATTTTGAAAGGAATGGGAGAGAAAGTGAAATCAATTTAAGCATGTTGTGTGTGAGGAGTTAGTGGGACATCCAAGTGAAAATGTGTAGTATAGGTGATAAGGTGTTCCGAGTTAAAGAGAGAACTCAAAAATGAAGTAGAAGATTGAGGAATCATATTCAGAGGGGTAAAAGTTTCAGTGTGTATTAAGTAGAATTAGGTAATAACTCCTAGGGAAAGAAATTAAAGGAAAAAGAGAAGTTTGAAAACTGAAATGTAGGGTAAATCTGCATTTTGGGAGTAAGTAAAGAAGATGCCCTAGACATAGGAGAATAATAATTGTATAAATTTTCAGAAATCAAGAATGGAGAGCATTTCAGGGAAGAGGGAGTTTTAAATACCACAAGGACTTGATTCCTACATGTCACAGAATTTTTTTTATCCCAAAATTTATTATAAAAATATCAAACACTCAGAAAAGTTGTATAGAGAACCCCCTATACCCACCACTAGATTCTACAATTGTTAACATCTTTAAAATATTTTCCCTTCATCTATCCATCCTTCTAATTTTTGATGCAGTTCGAAGTTGCAGACATAAGTTCACTTCATCCCTAAACACTCCAGCAAGTGTGTAAAGATACATCGTCTTTGTGGGGTAACATTGATTTAATGTTATCATTTTAAGGGAAAAGAGACAAACTATAGTAATTCTACAAAATCAATTGTAAGAAGCATCCTGATTTCAGGAATATTGGTGTGAATGTTAGAACTAAGGAAATACAATACCATCAAATCCAACAGAGAGGTTTACCATGAAGATATTGTATAAAGTCCATTAGGCTGAACAATTATGAGAACATTAGTGACCTTTCCATCTAACATAAATAGATTGCTGGAGGCCACTATCACATGGCTGAGAGAGTTGGAAAAAATATATAGGCAATTTGCAAAAGAGGTAAGTGTGGATCCCCCTAGAAGTGTGACAGTGAAATACAGGAAAGTTGGTCAATGAAGAAAATGACAATGCTCACCTAAATTGTTTTCCTCAATGACATACATGTTTTTTGGGTTGGGAGTGGTAATGGTGTTTAACTCTAAAAGTTGGAAATCTTTTAAAAATATGTGGCCATACCTCATTGGCCAACAACAACAACAACAAAAACTGGGATCCTGATAAGGGGTAAACAGCAAGGACAGGCCGAAGTGTGAGTCCAAAATTCTGGCAGCCTCATCTGCTTGTTGTTACTTTTGTCTGCCTCAGTCTTGTTGCCAGGAACAGATTCCAACAGAGTATGATGTCAGACACACACTCTATGATTTAGGCACTGCTACAGGTCCTAAGGACAAAAAGTCAAATTAGAAAATGTTTTTGTCCTTGGGGGCTTCTTTTTTGCCCCTTACTTGGTCATCATTTTCCAAAATGAACTTTATGGAATAACCATTTATCAATTCTAGCTCCCTTCTTATTCATTATAAAATGAAAAATAAAACCTCTCTTGTGTAGAGACTTTTAATGGGACAATCAATATTTAAACTCATGTTTACAACAACACAGTTGGGTATTTTCTCCCCTCCAGTATTTTGGAAATTTTGTTTTCTGCACTTATTGCTAGGTCCTTTCTGGGGCGTCCCATGAATCCAAGATACAGATTCCAATGTGAAAAGCTGTGGAGGTACAGCAAACCACTAATATGTATAATTACGAAAGAGCATTTCTTCATTACTAGAGCTACTAGACCTTAGTTTTATTTCAGGATAGAAATTAAATTAATTATTGGATTATTATTTAGTTGTTCAAGTCAGTAAGGTGGGTGCCTTATAGCATAGAGAAAGAAGTTGGAAAAAAATATCACCATCAGATCTGAGAGGTATCCCAGGAAGCAAAACAGCAACCCTACCCACTAATTCCATTAGTAAAAAAAAAACATACATTATTATGTTGTCCCTTGTATCACTTATCTTTATGCAAATAAACTCAAGAAGCGAAAAGTTATAAACTACTAACACTTTCCATTAGTTAAATTATTGGATTATTTTCTATCATGGGAGAGGACATAGAGCCAAATGATGTTTCTTGGTGCACCACATTGGGTTTAGGCAGAATAGAAGGTATTGGGGACAATGAGTGGGGAGAGAAGTATCCCAAAAGGAAGAAGGGGTACAAAAAGAGGAAAGCTATCTGAAGAAAAAATTCACCCTTTACATTATTCAGTCTAAGGAAAGCTCTAAATTCATGTACTCTGTTTACCTTTCTTTTCCATGATGTCAGGAGTTTCCACTTCTGTGATGCTATGATGTCTTTATTTACATTGATTTAGCACTAAGATGAGAACAAAGCCTTACTAAGATCAAGGTAAAGAAGAGAGCAGGAATGTGTTGATTTACTCCTATTCTTTCTTCTACTTGTCTTTCGTCACCCATTACCACCACCCCAAATGGTGGTATAGGGAAATGTAGCTACTCACTTTTTGTTCAATATTCTGTGAACATCAAAAGGTAAAGAGTATTACAGAAAGTTTCTATATGCATATCTATTTCTCCTATAGCCTCAAAAGCTCTTTGCGTGTGAAGAGCGTATATCACTGTGTGATGCTTCCAAATATCGCCAGACAATATGAATATAGGGAAGTTACTGAATAATAAATACATGCTAGATTAATACCATGGTTCAGATAGAAACTTGACTTGCAGAGACTATTTCATTTGTCTGACTTCACAGAGAAGGTCAGAGGCAAAGGGGAGACAAGAACCTCAGCCTCTTCACAACCACCCATCCACCTGTTAGAACATTACTTTTAAGGGTGTAAGAGGAGAATGAGGTAGAAAAAAGGAAAAGGTAGGGGATGTGGAAGTTAATATTGAAGTCAAAATCGTGCTCTGATTTGTCCCATGTGGGTTTGTTCACTCCATTCCTACTGTAGCCTCCTCTAAAATTTCTCACCCAAAATCATTTCACTTGGGAGAACCTTCTGCAAGGAGATGCTAGCAGAAGTCTGCACCTGGCAGTCATATATTATGTACCTAACGAGCAAATGAAATGTTTAATAACTATACTGTGAAAATCAAGTTTCATACAGCTAATCCCGCTGAGTCTGCTCATCTACACCTGATGCAAGCTGCTGGCCCATCTCAAAGCTCCAGCATCAATCTATTTTCCCCCTTACTGGGTCCTGCTGAGGGAAGTAACATTAAAACAAAAGTGATGCTCACCTAATTAGTTGTATATCAGTGTAAACCCATTTATTTAGCACATCAGCATCACATGTTCTACCTAAGGGCCACTTGAAACACTTGTCCAACATGCACCCTGGGTAGGGTGAGTTCTACAGTGGTTTCAGATTGAGCATTTGTATATTTAAATTTTTCAATAAATCATGCTTCATCTAGACTCACAGTAATTTAATAATGCTTAAGTTTAATTAAACTATCTGTGGTTGGTATAAAAAAACAACAAAACAACCTTAATTGTTGTTATGGATTTTCATTAATAATTTTAAGATAAAATATTAATACATTTTCCTTCTAGAAAACAGCTGTTTAAAACTCAATTATTGTAATTTATCAGTTAAGTATTCACTTGCTGGTGATTTCTTTGGTTTTGTGTTTTACCATTGGATTAACTAATGCTTCCTAAATCTTAAGGAAAGAAAAGAAGCCCAAATGTAAAGCGAAGTATAGCTAAAATAGCAGTTTCCTTCCTGTACAAATTGTAAAGCAAGGAGGAAACTTAAAGATTAAATTATTTAACCCTTATGAAATAAAGAAACCACGACCCAAAGAAATTAGTCTATTGAGTCAATGTCACAAAATTAAATAACATTGTGTCTCCTAAATCCCAGGCTTGGACTCTTCCTTGATATTTGGTTGTGTGTGTGTGCATGTGTGTGTGTTTGGAATTCATTGTGCAGATCACGTACATTTCCTATAATGGAAAAACAGAGAAAAGAATACAGTGGGAAACAAACACACCAACAAAAAGCAACCTTTTTGTCTTGGCAACTTAGTTGTCAGGATTGGGAGCCTATGATCCCTTAAGGCCTGGCTGCAAAGAAAGCAGAAATTTGCCAGTTTCCCTGTGTCCCCAGTGCTGGTTGTCTCCTCACTTGCTGCAACCTTCAGGTTTGCTCACCTCCCTCTCCCAAAATGATATGAGATTTCTTGATCATGTTCTGAGAGTCATTCCTTATGTTTGAAATATATCACAGAAGATTTTGACAGGTTAAGATTATATTGAATTAGCAGCTGGGGGCTATGGAAGGAATTATTTTAATTTTTGCTTTTCCTTTTCTTTTGCTCTGATACATGGCTCCGATAAAGCTCGTACAAGTTTAATTGAAATTATTCATGTTTAGGCCAATTAGCAGCATAAGCATAGTTCTCTAAAGCAAAGAAATAACTATGAAGCCTTCTTTGTCATCTACTTCCTAGGTCTGTGAAAGTAGGAAAAGCTGTCAAAAATTCTATCATTTCTTGACATTGAAGAACAGAAACTTAACATGCTGTAGTTAAAGCCTTTTCTAATTGCTACTGTTTCCATTAGTTCTGAAGGAGAGTAGGACTGTGCCTCTTCTCCACGTGTCAAGACAGCACAGCACACAGCTCAGGTTGCCATGACTTTGGTGGCAGTCCTTCATGGAGAAGGAGCCCACCAAAACCAGGTGGCACCAAAGCTGCCAGAACAAAGTTGGCTTGTAAGTTGGCTTCTAATGACAATAGGGAAAAGGCCAGATAGTATTTGAAGAAATGTGACTAAGCCTGGTATAACCCTCTCTGCAAATGAAATTCAAAAAGATTCAACCTGGAGGGAGGGGCTCAAGATAAAGTCTCCACGCAGTAGCAACCTGTCCCTAGGTGAAGGGCAGCAAGACGGTTCCCAGTGACCTCTTCAGATTGGACCCAGTTCCCGGCCCTAGTCAGAAATCCAAATTACAGGTAATCCAAATTACTGCCTTCTCATGAACATAGTCCATGCCAGAGACTGACTATTTTATATAAAGATATTTGCTTGTGTGAAAGGTGTAAAAGATGAATTCGGAGCTTAGACTTTTGAGACGGTGGCTGGCAACATCTCAGACAAGAGATGAGGGATTACGGGCATGACTTGTGGCCCTCTGGAAGAATGTGGATGCAGACTAGGAAGGCAAGACCAAAGCCAGTTACACACAGTGAGCTGTGAGTACACAGCTGAAGAAAGGACAGCGCAGTGAGCTTCTTGGGTCCCAGGTCTCACCAGGGCCAAGGCTTAAGATAGCAGATGTGCTCTGATGGGCAGAGCAGAAAATGCCAAAGAGAAACAAATACAAGAATAGAGTGGGCAACGGAGGTAATTCACGCCCAAGAACACAAGTGTCAGCTTTCTAACACAGGATGTTTTCATGGAAACCTTACACGTTGTTTTCATATAAATCTCTTTTAAAACATTTGTTCTCTTTTACTGAAGGGCAAATTGGAGACCAAAAGCATCTAATTAGTTTCCATTAAATCTTTCCTAGGAAATTTCCTTCCTGGTATTTTCCTTAATTTCTTTCTCAGAAAAAGGAAAGAAAAAATATTTAAGGCCATATATAGTGTACCCATCAAATCCTGCTAATAATGAGCTCTAGGGCACTGTTCAGATTCTTCACCTGTACTGGAATTTATTGAAATTAATTCTGCCTTGATCTCCTGCTCTCTCAAGACCTCAGTGTTCTATGCAATCAAATAAAGGGGAAAGTCACTGATGAGCTCCAATAGCCCTGGAGGTTCCAGCCTTCTAAGTGTCTGTGATTCTGTGAATATTACTTGAGAATGAGGCAGTCACTTACAGTCTAAACACTCTGTGTGGTAGGTCTTTGAGCTGAGACAAAGTCATCAATTCCTTTTGTAAAGCACACAGTGTCTTGTTCTTTGTTCGATACCCAGTTGGTTCGGTGTGTATAACTGTTGCAACACTAAAGAAAATCAACTATTATAATGATCTTTTTTTTTTTTTTTTTTGTTTTTTATATTTTTTTGTTTTTTTTTTCTCTGCTTTATGGTCTTATGGGTAAAAATCAAAATTCTCACAATACATACAAACATTTATAAAATGATATATAAATATATATGCATATATGTGTATTTGCTTACAAAAATGTTATTTTATATATATATATATATATACATATATTTTAAGAGGTGCTTAGATTACCTAAAATATTATACGGAACCCACTCGGATTCCCATGTTGCCCACCTCCCACACCTCCCACCACATCCAACACAAACATCTCCCATAGTGTGGCCCACCAACCTCAATGATCTTATTTCTAATGGGATTAAGTTTTGGTACTCATTAGGCATACTTGAGTATTATTGCAATAAAAGGAAAGTGGCAGATGCAGTATAACACGATGTGGACCTACCCAAGTGTTTAGGATGCAATCAGATTATATCTTTACAGTGAGAACTGTAGGCCATGCCTAAGAATTCATTTTCTTTATGTGCAAAACCACCAAAACCATCTGTATAGTAAAATAAGTATTAGGCAATTGTATAGACAATTTTAAAAGAATCTTTATACTCATATGTATCTAGTACGAAACAAGCAGTGGGCCTGCTTGAATTTCCTATATAATAGGCTGTGTCTATGCCATTGTTTATTTCTCATGTCACTGTCTTTGTAGATACCTATGTTAAAATGAATTGATTTGCAACATGTGTTAAACACACATTGCATGTGCCTTATTAGGCTTAAATTGTAAATTTTCAGAAGTAGTTTCATTCTTTAAAAAAATTAAAAACTAGAAATTACAAGTAAATAAAATAAGTAGATTTCATCAAGGAAGCCTTGGTCAAAATTGAAGCAAAAAGGAAAAGAAAAGATGTATACAGAAAGAGTTAGTTGTTAAAATGCAGCTGCTCTCTTAAATATAGAGGAGGATAAGAGGTGATCCATGAAACGTGCGAGGAGGAACAGGTTTCTATGATAATAAAGCAAAACTCAGGTTTGTGCAGACATTGTGAGCATTCTAGAAGCCAATACAAACATAATTCTGGCAACGTGGCTCAAAGTTAGGGCCTTAATAGATACTCTCTCAAGGTTCACCAGTCTATGAGAATTCCTTTTTAAACTCCATGCCTTAACTTAAAACAATAAGCTAAAACATTAATGTGAATTCCACATGCTGGGGCATCTGGAGGTCCATTTTATTTATAGTATCACACTTCCAGGGCTTTTAGTGCCTGCTTTTGTATTTAAGTATACAACTGAGTTGGCAACAGGAACCCTGCATTTATATTCAAAGGCTAAAGAGAAAAGGATAGAGATCGACTTAATACAAATAATTTGTTCACACACAGTGAGGACCAGCTGATCTGACAGGGCTGTGGGAGAATGAAGGTTTGCATATTGTTCAACTACAGAAAATTGGTGGTGGAAACTGAGCATACGTGACAAACCCCAAATGCCTGTGGCATAGCAATGAGTAGCAAATTTACATGGCCATTTTGTTCCAACCCAACCACCTCAATCATCACATTAAATTAATGACGCTAATTCAAATTGTTCTAGTTTTATAAGGCTTTTCTATTTAATTTTAAATGTTTTGGTTTTATAGCATAGTATAAGAACTGTCAGTTTATGAAAAAATAATGCAGTTTCATATTTGGCTATACTTAAATAATAGTGCAATAAAAATAGTTTGTCAATGCTGGAGTTTATTGTAGTTTTTTGTTTGTTTTCCCTCTAAATAAAAATGTAACTCAATTATGCGAAACAATACGTAGTTTCTACTGTCAAGTTACTTATATTCTTTGAACTAGATTTCATGTTCTTTTACATTTTTTCTAAAAAAGCTCATTTCAGTTGGAGGGGATATACCCATATATTAGTGATAAAGCCTTAATTCGCTCAGCGCAGTGATGTGGATCTTGGTACAAACTCATTCTGCCTCCCCTTTACTAAATGGGTGAACTTGGGCAAGTTACTTAATTTCTCTTCATTTTGACATCCTCATATGTGAACTGGAATGATAATAATTAGGATTTTTTTGATAATTAAATATGAATAATAGCTAGCCCTCTTTGGACACGTTTTGAACAAGCACTTTAAATGCCTAGTCTCCTTTAATTCTCGGAAATTATCACCATCCTCCTTTTACAAATGAAGAAACAGGCCAATTCAAGTCAAATTAGTTGACCAAGAGATTGCACAACTAGGATGGAGTTGAGCTTCCAGGATATGAATGAAGATTGGACTGACTACAAATCCCAAGTTCTTCCCCATCTGTCCTTTTGCCTAAAATGAACATAAAGTGCCTATCATAGATCTCACAGGCACTCAGTAAATATTATCTCCTTTCTTAAGAAAATGATTCATGTTCCTGTATCTCTTCTACCTGAAGAAAAATAGACCGTTCATCTGAGCTACCAAAAACCTAGGATAACCCTTTAGTGATAAATCACTCGAAGTGCAGAGTTTTGATCTCCGATGCTTGAGAAAATAATGGAAGGATATAAATATGAAGGAAGTACTTGGTAGGTCATGGTATGAGAAAAGGTGCTTACGCTAGAACTTTTCATTGATTATTGCCTAGCATCTAACAATTCCTGGCATGTTATATTATTTGTATTTCTTTCTCGGTTCACAAATGCCCTCATCTCTCTGGTTTTAGAAAAACATCTTTGAGTTTCATTAACTAGAATTATATTTTCCGGAGTATGGTCAAAGCAAAATATAATATCCTATTAAGACCTTTAGAACTAAAATATGATCATTAAAGGTAGAAGAGGACTGAGGCAAACTTCTTTACTCAGCCTTTTTCAGTATCTTCTCAGCTGGTTACAAGGTTAAGAAGAACAAAACTCTGTAGGTATGTGAGGTGTAGTATCTGAGTTGGTAAGTCTATAAAATTTTTATTTTAGGCTATAGGGACAAAGTTATATCACTTTTATAAGGTAAGCAGGATTTATAGGGCAAATTTCAGACCCAAAAAGAAAAATTAACCATTTTTAGCCAATGCAGATATAAATTTCATCTGGAAGAAACTCAGCAGTTCCTTAAATGATTTTCATGAGTGTTAGAATGTGTTCTATTGGCAGAAGCAATACTTCTTAAGACTAGATTATATTATTTCTTTTTTCCCAAAAGAGAATTAGTGATGAGATTCTATCAGGTTAGCCATGAGGGGCTTTATTTTATTGTAACATCTAATACTCATTTGTAGACTAAACCAACCATCTCTTCAAATCCCACAAATCTTACCTGGTTCTGTCAACCTATTACGGCTTATTTAGGTGGCTTAGCATAGTACTTTCTGGCCCAAAGCTGACACTGACACCAATTGAGCTCACTTGACAGTTTATAGGGCATGATGAATAGCCTGGAGCTCCCAGCAGCCTTGCACTGTGTTATTTGAAATCCACTTGAAATTACATATGACTAGTGGATCTTCATCTGGAGAGGCCTAATCAGAATTTGTCTGCCATTCAGTAGAAAATAAAATGAGCCCATCTGTCCTGTCAGAATTCATCTCTATATTACAGAATGAATAATAAACTAAAATCAATGCTGACCCACTGGATTTGGCTTGCATGCTTAAGAGATTGTTCCCCAGAATGTTTCATACATTATTTTTTCTCTCTCTGTGTTTTCAATTTCAGGGCCTACTCTTCCCAAGACTCATGTTAAAACAGCTTCTCTAGGGTTGGCTGGAAAGGCAAGATCCCCACTGCTTCCTGTGTCTGTGCCAACGGCCCCTGAAGTGTCTGAGGAGAGCCACAAACCGACAGAGGATCCAGCCAGTGTAAGGGCATCCCTGAAATTCAGGCCGCATCAAGGGAAGCATTGACTGGTGTGCAGAGCAATTGTTAACCAGCTAGCGCTCTCGGTTTAACCCCCAGCCATTGTTGTGCTTATTGTCGTTCATTTTGTTCTGGTTTTCTGCATTTAAATAGTAATAGAAAAAAACTTTAATGGGAAAATTATATCATGGATGTAATTAAGTAAAAGTTTTGGGTACTTGCAGGAAGGTAGTGTTAGAGACATAAGCAGATAGCTGCAGAACGTGAGGCTTTCAACAGGGCTTTAAACACAATGCTGTGACCCCAAATGTCAAATTTGATTTTTGCTATGACTCTGAAACCCCAAGAGCCCGCCACTGCTCATATTATTACCCATATAAGCAGATATTTCCTTTCAATGGGATGAAACATCTTGGCATAGCTGGATATATAAGATTATAAAATTATTCTTTGAAATAAGAAACTATGCTAGCAAAAGACTATATTCTGAGGAGTTGTCTGAATAGTTATCATACATATTACTTTTTAAATCACAAAGCAATCCTAGAAGTACAGTGAAGGGGACTGGGGCCGTCCTCCACTGGGTTGGCTCTCTGGGTGCGGCCGAATAGACAGACACACCCAACTAGCTGGAAGGAAGAGTGGCTTTATTTGCCAGTGGGAGGCTGGAGATGTAACCGAGGTCAAGTGAGCCTCCCCGTTCTGGGTTTTTCTCACAGCTTTTATTCAAGTTGAAACGAGAAAGGTAATCATCAGGGTGACATTTCTAATAAGGGTCTGAAAAATTAGTTTTTGCTTCCTCAGTTAGTTTTAAAACATGCATGGCACCTGGTGCTGGGCAGTCTAAATGATAAGGATGGGAGGTGGTCTGGATGTGAGGGTGCAGGTAATGACGGATGTGAGGTTAGATAGGGAGTGCAGAGTCCCACGTTCTTTGGTGGAGCGACTGTGCCGGTTAATGTTAAATCTGCAGCTCTGCATACCTCCTGACGTGTGCAAGAGCCACGCTGAAGTTTTCTAACATTATAAGGTACAGTACAATGCCTTAATATTTAAGCTTTACTGGGTTTTTCTAGCACTAAATAGAATGGAGAAAAGAAAATACAAAATGAAGAGATGAAAGAGTTTAAGAAAAAAGGAGAGGGAAGGAATACATATATTTACAAAACAAGGAGAAAGTTAAATTATTTACTGAGGAAAAAAAACTTATTTCCTAAGGGAAGAAACTAAAAAGTGATCAAATTAGAAAACTCAGACAGAAAGTTGATAGGGGAAAAAATCAAAAATTTTAAAGAAAACCTATTACTCCCAAAAATGCATTATAAAGGAGATTCCAAAGGATGTTGCCGGGAGGCAGCTATTTAGAAAACTTTAGTGTGCTTCTGATTATAATTCAAGAGCAAACCTTTTTTAAAGAAGGCCAAGCAACCAACAGATCAGATACCCAGAACCATCAGGGGACTGAAAGAGAAAATAAGATGAAAAGAGTGGATTAAAATTCCATTTTGTTATTACATTTAGATCTTTTTAAACCATATATTGTGAAATAAAATATATTGACCACACTTTCTAGTACCTTCTGGTCTCTTCATGCACAGAGACTTCTGCAAAGTTTGCAAATAATATCTTGATAAAAAAAAAATTGTAATAATTTCAAGGATAATTAGGCTACATATAACCAATTCATTATGAACTATGCAACTACCAGTTTTTGCTCATAAAATTATATTTTCTTTTGAAATCTAGTTGTTGTCAAAATAAAAGGGTCATCATATTTGAATAAAGGACAATAAAAGATTTTCTTCATTTTATTGTTTTCAGTACGATAAACAATAACATTTTTCAACATAGAAACCAAGGAATCTGTGTATGTATACGTGTGCTTATGTTTGACAGAAGTGTGTTATTTACTCAACATTCACTTTTATATTGTTAAAAATGATTCAAGTTTATAAGAATATAATGCACTACTTTTTGAGATTATAGTGTTTACACCAATATTTGTTTAACCCAAAGTTTTTGGCCATATCTCATATCAGGACAAACTCATACGTAATCACAGCAGGTGACACAATTTCATATTTAAGTTTGACTCTAAAGAGTGACAGCTAAGAGATATAGTATTAAGAGCCATAAGAAATATACATGAAAGAAAATAACTGGGACAAATAATCAACATTATCCTGTAGAAATCTCATGCAAGCTACATATATAATTTTAAATTTTCCAGTAGCCCCATTAAAAGAGGTAAAACTAAAAAGGTGAAATTAATTTTAGTAACATCTTTCATCTAACCCAACGGACCCAAAATCTTATTTCAACATGCAATTAATTTTAAAAATTATTAATATTTTACATTTTTCCACCAAATCTTCAGAATCCAATGTGTATTTTGTACGTACACCTTATCTCAACTATGATTAGCCACATTTCAAGAACCCAACAACCACATGTGTCTATTGATTAATGTATTGGGCAATGCAGATCTAGATATTTTAAGAAAAATCTACCCAGATAACTAAGACAGCATTTTTAGGAAATAAGTTACCAAGTAATTACTTCATTTCAACCTCTCTCCTCATGCATAGACCAAACTTTTAAACAAAATGAGCTTCTTTTCAATCCCCCTTAAACATTGTGTAGTATATGACCAGATCATGCTGAGAACAAGCTGGGATTACTATAAGACAGTACAAATTTCCAACATGTTTACTGACACACATTTTTGAACTGTTTTTTTTCAGTGGTTGGAGGGGCTTTGTACTGATCCCTCCTTGCAATTTCCATTAATGTTCTTTAGGGATCAAGAATATTTATCTGGCAGGACTAAATATATGTCTGTGAATATGGTGCAGAGCAATGCTTTCTGGCCTACACGGAGCTAGAAATCATGACAGATCTCATTGGTTCAATAATTTGATCAATAATCAAGTAGGGCATGTCTGTATTAGTCAAAACAAAGGGCATGTCAAGAAAGAAAAAAAGGAACTAACATTTATTGAGCACTTACTACATCAACTTGTTGAATCTTCCTACTAATCCAGTGAGGTCCGCATTGCTATTCCTATTTGACAAAGGAGATTGGCTCAAAAAGAGCAAGTACATAAAAGAACTGGGATTCAAATCAACACTGCTGCCTCTGTGCTCTTCTCCCTTGTCTCCCTAAATGGCTGCCCATTGAAATTACTGGGAAGCTTTTTTAAAACATAGAGTTCTGCATTTCTCTATATTTCTATATTGTCTAGATCTACCAGATCAGAATTTGGTGCCTTGTGACTGGGGTTCTGTGATAACGAACAATCCAGAATTACTTACTGATAGCGTGATACACATCTGCTCACAGTGAGCGAGAGTTACAGAGTACATGCCCACTAAGATATCTTCAGGTCAACCTCTTTATTATACGCACTATTCAAATCATGCCACAATGTTCCCGTCACATCTGCATCCAGCTGACTCTGGTTTGGGGAGTGAATTTTGGTTCTACACATAAACTAAAGTCGTAAGTCCCCACCTTTCCGTGATCAAGCTCACATGCAGACATGGGCCTATATTGTGTTCCCAAGAGAAGTCTGGTGATATGAATTCTGCTCAGATCCTAATGGATTACCTACTGGAAGAAAAATGAGCTAAAATATTGAATGGGCACCCTGTGGCTGACATTGTGATAGGTAGTTCAGAATACCCGTCGAAATATATATTTATATATATGCTAGTCATCATTTTACAGAGGAGGAAAACTATATCTTAGGGAGGTTCTATACTGCATCCAAGACCACAGAGCTAGGGATTGGTGGCACTTGATTTGAAACGACATTTCTGACTCTAAAGCTATTTACTTATCTCAAGAATGAAGCCATTGAAACAGTAAGCAATCATTTGTCACCATGTCTTTTATTACCAGCATCTTCATTTGGCAAACATATTCTGAGGACATTCCTGGCTCTGGGTTACTGAGAGGCTTGGGAATATTGGGGTGGGGGTGGGGGGTCAACTAGCCATGGCTCCTGACTTCATCGAAGGAACATATTACTATTCACCTTTACTAACCCTTTGCCCTTTTCTCTCCACAGGTGTATGAACAGGATGATTTGAGTGAACAAATGGCAAGTTTAGAAGGGCTAATGAAGCAACTTAATGCCATCACAGGCTCGGCCTTTTAACCTGACTTGCCAAATGGATGAAGTGAATTTTCTGGGAACTCTGCAGCATACCAATTACCCACAAACAGCACACCTATGTCCAAGAATGCTAATCTGTGTACAGGTCAACCATCAGGACCACTCACTTAAGGAAGATCCTGAAGTAGTTCAGAAGGAACAGACAGCTGTTCTTTCATAGGCATCAGGAATTTTTAAATGATGATTATGGGGTCCCTAAACAAAAGCAAAGATGCATTCTCACTGCAATGTCAAAGCTGAAGCTGCTGGAATAGTTCCGGGTCTTTGCTACTGCAGTGACAACACTGTCATAACTAATGCCTTTGTTTTACTTCATCAAGGCCTGTTGTTTTCTTTATGTATAGGTCTAGTCTTATAAAATGCAAGTGCATTATTTAAGCCTGCTTACCTTGCCATGGTAAATTAAATTGGTGCAAGCTCACTGTTTTGTTTTCAACTTTAAAGTACAAAGCACCCATGGGAATTCTCTCACCACATAGCACCAAAGGATTGGATGTTTTTTTCTGACAGCACAAAAAAGTGAATAAACAAACAAAAGGCCAGAAGGTCTATGTTTTGTAACTCATTTATCTTGCACAAGTGGTGGATATTAGCAAGTGGCTGTAAAAGTCACCCATTTTAGCAAGTGCTTGCAAACCCACCCTTGGTTAATATTTATGTCTGGAGAACAGGAACATAAAAATCTGCAACTAGTGGCATCCTGCCAGCAGCAGTACATTTCCAAAAGAGGATACAATATGCAATCTTCTCAGACACACGGTAATTATGTGCTTAAGCTTGTAATAGAACACTTTTCAATTTGGATGGCTTTTGTGCCATACCACACTGTGATGACATCTCAAAGCTTCACCAAGGCCATCTTCCTCGGGAGTCTGGCTGGGATAGCAACACACCCTCCCTCCTTGGGTTCTCCTTGGTGGCCAGTCTTGGGTGAGGTGGCCAACTCCACACTTTGCTTGGCCTCCAAGCCAATGGCCTCTGTACTTCTCTGTGGAAATGGCAGACACTCTGAAAGCAGGCCCTGAGCAAGGGAATGAAAATAGAAGGCAGTTTCCAACAGCACAGTCTCCTGAGTGATTCCAATCCAGCCATCAAAGTCCTCCTCACTGACTTAGACTGGGCAGCATTGGCGAGTGGCAACCCCAAGGCCCTGTTGCCAAGGGAGTTGCTGGTTCCATGATCAGGGAGGAGTAGAGGGGAAGGCCCCACTTGACACCTTGATATGACATAAATCCAGTGGATGCTTTTCAAGGCAGTGTCTTCATTGTGAGCTAGAATTTTAAGCTTCGATTGCCATGTTTGTCTACATCTTGGAAGGAGCCGAAATTAAGAACATTTTGTATGCATCCTTTTAGTTTCCAAATTTTCAGCTGTATTCGGAGTTAATCCCAATTTATGCAGCTGAATCTCCAAAAGGGAGCTAGTTTGCATATTTATCAGTTAGGAGACTTGAAAACCCAATAAGAGAGGTTCAGCTGAATTGTTCCTTTCAGCTCTGCCTTTGATTTCAAGCTTGAGTAGGTCATAATTTTAAAAGAGCATGGAAAGGATAGGATCCTTACAACCTAATAGCTCTTTTTATTAGGTGGGTAATTATATTTGAATCCCTGAATGAAATATTTTGAAAAAAATGGCACTGTAACAGAAGTAATAATTCAGATTATTTTTTTACAGTTTTATGTCGGGAAGAAAATCTGATGTCAAAGAGAGGGCTTATTCAAATGCTTCATTAGAAAGTCTGGTCCATTTGTAAAATCGTCCCTTCAACAAGAGTGCTTGTTCAATTCCCTAAGATTTTCTGGAAGTCCTTCTGAAGAACTAAGTGGGATTATCCCATGGCACAAATTATTTTTGTTCAACAACTGGACACTTAGATAGACAACCCTCCAGTGATTCTGGAACCAGGCATTTCCTAACATGGAATCCTGCAGAAAAATCCATTACTTTAAAACCGAAAATGTTCAATAGGCTAGCATAACATTCACCATGCCCCAGAATGTCTTCCTCTCTCTGATACTCATGAAAGAGGAGTATTATTTGAAAGTCTTCTGCACCCATGGGGAGTCATCCTACATGCTCTGTTTAGAATGGGCTGCCAATCTCAGATTTCATGAATTGAGGTACACCTGCATTCTGGAGAATGTAGCTGGACAATCAAAAGAATAACATTTTCACAAACTTCTGGAACCCCTAAGTCAAAGTCAATGACATTTGGAAGTAAATATTATAAAAATAATTTGAAAATATATGTTATCTGTATTTAGGAGGAAGTATATTTTTGTTGCATGTTCTTGAATCTTTCTTCATTAAACAAATATAGTCGTTTATTTCAGTAATTGGCAATGCTAATAAGTCTTAGCTCCATGCCTTAAATATGTGGCAGAATCCATTCAAATACTCTCAAGAGACCCTTGTGTGATCCCCCTGATGGTTTCAATATGCAGCATATAGTCACCACAACTTTACGACTCTCTTCCCCAGCCCCTCAAAGGGTTCACATGTGTGTTCAAAGTGACTGCTCACGTTTTAAGGTAACTTTTTAATTTCCCAGTTTCCTGACCTCTTGAAAAGAAGTAATCCATGAATACTGCAAGACACTCTATTTCGCTCCTACTCTGAGTCTTGCTTCTGGCATGCAGGGCTTTTAAGCTTATAAATATCTCATAAATATGCTCAGAACTCCCCTGTACCATGGCCAAAATGTTATGCAAGATCCTCCTCTTGAAAAAGTTCTGTATTTTTCTTTTATATTTTATCCTGATAAGGAAGCTATTTCCCCTTTTGGAAATGTCTGCATTTGTTAAACACATAAAAATGAACATATCTCAAAATATGTAAAGAATATATGAATGAGGCTGTGCCCAAAAGTTAAATATTCCTTAGTGATTCACATTTGATAAGAATCCAGCTGTAGTGGTCTTTTCATATAACAGAACCATAAGCTTCTGGAATATTTAAATAATGGAACATCACATTCTAGTATTATAAAATGCACACTCAATTGAAAGACCTGAAGAAAATATATCAAGCCAGTGATATAAAGAGGTGAATTTATTAAGGCTTCCCTCTCAGAGGTTGCATATAACATGAGTTAGTCTTTTCAAACCAAGCATTGCTCAAAATGTGATGCATGTCCAGTCTCTTGCCTTGGCAGCAGCTGCTAAAAGAGAGGCACCCCACGTTAGCATGCTCTCCAGACAACATGCTGAAATTGTGAAGTACGGCCCTCATTGTATTTTCCAATAAAGAATCTCTAAGTGCAGGTCTTCCTGGAAGTCATCATGGTCTGTGCTTGAAAGTAGGTTGTGGAATCTTATCCACCTTTTTGGTATTTCTATTGGCTTTGTTTAAATGAGCATCATACAGTCTTCTCCAAATGTATTAAGAGCACCTCCGATGTGGAAGCTGGATTGGGATTCCAACACAAAAGTTCACCTCTAAAGAGACCAGACTTGCCATTTTAGATTAAAAGGTTTCCCATGCTCAGACTTCTTGTAGTTTTGGAATGTCCATTTCTTGTCAATGAAAAAAAGGCAAATAGAAAGACGCTCAAATTTTAGGTGTGTTTATAGAAAACAAAATCATCTGAACTTTAAAATAGATGTGGAGCAGGGATGTTACTCCTCCCTTACCCAGTTCACTTCATGCACTCGCAGGCCATCCTGAAGGCCAGAGTTTAGTACCCTGGTCTGTTCATAACCAAGCACACGACACACAGCCCACAGCATTCTAGAAATGCAGAAGCAGTCACACTCAAATCTGTACCTTGGTGTTGTTTTCGCTCATTTTCAAAGCAACATTTTCCTCCTAACTTCTCCAGTGACATTCAGAAACGAATTTAATATTGTGTGGCAAACCTTTTCACTTGATTCCATTGTTTTAAACTAAATTGAATACTTTGGAAAATCATAAACTAGCTGTTTCGTATGCTATTCCATTCCATTAAAAAAAGGTATGTGCCTATGTCTCAATGTACTTTCTATCCAAATACCTATTTCCAAAAGTATTGATTCTGATAAGAAATGCCTATTTCCTGATGAGGTTGTATAGGAGACCAACTCTCTTGCCCATCTCACCAAATGAATATTACTCCTGGTCTAGGCTCTCTGTTGCTGCCATTGGATAATATTCACTTGGCAGACTTCCAGTTGCACTCTGAAGGATTTGTTCTCTTGCTCTCAGTAGAGAGTCTTTGTACATTGCCATCCTATGATTTTCTGTTGGTTAGAGAGGAACAGCAAAACTCTAGAAAATGTCATAAGCAAAGAGGCATGGGCCAAGGGATCTCACTGTGTTCTGAACGTGTATTTTCAGATGCAAGAAAGGAATGTTGGGGAGGAGGAGAAATGCTGTTTTTTATTATTGTAGGGTAAACCGACAATTCTGAACTTTGTGAATTGTCAGTTTGGGAATGGGTGGGTGGGTATGGGGTGTACTTTTTATAAGTAATATTTAATTTATTATTTAGAGTGGCTTCTTTTTGGATAATTTATGATAAAAAGGGAGATCTGGTTGGGAATCTAGATTCGGCTATTAAAGCTGCAGTGTCCCATGTCTCAGAAGGACCACGTTCGTAAAGAATGTCCATGGCTGAGTGCGAGGTTACTCCCAGGCAAAGCCTTCATTTTCCATCATCACCGCCTTCTCCCTTTTCAGGGTCATTCAAACAGGACAACACCACGCCTAAAATATTCTGATAGCATTTTGCAAATCAATACTACTCATTTTCTCAAAGGGCTTTGCAATTTGAACAAATTGTTAGAGTGCTAGTGATAAGTTTCTTTGGTAGAAATGGGTATACTACAGCTTTAACTAGCCTTAGTGGAAAAAGAAAATTTTTGTTGTTACAAAACACCTTTCAAAAAAAGGTATTTTGAGACTACAAAGAGTTTCTTTAAATTGTCAGACTCTAGCATTGTTAACCAAATTAGACTAGTGATTGCAATATTTAAGTGTAAATCTTGTTCTATGAGGAAGGAAACTTGCTTACAGTTTAAACAAATGGCTGTTTCTACACATGATCTTGTATACTACTACATGAGGAAAAAGGGGTTTTGTAATCACTGTAGAACAGTCTCATATTCATTTTTTATAGAAATGTTATTCCAATGGTGCATTTTTTGTTTAATAAATAAAGTTTTGATACAAAGTTCTCTCTTCATGTTATTTATATTGGATGGATGGCCCTGAATGCGTCCAACCCCAATCACTACCTTCTAGACTCATCCTTTGGCCACATATCACCTTTTACTGACATCTGTGGCAGAAGCTGTCACAGCTCTGCCATATCACCTTGGATGCTGACACCATTTTCATTTGCACTCCCAACGTGCTCCCTGTTCCAAGCCTTTGTGTGGGAGGACTACCCCAGGATGCCAGTATTTGCTTTGCCTGCGTGCACAGGAAAGCTGGAAGTGCCTAGTCGATCTTTGACCAATGACTGATAAATACTCCAGTCCCTTTGCCCCCTGATTGAGACAACTCTGAGGTGTGGCCCAACTTATCTCCTGTGTTCCACTGCAGGACTGAGCCAGAGACTCTGTGAAGCTTCCCTGATATAACACGCCTGGCTTGGCTCTCCTCTCTTCCCTGTCCTCCTGTCCCCAGTCCCCTAATGGTTTTTCCTGGGAGCACTTCCTAATAAATCACTTTCACATAAATCATCATGTCAAGGTCTACTTCCAGGGAATAAACACAAGACAAGACCCTTCTATCTTTATTCCCATTCCAATACACCAACATCAAATTAATGAAATACTCTCCAATCTACAGACATTTCATTCTTACAGTGTTAATAGCAGAACATAAGGACACATATTTGTTGAACAATATATAGCTATAAGATAGCTATAAGTATTAGAAAATTGTTGGGCATCTAATTTTTAAGAGCAAAGTCTTTAAGAGAATGTCATGTATTAATAAAAGGTTTATTAACTCTTTGGAGCAAGCAGAGAACTCTTCAATAAGTTATTGCTTCAAGACAATGCATCACAGATAACAGGATAGGTAGAGACTTTAAAAGTCATCTAGCTCTTTTCATTTACTTCAACCCATATTATTCCCTCTAGGGAAAAAAATTATGCTTAAAGATCTCCAAATAAAGATATTCCAGAGCCATTTTCTAAATGCCGGTATTTGTTCTATGACTCCTGAAATATAAATACGTAATAGCAAACTATGAAAGGAGATTGACACACAAAATGAAAGCATTTTGTCTGTTTTATCTCAGACATATATTCAGTATCATACTCAATTTATGTAACCATCTTTTTTAAAAGAATGTTGTGTTTTTACGGAGGTTTATCAAAAAGTATTATCTCCATGAAAAACAGATTATCTGAAGAAAGATTAAATGAATTGCTGGTGTCTAGCCTGAAGAGAATTTTAAGGAGTAAATCAACTACCACTCTCCATTGCAAATATTTTTATGGGAAGGATTTTGGAGAGAACAATGAATGGGATGTGCTCTATCTCAAATACTCTATGATCCTATGATAAAGAATGTAGACTGTGTCAATATGCATGTAGGTGAATTTCATAGATCAAAAAAAAATAAAGTGGAAAATCAGAGAACTTCCCAGAGTTGTATTCCAGAAAAACTGATTTTTGCCTCTCTTTCATGAAAATTTTCTTCAATTCATTGATTACTCATTTGTTCCATCTATTCTGACATGTTTTAAAATTGTATCTATAATTCTTAAATAGAATCCCTGATTCCCATCCTAGCATTTCTCAGTCTCTCTCTCTCTCTCTTTTTTCTTTTCACATATTATATTCTTTTTTTCTAAACATTCTTTGCATCTTCTCGGGCTTGGCATCCACATCACTGCCTCTACTTACTGAAAAGTTAAATCTGTCCTTTACTGCCTCTGATAAGGTTTTTATTCTGTTATTGCAATTTTAATGTCCTTGCGATTCTTCCTTTTTTTACTCATCGCCTTCTTAATTTCACCATGTCATCTTTTTATCTTATCCCGTTCTTTGTCATTATCTTCCTAACCTGTTTCATAGAGTCGATAATTCTTCATACATTTTTGATGAAAGAACCTGCTTCTGATTTCATAAAAGAATCATCTTATAAGCCTGCTATGTCTCATTACTTTGGACTATTATTATCTTTATCCTAGACTGAAGTATTTCTATAGGCCTCAGTTTTGTTTTTATTCTACTTATTTACTCACAAATGAAGGCCACTCTATTCAGATTAATGCGTGTCAACCACCAGTACATTTGAATTGCTCTCAGTCCCATTTGATGAAATCTTGTGTTCTGTAGTCTGGCTCCTGAGACACAGTGAGATAGCCAGTCCACCTACCCAGGCCTTAGCAGAGATCATGTTGTCTCTGACTTTCATCTTATGTCACTCTGCTGAGCTGACATGGTGTCTTTCCTTTCCTCTACCAGGCTTTCTGATTCACAAGTGGAGCATGTGAAAAGAAGCAAAGCTGAAGCCTAAATGGATGCCAGATCTCTTCCTTTCTCTACCCCTATCTACAATGCTGCAAAATAAGAAATTGACCCATGATCATTACTTCGCTGCTTACCCTTTCTGCCCATTCTGTTCTCTTACCCTTTCCTCCCAGTTCTGTTCTGGCAGTTTGTAGTAACCAAATGAATGAAATGGCTAGAGAGACTAAAGAGGGGAAGAAATAACACTGCTGAGTGCCTCAGGCAATGGAGGGAGTAAGAATGATACCCAGATTTTTGGTTGGGATGCTTTGCATCGTGAACTGAAAATCATTTTGCCTAAGATCACTATAAATATGGCAAAGATGGCCCCGTCCGGTATGCTTTATTTAAAGTTTTCTTGACCTTAAAGTTAGTGGAGAAAAAAGAAAACTTTCTATAATCTGCAAGGAAGTTCATTATCAGTCCTGCTTTTCTGTAATTATATCTCCAACTTCTCCTCCCCTTCCTTCTTCTTCTCTTCTTCCTCCTTTTCTTCTGACATATTTTTTTCTTAAGTTCATAGCTATTTTAGTGGGAACTTGGAATGTACTACTTTAGGGGCAAGTATATAGATATTATCATTTTTGACTCTTTGATATATTTTCTAAAGCACCTCAGTTTTATCCTGCTTTCTATTTATCCTAGGTGTAAGTTTTATCCTGCTTTTACTTACCAATTTCTTATTTGCATATTGTTAATTTTTTTCTCCTTTCATTTGTGACTAATCGCTCTAGTTCTCCTTCACTTAAGAAATTCATAATTTGATGCACTAAACGCTAAGGCAATTATTCCTAAGATAATCCAAGTGTTCTCATTAGCAGTTCAAAAGATTTCTCGAAATAAATAACAGAAGTAATTTTTCCCAGATTCCTTTCAGGTTTTAATTAACATTCTTCTTTATAAATTAATGACATTCCTTTAATTTCCCTGTCTTTGCTAATATCCATTCTGACTCTTTATGTAAGCTTGACAAAATACCCCTTAGTAGAACAATTTTTCACCTTCTTAATATTTCTTAAGAATTTCATTCTTGTACTATTCTTTGAATCTTTGGTGAACTCACTGAGCTACTTTTCTTTTTTTCTATTTTTTTTTTTTTCAAGTTAAACCGTTCTTTGTTGTGGAATTTTAACAATGGTAGCACTTTAAGTTCACAGATGTGGGGTCCTTATTTGTCATAAATTACTAAAATGTGTTCTTATCTCTTGCCCAAATTGCATGTTTTAAAAAAATAACTACAATATTTACTTCTTAGGGATGTTGTGGGATTAAATTTAATTAGACAACGTATGTAAGGCCCTGACCACACTTTCTAATACTTGGTAAAAGCCTAACGAATGTTACTTTACTTAGTTCTTTCTGTCCGTAGACTCAATCTTTCCTCCTGACATTTGTAAATCTTTCCATAAGTTTCTAAAAATACAGATGGGAATTTAGGAATTTTTCCTTTGTGGTTTGAGTGTGGTTCTAACTTGCAACAAATATGCAAATGAAGAACATAGTTCTCAGAAGGAGGGCATTATTAAAAATGGCTTTGCCTCTTCTTAGTATATCCAACCAATATTTACTTAGTGTTTTTTATTCACATGTAAGTCACAAGGCTAAAGGTACTAATTTACCACATATAGATCCTTATTTTATACATTTATATATTAACAAAATTTGTGTGCTTATAAACATATGTATGTATATATGTGACTATAGTACAAATAGCTACATTTAAACAGATACACACAAAATTTGATCAAAATTAAGAGCATCAAACTAAAGTTCATAAAGCCTCACAGGGAAGGTGGCACTTGGGACAACTTTAAATAATAAATAAGACTAAAATCTTCAGACATGGAAATAGGCTATTCATATAAAAGAAACTATATGAGCAAAACGGTACAAACTTAAGAATTTACAGGACAAATATTGGAACTAATACTTTTTTCTTTTTTTTGAGTATAGGGTTGGGGGGAAAGTGGGAAATCCATTTACAGAATCAAAGAAGGTTATTTAATGGTGATGTAATTTAATTCTGTTGGTAATAAGAAGGCAATGTATATGGAAGTTTTATTCATTCATTCATTCACACATGTCTATCGAATATTTGCTATGTATAAGGACCAAGCTGGTATTGGAAAACAACAGTGATCAATATAAACATGATCCATGCCCCCACAGACTTTACAATTCATGTGGAGAGATGAACAAGTGATAGATGAACAGATCAATGCAATAATTATAATGTCAAGTATGCTATAAACTAAGATTGTGATAAAGAAATATTAAATCTTTAGAGATTTTTCTCCATTATTGATGGGTATTGGAGAACATCTATTTTAGAAAGGAAAAGACTTCTTCATGGGGGTGACATTTAAACTGAAATCAGAGAATGCAAAGGAGTCATCCACATAAAGATCAGGAACAGAGAACATTTTAAATGTAGGGAGTAGCATGAGCAAAGGCCTAGATTGGGGAAGAGCTTGGCTTATCCAAAGAAATGACATGTGGCTACTGGGCTGCACGGAGCAAGAATGAGGCATGAAATGATAGACTTCAGGGCATTAGATTAGGTAGAGATCATGCTGTTCCTTGCAGTGCATGCTATAGAGTTTAGATTCCAAAGGAAAAAGGGACTATGGTTGGGCACTAAGAAGAAGAGAGTTAAGATCTACATTATATATATCAAGATAAAAAAATGTACATATTGCCTCAGATATGTAAAATCATATAGCATTTTTTATTGTCTATAACTGCTCTTGCTCGTAATTCCTAATTCTTGCTGGGCAGTGTAATAATAATCTCAGTCTTATCAATGAAAGGAGTCTGTATTTTCCTTTTTCATTTAAAGCAGCCCCTTTCCAGTTAGCAGAGTCTCTTTTGACTCTTAAAATTAACTTAAAATTAAAAGTTCTACCTTTCTAACACCACTATATTTCTCAGCTCAAATGCCCTAGCCTTGCCTATTCTTCCAAAGGTGGCTTATGGGAAAGCTTGCATGTTCTCATGATGTACTTGTCCAAATATGCATCCTCACTCCTTCAAATGCATTAGCTTTCATTCTACCTTGTCACTAGGAATTCTGTTGGACCTTGGTGGCAAAGTTTGCATCTGGAGACACTCAGGATCTTTTCAATCAACATGGCAGGATCCCATGATCCTCTTCACTGACCCGGCCCTCTCCCAACTCTTTCTGGCACCAATAAATATCTGAGTTTGTCCTCCATGCAGCCCCCAATGAGATATTCCACTCTTCGACCTGTGTTTGAGGAATGCTCTTCCCCTGTCCCTGCTAATCCTATGTCAGACCCTAAGCTTTCCTAAGAAAGCTCTCAACAAAGAATCTCCCACATTCCCAATTGAAAATATGCTGAAATGACTTGTCCTATGCAGGTGCTACCACCAGCATTCTCTCTGCTTTACACTCTGAGCCATCATTTTCCTCTGTAGCAGTAGCCAGTCCTCTAAGATATTCTTTCCAAAAGATTTCATAAGACACAGTGAACAAGTGTCCTCTAGTTTTGGCTTTCCCCTCCCTGCCTAGGGTTGCTAGCATCTCTTGCTTCTGTTCCTTTGCATCTGACAATAGTATCCGACCTTTTACTATTCTCATTTCTCTTTGTACATCCCAGCCTTCTGTTGTAGTATTTCTTCTCCCATAGAAACTTTCTGTTTTAGTTTCAAACCTGGTGATAATTCGCCTTATGTCATAATATTGGAAATATTTCTATCATGGTGTTTCAGTTTGCTAGGCTACTGAAAAAGCAAACACCATAAAATGGGTTGGCTTTAACAATGGGACTTACAGTTTTGAGGCCATGAAAATATGCAAATCAAAGTATCATCAAGGTGATGTTTTCCTCCTAAAGATCTTCTTCTGGCAATCCTGAGCTCCTCTGTCATATGGCAAGGCACATGGCAGTGTCTGCTGGTTTCTCTCTTCTCTATGAGTTTCTTAGCTTTCAGCTTCTTGCTTCTATGGCTTTCTCTCTCTTTGTCTGAATTTCTTTCTCTTATAAAGACTCCAACTAGAGGATTAAGTCCCATCCTGGATGAGGTGGGTCACACCTTATCTAAAGTAACCTTATCATAAGATCCACACCCACAAGAATGGATTAAATTTAATAAAATGCTTTTCTGGGGTACATACAGTTTCAACCCAGCATACCTGGTATTACATCATCTTCATTTCCCCTGAGGCACTGTATGTGTTTAGTGTGTGTGTGCATGTGTATATAATATAATGAGGATAAATTCCAAGTGGCAAAAACTGGGAAAAGAAAGCTTCAAGAAGGGTATGATGGCAGATTCAGTGGTGGCAAAGAGATAGATATGAATTGGGTAATTTTTATTATTTTTTAAGAAGTTTAGATTGCATAAATATTATATAAAATATACAGGGGATTCCCATATATCTCACCCCATCCCCTTGCCACACTTTTTCCTTTTAACAATATCTTTCATTAGTGTGGTACATTTGTTACAATTGATGAACACATATTGAAGCATTTCTACTAACCATTGTCTATAATTTACATTATGGTACACACTTTGAACCACACAATTTTATAGGTTTTGACAAAATGTATAATGGTCTGTATCTGTCACTGCAATGTCATCAGAACAATTCCATGCTCCAGAAATGCCCCATGTTACACCCTTTCTTCCCTTTCCCTCCTCTCAGAACCTCTGGTGACCACTGCCTTATATCAATGTTACAAGTTCTTCCATTACTAGAATAATAATAAGTCTACTTTGGTCCATAGTTGTATTCCCCTCTTCTGTTTGTTTATTCCTCAGTCTTGAAGATTTTGGAATGGTGATGGCCACTCCGTTTCTAATTGAGAGTGCTTAGATTCCATGGGGTGGATGGATGGAACTGTCTTGTTAGCAGTTGTAGATATTCTCTGTTTTTTGGGGATGGGCATTGTCCATCATCACCCTTTTGTTAGTTGTCCTGGGTGAGTCCGATGAACTGGAGAGAAGATGTTGCCTGCAACTCTGCTGAGATTCAGGGCTCAGCCAGCATACGAACAGCCAGAAGATTTATGTCTCTGGGACACACATTTAATGTGTATAGTGCTAATTATAGGTTCAAATAAAAGGGACATAAGAATCATGTGTAGGAAAATTATAAATGAGTCTAACTTTGATACATTGGGGAGATAGGTTATTATATATTCCAAGGTAAGACCCACTGACAGGTTGCCGAATTCCTGGGGTGGTCTGCCCTGCCTATCATGTCTCTAGAGCCCTCTGCTTTTGGCACTTACTGTGGCAGTCAGCGAGATCCTCCTGAAGCATACATAAGCATAATCACTGGAATGATCTTCTGACTCACTTTGAAATCTCTTAGCCGTAAATACTCATTTGTATTTAATATTTCCCCCTTTAAGTTAAGGTCTTTTTTTCAAATGCATTGCTAGTTGTCACTTGGTAATAATCCCTTGTTGCCAGGGAGGCTCATCCCTGGAAATCATGTCCCATGCTGAGGGAAAGGTATTAAGTTTATATGGTGAGTTTGGCTTAGAGAGAGGCCACATTAGAGCAACAAGGATGCTTTCAGGAGGTAACTCTTAGGCAATATATAATACTAGCCTAAGTTTCAATTTCACAAGAACAAGGTTCATAAGTAAAGCATCAATATCGAGGGCCTGGTGTATTGGTCTGTCCTCCTTCACTAGGCACTGCCCATGCACTCTAGGGATTCTTGCTTCTCTCAGGATGGGAATTCAATATTCTTTTGATTATTTTGTGGGTCTCCAGCCACTGAGACAACACTCCATGACCACTTAAACACATTGATATTCCATAGAAGCATGCCCCAGGTGCACTCCTCTCCACACATCTCCCCCCCACACATGCTGCTCCAGTGATCCTCCCCCACCACGGTTGCAACTCTTCTGCAATCCAAAACCTCCCCCAAAACAAAGCTAAAAAATAAATAAAAATAATTAAAAAGACAAAATTAAAAAATAAAAGATATATATAAAAATTCAAAATTTCTTTTGCATTTTGTCTTTCATTCTCATAAAATCTGTTATCTTTTATGTACATAAAAAAGATTTGTCACTACAATTTATTCTGTATTTTCCCCCAATGCCTTATTTTTTTCACTTTGTTTTCAAAGAAGCTTAGGTAATAGAAAAGTCCAAAAGAAAATATAGGAGATTCCCATATACCGCCCCCTGCTTCCCTTCTCACATTTACCCCTATTAATAATATCTTGGGAAGCGGCTGTGGCTCAATCAGTAGGGCTCCCGTTTACCATATGGGAGGCCCCGGGTTCGGTTCCCGGGGCCTCCTGGTGAAGGCAAGCCTGTCCGCACGGCGTGGTTAGCTGACCCAGCAAGCACAAGCAGCAAGCGGGGGATAAATGAATAAATAAATAAAATCTTTAAAATAAAAAAAAAATAATAATAATATCTTACATGAGTATGGTACATTTATTACAATTGATGAAAAAATATTGAAACATTGCTACTAAACATAGCCAATGGTGTACATTAAGGTTCACATTCTACACCATACACTTTTTTGGTTCTAACAAAGTTCATAATGGCCTGTTTCCGTCATTGCAAGATCATGCAGAACAGTGATTTGGGTAATTTAAAATGTGTTTTGGAAGTAGACACAAACACACTTGCAGATGGATTGGATGGGGGAGGATTTCTAGCTTGAACAACTATCAAATTGGCAGCATTTTCTTCAGTGGACTGGAAGAGAAATAGGTTGGGGGGGGGGCTGGGGAAGAAGAGTATAATTTAAAAGTGCCTGTATGATATCCAAGAGGAACAATCAAAGTATAGTATAATTGATGTAGCTCATAGAAGAAAGGTCTGGGCAAAGACATAAATTTAGACATGCCAGCATAGGGATGGCCTAAAGTCACAGGAATGTACATCATTGAGGGGAAAACACACATGCACACACACACACAGGCAGAGAAGTTTGGATCAAGAACTGAGCCCTGAGAAAGATCAGAATACAGATACTGGGTAGGGAAGAAGCAACCAGATGAGCAGACTTAGAAAGGATGGCCAATAACAAGAAAAAACAGGAGTACATCATCCCAGAAGAAGAGAGAAGAGTGCTGAAACACGAAAAGTCGTACAGCTGTGTTAAAAGTGGGTGAGATGCTAGGTGAGATAAAGATAAAACAATGTGTGTTGAATTTGAAAACATGAAGATCATTGATAGAGTGACCATGCCTCCTGGATTGCCTGGAACAGTCCAGTTTATGCATGATGCTCTAATGGAGTATTAACAGTAACTTCTTTCACTTTCAAAAAGGTCAACATTTGGATGATAATTTATATGGCCATACTATATTGTTGACCATAGAAAGAGTAGTTTCAGTGAAGGGGTGGGCATGGAAGCCAAAGATTGAATGGGGAATTATGAAGTAAATGTAGTGCATGTATAATAACTCTTTGGGGAAGTTATATTACAAAGAAGAACAGAAGAATGGGGAAGTAATTGGAAGGCTAATTGGATCTTACATGTTTTAAAAAGTGACTCTAAAATCACTCCCAATGATTCTTCTGGCAACCAGAGTAATATCCATGTCAAATTCATCTGTGCCATGAATATTCAGAGAAAAGAGAAGTGTGGTTTAAGGAAAATCCTTTGGACCAGTCACAATAATCACACACTCCCAAAATGGTTGTATGAGAGCAAGGTTGCCTTGGTTTGAAGCAGGAAATGGAAGTCTAGGCATCCTCATTCAAGAGGATGGAGAGGCATAGGTAAGGTGTAGTAGACCATTGCCGCCTAAGATATCAGGTCCTAGTTCCCGGAAACTGTAAATATTGCCTTGTATAAAATGGAAAAAGAATCCTTGTAGAGTACAGTAAATTAAGGATCATGAGATGGGGGATTATCCTGGATTATCTGAGTTAGCACTACATGCAAACACAAATGTCCTTATAGGAGACAGGTAAAGGGAGATTTGATGCAGACACGGGAGAAGAGAAGGCAATGTGACCACAAGAGTGGTGCCAAAAACCAAAGATGGTGCCAGTAGCCACAGGCATTGGAAGAGACAAAGAATGGATTCATCTCTAGAGCCTCCAGAGGGACACAGTCCTGTCAACACCTTGATTTCAGCCCAGATTTTGGACTTCTGGCCTCCAGAATTTGGAGAGAATATATTTGTTGTTTTAAGCCCCACAGTTTGTGGTAACCTGTTACAGCAATCACAGGAAATGAATATCCTAAGACTGAATAAAGAACAGTTCTCACAGGACGATGAAGTCTCAAATGCATTGAAATAAAAGGCAAAAATAAATCCAAAGGGGCTAGAGTAGGAATCTTAGCGGCAATAAGGAGATGGAGTTAAGAATTTCAAAGTTACTGCATAGACTATTTGGGTTCAAAAGTACGAAGGTGTGGGTGGTACATAGGATTCCTTGGCAATTATCTGGAAGATCAACTCACAAATGTGGTGGAGTTTTATGGTCCTTTCAGTTTGACAACTGGGAGGATGAACCTGGAAACATGGGGATTCCAGTCAGAAGAACTAATTTTAGAGTTTACCGGCCACTGGGCCTTGTACCTAACTTCTCTGAGTTTGGGCTCCCTTTGTCTTGTTTTATTTTCATGTATAACACAAGGGTCATAATATATGTATGGCTTACTTACTTCACAGGTTTCTTCTGGGGATCAAACCAGATTCCATATATAAAAGCATTTTGTGAGTCATAAAGTGCTACTTTAGAACTTACAAAGCTATGGTGGTATTGTCTAAAGCTGTACTTGTATTATCAATACCTATCCACCCTGTAAGATCTAAAAAGTAAAGGGGAACAGGTGGCCAGTAGAGAATTCTCCTAGCAATTCCACTTAAAGAGTGTTCAACCCTTTCCCCAAGATTTCTCTGAATTTCCCGAGAGGTAAAGTGGGAAATGTAAGCCCAGGTTCCTGTTTGCGGGCAGCCAGATTGTGTTGGGCATTTCTTTGACTCAACCATTTCCTCATTAAAAGAAAAAAATAAAAGTGAAGGAAATAGACATTACTAAAGATTGGGTTGAGGACAGGAAGGAGAGACAGGGTATGGGAGGGTTTAACAGTAATTATAGCAATGCAAATATCCTAATTTAAAAAATGCTCATTAGACACCTTATCAGAAGGAAAATTCCAATGACCCTGAAACCATTAGTCTCTGACCTCACCCAATTTCTTGATTCCTCTCTGTTTCTGTCCCCTGTCCCCTTCTTTGTCTCTGTCTCTCTTTTCTGTTCTATGACTCACTTCCAAATATAAAATCTTGTCATTCTTTCCTTTAAAAGAATGTCTCTTGATGTTCAGCCTATTGCTGACGCCAAAACCTTAGGGCTCTCACCTTCTAGCCCAAGTTGTTAATTTTCTTCCCCCTCAAACAAAGACTAATTTCTTCTTTACAAGGAATTCTGTGTTCAGCTGTTATGGTAATATAGAACTCACCTTGCTACATAGTAATATCAAATGAATACTTTATCCTGGCATTCTCTTCTCACATTCTCTTCACCTAAATGAAGGGGTCAGGGAGACATCTAGGCCAGACTTTCCAGCAAGTAACAATATTTCTTCTCCTTCTGGATTCTCTCAGGTCAAATTGGTACCCTCCAAATTAATTTGCTGGTGACCTTCTCAAATGTACTATGTAAACAAAAGCCCTTTTCAACGTGACCTTGCACGAGGAGGTAAGACTGACTGACCAACTGCCTGGCTAAATGAATGAATGTACTTAAATTTGTTCTTGCATCGTCTTTGATGAGGGGGTGGGGAGTAATATATTAAGTGTTAAATACTTGGTAAAAATAATATAATTAACATATTTAACAATGTTGGGTAAAGCCCATTGTTCAATTCCACATGATTTACTGTAGATTTTACTGTAGATTTACAATGAAGTTTAGTTTCCTCACTTTGAGATGTTTTTGCAAAGTTTCAGAAAAGCTTATCTCACTCTTATAATAATAACAAAAAAATAATACATACTAATGAAATTAAATATGTGTGCGACATGCCGAAAGCCTTAAATGCATTATCTCATTCACTCCATCAAACAACAATGTGATGTGTGAAAACTTATTGATAATTTAGTGGTGAGGAGACTGAAACAAGGTAGTTATGTACCTTGTCATAACTCACCAGTTAATAAGTGGAAAGTTGGGCCTTGAACCTACTCTGCCAGCTATAAAGCAACTGCTTTGAATCACCAAAGTAAATAATGTTAAATTGCTAATCCTAAGGAATTCCCTAAGTTAATGTTTCTCAAATTTTCATGATCATAAAACCACCTGGAATTCTTGTTAAAATTCCAATTCCTAGACCCCATTCTAGAGAAACAGATTCAACTGGTCTGGGGCAGGGTGTGGAAATATGTAATATTAACAAGCTCCTAGTTGATTTCTTATACCGTTTATTAATAACAACTTTGCTGCATTCAACAGAATAGTCAACTCAAACACTAGACTTAAATTTAAAAAGGAAACTATATTAGCTCAGGTCCCTGCACAACTCACACACCACTTCAGGTTTCATTCTCCAGTGAGAGAAAACTCCTTCCCAGATGATACAAAGAATTGTCCCAGCCCTGGTGGGCCAGATGTGGATCATGGGCCTATACCTGAACCAATTGCTGTAGAAACAAGTCACTGGAATTTGCTGTTTCCTTAGTCTTGGTCACCTGCTCCTTCCTTGAAGCCCAAGAATGAGGTCAATTATCTTGAAGCCCATGGGGATGGGAATGGGATCAAGGAGGTTACTGCTGACTCATTAGCAAAAAGAAGGAGATAGGTATGCTGGGTGGCAACTGTTTAAGAGATGTATACTGGGATTCTCTAGGACAAAATTAAAAGTTCAGAAGAATAAACTGTCAGCTGCCTTAAGAAACTATCAAAATCATATGACTGGAATATTTTTCTTAATCGTGGCAGCAGGCAATAGTTTTGTTTGTTTTAGTAGCATTTTGATGAAATGCTTTCCCAGGCAAAAAGAGTGTGGATTTTGAGATCTCTTAGCATCTCCAAATCTATACAATCAGGCTGATTAGTCCATCAAACAATAGTTTTATATCATATATAGGTTTTAAGTACATATAGGAAAATTTCTTCTTTATTCTTACCCATTGCAAGTGGAGGGAAAGGGCTCCATGGTCTTATTTTGCATAGTTCTCTGTGGTCTAAAAAATAAATTAAAGCAATCTTGTAAAGGTTACTGAATCTGCATTAAATTATAAGGTGAGCTTTTTGAAAATTCACATCTTGGAGGTTTTGTTTCAGTTTCAAGGAGGAAAATGTTTAGTAAATTAAGATGAAATAGCTTTACTGCCTGTTTGCAACTCTCATTTAAAATTGGATATACTCTATCACTATATTTCCTAAAATAAAACTTTATAGCCATCTGGAGTCACTGCTTCCTTGCTGATATTTCTTGTGGATAAATGGTTTCTTAATGACTTTTTCAATCCCAGAGGATGCATTAGCCTCCAAAATTATGTGTTTAGATAACAACCCAAAAAGAGCCAATTTGATTTCTGCAGCTTCTTTACCTATAATTGTGTTTCAAATTTTTTAATATATCAAAGCATTTTTCTCAGGAATTCTAAGTCCTGAGAAAAAAAATCAGCCAATATTATTTTTCATTATTATTATTATATACAGAATGTTTTTATTGTTCTTTTTTATTATTCTATTCTTCTCTTTGAAATGACTGATCAGCCAATCTACTCTTTGCTCTTCAATTCTATTTCACACCTATGGAAGTATATCAAACATTGAGGGAATACCAATTTACACATATTAAGGAAAACTAATTATCCATTTGTGTTTTTCTTCAAGTCTCATAATAAAATACCAGACATAAAATAAAACCGGAGGAACCCTCAGAATGAGATGCAGAAACGGCTCAACATTTTGCATATAGTACATCTTTTCTTTATGCAATCTTTTCTGTAAATATTTTTTAAATATAAATTGGCAATCAAATATAGATAAATGCTCTTTAAAGACTAGTAACCAAGACTATGCAAAAAATATGAACTACAAATATATGTACCCATGAGTATATAGACTGCCTCAGTTACATACATTTCTTCCCTTTCTAGCCAATATTGTAATGTTAATACTAGATGGAGCTAGTCAGGGAAACTATTTCAGATGAACCTCAGAGTTGAACCTACTAAAAATAGGGCCCTTCAATACCAGTTTCTTTATGTGTAAAATTGGAACATCATACCTAGTTGCTAGCTGCTTTGTATGTGTGTATGTGTGCAAAGAGAGAGAAACTTTATTCAATGTTAAAATAATATCACAAAATATGAAACTGAGGATATAGGAGAATATAGACCTGAGTGAGTGACCAATGAGCCACTATCAGTATCCTGGGTTTGGAGCAAAAATCCAAAGTTTAAAGAAACCAGTGATCTAGAAGAAGGGAGAACAGGAACAGGAGCAGTGACCGGAGGGGGTAGGAGAAGGAGGCGCAGGACAGGGAGGAAGGGGAGGAGGGAGGAGGAGGAAAGTCACTCGGAGGGACCAGGTGAATACAGGGACACAGAGGTCAAAGAGAGTCCTCCCTCCTGGATTACACCCCCCCCCCCCCCCCCCCTTCAGAGCAAACACCCTCTCCCCCAGCAGAACATTAGCCCCCCAGCATCAAGAAGTAAGCTGTCACCTGTGTTCCTCAGTACTCTCTCCTTTAGGTAAGTCTGGTAAGGAGAGCCTGACATGTCACCTGGAGGCTCTTGTCTCCACAATCAAGGACCCCCTTTTGGATTTCTGAAACAGGTAATGCCAAGCTCCACAAAGGACCTCCACAGGGATGCTGGAGGTGGGCTCTGGGGGAGAAGGACCACCAGGAGAGGTGACAGCATGGAGAGGATTAGGGCCCAGAAGGAAGTAGCTCAGGACATCCCGCAGGCAGCCTCTCCCCTCACTCCCCCCTTTGCTAGCTACTTTTGGTCTTCAGATCTATGATAGTGCTGACAGCACAGAATACTCATTCCACACTTTTTTAAAGTCCTTCAAATTCTACAAATTCCTACAATTGACAAATACTGCAACTTAGTGCAGAATTATGCAAAGAAAATTGTATTTTTTAATCCAAACATGAAAGTAGAAAAATAGAAAAGTAAACCCTGATCTTCAAAATGTGAGAGATAAAGTGCAATAAAATGGAAGTGACCTTCTAGCTCATTTAGATCAGTCTTCCAGAGTGCCCAACATTTTTCATTTGAACTCTAGGGCTTCTAAGAATCTAACAAGGTCCCCTTCTTCAAGTTTCTAGGGATCAAACCTAACTTGAACAATAATGAGACATTTATTGGTTCCATGATCAAACTTCAGCAACAATAGACAGCAGTTGCTCACATTAGCAGTTCCAACAAGACTGGAATATGCCTGGGGGTAGTTTTATATTGCTCCCTCACTGCCTTGCACGAGCTCTTGTTAATTCAATCCCCGGGACGATTTCTTGTGACTTAGGTCAGGGCTAAGCACCGTGGCCAGGTGGGTGGGAGAGAATGATGGGCCCAATCTGGGCCATCTAACACACCTGTGCCTAAGGAGGATCTTGTGCTTGGCAGCTATAATCACAACAGCTTTGAAGTGCAGTCTCAATATGGGAGCAGCAGAAAGGAGGAGTGTGGATGAGGGACAGAGAAATGCCCTACTAAGTGTCTCTTTGATTTCTAGTAAATTTCCCTGTTCTAGGCATTGACATTCCCTACTGTGCTGAACCTCCAAATCTCATTCAAAATTGGCATTGCCTGTCATGAAAAATATAAAACTATTGATGCTTTGTGTGAATGAATTCTTCAATATTTGAATAGTAAATGCTGACCGAAGAACACTGATTTCAGAATTTTCCAATTATTGCATGTAGGCTACTGTCTAATAAGCAGGACTCACCATTCCAAACTCATGAGCATCTCATGGGTTAACATCCTTGGGTATTCATTCAGCAAATATTTATTGATTATCTGCCGTGTGCCAGATTCCTGAGCCCTGGGAGTGCTTCAGCACCTGCGACACACACCATCCTGAATGCATGGAGCTTCCATTTCCTGGGTTTGGGCCCAGGTATGCAGCATCAAAGAGGGATTTGTAGACTGTTCTATGTAAACTGAGGCCTCTTAAATGTGTTCACAGCATTTCTCTCCCACATGATAGGAAAGATACACTGAAGCATGTCCATATTTGCCAATTTGGCAAAATTTTAGGGCTGTGTTTAGCTTTGGCTTAAGAGGAAAGCATAACAACATATATGGGATAACATTGTTGGTGTACTCTTTAATTTTATTAGAAAAGTTGTAGGTTTACAGAAAAAAAAAAACTTGCAGAAAATAGAGAATTCCTATATACCTCCCCTATTATTAATACCTTGCATTAGTGTGGTACATTTGTTAGAAGTAGTGAAAGAATATTATAATTGTCCTGTAAAACATACTCCATGGTTCACATTAGGGTTCTCTGTTTGGGTTGGTATTTTTATTAATGTTTAAGCTAGTGCTCTTGATCCTAGAGATGTGTTTTTTTAAAGGCAAGTACTTGAGAAACATCCATTCATTCATTTAACAAGCATATGCTAAGCTTCTAATGTGTCTCATCTATATGACACTGATGAAAAAGGATTGGTTTATCTCATCAGGGTTTCCTACATCAGAACACTGTTTTGTTGAAGATGAAAATACCATGAACATTGCTGACAATTCAGTTATTCACTTAGATATTTCTTGAGCAGCTTCTCTATGTATCAGGCACTGCAGATACCGTTGTAATCTTAGCAATAACTGTTATAGCAGCAATGGCCATCAGAAGCACCAAATTTAAGTCCCAGATCTTCCCTTCACTAGTTTGAGTGAGACACTGAAAGCTCTTCGCACCCCTGCAAAGTAGGGCCAAAAATCACTGCTTATCTCAAGGGTTTTTCCCAAAGATCTCTTAAAAACTAAATAATACAAAATGATTATAAGCTCTAAAGTGCTATGCACACCACTGGTATGTCATTGTTATTACCAATATATCACTTTATATTTCTGAATTCTTTTTTTTTTCCTTCCCATTTTCTGTGTTATGCTAGCTCAAAAAGATTTCTCTTCTATCCTTTATTTAAGCAAAAGGAAATAATTAAAGCTACTTCAACTATTCTCATAGTAGCTGACTCATTCGTATCTACCAGCTGTATGGGTCCCCTCTTATCCCATCACACAAGTAAGCTGAATCGTGGGACTTTAACAATGGTGAGCTGTCCTCACACTGTCTGTTAAGTGGACATGTGCCAAATTATCCGGCAGAACTTCTCTATGGGACCACAGAGAAGGTGTGGAGGAGGAGAGGGCTCAGCCAGTGCCAAGAAACAAGGAGATAAACCACAGGGCTCTATTAAATTTCCTGTTGATATGCCCCTACCTGCCTTTCCTTGGCTGTGTTTCCTTGCTGACCCTCAGCCAGGGAAGAAGCTGCTAGACCTTCTGAACAATGCTGACCACGTTTGCCCTATGGGCTGGGATGTGGACACTTGATGGAGTGGCCATTCATAAGTACTAATAAGGCACATTTGAGCCCAGAGAACTGTTAGGCTTTCAACAACCCTGTGGCTATTATCAGATTTGTTAGTCACTGAATTCAAGTTATTGTTTTTAATTGGACAATGTAATTAGTAATTAAAGAAAACAAATGGTTTCCTGTGAGGAGTAATACTTTTGCCTTAAGAAACAAGTCTGGATTATGGAAGTTGGTACATGAATGTGACAGTATTTAGAATTCTGGGGTGATGTATCTTGAAAGCATACATTTACTTTTCCATTTACTTTCAAGAAGGTAAGGTACCTTTTCATATTTAATGAGTTTTAATGAGGCATAATTGTGTAAAATCAAATGCATCAATTTTAAGTGTACAGTCTGATGAATTCTGGCAAATACATATACCCTGTAACCACCACCACAATCAAGATATGGAATATTTCTGATGCCCAAAGAGCTCCCCTTTGCCCCTTCCCTGTCCATCTCCTAACCACACACATGCCTTGCCCCTGGCATCTTGAGGCTTTATTCTGTTACTTGGTTCATTTTGTCTATTCTAGAATTTGATACAAATGGCATCACATAGTGTGCACTTTTTGAGTATAGCTTCTTTCATGTAGCATAATGATTTTGCAACCCATCCTTGGTATATAAGTAATTTTTTCACTTTTTACAGGATACTGAATAGTATTCCATTACATGGAATGTCACAATTAATTTATCTATTTACTTTATGAATATTTAGATTCTTTCCATTCTGAGATATCATAAATTAAGCTGCTATAAACATTCGTAAACAAGTTTTGGGGAAGTCATATGTTTTCATTTCTCTTAGGAAATACGTAAGAAAAAAGTTTGTGGGTGATATGGCAAATGTATGTTTAACTTTACAAGAAACTGTCAAACTGTTGTTTTCAATGTAGCTATGCTTGTTTTTATTTCCACTGATGCTGTACGGGCCAGTAGTTCCACTTCCTCATCATACTTGGTATTGTGATCTCTTTAATTATAGCCATTCCAGTCAGTGTATAGTGATATTTCATTGTGGTTTTGGTTTTCATTTATTAGAGTTTAATGATGTTGAATATCTTTCTATGTGTCATTGGTATACCTTCTTTTGTGATGTTTCTGGCCAATTATTTACTGATTTATTGGATTGGACTATTTGTCTTCTTTTTATTGTCTTGCAAGATTTCTCTATATATTCTGGATGTTAGGATTTTGCTAGATACAAGTGTTGCAAATAATTTCTCCCAGTCTGTGGCTTGCCTTTTCATTTTTTTCATGGTGCATTTCAAAGAGCAAAGGCTTTCAATTTTGAAAAGCCTAATTTATCAATATTTTTCATTTATTTCTCATGCTTTTTGTGCCTTAAGAATTTTTTGCCTAGTCCAAGGGCACAACTATTCCCCTTATGTTTTCTGCTAAAAGGTTTATGGTTGTTGCTTTTATGTTTAGGTCTGTTCTCCATTTCAAGTTAATTTTTAAGTATGATGTGAGTTATGTTCAAGGTTTGATTTTTTCCATATGGATGTTCAGTTATTACAGCACCATTTATTGAAAAGATTTGCTTTTCCCATATCCTACCTTGGCAACTTTGTTAAAAATCAATCAACTGGGATTTTACCAAGCACCAACTAACGATGCATTTGGAAAAAGACCTTGATCAAAAGGGGGAAATATTAAATACAAAAGAGTATTTATGCCTAAGAGACTTCAAAGTGTGTCAGGAGGTCATTCCAGAGGCTACACTTTTGTATGTCTCAGGAGGAGCTCACCGACTGCCACAGTAAGCAACGCTTCCAGCAGAGGTGCTCATGAGGGCTCCAGAGACACCTGGACACTACAGGCAGGGCAGATAACCCCAGGAAAGCGGCACCCTGCCGGTGGGCCTTACCTTGGAGTATATGACAACCTGTCTCCCCAATGTAACAGAGTTAGACTCATTTATAATTTTCCTACACTTGGTTCTTATGCCCCTTTATTTGAACCTATAATTAGTGCTATCACCATTAAATATATGTCCCAGAGACTTAAATCTTTGGTCTGTTCATATGCTGGTTGAGCCCTGAATCTCAGCAGAGATACAGGCAACATCTTCTCTCCAGTTCATCGGACTCACACAGGACAACAAACAAAAGAATGATGATGGACAATGCCCATCCCAAAAGACAGAGAGTATCTACAACTGCAAGCAAGACAGTTCCACCCATTTGCCCCATAGGATCTAATCACCTCTGTTCCGTGTAATATTTTGGATAATCTAAGCACCTCTTAAAATATATGTATATATATATATATATATAAATAACATTTTTGTAAGCAAATACACATATATGCATATATATTTATATATCATTTTGCAAATGTTTGTATGTATTGTGAGAATTTTGATTTTTACCCACAATAAAAATAAATTAAAAAAAAAAAAAAAAAAAAAAAAAGAAGTGGAGTGGCCATCACCATTCCTAAATCCTCAAGACTGAGGATTAAACAAACAGAAGGGGAGAATGCAACTATAGACTAAAGCAGACATTATTATTCTAGTAATGGAAGAACTTGTAACATTGATATAAAGACAGTGGTCACAGAGGTTCTGAGGGGAGGAATAGCTGTAACATGGGGCAATTTTGGGACATGGGAATTATTCCACATGATATTGCAATGATGGATATAAGCCATTATACATTTTGTCAAAACCTGTAAAATTGTGCAGTGCAAAGTATAAACCATACTGTAAATTATAGACCATGGTTAGTAGCTTTAACCATGCTTTAACATGTGTTCATATTCTTTAATATGTGTTCATCAATTCATATGCTTTCATATGTGTTCGTAAATTTTAACAAATGTGCCACACTAATGAAAGATGTTTTTAATAGGGGAGCGTGTAAGAGGGGGAGGGGATGGGGTGTCTGAAAATCTCCTGTATTTTCTATGTAACTTTTATGTAATCTAAAACTTATTTAGAAATAAAGGGGGAAAAAATCAATCAACCAAATCTCTGTACATCTACTTCTGGACTCTCTATTCTGTTCCAATGATCAGTATATCTGATAATTGGTCTTGTCAATACATATGTAAAAATGATCCTACTTTATTTGTATTGTAATCAAGTGTGTAAATATTTTAAAACCATCTTATGTTTAAGGCATTATGCCAGACTCTGTGAGGGATGCTAAGCAGATTAAGATGAAGCCAGAGGTCTCCAGAGTGACATATTTTTAAAACAGGGCCTATAAGTGGACATTCACTGAGATGATCATACCTGGGTTTTGGGGGTGGGGTGGGGGTCATGATCCCCTCAGATTTTATCAAAATCTGATATACACATGCCTATGTGCCTTTTATTCGATTCTCAAAGGCATGGGGGAACTTCCTCTCAAAGAACAACTGCACCTGGGTTATATTTAACTCAAAAGGAAAGAACAAATTGTAGCTGCCTCTTCTCTGAAGATACATCTACATAATGGAAGAATTAAGAAAGCAAACTTACGAATGGCAGAAAACCAGTTAATTGATATGATTTTTCCTTAGAAAACAAGCTCAGTTACTAAAGACAAAAATATTTTCTTGCTGTTTTGTGGAATTTAATCAAAATGGTTTGCATTTATAGACTGGTAATCTGATTTTACTCATTTTAGGCAACTCTGTAGCTGAGCAGATTTTTGTTGTTATTGCTTTTTTTAGGAGGCAACAGGAACTGAACCGGGAACCTCTCATGTGGGAAGCTTCTGCTCCCAGCTCTGCAGTTTTGAATCAATATACATACTCATCTATCTTCTCTATAATTCATGACAGGTATTTTCCCTGAGCTAATCTTCCCTTGATATATTTCTCAGCTGTAAAAGGGAACTATCTTCCCATGTCAGAAACAAATCCACAATATGTATACTTAATAGGTATTGAGAGAAAATTAGCAGTAACATGTTAAATGTTATTTACTTGGAAAATGAATTTGAGATACTCAATGAGAGTAACAGCAAAAAGCACAGAAGTTACAGTCCAAAATAGCACTTTCTCTTCCCTCTCTTTGTAGTGCAGTTTGAAGCATTATATTACTATAGACTAAATTCCCACAGAGTACACATGAGTATAAATAAACACCTAGGTAGTTCGGAAATAACTACATATGAAAACCAGTTTGAGAGGGAACAGAAAGTTACATCTATTCGAGAAAAATAGTGTAGAATTGTGTAGCTATTCTGGTTTCTGTGCTTAAATCGCATTAAATATCCTACGGTTAAATTTTCTCTTTCCATGTTCTTCTGATGAGGCACATTTTCAGCTTCTTGCTAACTTATCCTAAGCAGTACTGTCAATCTTGTGTTCTCCTATTTGCTAAACTGGGCTATTGGGAGATTACTTGCCCTGCCTTATTGTCATAAAATGCTTTTCACTTTCTCACAAGTTAATGTATAGTATCTAATTTAAAGTTTCTGGGCATATGGAAGGTTCTAAACCATGACTTTGTAACTGGGATATCCTTCCTTAACTATGGATGGATGCTCAGAAATAATATGAGATATAAAATGTGTCATCCAGGGACAAATCTTTCCTAATTTATGAGAACATGTTTAATTGTTCATTTTTTCTTCTAACATTTCCCTTTCTGCCTTTTCCTTTTCCTATACCATGTGATAACATTGAACTGTTTTGAAGTGGAAAGGGGCAGGATTTGGAAGCAGATTATGAAAATTTGGACTGAAAGAAGAGGGTTCTAATGTACCAATGAAGTCTTTTAAAAATGCTAATGCACACTTTTGGAATGAGAATGTGCTGTCCAATTATGAACCTACCACAGGTCTTGGGACACTTAGTTTCAATGGGGGTTGGTAATAATACTCCATGATAACAAACATGGATTGGATTTTGATGTCTTTACCAAGTCTAGTGACTTCAGGAGCCATTACAACCAGAAGTCTGGGTATCACTTAGAAAAATTGATCAAAATTTCTGTCCAATGGTCATTTCTGAATGCAATCTAAAATTGCATTTCTCCCTAGATATTTGAATAAGGTGCTTGTGAGGGGGAAAAATGTATATGACCTAAGCATATTCTAAATATAGAAAAACTTCACTGATTAGGACCACTTGCCCTTGAAGGGAACAATTGTGATTTGTGTGAAACCAAAGCAGTTATATGATATATTTTTAAGTGCAGGTTAATGACTTTTAAGTAAATATGGAAACTTGAAAAAAGGTAGCAAATTGTTGTCAAGCAGAATTCTTTGCTGATTGGCCTTAATGCATGGATAACTAGTAGACTGCTTTCAAAGGAGCATAGCAATTATTTGTATGTTAATGGTACTTTTGAAGAGCTTTAAATCACAGTCCTACAAAATAGGCTAAACATTTGCCCTACAATCTTAATTGTGCAATTAATTCGCTTCAACATAATTTGAATTTAAATAATACATAGTATAAAAGTGAATTTTATACAATTTAAATGAAATCCTCTGCAACAATACCCAACAGTTCCAGATCTCAAAATATTAGAATCAGAATAAAGAGGCTCACGGTGATTCAGACTGTCCTTGATTTCTGGAGACAGAATTTCTAGAGGTAGCTATCTACCTGTAAAAGATGACTTAAGATTGTATGCTCTGGGAATCACCATTCCCTTGGAATCTACCTTTTTACATGTTGTCAAATTGCAAATTAAGTTGACAGACGGGATAGTAGAAATGAATATAGGTTTGGAAATAGGCGACTATCAGTTGAAACACTGGCTGCATCATCAGCAAGCTAGGTGATCTTAAACCAAGTTTCTAATTTTCCTAAACCTCAGTTTCCTCATCTACAAAATGAAAATAGCCATGTAGGGATGTTTGTAAAGGATTAAAAGAAATGATTATAAAACTGTTAGCACTCTAAGTGGCAAGTAATAAGTACTTAATAAATGATAGCTAACACGTTTCTCGAATTGTTGTTGGTTTTGTGGTTGTGTTCTGGAATGAATGGCAAAGGAAGTTAGCTCTCTGAAATCTTATGACTCTTCCAGCCATGCAGAGACACTGAACATTTACAACATGCAGTGCAAATAGTTGCTTTAAACTAGGAGGGAAATTATGTGGAGAGTACAGATTTGTCACATCATCAACACGAAAGAAAATGAAAATTTCTTGCTTCCAAGTCATTAGAAAAATAGTGCATAAAGAAAATGGCTGAAAAACTACAGTGACCAGACCTGAACAGACAAGCCATCGCTTGTTGCCATCTTTATCTACCGACCTGATTTACTTTAAAAATTCACAGCATTTGGCTACATGAATGTCTGAAATGAATAGAATTTATTAGCACAAGGGAGAAATGCCATCTTTTTGTACACGACATATAATGTCCCCCTTTGACCAATAAAACACTAAACCAGATACATTTATTAGGAATCCACCATTTAAAATTCAAACTAAAGCTCTAACACATACTATTTATCATAAGTTACTTTACTCTCCCATCATATCTCTCTGTGTTTAAATGTAATATTATAGTAAATGCTTTTATTAATCCCCATTGACATCTTCCAATAAAATTTCCAAGGTCTCTGAAACAGAAAGAAAAGGGGTAGTTTTGAACTCACCTCAAGTCTACCCCTTAGATCATCATTTAGAGATAATGTTAGTAAAATAGAAAATTTGGCAGGATAATGGTCATCTGCTATTATGTCAATGCTGAGGTAAAGAGAGTGATTGTTTTCAAATCAAAGCAGAGATGTTTATTTTCAGTGGAGAGCTTATTTCTTTGAGATTGTCCTCTCCACCACTCACCCTTCACTTCTTTCTCAGAAACTCCATGAAGCTAACTTGATCTCTTGGAATTGGCATGTATTTTATTCATGAAGGTGTTAACCAAATTTGGTACATCACTAAGGAACATAAAGATACGCATGAGATTCATTTTGTGGGTTATCTGCTCTCTAGACATCTGGATGGTCTTTTTGATATGTCCATTTGGCTAGGCTACAGTTCTCAGTTATCTATTCAACCACTAATGTAGGTGTTGCTGGGAAGATATTTTGTAGTTTTGATTAAAGTCTATAATCAATAAACTTTAAATAAAGGAGATTACTTAAATAATAATCAGGGTGGGTCTGATTCAATCAATTGAAAAGGCTGAAAAGCAGAGCTGAGGCTTCCCTGAAGAAGCAGCAATTCTGCCCGTGAAATACAGTACTTCTGTTGTCAGCATGCTAATAGTTCCTCTAATATGGCAAATTATGATCTCATGAAGTTTGATGCTACCAAAATCATGTCAGGTATAGCTTCAGGAGGGGTAAAGCTGAAATATAAACTTTCTAAATAAAATGTAGTCATACCTGTCAGGTTTGACTGAAATACTGAAGTTTGATATCAGATTCTATTATTTGATGCCCTTTGGTAGCATGAGTGCTCAGTTAATAAGTGTGGGGGATAATTTATAACTGCAAAGTAGGAAAAGAATTTCTGCTAAGCTCTAGCCAGTAGGTCCTATAAACAGGTGTGTTTTCCTTCATGTGTACAGTTCTCATCCCTCCTCTAAAATTTGGCAAATGGGCTTTTTCACTCTTCTCTCTCTCTCTCTTTTTTTTCACTTAAATCTTGAGGACTTGGCCTGTTTGAATATTGCACCTGCAACTCCTTAAAAATTAGCAAATGTTTAGAACTTTAAAGGAATTTGATGAAACTGGAATAGGCAATTTAGTATTGAAAAAAAGAGGCAAGACAAGTAGGGAGAGTATGCCAGTTGGCTCCCTAGCTCCTGAGTGTTTCTTGTTTGTTGAAGGCAAAACAACAGCTAAACTCTGAAGCAAGGTAGAGCAAGCAGAAAATTAGATTTCTTGTACTGTTTCTTTCATCAAGGCTAATTATTTGTCAGTTTAAAATAAGGCACATTTTAATTGGCCTTTAGAGTTCATAAAGAAGCTAAAGTATATTTACTTTTAATAAATCTAATTTCCTTACCTTATAATCATTGCAGAGCCCAAGGCTTAGCCAACTTTGTTGGAATTCATAGGAGTAATATAGAGAGCTTGCTTCTTGAGGTAATATATGCCTTTGTCAGGAATATTAGGTTGCAAGCAAAAGAACCCCATTTAAATCATCATTTTTTTTTTTATTTTTTTTATTATGGGTAAAAATCAAAATTCTCACAATACATACAAACATTTGCAAAATGATATATAAATATATATGCATATATGTGTATTTGCTTACAAAAATGTTATTTATATATATATATATATACATATATTTTAAGAGGTGCTTAGATTACCCAAAATATTACATTGGACCCACTGGGATTCCCATATTGCCCACCTCCCACACCTCCCACCCCTCCTTCATAAGAATATTTGAATACATCATGGATCTCAGGTGCAGGCAGAGACTAGCAGCCAGGACTGGAAGGCACCAGGAGCCCAGGTGAGCCCTGGCTCTCTGGAGCAGATGGGATTATCACTTTGCCTCACTCTATATATCTCTTTTATTCTCTTCGTCAACAGAGCAGCATTCTTAGTGTTTGCATTCACATTATAACTGCTTAGCTCTAAAATGATCTTCCAGTGTAAAATACCAACCCATAGTAGCTAGGCTCTCTGAATCCAAATTTAAGTTGCTTGATAAATGAATCATCTTATTTGTCCATCTTGGTTCAGATTCTGCCTCTAGTTCAGTCAGCTCTGGCTGGAAAGGACAGGGCCCTTTGGCTACTGTCTATATAGCAGTGGATGTTCCAAGAAAAAGCCACAGAAAAGAATAAGTAAAAGGGTAGTTTTTCAGAGAAAAATATCTGAACTGGGTAGGTCTAAGAGGCACCTACCACACCAACTGTTTTAGTTTAGCAGCAGCAAAAACAAATGCCATACAATGGGGTGATTTAGGGCTTTGAAAGGGTTGAGTCCCCTTTAAAATATATAAATAAATATAAAAATATAAATTTTTATAAATATAAATTTATTAAAAAAATATAAATTTATATAGCCCCCTTTAGTGGGCTATATAAACAGATACTCAATCAAGAAGACAGAAGAGGAGACACAGAGGAATCGAGGGAGTTCCACAGACACAGAAGAGGAGAGAACCTGTCAGCTTTGATCCTGGCAAGCCCAGGAAAAGAGAGGAGTCATTTGCCTGATAGTTTATAGTTGACCTTGTGAAGAGAACAGAGTAGCTGAGCCCAGAAAGAAATGAGCTCTCCAGCCTATGGCTAAGATAGGCAGAAGCTGGGCCCACAGAGCCTTAGGAGGAAGGTTGAACCCTCGCAGATACTGGCAGACATCTTGCTTCAACACGTGGCAACGGACATTTGGTAAGAAAGTACATCTTATGGTACCTTGAGTTGGACTCTTTAGGGCCTTGTAACTGTAAGCTTCTACCCCCAAATAAATATCCTTTATAAAAGCCAACAGATTTCTGGTACTTTGCATCAGCACCCCTTTTGGCTGACTAATACACCTTGTCACAGATTGAATTGCTCACATTGAATAGGTCAACTACTCCTTTAGGTAATACAGTCTTTCCCTAAGAAGGTATAGCGTCGTCTCCAGTAACAAAGAAATCACAGTATTTAGTAGTAAATGTTCAAGTGAGTAATTTGGACATACTTTACTTTTAATACAAACAAAAATCTTGAGCAGTGTGGCATATTGAATTGTGTACCCCAGTTTGGACATGTTCTTGGTCTTGGTCCACATTCTGGTGGGTGTGTCCCCATTGTACTTAAGACTTCTTCAAGATGTTATGTCAGCTAAAGTGGGACCCAACTAAATTAGGTTGGGCTTTACTCCGGATTATTGGAGTTCTTTATAAGGAGAATCAAATTCAGACAGAAAGAGAGAAACTACGGGGAGCAACCAGAAGCTGGAAGTCAACGGAATCCTGAAGAGAAAGGAGGAAGATACTGCCAAGTGCATTGCCATGTGACAAAAAACCAGTGAGCGAGGATCGCTGGTAGCCATCCCCAGAATGCTACAGTCTTTGGGAAGAAAGCATTGCCTTGCTGACACCTTGATTTTGGACTTCTCCTAGCTTCAAAACCATGAGCCAATAAATTCCCGTTGTTTAAGCCAACCCACTGCATGGTATTTGTTTTAGTAGCTGGGAAATGAAAACAGGTAGGTTCACTGTGAATCCACATTTAGATTCACCATAGATATCAAAGAAGAAGTATTGTTCTGAATCACCCTGAGCTGGGTGTCATTTCTATGAGACAGGTAGGTAGATCCTATATGAGGCTTATGCATAAACTCACTTTGAAAATAGAAATGAACTTTCAATAATTAAAGGTAATGAATACATGTAATCACTCTGAGGAACAAGCTGCATTTGCAAGTAGGTTTAGACAAGAGAACCAGTGGGGACTTTAGGACAAATTATCATAGCAGATTTGGGCTTTGGGAAGACAAGCAGGATCTGGCCTTGTCTGTTGTCTTCAAAAACTGATTTCATGTAACTGCTTTCGTCTTAGTTTGCCAGAGGCTGACAATGCAAAGTACCAGAAATGGATTGGCTTTCATAATGGGAAATTTATTAGAGGTAAAAGCTTTCAGTTCCAAGTCTGCAAAAATGCACAAATCAAAGCACCATCAGAGATGCTTTCTCACCAAAGTCAGCTACTGGTGATCCTGGCATCCTGCCACATGGCAAGGCAAGATGGCAGTCGATCTCTGCTGAGGTCCCTGCCTTCAGGCTCACCATCTCCCAGAGCTCAGCTGTAAGTAATCAGGAATATGGCTGATCTCTTTCCGGGTCTCCTTTCTCAGCGTTGGCTGCTCTGCTTTCTCTCTGAGCCCAGCTGTAGGTGATCAGGCATATGGCCCATCTCTTCAACCTTGAGCTGCTCCGTGAGCCAGCCTCTTGCAGGCTTCCTGCCTCAACTTTGGCGATCCTTGAGTACTCTCTCACACATGGTAGGATCAAAATGGTGGCTTCCTTTCTCTCTGTGTCTCTCTGTATGTTCTCTGTTTATATAAGACACAACAAGAGGGTAGAGACCTAACCTGAGTCATGCCTCACTGATGTAGTCCAATCAAAAGTCCTAAAGCCATCTGATAAGTGATCTAATCAAAGACCACTTAACTGAATTTAAAGCAAACAAAGGGTCCCATGCCAACAGCAATGGATTAGTTAAAAAACAATCTTTTCTGGAATTCACAAGATTCACTGTTACAACTTTCTTCCTCCTTTCCCTGCATCATTACTCCAACTTCATTATGTGCCCTTTAGCTCTCTGGAAGAAAACAAGGGGGCCACACATCCATGTCAGGAGCTATAGACTTGCAGAGCTGTTTTTACAAAGTATGTACCAGAGACTGCTGGAGTAGGAATATACCATCCTGGGAGAGAACTCTGTGGTAATCGGGACTCTTAGCTCTAAATGACATCAATCCAAATTGTACAAGGTTATACAAAAAAAGGAAATTATATTTCAAGGATATGGATAAAATATATTAGTGGTATCTAGTATAACAGCAAGGAGATCAGTTACCCCAGGATCATGTGAAATCTGGGATTGAAATGCTGAAAAATTCTCATTTCTGCTTCTCTCTACAGGTCAATTCCCCTCTCCTGTTGTAAATGGGCTTCTTTGTGTGCTGGAGAAGATGGGGAACAACAGTTCCCAAACATGACTTTCCACAGCTCCAGGCACCAGAAAATGATTTACCTTTTCTTCAGGCTCCCAAGCTCACACACTCTAAGAATCAGCTATGATTGGTTCCACCTGTGTTACGTGCTTATCTTTGCATCATAAACTATTCTAATGTGGAGGAACTGAAAAACATGGCAGCCACCATTTTGTCCACCATGGGTAGATTAGACATAAAGAGTAAGGTGAGGGAATATTTTCCTTAAAGAAAATGTTCTCCTGGTCTCAGAAGAAAACAGGGATGCTGACCATGCAAAATCATACAAGTTCTTATAGTGTGACATATAAGAATTAACCTTGGAATACAAACAAGAGTTTGAAAATAGAAGGAAAAAGAAAATGGTTAACTCCTGAGTGAAAAGTGTGATAGAAACTGGTGTATTCAGTCACCATGGCCACTTGTTGAGGCATTTGTCCCTCCAGGCCACAACCACTGGGCCAGCAACTGAAGAGAAACATCCACAGAGTGGGCAGGTTAGAGAAGACTTCATTAACTCAGGGGTTCTCGAGATTCTCCAAGCCATGGACAAACACTTTGGGTTACTATCCAGCTCACACGTTTCTCTGCTTGTTCTTATTAAATTCCTTCCCCTGAGCAAGTGAAAATAGGCATTTCTTTGAATAAAACATCAACAAGGGGAAATATAATTCAGGTATAAATAATTTTTCAGTCATAAAAATTGATACTAGCCTATAGTGGGTACTGATACATGAGCATTTAAGACGAGTGGTCACCATCCCTGATCTCATGCTCACCTAGGCATTTAATAGTCGTGACCAGTCATTTACAGGTTCCAGAAAAGATTATCAAGTTTATCTTCAGCCCTTTAATGTTCCCCCTCTCTCCTGTTTGCAAGACATACACACAGACACACACGTACACACATACACTCACATTACATACTTTACCTCCTACCAGGCAAACAGAATGTTTTGAATTGCTAATAGTGGAATTTTAGGCACTGTGGGTGGTATATTATCAGTCCTTTTCAACTCATGAAGGATGGTCCTTATTATTGAGGGATTTTTCACAGGTTAAAAGAAGGAATCATTTTTAAGAAGCCCAGAGGAATTCTGGGCTTCAAAGCCACATTTTTCACTCTGTATGTAGTCATTAAGTCCCATGAACAGAAAATTTAAATCACAAGACACCAGGAAATAATGGGGGTGTCTAATTTACTGAAGTCAAAGAGCCTAGGCTATTTCTATGATATTTCATTGCAGTTAATAGGGTGAAAGAAAAGAAATCACTTAATCCCTGAATTTCTAAGCCATGGGCCCAGGTTTGCTAAGCATCCTGTTTAACCATAATTTAGGCTTTTTAGGAACTCCTGCTGAGAGCTAGATAACATCTGTGTTTGACTAGATACCTCAGAATTATTACACAGGTAATAGGTATTACAACATGAATAGTTATTTTTGGATCCATAAAGAGATATTCCTGATTATGATCATTATTCAATTTGCTCCTAGCATAGCTATGTTTCCTTGATGCAAAAATATCCATTGCACATTCATGGACACACACATACACAACATCAGATTGCAATTCAGATGTCTGTATGACATCTGGTTATATGTAACATCTGTCTACTTCAGTTTTTTAGATTTCCTTTAGGATCTTTGGGATCATAAATACATATTGTCAGCATCAGGATTCTTCTTAGATGTTCTTTTCACGTCTCCTATAGAAGGAAAGTAGGTAGATACAGCAGGGAGAAATAAATGTATATGTCTGTTTCCCTTTCCTCAAAATAAAATTTCCTTAAAGTGGTTAAGCTGTGTATCCTTTACCCACTAGTACATTTGTCTAATGGTTGCAATTACTGCAGAAATCCACCAGATGGCAAAATGACAGGAATCTAGACAATAAGGGGGCTGGGAGGAGGGTCTTCCTTGAAGGCTTCCTTTTGCTATATAAAAACAAAAACAAAACAAAACAAAACAAAAAAAACATGACCTGAGTTGGCATTAGCTGGTCCTAGTCCAGGTAATTGTCTGAAGACTTTGGCCCTAAACTGTTCCAGGAATGTGTTCTAAAGGCTCTCAAGCAAGACCCTTTTGGAGTATCATAAACCAGTTTTGAACCTTTCTTTAATACGAAATGTATGGAGAGGATTCAATGATGGCATCTAGAACAATAGTGAATGAGTTGAGTAAGTATTCGAAGGACTTCAGAGAAAGAGGGTAGAGAGTGGGAAATAGAATATAAAAACCTCCAGCCTCCAGAATAGCTTTATTATAAATCTCGGGGGAAAAAAATGACTTCTCAAAATCCCATTTCCATCTTCAAATCATTCTCTCACCTGGGCATGTGTCTTCATAACTAATTTAAATCCCTCTATTTAAGCTTATAGTCCCCCTTCCCCTCATTTTCTGGGGCTTTGAAAAAGAAATCTCTTTAAAACTTATTCACAACGATCCTGGTAAGATTCTATCACACCACTTTACATATCAGATGCATTAACTTACTCATATTTTATGTATATGATTTTATCTATCTATTAGGGCCAGAAAAATAATTCTGGACATCAATATATACATATAAAATTTGAATCACAACCTAAATAATACTACTGTTTGTATTGAATATGTTTCATTCAAACTTTAAAAGTATATTGTGTTTGATTTCTGATAGTCTAAATATCAATATTTTTCCTTTTCTTTAAACGGAGTAAAAAGAAAGAGGAGGATTATTCTGATATAAATCAATATCATAAATTTACAAATGACTTTTAAGATGTCCCTATTTCCTTAATTCAACATGTGGTTTACAAGATGGATTATTCAGACTAGTAATGATTCAAAATGGCGGTAACCTGGGTTTTGAGCCTATTTTCATTATTTGAAAAAGTGGAACAGAAAGTGATCAGTTACCCAGAATAATCCTCTCCCACATAAACAAGGTGCTATATATTTTTTCTCTTTTGGCCTAGAATTACATTAGCTCAACTCAGTGTGATATAAGTATGAGACTGACATAGTGCTAAGCCATTTAATACCTGAAATATTGCCATGAAGCAGGATGCCCTCATTTTGTAGGTGAAGTACCTGAGGCCTGAATGTTCTTTTTTTCAGTAATTTGCATATGATTTTTTTAATACGGGGGCCCGGATTGAACACGGGACCTTATATGTGGGAAGCCAGCACTCAACCACTTAGCCATATCAGCTCCGCTGAGTTGATTTTCTGTTTATTTGCTTGTTGTTTGTTGTTTTTTTAGGAGGCACCGGGCACCAAACCCGGGACCTCCCATGTGGGAAGTAGGTGCTCAACTGCTTGGGTCACATCCACTCCTCTGCATCTGATTTTAATGCCCTTGCTCCTAACCTTTAAGCTTTACTGGCTGTAGGTATTTTTGGGGAAATGACTCATCAGAAGCTCTTGACAATTATATATCAATTTAAATAGATTTTATATCTTATTATTGAGTAAATACAGTATTTTTGAGTAGTAAAACTTTTCAGTACTTGAAATACCTGAGTAAAATTTTTAAAATGCAGTATGTATTATTTTATGTCCAGATTCTTTCACTCCATTTGTAGTAAATACTGTAGCACAGAACTTTAATTTTTTTTTTATTTGCTGTGAAGTAGTCAATTCTACTACTGATATGCATTTGGCTTCTAATTTGGGGCTATTATGAAAAACGCAACTATGAACATTTTCATACTCAACTTCCGTTGTGCATGTTCATGCATTTCTGTGGATATATATCTCAGAGTAAAAGCAATCGATCACTGATTATTCAAATGTTCAACCTCTGTAAACAAAGCCCACCAGTTTTTCAAAGTTGCAATCTCACAAACTGTTGTATTGTCATAAACTTTCCACATCCTCACCAACATTTGACATTAACAGTTTTTGTATTATTGTGGCTTTAATTTGCATTTCCTTAATTATTTTAATTTGGAGCTCTTTTCATGTTTACTCGCAAATTCTTAGCCTCTTTTGTGTAGTCTTTTTAAAGGCTCATGTCCATATTCCTACTAAGTTAAAAGGAATTAGGAATTATGTCCACCTTTTTCTATTCTCTGGAAGGGTTTGTATAAATTTAATGCTAATGGAGAAGCCATAGTATGCTGTTCTTAATTTGAAGATTCAGTTTTTTTAATAAATATAGGAATTTATGAAATTTGTTTTCTTCCTGTTTCAGTTTTGGTAAGTTGTTTTCTTTTTAGGAATTTGTCCAGTTCTTCTAAATTTTCACATTTTTTTATATATATAATTATTTTGCCAATGACTGTAGGACCTGTAGCATAGCCCCCTTTTCATTAGTGTTATTGATTTGATTTTTTTGCTTTTCTTATGTAAATAAAGACATATTTGGTATTAAGACTTCCATCTTGCTATTTGCTTCTTATTTTCTTGTCAATTCCACCTTCTCTTTTGCTCTCTTTTAAGCTAGGATTTGTTTTATTCCATTTTTCTACATTATTAGTTTTGTAGTGATTTTCAAAAATAATTTTTTAGTGTTGACTCTAGATTTTTCCAAATGCATTTTTGATATCTCAAGTCTGATATAAATTAGTACTTTTACCATTTACTAAACATTTATCTCCAAACATCCCCAACCTGAATTATATGCTTTTGCTAGAGTGTGTTTTGATTCTATACATATTTTAAACACAGAAAATATTATGATGATGATTTTATATTGTCAATATTCATTTTCAGTTACTAACATTTTATTTTTTACTGTTCATTTTTCTCTCTTAGTTCACTTGGGGGCTTCTCTATTTCTAGTTTATCCTTATTTCTAAGATGCAGTCCTTTTGGGCTCCAATCCAAAGCCTCACAAATTTAAAAGACCCTTCTTTTCTTGTGGGCCCTCAGCTCTAGATTTTATTTCTGTAGCACTTTGAGTATGTTGGAAGCTCACCTTATCCTCTCAGTCATTTCTTTCATAACCCACAGATGCTTCTAAGGCAGCAGTCAGAACACTATGGCTGATGGGAAATCTGCTTTTGTAAATGAAATTGTATTGGTTCATAACCATTCTCATTCATTACATATTATCTTTAGCTTTTTTTTTTCACATGAAAATGGCACGTTTGATTTGCTGTGACAGTGACTATTTGGACTGTAAAAGACTATTTACCATCTAGACCTTTATAGACAAATTTTCCCTACCTTTACTGTAGAAGAAACAGGCCCAAAGCCCTAAGTACTTCCCTAAGTTAGACCATGGTCCCATAATCTTTCAGTTTCTTAGTGGTTCTTTGATTTTTTCAAATATAATTTTTAAAACATTTTGTCTACTTCTCTAGAATTTTCATTGAGACACTTTTTCAAAGTATTTAATCCACCATTACTAGAAATAGAACACCTTTGAATCTATATTTAAGTTTCATGCATTAACAACCTGAATGGAGACTGTGTATATGAGTGTGTATTTGACTGTTGAACTTTATAGTAAAATTTTCTGGCTGGGCTCTTTTATTATTAAATCACAAAATTGTCAATGTCCAGAGTTCTTTTAATTTGGCCTTATTAGTTTTCCCGGAGAGTCATCATCTGTGCTCTGTTCTGGAGCTGAGATTGGGGAAGAGATGAGGGGTTCTCAAATTCCATATATCAGTGACTCACCATAGTCTCAATTTCAACATTACGCTTCATACCCTCAGGTGTTTGTGTCCCCAAGTCTAGAACCCCAAAGATACACACTTTCTATAGAGAAAAATTTTATTTTCTTAATATCAGGAAATTACTAGTTGTCTGGTAGCAATGAGGACATCCAAGGAATCAATTGCTCTTTATTGATACTTACGAATTCCTATTTTTAATTTCATCCTATACTCCTTCTGTCAGAAGTTACTGCTATGCTATTTTTTTTAAAGCTTTTCTGGGTTTTGATAGTCAGACAGTTATGAACTTTCTTCACTCTCAAGTCAGTTAGTTAGCTTGCTACTTGCCCATTTTTATTCCCAATATCAAATTTTTTGTTGGAATATTTTATTTATTTTTCCATTCTTTTAACGCCATTTGGAATTATACCTGTTACCTTCTTTTTTCGTTATTTTAGTGTGATTCTAGAGTAAGCCAATGTAAAAAAACATATGTTCATTAAATCATGTTCAACTGAAAATTTCTAAATCTTTAATGTTAGAGTCTTATGGATTAAAATCTATCATTATAGTTCCGTTAGACATAAAGTGTTAGCTGTATCTGTAATGGAAATAGTAATAAAGCAAACTATACTGCTCCATAGGCATAAAGATACATGCATATAAAAATTACTTAAAATGGTTAAGAAAAGAAGTTGGGGGCTCATAATAAATGCTTCCTATTTTATTTTTTCCTTTTTCCTAGTGTGCTGGTTTTCTATTTCTGTGTAATAAATTTCCACCAAAATTAGCAGCTTAAAACAACCCACATTTACTATCTCACCGTTTCTGCAGGTCAGTCATCTGGGGCTGGCTTAGCAAGGCCTCTGTTTCAGGGTCTCACTAGGCTGCAGTCCAGGTGTCTACTAGGGCTGCAATCACAGTAGAGGCTCCATGCTCTTCCAAATGCTTTCGAGTTGTTGAAAGAATTTATTTCCTTGAGGCTGCAGGACTGATGGCTTCAGTTTCTTGTTAGATGTCACTCTCAGCCCCTAGAGGCTCCTGTAGTTACTTGCTACATGGGCTTCTCCAATATGGCAGCTTTCTCATCAAAGTCAGTGAGGAGAAGTATCTCTAGTGGTCCTGGTGGCAGGATGGAATCTGATATAATGTTGTATAATCATGGGAGTGACATGCCATCACCTTCACCATATTCTACTGGTTAAAAGCAAGTCACAGGGGAGGGGAGTATACAAGGGCATGAGCACCAGCAAGTGAAGACCATGGGGGCTTTAAAGTCTGTCCAGCATAGTTGGGTTATAGTAATGATAATAGTGCTGGATTATTAACATATTGTTTTTATGATGCATTATATTTTTAATGTACTAAAATATTATTTTATTAACTAATAATATTATGTATCAGAGGTGTCAACTCAATCTTAAGCTGTCTTTAGTCTAAGACTCAGGCAATTCTGTGGAAACTTGGAGAACTAGTGGAGTAGACTCACCAGAGAGCCATTTATATTGAACATGAGGAAAGGAGCCTCTTGGTTAATAAGAGGTAGGAAGTTTGGTTCAAGGACAAGTGAGCAGCACTGAAGAGATGGTATAATTTTAAATTAGCACAACAATGTCAGTGGAACTATTCCATAGCCTTCGGACCCAATAAAAGGTTTAGGGAATTTCAGTAAAAGAGTGAAGAAAAACGAAAGCTCTTTTTCTCTATCTGTTCTTTGGCTATTTAGAATTGAGGCAATGCTAACATGTAGCAGCATGAGCAGGGGACCGTATTGGTGGTGGCCACCCCCGAGGAAACCCCACATTTGGATCAGCGCCTTTGGGCATATTGTGCCCTCATCCTTGGATATCAGCAGCAACAAGAGTAACAGTCTCACTTTGGTGGGTTCCAATTTCATTGACTACCTTTTAGTATGGGCAGTTATCAGAAACAAACAAAAAAGCTAAAAGAAGGAAAGGAAAATGGCAGATACCACAGAATTAAACTTGGGGACTAATTATTGGTGCACAACTCAAATATTACAGAATACTCCCAGTATACTTTCTGGAAGGAACTTAAGGCAAATTGTGGTTCTCAAAGCATGGCAGAACAATGGAGCAAGAGAAATAAGGTTTTAAAAGCGTATTCTTACCATTGTAGCTACTGTTTCTTGGGAAAAGGGTGTTGCATATAATATCTCATTACTGCTTACTGCCACACTATGAAATAAAATATTCTCATTCCCATTCCCACTTGACAGATAAGATAACAAAATCTCAAATAGGTTAAGGAACTTGTTCAGTGGAACACAGCTATTTTGTGGCTGACCTAATAAGTGTTATCAATAGGCGACTCATCCAGTGATACCTCCTAGAATAAACTTAGACTTATTGTCATATACATCCCAGGACCAGGCATATCAAGTAGATCTGTGAAGGAAGCATGCTGGCTGACCATCTCCTTCTCCAGGCCTGGAATTTCATTTCCCTTTGTCTTAACTTATTTAAATCCTATCTATCTCAAACTGCTTGTCTAAAGTAAGACCAAACCCTCTGTTAAGGTCTCCTCAAGTGTAATATAGCATTATGTATATAGAGTTACTGTATAGTGTTAATCTTTCCTTTTTCAGAGAAAGCATCTTTAATGTTTTTAAGTACCTAAATAACTTGATCCTTGAGGATCTTTGAGGCTATAGGATTAAAGGCTTCAGTTTCTTGCTGAAGGTTGCTCTCAGCTTTTAGAGGCACCCCTATTCCTTGCTGAATGGGCTTCTCCAACATGGCCACTTACTTCATGGCACTTAACAAGCATTTAACGTCAAAGCAAGGAATTCTTAACTACATTATACATATGAAGATAGTGAGCCTCAGAGAATTTCAAAGACTTGTCCAGGAGAGCAGTTTTAAAGCAATGGTTCTCAAACTTCAGAGTCCATTAGGATAACACAGAGAGCATGTTAAAGCACAGATTGCTGGGCCCCACTTCTGGAATATCTGATTCATTAGGTCTTCGGGGCTGGGGGGCGGGGAGACTAAACACTTGCATTTTATCTTGATCACAAATAATGCTGATCTGCACTTAACACTATTTATTTTCTTGGGATAAAAAATATCTTTAGAAAATGATATTCAAACTCTTGAATGTCTGGTCTCAATGTAAGCATTTTCTCTGAGAAAGTAGCAAGGCATTTGCTAATCTTGTATATTCTCATTTGTATAGATTAACTCATCAGGTTATCTGTTTTGTCATATTGGAAAGCACAATGAACATTTTCCTTCGAAGATTCACAGGACAAGCAACTTTTAGTGGGAAAAAAATCATCCCAATGAAAAATTTCCAGAAAGACTGGATGTGTGGAAATAAAAAAATCATCCAAATGAGAACAAATAGAGGCTATTTATTCAGAGCTTGTTGTAGCAAGGGAGTGAGGCACTGTCATTTGCATTTGGCAGAAACTCAAAGGCAGGCAGGGGAGTGGGAAAAACTTTAAGGTAAAAAAGAGGTAAGGTTTTAGGTATGCGTTATGTGTTAGTCAGCCAAATGGGTGCTCATACAAAGTATCAGAAATCTGTTGGCTTTTAAAAAGGGTATTTATTTGGGGTAGAAGCTTACAATTACAAAGCCCTAAAGAGTCCAACTCAAGGTACCATAAGAGGTACTCTCTCACCAAATGTCTGTTGCCATGTGTTGAAGCAAGATGGCTGCCAATATCTGCGAGGGTTCGGCCTTCTTCATTCCTCTTAAGTCTCCATGGGCCTAGCTTCTTCTGATCTCAGCTGTAGGCTGGCATAAGGCTCCTCTCTCAGGGCTTTTCAGCTGCTTTGCTCTCTTCACAAGGTCAGCTGTAAACTACCAGACAAATGTCTCATCTTTCCCCAGGGCTCCAGTGTCAAAACCAAGCTCTCTCCTCTACTATGTCTTTTTCTGTGTTCTTCTTTGTGTTCTTCTTTTCTGTATATCTACTTTCATTTGAAAGTCTGTTTTATCAGCCTACCAAGGGGGTGGGGACTCAACCCTGCATGCCCTAATGATGCGGTCAAATCAAAGCCCTAATCTTAACATAATTTAATCAAAGGCATCTCAGCTGATCTAATACAATCAAAGGGTATCACACCCAGAGGAACAGACCAGTTTACAAACATAATGAAATATCTGTTTTTGGAATTCATAAATTATATCAAACAGCTACACTTTGATTGGAGGTTTGTAGACATGAGAAAGGTGGAGGCAGGCTAACCAGAAGCAGACATCTCATGTGATTGGTTTGGGGAGCAATTTGGCTCTCTCTGGTTGGTCCTGAGTTTAAGTGGGGTGTGGCAAATTGAATCCCAAAAAGAGAAGGATTATGTTTGTAAACTAACCTATTCTGGGTGTGATACACTTTGATTATATTGGATTCAGTTGAGGGGCCCTTGATTAAATTACCTGCTAAGATTAGGGCTTTGATTCCATCATGTCAGTAAGGCATGACTCAGGTTGAGTCCCCACCCCCTTGTTAGGTCTATGTAAATGGGATACTCACTCAAGAGGATACATGGAAGAAGAGAGAACTTTGTCATTTTTGATCCTGTGGCCCCGAGGAGAAATGAGCCATTTGCCTGATAGTTTACAGCTGAGATAGGAAAGAAGCTGGATATAGGAAGCACTGAGCAATGAACCCTAACCAGGAGAGGGAGGACTGGAAGCACAGAGGGAAAGGAGAGACCAGGCAGAGATCAGCGACCATCTTGCTTCAACACATGGCAGCTGACTTTGGTGAGAAAGCAACCTTGAGTTTTTTACCCCAAATAAATACCCTTTATAAAGGTTAACAGATTTCTAGTACTTTGCATCAGCACCCCTTTGGCAGACTAATATATGAGGATAAAAATTAAGGAAGCTGGCAGTCATTTAAATCCTGACTCTTCCGGGCCAATTGCTGAAGATATTGCAGTTTGCCTTTCAGAGCTGGTTGCTGCAGAGGTTGTGGATCAGCAGAGTTCTGTTGGACATATATGGCCTAGCCATTATCTGTTTCTATATTTTCTCAGGTGCCTACAAGGGTGTCAGCCAGAGCAGGCAGGTCACTGGCTTCAGGGCCAACTTACTTATTAGGCACAGGAGGCATGGAGTTGAAGACCCATGGTACTTTTAGGGGCCCATGAAAATGTTTTCATTTAGAAAACAGAAAAACCTGAAAATTTAGATCAAATTATAGTTCTAATATATAATAGTATTTTTCTTTATGCCCATGCTTTCACGAAAAATATTTTTATTATTTTTTATGGAATTAAAGTCCAAGAAAGTCATAATTCAGCCCTTCTGGGCTGTAGAATCTGGTCAGGACTTTGGTTGGATGAAATGTTTGGATAAGAAGTGGGAAAGAAACACCCAGGCAGATAGGGTTTAATAACTTGACTTTGGGAGCTTCTGACCACTGCCCCACTGGGCCCCTAAACTGACTTGTTATTTGTTTTAGCAATCTCCTCCTCGGCTTATTCCAGAATATTGGCTTTAGCATGTAGGTACTTACTGGCCTTTATATAGTTTTCCCAGTTCTCAAAGTTTGTCTTAATTCAAGCGTTAACATTTGTCTTAACATCATTGTCTTGGTCAGCTAGATAGTCTGCTGACCTTTGATATCAAAAATAAGGAATATTTGTGTTTCTTTGCTTTAAAAAAAAAAAAAGAATAAAATTTTCTGAACTTGCAATTAAAATTAAAATGTCATGAACAACTTTGAAAATATTTATTCTTCCCAAAGAAAATACAAATTTATGTCAATTTTGATTGCATGAACTATTTTTTAAATTACATGCTCTGCATTAATAGAATCAGGTATATATGATACTATAAACAAGCATAATGTTATTTAGAAGTTTCTTATTTTATTTTATTAAGTGGTCTTTCATTTAATTTGAATCTTATTGCTTGAATATTTTAATTTATCTAGTCTTTTTCTTTCGATATACACCTAAAATCAATCCTAAATTATTTAGATACGCTAAAAATCTTCAATTTAGACCCTGTGCTTTATTGTGGTTGCAAAGCTTTAATCACTGACTAAGGCCTTGAAAGTCATCATTTTCTCTCTTTTTCTCTTGCAGTAAAAAATGTCAAGTTATACTTCCTTAATCTGCAGGCTTCTGAGAATATCTGTTTTCAGACAAGTAGCCTTTAGATGTACAAATGAACAGAATACCATTTCCTGCCTTTCAATTCCTTACTCAAAAATGTTCAGTAGCTCAATAGCAGGGAGAACACTAGTTTTGGGAGAATGCACTGGAATATTTTAAATATTCTTAAGGTTTTGAGATCACCAGGGTCACTATGAAGAAAGAATTATTGATTCTCTGAATGGACTATTGCAGTTTGCAGTTATTCTCAATGGGGATGGAATTGGAGGAAGCAAAGAAGGAAAAAGCAGGACAATGGCTTCTTGATGAACTATTAATATTGGGTTCAAAATTTACTAGTAGCCAAAATTTGACTTTAAAAAAATAGGCAATTATCTTCACAAATATCTCTTCCATGTATTGTCTGAAACCATGGTGGAGGTGGGGAAGCATGGGATGACTGGCTGAGATGGATTAGAGAGCAGATGTTATAAATGCCATTAATTAACTTCCCACCAAATACCTATCCCCCCATATTTGTGGCTAATAGTAGGTTGCTTTTGTTCAAGGTAGCAATGTGCTAGCCTCAGGCAATGAATCATGACTAGTTTAACCAATTGGGACAAGCCTGTTCTCTTCTCAGACTGCTAAGGAGTTAGAGTCAGCCTCTTGAGCTCTTCTGGGTTTAAGGCAATGATTACAGGAGAAAAACTTCTATTTCCTTGATAATAAGGTCAGATATCGTGACACCTCCCTCCGTTCTTCTCTCTTCACCATCCTTTTGCTTTAAACATGGACCCAATTCTTATGGCTTCATCAGCCATCTATTGTTAGTCCAAGAACAGCAGTAACTAAACCAAAGTCAGTAGCAACCTACCTCTAAATGTCTTACGTGATTAAATAAAAGAAAATTATTTCCCTATTTGTTTTCTGCCAGGATTTTTTTTTATTTTTTACTTGCATCCACATGCATTCCTAATTAATACAATCTATCCAGGCCCTCATGCAATTCAATTAAAGCAGTCCTGTATCGGTACTGAGCTTACGAATAACATTTTATCTAAGAAAGTGTCACCACTTAAAAATTTTTAAGTTTTCACTTTGACATGTAAAGAACTTGGAAGCCATCATTTCCATCCTCACAACAAGAAAAAACTAAACAAACTGAAAAACACCATTTCTTCTGTGATCCATAACAGAATTTATGTCACACAACAAACCATAGCCCTGCAAACTGGAAAGACAGGTGAATATGGAGAGTCACAGGTTGACAAGAGCAGAGGTTGCTAGGAACACAAACTGTAATTGACAAATTGCTGGAGCTTCAGTGTCAACTAGCTTGAGAGTTAAAAATTCTCAGGTGCCCAGTTTTAGGACCCCCACATACATTCATGAGTTTAATCCAGGAGCCTTGTCAGGATCTCACAGTGTCAGAAAAATTCCAGCAGGGGGAGGGGAAAAGTAACTATTCTGAAATATGCCCAGAACATTCTGTTCTTCTTTCTGTTCTCTGTAACAAAGGCCAGCCATCAAGGGAAACTACTTTACCAAAGCCTTATCTCATCAGTGGGAAGGACAATTAACCAACACCAGCCTCCTTCTAGGCTTGCTTTCCTACATATGGGGAGAAAACTTTAAAAGACTTAGAAACTCTTGTAGCCCAGGGAATATGGCCCACAAAAAAAAAAAAAATGGAGATCTAATCTTAAGATTAGAAACACTTCCCCTCCCCAATACCTTCCTACCATCTCAACATGGCTCCAGTATAATAACAGTGAATTACAATGAAGAGAGCTTCAAGACACAGACTCTTTTTAAGAAGGCATTTATAGTGATATTCAAGAATAAAGGGGGCCGGGAGCAGCAAAAACAAGGGAACTGGATGAAAGGGAAGACTTTGAAAACTACAGCTACATCAAACTTTAAACACAACTTAACTTCTATCAGATAAACATAAAACTTCACACAAAAGACCTGCTTAACTCAGTTCCTATTACCATGTCTAGGTTTCAACAAAAGTCATGTATACTTCCAACAAAAAATTACAACATATCTAGCTTTCATCATGTCTGGCTTTCAACAAAAAATTACAAGGCATGTTCAAAGCAAGGAAAAATACAATATGAAGAGACAGCACAGGTATCAAAAACAGACGAAGATATGGCAGAGATTTTGAAAGTATCATGCCAGTAATTTAAAATAACTGTGATTTATATACTAAAGTTTCTAATGAAAAAGTGGACAAAATGTAAAAACAGATGGATAATCTAAGAATCAAAGGAAATGCTAGAAATAAAAATAACAATGTAACAGAAATGAAAAATGTTTACTGGGCTCATGATAGCCAAGGAAAGAATCAAAGAACTTGAGGACATGTCAATAGAAACTTCCCAAACTGTACCGCAAAGAGAAAACAAAAGGAAGAGAATATCCAAGAATTGTGGGACAATCACAAAAAATGTAATATACACTAAATGGGAATACCAGAGGCAGAAGAAAGACAGGGAACAGGAGAAATATTTGAATTAATAGTAGCTGAGAATTTTCCAAAATTAAGGACAGACACCTAATCACAGATCCAGGAAACTCAAAGAACACTAACCAAGATAAATTTTTTTAAAAATCTACACCTCTGCATTTTGCCAATTATACACTAGCTGTGGGCTTTGTCCAGTGACAACCCAGCAAACTTCTTCATCATCCAGTGGGATCCAAATATATCCTTTACTGCATCCCAACCTTGGGGAGAATTCTCTCTTGACAACTTTGTTCCTTTGTGGGATCCTCTCTTAGCCTCTGGGTTTCCTTTAGAGTTCTCTTGTTTCCCTCCTTAGACAATTCCCTGTCACTCCAATGACCTATTAATAATTCCATATATTAAGCTCTTCCTGTTTAGAAAAGATTCTTCCAAATTTCCAAATCATTGACTACATGATTCAACAGTCAGCCTTGATAAGTACTGAAAAGGCTTTAATACATTTTACCATTGTGGACTTTAGGAATAATGATTTCAGGCAATGGCTGGGGCCTGGGGTAAGATTGTAAAGGGTTGAGGAGTAAATTGATGAAAAAGGAGACAAAATGCTTAGACTATTTCTTCAAGAAGTTTGGAGGTAAAAAGAAGAAAATGGCACATGATTGTATATTATATTATTTTGGGGAGGCAGAGAATAGGTCTCTAGGTCAAGAGGAAAGTGTAATGAATGGAAAGAAAAACATGGATCAAGAGGAAGGAAATGACCAATAGAGCAAGGCACAACTTCAATGTATTCCAGATATTCTAGTCCTCAAAGACCTGGCCTCAAAGTCCCTGCCAACTGAAACTGAAACATATCAAATTAAAAAGGGGATTTATGTAGACAGAGATTGCCTACATCAGGACTTTACATATTTTTTAGTACCACACAAATGCAGACATACAACTTTAGTGAATTTTCATAACATATTCAAGATAAAGAGCTAATTTAAATTAAATTAATTTGCTAAATTAAAACGATATTCTTTTATTTCTTTAAAGTCGCCAACAATGATTTGATATAGTAATATTCTGTATAAATATGAATGAGCCTGACAATATATCTTCAATATCCTTTCTTAAGAACTTTTTGGACTTCCTTTAAACTAGAAAACTTTTATCTTTGAAAATGGCAAGTAGTTTTTTTCTCCCTGAAACCTTGAGTGTTAACAATGCCTTGAATTTCGACTAAAAGGACATCTAATGCAAACATAAATCCCTTAAAATATTTAGAGCACACAAGTCCTTAACCCATCTTGTATTTATAAGACAATATTTTAAAATGAATATTTCTTAAGAAAGGAGGCTAATTAGGTTGAGCAATGCCTTCCCTTCCCAATAGAGTATTAGACAAGCTTAATATATAAATCTACTTTATGTAGTGTATCAATGGTTGATGCTCAATCGGCTTTTGGTATTAGGAGCATAAATATCTGACAAGGGAATAAACATCAGGTGGAAGGAAATTGACTGTAACTGAGGAAGGTGCTCTGAATAGGTCTCCATGGAATTAAGTGTTCAATCTTTGATACCTTTGTTTTGGCTTTGTAACTTTTGAGGGTGTAATGATTTTTTATATAGTTGGTGGTTTGGAAGGACTTCAGGGATGAGGCCTGAGCCCTCATCATCCACATTGATAGTTATCAGTACTGTTGCTAAATCTCATGAGTGATATCGATCCAGAAATCTATTAAAATGTTAGGGCAACAATGCCGAGGCAGATATTTATAACCTTCCTATGTCCCCAGTAATACTTGACCACATGTCTTATTGTTCTGCCTTTGAGGCTATAGATAATAACTGATCACAATGCACAAGCATATTCTCTCTTTCTCTCCCTTCTTCCTTTTCTCCATCGCTCTGACTGCACTTGATCTCTCATTCCAGAGTATGGAAGGAAATATTTAATGCCATCTACCATGGGTTGGATCATACTGTGGATCAAATTAAAAATGCATGTAGTGGGAAGCGGCTGTGGCTCAATCAGTAGGGCTCCCGTTTACCATATGGGAGGCCCCGGGTTCGATTCCCGGGGCCTCCTGGTGAGGGCAGGCCCGCCCGCACGGCGTGGTTAGCTGACCCAGGGAGCACAAGCAGCAAGGGGGGGATAAATGAATAAATAAATAAAAAATCTTAAAAAAAAAAATGCATGTAGAAGGTTGAGGTATCTCAAGCTATCAATGTACAACAGTTGTTCCCCTAATGATGGTCATGAGTGTGAGGATTTCTACAAACTTTCTATTTTTCATCATTTCTGAAATAGTCATTCAAAGAACAACATTTTATAATCTACCTGCATAGAAACAGAAAATAGCAACAATTACTGAGGATACAAGTCATTATATGATGAATTGTTTTCCCATGAGGCTCTGATGATAAGTGTTGTGGAGATGTCAACAGGGAAAAGCATTGTGGAGGATGATAAACTTGTGCAGGTCCTTGAAGAATGAGTAGGATTTGATGCCTGGTAGAGGAGAAACTATTAAATACACTATGGGCTCTGTTTCTTCCCTTTAGACCACTGTCTAATTGAAGATGCCATCACTACCATGATAAGACGGTGGGAGATAACACCTTAAAGTAGCTTGCTTTTAGAGACGAGGCAGCATGGTTTAATGTGGGGGATCTAACCTGGGAATCATGTGTTGGGCTGAAAGAGGTCTATAAATTCCCTAAAATATGACACAAAATCATATAAAAATGAACGTTTCTTTCTGGGGAGACTCCATAGCTTTCATAGAATTCTCAAAGGAATTAGGGTCCAATAACAAGGAAAGGCATGAGTTTTGAAGTGAGAGCCAACCAATTCAAATATTGACTCTTCCACTTATCTTTGTGACCTGGAGCAAATTGTTTTTTTCTTGTTTTAACCTTAATGTCTGGATATTGTGAAAATAGAATACCCATTGCTTCTCAGTCCCTTCGTTTGGATGCAGAAGCAGCCATGAAATCAACTTTATATAATTATGACTTCATATGAAGCCTTGCATTGATTTTGTTTCCAAGATTCTTCCGCTATAATATTTGGTGTATTTTGGTTAAATATCTATATTTTAATATTTGGCCTGTGAATCTTTTAAAACTGATCAAACTTTCTGGATTCTTTGACAGTTCAAAGGAGGGAGAAATCTCAACAGTAAGGTACTGAACTTCTTGCTGAAGTAGTCAGTCAAGTGATGCATTGGGAAAATAAATAGTACTCCAGGTTATCTACGTGAGTTATTCCATTTTGTTCATAATGGACCACTACCATTGTCATCCTCAATGTCACCATTGATAGAACTGACAGCAGAGGACTCTCAGTAATCAATCCTCCCAATGGCCATGACTGGCCTGGGGCCCATCAGAGATTTGCCTTCAACTTATAAGAACCTCTCTTACCTGTCTGTCATCCTCCCACCTTCATCTTCTCTATCAGTTTAAGAGACCATCAGGGTTAAGCCCCTCATTTCCTAGAACCCTTTTACCTCATTGACCAAAAGATGAATAATCACTGGGGTCATTCAGTGTTAGTCAGCTGGTGGTGGCCTGAATTGGAGGATCCAAGATGGCTTCAGTCACATACCTGTCATGTTAGTAGGGAAGGCTGCAGGCTCTTTCCCTCTCCATACAATTTCAGGAACTCTCCAAGTTTTCTCTTCAGCAGGGTAGTTGGATATTGCACTCAGTGTTTTCATATCAAGAGGCCCTGAATGGAATCTGCAAGGTTTTTGTGACTTAGCCTTTGAAGTCCCTGGACATCATTTCTGCCACATTTTATTGGTTAAACAAATTAATATGATTAGTCTAGATTCAAGTGGAGGGTAATTTGACTCCATCTTTCAATGGGAGGACTGGCAAACAATTTGTAGCCATCTTTAATCTACTAGTTTCCACTCTATTCTTTTTTATAATACTCTCCATCTGATATATTTTATATTTGTTTGACTTTCTGTTGGTTATTTAAATTCCTCAACTAAAATATAAGCTTTGGAGAGGAAGGATTTGATCTCTTTTATTCACTACTATATTTCCAGTATTTAGAATAGTGCCTTTTATAAAGGCGATGCTCAATGAATATTTGTAGAATGAATGAATGAAGGACAGTTATATAGGGTGCAACTATCCCCCAATTTGTGAACTCAGAACACTTTCTTACTGATACAATATTTGCCCGGCAGAACACCATTCAGGAAAGTCTGATCTAATTCCATTCTATTCTGCCATCTATCTATTTTAAAGATTAGGAAACTAAGGCCCAAAGAGTGAAATCATTTGCCTAATTTAATATCTAATGAGTAACTGGTCCTGAATCACCCCTAGAGCACTGTTGTCTGGTTGCTGCCCTAGCATTCTCATATCCACAAGTTCCTCTGGTGGTACATCTGCTATTGAACTTCACGTTTCCTCTCATTTTTCCTCCCTAAAATACCTGCTCCCCTCTAGTTTTGTAAAGCTATTATCCCAAAAATAATTGAATTCCAACCTATTCAAACTCCATCAACTGACACTCAAGTCAATCATTTTACTAAGTCCTCAGTAAATCATCCTGAATTCTAAGGGAGTATGATGTCTCATTGTTCTACATTTTGAACTGTGGGCAAACTTGGAGAGCCTCTCCATGGGCTCTGGTGTGTTGACTCTGAATCATTGTTAAGTACTCTCTTGGACTCTACACATCTGACATCTGACATCTGACATAAATAAGCAACCATATTTTTCTGGCTTGTTTATGAGCATATCTTGGGGAACATAGTCAAAGCCTTCCTGAAGAAAAATATATTACACCTATTGCTTTTCCCATCTACAAAGCTAGTCACTCTGTCATAAAAGAAAATTAGATTGGTCTGACATTATTTCTTCTTCCTATGGCCAAGTTGACTATTATCCAGTCCTCTTTGCTGGTTTGGGAATCCAAAGAGTAAAATGACACTCAAACACAGCATTCTGCTTACAATGTAAGGCTGCTCAAAGTTTATATACTATTTCCTTACAAGATAGTTCTTTTGACCATCTTAAACAAATGAGTATTGCTGGGCTCGTTGACCTTATAAGGAATTTCACAATCCTTGTGGGAAATTACAAATTTCAGACTGTACTGATCCACAAAAAGGATCTATCACTTTTGACTATCACTTCCTTAAATTCTTTCCTAAAACAATCTTGAGACCATTTGTGAAACTATGCAACAGAAACTAGTATACAGATGGGGCATTAAAAACGTAGAAGACGGAACAAGTAGCCTAGACTGAATAAATGGATTGTCTAATCTCTTTGTAATACCATTTGTCCACTTTAATATTATAACATAAAGATAATACATGTTGACATGTTAACTATCATTAATATTGGGAAGAAATATTCTCAGATTGAATGAGATCATGTCATTTTTCACCCAGGGATGATTTTGACCTAACAATGATATCCTATTAGTGAAGTCAAGGAAAGCAGACTGTTATTCAATAAATTTCACTACCTACAAATTGTTGTGAAAGCTTTGGATATCTAGGAGGAAATTAGTAGCTTGTCACAGTGGGTGGCATTTGCCTTTGTGCATGGCTGAGTGTGAAGGGGTGCAGTTAAATTTGGTTTGAAAGGCAGTCTGAACTATTTAGTTTCTTCTTAGCAGCCTATCTTCTGCCACTGGATTGCTTCTGAGAGCAAGTTTCACTGTCATGACCTTAAATGAAAGGCTGTCTATTAACCTTTCCTCCTCCTTTTTCTCTCCCATTTCTACAACAAACTTGTAGATTTAACTTCTACATTTCCTTTCATGGCTTTTATTCCCTGTCATGTCTTCTCCTCCTTCCATTTGTTGGTCTCTCAAGTGACTCCATTCAACACATTTCTGGCAAAGACCTCCTGAGATATCTTGGACTGTCATTAAATTATTGGATACTCAATTTCGGTGGTGTCCTCCCCAAAATTGTTATTAACAGATGGGGGTAAGCTGGGCTGTCTGGCATGCTTCAAAATTTATTTCAAGTTTCAAATCCCATATGTACAACAGATATTCTCTATGATTCAATGCTTGTTTCTATTTGTTAAGATTTTCAGCCATCCAAAGCAGTGGAGGACTGACTGCTCAACAATTTGGACAAGGATGAGTTTGGCTTTTTAAGGTATTCATAATCATCTCTGTGTGTACATCAAAACCAGAACTTAAGATTAGCAATTGAATGAGACTATCAGATGCTTTAACAAAAAGAGATCTGCATACCAATTATAAGAAAATAATAAATTGGTATTGATCTCTTAGGAAAATTCATTCAAAACCAGGAACATAGTGGATCCAATTTCAGTGAGAAAATATTAAATTGATTGTTGTACATTACATGGGTAAAATAAACAATTGTTGTTTTGTAGCCTTTATTGCTTTTATTTTTCCACCTGTTTTCTGTTTGTAAGGCTTTATCTTTATTCCCCTTTAAAATATGAAAAAATGCAAATTCAATAAATGTTATCAAGTGAAGTAAAAATTCATCTCTGGAATGATAATATTTCTTTCTAAGCAAGTGAACCAAAATGCATGAGATAAATTTCTGTGCACCTTCTGTTTAGGACCATGATATCTCACTCCTGCACTTTATAGCCAAACTGCTCGAAGAATTGTCTACACTTGCTATATCCACTTATTCTCTTTCTACTCACAAATTTCTTTCCATTCATACCTTTTGAAGCTTTTCTTGCCAAAGTTTGTAATGATCTCCCTGTTGTTAATTTCAATGAATACCTTTTAGTCCTCAACTACTTACCTTTAAGTGGCAGTTGACACATTTTACCACTTTGTGCTCCCTGAAATTCTCTCTTCTCTTAGCTTTTGTGAGACTATTTTTTTCTCTTATCACTCTGGACATGTTTTTTCCTGTGGTCTTCAATTCTGTCTTGTCCTCATTTATCCTTCAGGGTCTCCCCTAGACTCTATTCTCTTTTCTTCTTACAAACTGTTTTTGACATTTTACTCAATCTATGGCTTTAACTTTAATTTATGACCTCCAAACCCAGCTCTCAGACAAACCGTATCCTGATCTTCAGAGCTATATGTCCAACTACTCACTAGATATCTCTACTGGAGCTCCACATTTACCACAAACTCAGTATTCCCAAAATTAAACTTATAATCTTTCCTCAGATCTTGTTTATTTTCCTGTTTCCACATATTACTGATTGACACACCAAGCATTTAGTTATCCAAGGTAGAAAGCTTCTTAGCACCTCTGACTCTTTTTTTTAATCAACTATTTACTTTATGTTAACCATTCACTACTTCTGTGGCTTCTGCATCTTATTTTATAATCTAACTTCTTCTCTTCATCCCCATTATTACCTAAGACCATTCCACATGCCATCTATATTACTCAGGTATAGCCTAGGCTGAGGTAACATACAGCTTAAAATATAATGGCTCAAAAGATAGAAGTCTAGTTTTCTGTGACAGCCCAGGGGTAAGCAAGTGGTCCAGGACACACAGGAGTCTCTGCTCCACAAGGTCATCCAAGGACTTAGATTTCCTTGCCCATGGCCTGGGATACTGTACTCATTTTCATGGAGGAAGCTGGCTTGCTGGCATCATATTCATGGTCCAGATCATGAGAAGAAGGACAGGAGGCAGTACAAATCTAAGGAAATTCCTTGGAAAACATGATGTAGAAATTACACGCCTCATTTCTACTTGCATCTAAATACCTAAACTTTAATTTCATGAGTTTAACTAGCTTCAAAGGAGGTTGAGAAAAGTAGCCTTCAGTTGAATGGCCATGATGGATGACTATCAGAAGTTTCTATTACTAAAAGGAAAGTAGAGAATAGGTACTAGGGAAAATAGCATTCTTTGCCATACTATCTTACTTAGTTACCAAAACTAATTCCAGTGTGGCACCTTTCAGCCAAATCTTTAAAAATCTCAAAGATGATCAAGTCATTCCCCTGCTTATTATTCTGCAATGAAAATCCATTTTACTTAGGATACAGTCCAAATTTTTATCAAGGCACTATACATTTTCAGTCCTGGTTACCCCATCCCCTTCCTACCTTATACTCCACATGCAAGCAAACTGAACTTCCTGCATTTCCCAAAATACATTGAACTCTTTTTCAATTCCAATTTCAGTTCCCAGGTTGTTTTGATTTGCCTTGAATTGTTTTCCCCTCTGTCTTTACATTTCTTTTCCTATTCATCCTTAAGATCTCACTAAAAATATATCACTTCTTCCAAGAAGCTATCCCTGAATCATTAATTATGTGATATATCACTGGTCCCTACTCCTATAAGGTCCTCTACTGCATAATTCATGCACTGAGCACAATACATTGTAATGATCTGGCTCTTGCCTCTTTCCCTCTCTTGGCCATGAGCTCATGAGAGTGTGGACAAAATCTATTACATTCATCAATACATATATCAGAACAGTGCTGAGTACATAAACAATAATTAAATATTGTTTGGTGAGTGAATGAAGCATGAATGAAAATGAAGATAGGAAATGACTCACTTCCCCAAAGAGAAATGTCTCTTAAAATATTGCACTACTCAGTTGGGACCACGAATCCTTTTTTTAAAATTAATATTTATTGAGGTATAGGGATTGGACCTCAAATTTGTATCTCTAGGCCTGATTTCTCTTTTGAATGCCTTACTTATATACCCAATGACCTCTTCAGTATCTTCAATTGGATATAACTTCAAACTGAACATATTCAAAAAAGAATTTTTGAGCATTCTTCCATGAACCTGAGTGACATATCTTTCCCATCTTTGTTTTGCAGTTAGAAAGGCAAAAAATCTGTACAATTGTTCAAGCCCCAAATCTTGAATCATCTTTGACTCTTTTTTCTACCCCCACATCCAGTGCATCAGCAAATGTTTAAAATCCACCTTTAAAATAAATCCAAAATTTGACCAGATCTCACCATTTCCCAAGCTATCACCTTTTCTTCCCTTTATTAACACAATGGCCTCCTAATATATCTGCTAGCTTCCATTGTTGTCTATCTTCAGTCTATTCTCACACTTAAAACCTTCCAATGGCTTCCCATCTCACTCAGAGTACAGAATAAAGAATCTCAGAGGTTTATGAGGCTGTCCACGATCTAGCTTCCTTAGCCTCTCTGACCTCTCCTCCTGTTCTCTCCCCATTATCCTACTCCAGCAGCACTGGTTTCATTGATCTCTTAAATGGATCAGGCATGCTCCTTCTTCAGGGCCCTTTTCCCTTTTATACTCTGTTCCAAGGATGGTCTTCTCTCAGATGTCATAGTTGCTCACTTCCTTCGAATCTTTGCTCAAATATGACCTCAAAAAGGACTTTTTGGACCACGGTTTTAAAAATTGTGGTATCCACTAGTGTTATTTTTCTATCAATCTTGTTTTATTTCTCTTTTTAAAATTTTCTTGACATAGTACACTTCACCTTCTTATACATTACATTATTTACTATTTATTTTGTTTCCCATGTGTCTCCTCCCACTGGAATATACGTTCCCTGGGAATAGTCTATTTTGTTAACTTCTATGTTCCCAGTGACTAGAACAGGCTTAGGATTTAATAGGCATTCAATAATATTTGTCAAAAAGTGACTCTTTTGAAAAATCTAAGGATAAAACCTAAATAAGACTTGTTACATGCCTGCAAGAAACTCATAGGAAAATCTAGGGAAAGGTACTTATCACTCCCACTGAGACCATAGGCATTTCTAGAGAGTCACATTCTAACATTTCTACCAATTTAATTGGTTTTAACTTAAAAATATATAAATGTTCAATGGGACACCCAGTTATTAGCTGATCCATGAAGGACACAAGCTAGAATCCAATGCTTGCCAGGAGAATTTTGCCTAATAAAGTTGAACAGATCTTTTACCCCTGATTTTAGGCATCTCAGGTCTATTGAATTTTTTTTTCTGTAATACAGATTGCTCCCAAGCTTTCCATATGATTCTCTTTCACAGGGCAATTTTGCGATTTTTATGTGCTTCATGGTTTTTTTCAAGCTCTGAAATTCTAAGATCCTCCAACTCTAGGGCAGGTATGTATAATGGCAAGAAACTTAACTGTGATTCAATAATAACTCACTTTCCTTTTTCTAGGTTAAGGCTTTATAGGAACTCTTTACCCAGTGGCCCCTGGGCTTGGAACAAGTATTGCCTGGCCACAGGTGTGCTTTGGCATGGCTGGTAATGAGGGAATCAGGAATTCTCAGGGCAGGATGAGTATAGAGCAAATTAGCTAGTTTTGTTCAGAGACCATAGCTCAAAAACAGGTGCCATCTGTGGTATTCACTCCCTACTTCTCAATGCTGAAACCCATTTGAGAAATTGCTAGAGCATTGGTATAAATATTTCAAATAGAGGTCTGCAGGAAAGAGTGTTGTTGAAAACAACAGTTCTGGAAAGTTACAATTTTATCAAGCCCAAAGGTAGTAATTCAAGCCAAGGCATTTCTCTTCTATGTGAAATGTTGGGAGAGGATTTTCTTGCTTTAATTTGTTTAAGCTATCTGGCTATTTAAAAATCCATGCATTTAGTGTCTAGGAAGTAACTGAATTTATAACCACCACCACCCCCCCCCCCCAAAAAAAAACACAACACAATCTTTCTTGACTTTGTTTCCAAGTATTTGGCAACTTGTAAACACTGGCTTTAAATTGGCCTGTACATCAGGGCCAGTTGTGGTCATTAGAGAATTCCACCCTAGTTAAATCCTTTACCACAACAGCTTGTTATAAAACAAATTGAACTGAGACTTGCCATATTGCTATTTACACTCTAATGGTTGAGTGTTTGTTGGAGCAAGACCCTGGGGGCCTACTTGAGCACAGTGGCAAGAGAACCAGTGATCCAGAGGTTAGCCTGTGGCCAGGCCAGGCTGTCCTCTTCTCCTGAAGTGCTGGCAGCAGCCACGCTCTGATCGTGCACAGAAACAGACATCGTTCTCTGCTACTCTGTGTTGCCCACCCCACTCTTTCAGTCTGGAAGACTCTAGAGAGTGTGCATTTGATCAACACATGTGAACAAGGAGGAAAACAAATTAAATCTGGGGTGAGGGAGAGGGTGCATTGGCAACCTTTTTGTATTTTGGTGAGGAAAAGAGCAAATGTATTTCACTGATGCACTTTCCTCATTAGAAAAGTAATGCTTGACCTGAAAGTTCTATATCTCTTACATGCTTCCAGAACCAAGCTTAGAAATGGACCCTGATATGACTCTTGGTGCTTGCCGGTACCCAGCCCTGCACTGATTCAGTGTGCCTTCCAGTGCTGGCAAGTGCCCAGGGTAGAGCAGAGGTTAGCCAGTCATGTCTGAGGTTTTACCAGGTCATGGCAGGGACCCGAGGGCTGCAAAGTCAAGATAACTTTTCTGTCCTTTAACAAGATTAGAATTCTTTCTCACGTTGGTTTTGTTTCTCTTTCCGGAATTGCTAGAAACTTGGGGTATTTCATTTATTCTCCCCATTTTCTCTCATTCCTCATGCCCCTTTCTTTCTGCCTCTCTTTTATTCTTTTTTTCCTTCAACTCTCCATTGAGGCTATTGTTCAAGGCTGATTTGGGAAAAACAATATTAAAGCATTTATAGATTCTTATCTTATTGAACAAACAAGAAATTAGTAAGCATTTAAAATAGTTAATGTATTGTGATAGGTACTAGAGATATAAAGGTGACAAAGATAAAGGCTTTGGGAACATGGAAGGGGTTTAATATATACTTTACAAAGGGTGGCAGATGCTGCGAGTTGCCTATCTAATATCCATCATTATTCCCTTCTACCTTGCTAATTGAGTCCTGCAGTTAGGTGCATAGCCCTAAGGGATAACTCTGCTTTCCTAACCTCTCTTACAGCTAGAAGTGGCCAAGTGACACAGTTCTGGCCAATGAAATATACATGAACGTTTGTTTGGGAGTTCTAGGAAAACTTTTGTGTTTATGCTAAAAGGAAATAAATGTGGCTAGAGCCCTTCCTTCCTCCTCTTTCCTATTTTGAATGAAAGTCATTTTGACCATGAGATGAAAATCCAACTTGCTAAGAATTGTGGAGTTGAAAGTTAGAAAAAACCTTGGTCTTTAATGAAACTGTTGAATCTGTGTACCAACCATATCACTGCCTACCTGCCAACATTTTCTAAAAATAAACTCAAATTTGTTTAAACAACTTGTAAGTAGGTTTTTCTGCTAATTGCAATGGAAAGAAATAAAAATCAATAATTCTTGAAAATCTGTCCTTAGAGATATGCTCGTTACTCTAAGGTATTGTTTCTGTAAACTCTCTTTTTAAATGGAAATAGTTCTGCAAGAGATAATAAGCCTTTAAGCCATGGTAACATGGAATAGTAAAAGAGTTCTGGCTTTGGAATATTCCTAACATGGGACAAAACCTGTCTTTACCTCTCACTACCTGTGTGACATTGGGCAGGTCACTGTGCCTCTCTGAGCCTCAATCTCCTCATCTATACAATGAGGTACTGATTCTAGCTGTGCAGAGAAGTTGATAAAGCTAGAGATTATGGACACAATGGATTTGGCCAATGACTAGGACAAGGTAACCACTCAAAACATGGTAGCTATTATTTATTAACTCACTTAACATTATTATTATTACTACCTTAGCAAAGATTGGTTTATCAGGTCCCTGTCAAGATGACACTGAGACCAGAAGGAAAGGACCACCAGGAAAGGACATTTTGCTAGCTGAGAACAAAGCAATGCAGGGAGAAACCTTTCAATTTTATCCACACCTGTGGACAGAGGCTTCTCTATTTTCTTTGTTAACTGGACAGCTATAAAGTAATTCTTGGTGAGAGTTTCCTCACATATGCAATGGCCATAAGAATTGATGTCTTGGTAAATGATAAACATGGAGCTTGGTCTGGTGTGGCCTGCACAGTGATTCCCAAATCCGGGATCAAAGATGACTCGGGTTTGAGCGAGTGCAGGGGTGCTTTTCTATTTTGTTTTGTTTCTCATAGGCTGTGTGATTTGGTATATGGAAATACTGTTCACCAACATTTTGTGGAGGAGCAAGTTTGCAGAAGGAAAAGGAGTTTAGACTTGGGGCAAGCGTTTTAACAATAGAAAGAGTAAGAAATGAAGATGGCTCAATACTAGATCTGAAGAATATCCATTTTAAAGTGCAGAATTGAGAAAAATACAAATTAGCAAAGCAGTTAGAGAATAAACAATAAGGAAAGCAGGAAAGAAATCAAAAGGATTTAGTATCATTAAGCAAAGATAGACAAGAGTTTTAGAGAAAAGTGCATGGTAAAAAATAAACTCATGTTTAATGAAAACATGTTAAAAGACCTGCTTTCTATAGCCATTGTTCTAATAAATGAAATAGTTAATATTAGAATTTCTACAAAGATTTTCATTAACTTAATAACCGTAGATATTAAAAGGCTTGATACATTTTATCATATTCAATTGCTCATAGTTCAGTTCCACTTAAATGAACAAATATTCTATTAATATTTAGATAAAATCAGTACTTTGTGATTTGCATTTGAATTTGTAAAATTACCAGAATATAAGAAGTGTATCTAAAAATGTATGGAACCTCTTTTTATAAACACATCAGAAATTGTACATCCAAATAAACATTGCCCTTAATTCCATTATATAGATAGATTATGTAATTGCTCCATTAATGCCACTCTTACTCACAAAGATTAAAGCATTTGGGAGAGAGTACTTCAGAACAATGTAAATAGTGGCAAGAACATGGGTTATGGATTTATATAAACGTAAATTTGAAATATTTTATTTCCTTTTGCTGTGTGACCTTGAGAATGTGAACTAAGCCAGTAAGCCTCAATATTTTCATCTGATGATGGGAAAAATAATATTGGGTTGCTGTGAAGATTAAATAAAATAATATGATTTAATTATCCCATACAGTGGCTGGAAGATACTAGACCCTTAACAAGTTCTTGTTCTTGTAATATTACTATCCTGGGGGTGGTTGGCAACATGCATTTCTTTGTAATTGCATATCATAATTAGATGTCAATTCTCCTTCCTGTCTACTACATAATAAATCATTTAAATATAAATTTAAATAAGTAATCATATTATTTCATAGATTTTATCCTGAAAGATATTGAGTACTCTCTAAAACTTGAATCCATTTTCAAAATATTAAGAATTAACAAAACAGTTGCTACACTCTAATGAATGTGTCAAAAAACATGAAAGAATTTTTCAAAAAAAAGTTTGAAAATATTTTAGGTAGTGGCAGCATTGTTGCAATAAACATAAAATCTCCCAAGTTATCTCTTCAAAAGACTACAAGTTATTCAAATGTGAAATAATATTAAAAAAATAAATCCTATTACTTTATGTTACATTATAGTCATACTTCAACACTAACCAGTAAGCTTTTAAGGAAAATGTGGCAGTTTGAAGTTTTTGTGGATGCTAGAAAATCTTGTTCTTAAAGCTAATCCATTCCTGTGCACGTGAACTAATTGTAGGTGGGAACTTATTAAATTACTTCATTTAAGGGCCTTTAATTAGGCTGTGTAACCCAGAGTGGGTCTTAATCCTCTTACTGGAGTCTTTTATAAATAGAGGTATAAAAAGCCACAGAGACAGAGAGGAATCCAGAAGCTGAGAGCAAATTCCCTGGGGGCCAGAGCTGAAATCAATGGAATACAGAAGCTGAGAGAGTGGCCTTAGCCAGAATCTGAAAGCAACAAGGCCTGGAGGAGACAGGAGAGACGATCAGATGCTATCATGTGCCTGATCGCCCACAGCTGGAGCTCAGAGAGAAAGCATCTTCTGATGATGCCTTGCTTTGGATACTTTCACAGCCTCAGAACTGTCAGCTTATAAGTTAATAAATCCCCATTGTAAAAGCCAATCCATTTCTGGTATATTGTTTGGCAGTCTTTAGCAAACTAAAAGAGAAAAGAAAAAAGGCTTACATTGAAAGTTAACTATATATTTAAGCAATTGAAATATTTACCCCAAGTATCCTTCAGCCAAATTATTTATTTTGTAAGCACAATAATTCATGGTAACATTTTAATGTTCATGGTCTTAGACATTTTAAAGAAAAAAATGAATATGATGAAACTGTATAATACTAAACCCATTTTTACACCCAATTCTCCAGTAAAATGCATATCAACTAAACAAATAAAAAGTAAAGCTATGGGCAGCAGGTGTAACTCAGTGGTTGGGCACCTGCTTTGCATTACAAGGTCCCAGGTTCAATACCTGGTACCTCCTGAAGAAAAAAGAAGGAAAACTATATCTTGTATATTATATAATATTCACAAATGAAATAGAGAAACTGATCTATTTACACATTTAGTTGTTTTCTATTTGCCAAGTAGAGAATTAGTTTTAATAAAATGTCCTACCTTGGCACATGGGCATACATGATTAAAATGTTCGAATTCTTTAAGTTTATATGCAATTTCTGTATTTGATTTCATTACTTGGAGCCAGCCTAAGTCAATACTTTCACAGACTGACATTAATTTTGTTTAAATTTCTCTTTGTTTTAACATTTCTTGGGAACTTGATTTAACATTTGAAGATGTTTCTTCTAAGAAACATTGGGATTATATATTTTCTTATTTTATTCAAACAAAAAACACCATGAGGTAGGCTTTTTGTTAACTCCATGGATAGATGAGAAAATAAAAATTTATAGATTAAGAAATTTGCCAAAATGACATAGGTATGATAAAGAAGAGCTAGGAATCAAATTTCAAAGCCTTTCTAAGCTTTATTGAAAACTTTGTCTACCTGGCCATTAGGAAAAATGAAGAAATGAGAATGATTACAATGCCTCCCCCGTTTAAAGACTCCTCATGTATAATAGATACCTGAAATATTCTTAAAATCCAAAGCCTAACATGAAAAAGCTTATCCTTTCATCCTAATAAACCAATACTAACCACAGAGCATGTCCCACTGGCTTAGAGCATGGGCTTCGCTGCTTTTCTGAACCTGCTCAAACATCTCTTAGCCACTGCCCCTGGGGAAATTACTAAATTTACTTGTGCTTCCATTTTTTCATTTACAAAATGGGTGTGATACTAATACCTTATAGAATTGTTGTGAGGATCAAATAAATAAAAATTGGTTAAAATTATTTTTAAAAGTGCCTGTCACATAATAAATACTCTTTATTCATTAAATAAATTATTTTTAAAATCTATGGGAGAACAATCAACTCAGCTAGTGACCAATTAATGTACTAAGCAGGCAGATTTTGTTTGTGCCCTTAGAAAAGGTTTCTTTCTCACTATACATCACTCAAAGGAAAGGCCTTTATATTTATTCAGCTTGTACATTGACTGTACCTGGTACCTCAAGTATTTTTAAAAGTGCCCTACATTTCATTTAACAAAGGACAAGGAAACATAGAGTCTTTTAATTTTAAATGAAGAAATAAAGTACATTCAAAAATAAGTCTACTGAGGACTTCCAGGAAAGATGGTAGAATAGGGAGCTCCAGGGCTCAGCACTTCCACCAAAACAACTATTAAACAGGTGAGAACTGTCTGAACCAACTACTTTGAAACTCTGGAGGCCAGAAGAACACTGTATCCAGGGAAGAACAGGAGGAAAAGGCTGATGAACTACTGTGAAGAACAGTAAATTGCTCTCTGTGTGGCCACTGCCAGCACCCACCCCTCATGCTCATGGCAAGCTGCCTTGGGGTGCAGTTGTTAGCTAGCTTGCTGGTAGCAAAAAGGGACATAAAAATACTCTTCTCCAAGAACAGGGATGGGCATGGCAGATCACTGATCATGGCTTTTGATTACTGATCATGGATTTTGATTAGCAAATTCAGGTAGCTGGGGTCCAGGCTGTGAGGGCAGCTGTTGTTTCAACCTCACCTGGACAAAGGCAGTGGCAGCCATTGTTTCAGCCTTCCCCAGAAAGGGGTGGAGGTGGTAGAGATGTAAAGATGAAGGGCTTCCTCAGCATTATGTGGGACAGTTATCTGAAGGACTGCATTTGCTGGACAGGCCAGGAAAGCTCAGTTTTTGGTAACCATCAGAAAAGCTTTTGGTGCCCTTTCTGACCCCTCCTCAAGGCACTTTGGGGCTGGTCTGCACACGCCTTTTGGGTCCCTGAACTTGTTTTAACTGGGAAAGACTGACTGGGAAAGTTCTCTCTGGGGTGACTGGCCTCTCAGAATTTGCCCTCCAGGCAAAAGCAGCTAGAGATAAGGAATGGAGTCTAAAAATCTATAGAGGCAGAAATATCTGAAACAAAGGACTGTTGGATTTAAACACCTGGGAAAGGGAGGTCTGTCTCTCGGGAAACAGAAAGGACAACCACACTCCTGTAAATAGGGAAATTTCAAAACAACTAACAAGCAAAAGTCCACGACAGGACAAAGGCTCAGAAAGACAGGGAAAACCGTATATACTGCATTCATACTATGCAGACCTTTCTGATAGGTGGGCTGAGGAATAGGAAAATCTCTGTCTTATCCTTATCTGGTACCAAAACCAAGAAACAAACACTGCAAGGAATAACTCCCAGAGTTAATATTTTAAAATAGCAAAGGGTACACTGTGCAAAAAAAAGAGTACAAACAAAGAAATGGGAAATGACGGCCCATCCAGAAAAGAAGATAAAAATACAGAAAACATCAACAAAGAAGACAAGAAAGTGGACATATCAAACAAAGCCTTTTTTAAATGATCTTAAAAATGCTCAAGGAGATGAGGAAAGTAAAGAGAAAGAACCAAAGGAGATCAGGAAAACAATGAATGAGCAATATGAGAGTCTAAGTAAAGAGACAGAAATTTTAAAAGGGAACCAAACAGAACTACTGGAGTTGCAGATCACAACAAGTGAAATGAAAAATGCCCAGAGGGTTTCAAGAGCAGATTGGAGCTGGCAGAATAAAGAATTAGTGAACTTGAAGAGAAGATCTTGAAATGTGTCAGGTTAAGGACAGAAAGACAAAAGAAATAGTAAAGAAATAGTAAAGCCTAAGAATGCTATGGGATACCATTTAAGTGAACCAATATATACATTATGGGATCCCAAAAGGAGAAGAAAGAGAGAAAGAAGAAGGAATAGTCAAAGAAATAATGACAGAGAACTTCCTAAACTTAGCCAAAGACATGAATATGCACATCCAAGAAGCTCAGAGAACACCAAATGGGAAAAATATGAAGAAAACTACACCCCGACATATATTGATTACACTATCAAATGCAAAGGACAAGGAGAGAGTTCTGAATGCTGCAAAGACCTAAACATAAAAGGCAGTACCATAAATCTCCTAGAAGATAATGTAGGGAAACATCTTCAGGACCTTGGAGTAGCTGGGGTTCTCTTAAACATTATAGCCAAAGCACAAGCAACAAAATATAAAATAAATAAATGGCACCTCCTCAAAATTAAACACTTCTGCACCTCAAAGGACTTTGTGAAGGGGATTAAAAGGCAGCCTACTCAATGGGAGAAAATATTTGGAAATCACACATCTGACAAGGGTCTAATATCCATGATATATAAAGAGATCCTACAACTCAACAATAAAAAGACAAATGACAATGAAAAAATAGGCAAAAGACCTGAATAGACATTTTTCTAAAGAAGAAATACAAATGGCAAAAACACACATGCAAAAATGTTCAACATCATTGGATGTTAGGGAAATGCAAATCAAAGCTAAAATGAGATATTTCACACCTACTAGAATGGCCACTATTGAAAACACAGGAAACTACAAGTGTTGGAGAGGATGTGGAAATACAGGAACACTTATCCACTGTTGGTGGGATTATACAGCCACTGTGGAAGTCTGTTTAGTGGTTCCTAAGGAAGTTATAAATCTGCCATGTGACCTGACAATAACCCTACTAGGTGTATACCCAGAAGATCTGAGAGCAGGTACATGAACAGACATCTGCACACTGATATTAATAGTGGCATTATTCCCAATTGCCAAAAGATGGAAACAATCCAGGTACTCATTAACTTACAAATGGATAAACCAACTGTGGGATATACACAAGATGGAATATTATTCAGCTGTAAGAAGAAACGAAGTCATGAAGAATATGACAACATGGATGAACCTGGAGGACATTATGTTGAGTGAAGCAAGCCAGACACAAAAGGACAAATATTGTATGATTTTGCTGTTATGAACCATATTTAATGAGCAAATTCATGGAGTTAATAGCTAGAATATAAGTCACAGAGAATAGAATGTGATTCGAGAATGGAAAGTTAAGGTTTGATCTGTGCAGAATTGGTTTAAAAATGATTGTAAATGTTTGGAATTGAATAGAAATGGTGAAAGCACGTCATAGGATTTGTAATTAGTAGCACTAATACATGGATATGATAGTGGTTGAAAGGGAAAGTCTAAGGACATGTATATCACTAGAAGGGAAACTAAGAAATGAAACCTGAGACTGTATAGCATAGTGAACCTTCTTGTGAGAAATGAATAGGTTTAATAGTGCATATATAAGAATGCTTTTATTTGAAACAGAACAAATGTACAGTAATGTTACAAGAGCTTAATGCCAGTGTGATATTTGGGCAAAAAAACAACCAAAACAAACTATGAACAACAGTGTATAGTAATATATCAATAATCTTCCATCAATGGTAAAAAAGGAAGCATGTTAAGTGAAAGAAACTAGACAAAAAATATTACATATTTTTTTACTCCATCCATGCAAAATGTAGATACAGAGACAGAACTAGATTAGTAGTTGTATATGTATGGCAGGGGAAGGATAGAGAAATTGAGAGGTTACTAAGGGGTAGGGGTTTTTTGCATTTGTTAGGTTTTTTTTGTTGTTGTTTCTTTTCTTTTTTTTTTTTTTTGGAGAAATGAAGATATTCTAATATTGACTGAAGTGATGAATGTACAACTCCATGATTATACCAAATGCCATTGAGAGTATGCTAAATAAATTGCATGGTTTATGAATTTTAAAAATAGGGTGGGTTGGGGGAGAAATACACCAAATGTAAGATAGTAGATTAGTAGTAATATTTTGATAATGCTCTTTCATAATTTGCAAATATTTCACAACAATCCAAGGTTTTGGTGGTGGGGTGATGTATGGAAGCCGTATATGATATTACGAATGTTTGTTTTGTAAATTTACAACTTTTAATATAAAATTATTGTTTATGTATGTTCATGTATGAATGATACATTTCAATAATTGCCCCCCCACACCCGCCCGAGATCCCTGAGATGTTTCCCTCATCTGTTTGCTCATTGTTTTTGCTTGCTGTTTTTGTTCCTGGTTTGCACTCATTGTCTGCTTGTTTTTTTTTACTCATTGTTTTTGTTTTTTCTTTCTCTAGGAGGCAACAGGAACTGAAACTGGGACCTCCCACGTGGGAGACGGGTGCTCAACTGCTTGAGCTACATCCGGTCACTGCTCGTTTCTTTATGCTTGTTGTCTGCTCATTGTTTGCTCATTGTCTTGCTCATTATTTTTGCTCATTGCTTTTGCTCGTTGTCTGCTCATGTCTGCTTGTTGTTTGTCTTCTTTAGGAGGCACCGGAAACCGAACCCAGGACCTCCCTTGTGGAAGATGGGCACTCAACTGCTTGAGTCATATCCGCTCCCCTCAATAATTTTTTTTAAAAGAAAAAAAGAAATCATTCAACTTAATAACAAAAATTCAAAAAATCCAATTTTTTAAATGGGCAAAAGACTTGAACAGTCATCTCTCCAAAAAAGATAAACAAATGGTCAGAAAGCACATGAAAAGACACTCACCATCGTTAACCATCAGGGAAATGCAAATCAAAATCACAATGAGATACCATTTCACACCCATTAAAATGTCTGCTATTAAAAAAAAAAACAGAAAATAACAAGTGTTGGAGAGGATGTGGGTTAATAGGAACACTCATTCATTGCTGGTGGCAATGTAAAATGGAACAGCTGCTGTGGAAGACCATTCGACAGTTCCTCAGAAAGCTAAGTATAGAACAACCATATGACTAGGCAATCCCACTACTAGGCATACACCTAAAAGAATTGAAAGCAGGGACTGGAACAGATATTTGAACATCAATGTTCATAGCAGAAGTATTCACAATTACCAAAAGATGGAAATGACTCAAGTGTCCACCAACTGCTAAATGGATAAATAGAATGTGGTATATACATACAATGAAATATTATTCGGCTGTAAAAAAGAATGAAGTCCTACTACGTAGGACAACGTGGACGAACCTGGAAGACATTATGCTGAATGAAATAAGTCAGACACAAAAGGACAGATATTGTATGATCTCACTGATAGGAAACAGGTGGAATAAGCAAACTCATAGAGTCAGAATCTAGAATATAGGTTACTAGGTGATGGGGCGGGGATAGGGAATGGGAAGGTAAGGCTTAAAATGTACAGGATTCCTATTTAGAATGATGGAAATGTTTTGATAGTGGATGGTGGTGATGGTAGCACAACACTGTGAATGCAATTCACTACACTGAAATATATAAATATATATCTGAATATGACTAAAAGGGGAAATTTTAGATTGTATATATGGTATAGAATAATTTTTTTTTTTTTTAAATCCAAGGAAAAACACTGGACAGACAGAACCCTAAGTTAAACCATGGACTTTAATAGTACAATTATAAAAAGGTGCTACCTTGGGAAGCGGCTGTGGCTCAATCAGTAGGGCTCCCGTTTACCATATGGGAGGCCCCGGGTTCGGTTCCCGGGGCCTCCTGGTGAAGGCAAGCCCGCCCGCATGG